>CM053415.1:9828807-9942934 GCA_028644305.1 Xerus rutilus | reverse complement strand
TTCTGGCACACGTGTGTTGGAACTAGCATTTCCTGGGCAGAGTATTTCCCTGAGACCTCCTGGCTCTGGACCTGGACTCTAGGGCTGGAGGATCATTGGACCATTCTGGTTCTTGAAAAACATTTGCAAAGTCAGAGGGGCATTACACAGAGGCCACTGAAATCCAAACAAAAAAATTTTTTTCTGGAAAATGCACATTAAGGGGCAGGATATTTTAGATGAAGAATCTCAGAGTAATATATGAGTCCAGTAAATTGAGGAATCGTTAAAAACTTCCTATGGAAAAATCTGAAAGTTTGCATTTAAAATCAGGTTAGTATCCTTCCTCCCGATTTTCACAGATGCCAAGATGTATATATATAATTTTAAGGCCTTTTCAGACATTGAGAGAAGTTCACTATCAGATTAGTTCAAACTTCTTGCTCCACTTTTAAAGGAATTTGAAAACTTTGTCCCAGTCATCCTTTCCTTTATCTACTTACAAATTTATTGAATATTAAATAATTGGACAACACAAAGATCCCCTAAAAGGGATGAGGGATAGTCCTCACATTCCACAGAACCAGGCATCTAGAAGGTCCATAATAAATATACAGGTGACCTGAAAAGCTGGCCATGGAGTACCAGGACTGGCCGTGAGGGGGAAATCACTGAGTCCTCTTCTCAAAGAATGTAGTTCAGTGACTTGAAAAAGAAAGAACAAATAAGAGAGAAAGACAAGAGTAAAGAGTCAGAGCTGATCAAGCAATTCCATGCTCTGGAAAGGGATCCCCCAAACTCCCATCTTTGTGCCGGTTTCTTTCCCATAACCCCACAGCTAGAGACTGCATCACCCTCAATCTCCACACCTGCCTGTATCCACACCCTTTGACTGCAGTCCTTCCCACTAAAGGGGTGGAGCGTATTCCCCATACCTGACTTTGGGTTCACCTGGGTGACTACTTTGTCTAGCAGAATGGGAAGGATATGTCAATGGCCAATTCCAAGCCAGGCTTCAGGGGTGCTCACATGTTTGTATCTGTTTTCTTATCCTTCTGCCATTCTCATGGGCTGAACATGCCTGGTGACCCCATTCTCTCAGGAGGAAGGGAAGCAGCCATCAGAGTCACCCTGACCAAGCCCCATCTAGGTCATCCAGCCCTCCACTGATCCTCAGAATAAATATTGCTATGAAAACAACAATCAGCCACTGAGATTTGGGGTGATTTGTTATGCAGCAATTTTACAGCACTAGCTAGCTGATACACCCCTTCCTGTGGATTGCTCAGTCTTCTCCACTCCATGTATTTGTCTCATCTGCACCTCCCACAACACCCACACCAGTGGCTTCTCTGTATGCTATTCTAATACTGATTTCCTCAGACCCTTCATCATTGATTTTTTAGTCTATTTATTTCCCTCATATTGATGTTTCCATCTCCCTCGAATCTTTCTCAGGCCAACAGCACCCCTTGCATCTGGATCTGGCCACCCTGCCCTCACCCCTTGCCCCTGCAGTTGGCATTCATCCCTTCCATCTCCTCTCTCCCCTCCTGGTCTCATAGCATGGGCTGGTTCTCACCTCCCCCTAGACTCTCCCTTGAAGGGAGGAATTTAGAGGTGCTCTATGAAGGCATTATTCATACATGAGATGCTGTCACTGTTGACAGGGTAGGTAGGTCCCACAGCGGGACTCAGTGACCTCCAATGCCAAGATCTCCTGGCAGAGGAAGCCGGGCTTTTGTGGAATAGATACAACCTTGTCTAGCAATGTGCAGTCTCTGCCAACGGCAAATTCTGTTGACTGCGACTGTTATTTGACAGCATTTGTTAACATATTAATGACAGGAAGAGGCTTCTTGGCATAAATATCTCATCCCTCGGTCCTCCTTTCTGAAACAAAGGGATGGAGCTGAGTGAGAAGGTTAAAGCAGACCCAAGAGCTGAGTCCCCCCTGGAGAGGACCCCCATTTCAACCCTGTCTTGGAGTGTGAGGTCTCTGGGGCAGAGACTCTGTGCTTCTCTGGTGAACCCAAAGCCACATACATGGTTACAAGGACAGCAACCCACAGGGCCTTGCTCAAGGGTAGGGATGTCTCCGTCAGCACCCATCAGGAAAGATGGCGCAGTGCTTTAAGATACCTGAAGATGGACTAAAGCAAGGGTCTCTTTAGAAGGGATGAGACGGCTGCCAGGAAACCACAAGGGGATGTGGTATCTTGGGGTTAATTACAGCAAGGTGGCCACCAAGGAGAGATTTTATGATGAGAACCAGGGAGGGGAGAGTCACATGGAGGGAGCACACCTTGCCATGTCCTTGGCTTTAGTGGAGGGGCATGACTGTCCAAGATGATCCCACAATGCAGGAGTTGGGGAACCAACACGCTGGCCTTACTCTGTCTATCCTCTGGACTCCTTCGGGGGAGGAGGGTGCCACTGTTTGAGCCCAATGGGACACTAAAGGCACAAGACAGGATAGTCCATTGATGTTGTCCATCCAGATTAGTCTAAGGGCCAAGTAGAAGGAACAGGATAGAAAGTTCTAAAGCGTATCCCAAGACAGCTGTCCAGGGTTGCGCTTGGTGAAGTCTGACCTAAATGGTTGTTGTGGATTTGAGACTCCTCCTGACCCCATGGCACCTCCACCGTGAGCACAGCTCAGGGCCTCTTCAGGGCTCATTACTTCCTGCCTCACTGCCTAGGGGAGAATCAAGGCCTCATCTCTTGGTTTGAATTCCAAAGAAAGAGAGAATCTTATTGACCCAATTTTAGGTTTTAGAACCAGATAACATGATGCCAGAGGATGCCCGTGAGCCTCCAGATTGCTTAGCACCAAACTGCTCAGGGCAGGTAGAGGGCACGCCTTCTTCCAGTGGAAGGAGATGGGATGAGTGTCTGAGAATGGCATGCATGTGGTCACTCGCTCTGCCTTTGTTTGCATTTTCCTAGGAACAGACCCCGGGATGAGGATGCCAATGCAAGTAGCTGAATTGAGAGGCGATCCAGGAAATAAGCAGGGGTGTGGAGAAGTGAGGCCAGAGAGGAAATGCATGCAGTAAAGGCTGCACCCCCAAGCCAAGCACCACTGTGGGCAAGTGGGGCTCCCTTCTCCCTGGGCACCTGGGGATTGGTGTGGAATGCACTCCTCAGGGCTCTTCCGCCTGGGGCAAGTTATGCTTATATCATGGTTATGCTTACATTGTACTTTGATAACATACATGTGATATTACATATAACACATGTCAGATATGTTAAATATATGTACACGCACCTTAGTCATTGGTGGAGGGCTTCTGACTAGAGAAGGTCATTCATTCTCAGGTACCTCTGGGTGGCGTCAACAGGGTGTCTTAGGGTGTTTGGGATTTGTCTAATCAGGTATGGTAAGGTGCATGCACCCACAGATGACTGTTGGGAAGAAAAAAAATATTTTTTAAAAAATTTACAGGTGCCTAGAAACAGGAGTCAGGGCACCGGTGCAGGGTCACATGGAGGGAGCACCGGGGTGGGTCAGGAGGTAGAGGGAGGAGGGAAATATACAAGGGCCTTTAATTGTACAAGGAACAGGTGAGGCAGGGGAGGCTGACTTAGGATTGGCTGGTCTGAATAATTCCAGTGGGCTCTGGGGCCCAGGGGCTGTCCCTAGTTTCCTGTACCTGGCCCTGTGTGACTATGGCAGGAGGATGAAAGCTGAGTAAGAGGGCCCACATGAAAGGTGAGCTTGCAGGTGAGTCATTTGTCCTCTCTAGGAATTGGCTAAGGCCAGGAGGGGCTGTCCCTTCAGGTCAGCAAGGTCCTAGATGTCAAAGCATCAGAATACAGAAAATAGAAGACATGGTTAGGGTAAATGGTAAGGCCAGAGAAGAAAACGAGGCCATGCTGGGGATAGTGACAGTGTCTGTGACACATTTGTTGAGCTGTTCATTAGGAAGCTGTGTGGAGAGACCTGTACCAAAGGCAGGGGACATCCACTGAGTGCCTGGCCTCTGCCCTCATCACACACAGGTTCAGCTGAGAACTTCAGATCAGGCAGGTAGAGCAGGAGTCCCTGTGGGCAGGCACCATGCACTCCAGCAAGGAGGGGGAGCTTGTTCTGGTCAGTCCTGGTTAGTGCCAAGAGTGGCCTTGAGGGCTCCACTCTGGAGCCAATTCTCTAAGCAACTGGGCACACACAGCCAATGCCCTGTGCCAAGCTGGCCCAAGAGACACTGCTCACCAGCTTTTGAGGACATGATATCTTCTACAGAAAAAACCCTACACACTCTACATTCTTTAAGGCCACTCAAGAACTCACAGGTCTGCCAGTTGGCCATGAACAGAAAGGGGTGCAAAAGGAACCCTGATGGTGGAGGCTGGGTTGGGCAGGGCAGGGTGGTGCCCCTGAAAGATCCCTCTACATGGGCGCTCTGCTACCAGCTTCTCTGCATTTTTTTTTAATTCACTTTGAAAGACAGGGGCTTCCAGACCCTCCAAACACCCAAACTCTTCAAACAAGGCAATTAATTTTTCCATTCAAACTCTCTCCTCCCTGAAGCCATGAGAGTTTTCTGTAACCTCTGAACATTGATGTGGCTGGAAGATTCAGTTACCCACGTTGAAAGTAAGAAAGCCACGTGCCAAAAGGTAAATGTAAAAAAGTCACAAGGACATGTGAACAAAGAACCAATTATGGAGAATCTCTAGGAAACAGCTTCTACTTGATGTCCACTTGGGTGAGTGGATCTCTAGGACCCATCTCCCACTATCCCTGGAGACCAGAGCTGGCCTGGATCCCCCTGGAACGAGCAAGGGCTCTGCTTCAGGGCGGTGTAGTAGAGAACATTCCAGCCCAGCCTCCTACCACTCAAATGCAGCAACACAGAAACACGGAAAGCCCAGGACAGTTGCAAATGCCTTTCTTCATTATGATTTTTTTCTTAGAGCTTGCTAATTAAATCATTAAAATTTTATCTTCACTTAACCATGGATAAGAAGCATTTGAAACATTTAATTAGTATGCTGCAAGAGATCCATAGGAGCCAGGAATCTCAGCAAGTTGGACCTGTTAGAGGGGAAGTAGATGGAGTGGGGGAGGGAGCAGACGGAGCAAAAGAGACAAGAGCTGGTGAGGTGGTTTATCTGGAAAGAAGCTCTAACTGCTCTCCTGCTTTTGATAAGAGCAGGGAGAGGAATCAAACCCACCTGCCTGGTCCTGCCCAGTGCCTCCTCTCATGGGCTTTGGCTGGGATCCATAGCTAGGTTCTTACACAGAATGAAGTGTGTGTGTGTGTGTGTGTGTGTGTGTGTGTGTGTGTGTGTGTGTGTGTGAGAGAGAGAGAGAGAGAGAGAGAGCACACATTTGGAGTTCCAGGACTCTTAGCTCAAAGTTCCAAATAGAATTTCAGATTCCAACATTTATTTCCATGCAGGTCTCCTGGGTTCTCTGGCCTTCTTCCACTCCTGGCCAGCAAAATAAAATATCATGACATAAAGTTGAGGTGTAATGCCCAGGTGAGGGGGTAGAATTTAGCAGGTGGGGAAAGGCCCTGGTGCCAGGGAAACAGAAGTTGTCCATCCACAGCCTGTGCCCAGCAGCTTGCTAAGCGCTAGGGTCTCACAGAAGCCTCCCACTGCCTCACAGTTGAGCAGTGAGCATCTCCTTAGCCATGACGTGAAGTGGCTGTACTCACCTCCCAGGGCTGTTGTAACAGTGCCACAAACGGATGGCTTAGGGCAGCAGGCACTTTCTCGTAGTTCTGAAGGACAGGAGTTCGAAGTCCAAGTACCACCCTCCATCAGCCCCAGGCTTTCTTGGTTTGTGGCTTCCCACGTGGTTTCCTCAGGCCTTTCATTCACATTGTTTTCTCTGTGTCTCTGCATCTCTCAGCAGTCATGTCAGGTTAGGGACACTCCGGATGACCTCACCTTGATCTGATCACTTCTATGAAGATCCATTTCTTCAAATAAGGCTGTCATCACAGGTACTGGAGTTAGGACTCCAACATTGAGAGGAGACACAGTAACAATAGCACTGAGAGATTTTGAAGGTTGGCCAGGGTCACAGCTGGGAAGAGTGGGAGCAGGATTTCCAAACAGATCTGACTGTTGTGTCAGGGTCCTGACTGCTGTGCTGTTGGGGAAACATTCTAGGCCTGTTATAGTTGGATCTTGAATGTCCCCCAAAGAGTCATGTGTTAGGAGCTTGGTCCCCAGGTGGGAGTGGTGGAGCCTTTAAAAGATGAGGCCTAATAAGAAGTCCTTTGAGCCGGGCACAGTGGCGCACACCTGTAATCCCAGCACTCTGGGAGGCTGAGACAGGAGAATTGTGAGTTCAAAGCCAGCCTCAGCAACGGCAAGGCACTAAGCAACTCAGTGAGAACTTGTCTCTAAATAAAACACAAAATAGAGCTGGGGTTGTGGCTCAGTGGTCGAGTACCTCTGAGTTCAATCCCCAGTACCAAAAAACGGCAACGGTGAGGCACCAAGCAACTTAGTAAGACCCTACAAAATAGGGCTGGAGATGCACTGCATTTTTATTAATTAATTAAAGATAAAATGGGCTGGGGATATGACTCAGTAGTTAAGCACCCCTGGGTTCAATCCCTGGTACAAAATATATAAATAAAGACAAGAAAAAAAAAGTCCTTAGATCATTGAGGGAGATTAGATCAAAGAGAGAGATCATCTGTCCTTGAAGGAGACTGTAGGCTCCCCCTCACCCCCGCCACCGCTCATGATGTGGCAATTTTGGTGCATCACGTGTTCCTACCATGATGTGCTGCCTCACCACAGGCCCAAAGCAATGGGACTGACAACTCATAGATGGGAACCTCCAAATCTGTGAAATAAAATAAACCTTTTCTCTTTATAGGTTGATCATCTCAGGTATTTTCTTATAGCGACAGAAAACTGACTCACACAAGACCTCAAGCCCAGGAACTTCATCTGCCCCAAGTCTTTCCTGGTCCTGGACCAACTGGAGAGAACTAGGCAGAACTCCAGGCAGGTCCAGAGCCACCAGGTCAGGCATGGCAGGAGTTGGCAGGCCTGGTGCACATGCAGGCGCCCAAAGCAAGCCTCAGGCTCTTCTTCTGCGGACTGAATGCTGCTGTCTTTGTCTGTCACCATGGCTTTGTGGAGTCTCAGGGCTCACTGCATGTGTGGACAAATCTCCAGGTAGGAAGGTCTTAGTAAGTTCTTTCTGGGGTGGAGGTTTTCACTTCCTCACACTTGGTTGCTCACACCTGGCCCCAAGGCAACAATCTCCTGGGCAGGGCCAAACCTAGGTCAAAATCACACTCCTGTTAGCTGTGGATGTTGGGCTCACAGGCCCCTCCTTGGGCCCTCCCCTGTGTCAATCTTTGGCAGCCCCAGCCCAAGCACCTGGCATTACCCAAGGGCTGACTGGAAGAGAGGCACCCATGGGCCTCTTCAGGGTCTTCATGGCCAGTCCCTACCAGCCAGGGCTTTCTGTCACCCACCCCAGCCTACTGGGCCTGAGCTCCAGGATGCCACAGAGAGAGCAGGCTAAAAGAGACAGGGGCAGGGCAGCCAGCCGGAACCTGCCCTCACTCCCCTGCTGCAGAGTCCAGTGGACCGTGTCTTCAGGTTCACTCCTGTTAGAAAGAAAGCAGCCACTGCCCCTGCTGAGACGCAGCCCCGCCCCCCTTCCCGGGACCTGGCACAGTCTCCGACTTTACTGCAGGAGGAGATTAGTTGAGGGGAAGGATTTCCCATTAAACACAGTAATTATTAAAATCCTTTGAGGCAACATGCAGGAAAGAGTATGCAAAACATTAAAGGAAACTTCTGGTACTGAACCACTATTATGCTGTCAAGTTATGGAAAAACACACCGATGTCAGCGCTAACAAAATGCAGTGATATGCGGCTGTATTCAAAGCGGCAGAGACAGCTATTAACCTGATCTGTTTGTTATGAGATAATGAGACTGTATGATGCTTTGATTTCTGCTAACTACCTTGGGAGCTTAACCCTTTGTTCTGAAACAGGCTTCAGGCTGGAATGAGCTGTCTGATCACGTGCCTTCCTGGCCAGCTCCCACACGTGAGAGAAGCAGGATTTTGGATGCTCAGAGGGTAATGGACTCTGGCCTCAGTGACTTACAGATTTCTTAAAGAGTAGGGGCAGAAGGGTGCAAGGGCTGAGAGAAGAAGAAAATAAGGGCCAAATGCAAAGAGCAGGGAGCCCCCACCCACCATAATCGCCTGCCACCACTAATCTGCCATATTGTCCTGTTGCAGGGCAGGGAGGGGGCACCAGGAAAGGTCAACCTGTAGGGCCCTGTGCAGACCTTGGCCTGAAAACACAAACCCAATGCCTCTTTAAACTTGCTCCTCTCTTCCTAGG
The DNA here is from genome assembly GCA_028644305.1 of Xerus rutilus. NCBI lineage: Eukaryota > Metazoa > Chordata > Mammalia > Rodentia > Sciuridae > Xerus > Xerus rutilus. Next base: position 9,934,607 of record CM053415.1, on the reverse strand, counting down.
AGCAAGCCCCGTGTGTGTGTGTGTGTGTGTGTGTGTGTGTGTGTGTGTGTGTGTGTACCAGAGTGCAAGAGCCCAGACACTCTGTTTAAACTCACGGGCTTGGCAGAGGGAGAGCAAGTATTTTCTTTCAACTTTCTTTGTTAGGAGGGAACATTCCAAAGAACAGGAAGCAGAAAGTTTTTGAGAGGTGTGCCCTGAACCCTCTATGGCCTTGAGCACTCCCTGGGGCTTTATTGATGCCCAGGGTGACTGGAGGTGACCTGAACCTGAGGAGAGCTCCTAGCTGCTCCTATACCTTTCTACTGTACACTCCATGGTCCTTGGTGACTGGCTCCACTCACAAGGCTACCCATGTGACTGACAGTCAACAAGGCTGGACTCATACGGTGTCCCTGGTCTGATCATTACACACTGTATTCGTGTATCACACTGTAAATTTGTACAATTAAAATTCTACACACACACATAAAACTTATTAATTTTTTGGGAGGGGTACCAGGGATTGAACCCAGGAGTGCTTAACCACTGAGCCACATCCCCAGCGCCCCTCCTTTAAATATATTTTAGTTGTCAATGGATCTTTCATTTCATTTATTTATTTATATATGGTGCTGAGGATCCAACCCAGGGCCTTACATATGCCAGGCAAGCGCTCTACCACTGAGCCACTACTCCAGCCACTTATTTAGAGACAAGGTCTGGCTGAGTTGCTCAGGGTCTCACTAAATTGCTGAGGCTGGCTTTGAACTTGCAATCCTCCTGCCTCAGCCTCCTGAGCAGCTGGGATTGCAGGCGTGCATCACAGTGCCCAACATAAAACTTATTTTAAACAGCTGCTTAAGGAGAGTTCCAGAAAGTGGGCGGTGGAGCCACTCTCGTGCCTGACCTGAGAAGCCCAGTGTATCCCTCCTCCCCTCTTCTAGCCCTTTCTACGGGAGGCCTGCTCACCTTGTGTTTCTACGCCCAGTGACTCTCCCTCCCGCCTAAACAATTATCATAGCAGGCTGGTCCACGTTGGCAGGCGAATCAAAAGCAACAGGTTCAGCTTTGAGCCAGGGAACCGGGCGGGCTGCACCTGAGACCCTCCTGGTGGAGTTTTCATGGAAGCCATCAGCATCCCTGGGAACCAGGCAGCTCCCACCAGGATAGGCAGGGTTGGACCTCTGGGGTCTTGGCTTCTGCCACCAAAAGAAGGTAAAGTTCAGGCTGGCCCTCACCCAGAAACCCCTCAACCCCTGCAGGAAGCTCCCCATCCCTCCAACTTCACTGCCAGTCCTTTCCCTCCAGGTACATGGATGAAATTCCTTTGCCCCCAGGGAGAATTTAATTACCTCTCATTGACCACTTAGAAATCAAATATAGGTTGATGCCTTATTCAAAAAAAAAAAAAAAAGAACCAGAAGAATTTCATTTTTCAATTTTTTTTATTTTGGAATATTTGCATGCAGATAATGAGATGTCTCGGGAATGGGACTCAAGGCTGATCAAGAAATTCATTTATGTTCCATCTATACTTTATACACAGAGCCTGAAGGTGATCTTTATGCAACATTTTTTAGCGTACCTGCGTTTTGACTGTGACCTGTCACATGAAGCCAGGCGTTGAATTTTCTACCTGTGGTGTCAAGTGGGCACTCAGAAGTTTCAGACTTGGGGACATTTTAGATTTCAGATTTTTGGATGAGCGATGAGCGATGAGTCGTTCTAGCCCTTGCCTAGGTTTTTGAGGACTGGTAAATTCATGTCCAGGCCAAGATCTGTGACCATGCCTCCGATGGGGTTCCTTTCAGAGTTCTGGTTGCTTCTTTTTTGACATTGTGGGGTCAACTGGAATGGTGGGATTCAGAGCAGACTTCCTTTGTAAAACTGGAATGTTTCTAGCACAGGATCTGAAAGAGCATGAACAGCATGGCTTTCGCAGTCTTAGCTACTTGCATTTAACAGTCCCTTCCTGGAATCCCCTTCTCCAGGATGCTCCTCAGGCCTGACCAGGGGCTTGGGAGGAGCCTGAGGGTCTTGCTGAGATTTAAGGTCCCCTTTAGTCAAGGGGCACACAGGTGCTTCTGGCTGGCTTACCTCCTCATCTTCCTGACTTCTTTCCAAAGGGGAATGAATTCAGGATAGCATTTCAACTACCTGCTCTGCCCCCTCCTATTCCCCTCCCCCCCCATCTCTCTCTGGGGAAAAAAAAAAAAAGGTGGTGTGAGAATTCTCTCCCTCAGCAGGACACAGTGGGCACCGATTGGATAAGCAGGATCCTTCCCAGCCAGGTTCAGCTGTAGGGGACAGGCAGGTGAGGCAGGGCTGGGGTGGGGGACTGCGTGGGGTGGGAGAGCAGGATGTCTACAGAGCTGAGTGGGGAGGGCTCAGGAAAAGGAGCCCAGACAGTTCCCAGGCGGCTCCCAGGAGGCTGGCTTTGATGGCATCCTAGAATTTGGTTCAGAGTCAAAGCAAAGGGATGAATTTGTTAGCTGGAACGCAGCCCTGAATTCTCCCCAGGAAATTCACTGAAAGAGAGATTGAACCTGTGAGCGTCTGCACCAAGCTATGAATCATGGTCTTCCCTCCCGTCTTTTATACCCAACATTTCCACCTTCCTAGCTTGGGTTAGAGAAATTAATGCATAACATCCTTAAACTCTTAAGGTGCTTTGAAGTTTTCAAAAGGCCCTTCACTGATATTGTTTTGTGTGATCCTCTGGGCTGCCCCAGCAGGTGGAGGGGCCAGGAGGTTGGGGCGACGGACCCACGGTACAATGGAGAAACAGAAGAGCAAGGCCAACGACATAGCTGGGGTGCGGAAGAGTCAGGCTCAGACCTGGCCTCCTGTCCCACTGCCTCCTGTCCCCAGGGGTCACAGCACAGGGCAGGAAGAGGCCTGCTCCCAGGTTTGGGCCAGATCTTGGACAGATCATCCCTGTACAGCACTCTTCTATTTCAACAGCAGAGCCAAGCTCTCTAGAACAGCACTCCCTGTACAACACGTGACTTTTAAAAATCTAAGCTAATTTAAACTAAACAAAAATACAAATCAGTCCTCTGGTTCTACAACTCCACTGAAAGTGCAGCATAACCACACGTGTGGTTTGTGGTTCCCACACTGCCCAGCACAGAACAAGCATGCCCATCAGCACGGAGCTGAGGGGGTAGCAGCAGAACTAGGGTCCCACGGCCCTCAGGCCAATACCGTCTCCTGCTTAGTTTTTGTAAATAAATTTCCCCCAGAACACAGCCATACCCATTCCTTTCTATATTCTCTTTGGCTGCTTTCTTACTACTAACAAGGACACAAAGATTAGTGACAGAAACTTTATGGTCTTCAGGGCCTGAAATAGTTACTTTCTGGCCCTTTATGGAGAGTGGCTGACCCCTGCTCTAGAAGATGGGAATCTCTGAAGTTCCACTCAGGACCATTCAACCTCACTCAGAGGCTTAGAATGATCCCAAACTGCAGAAATCCCTCCTGTCTCTACCCCCTGACTATTGGTATGCATTGAACCCACCTGCCAATGTGTGTGTGTACAGAAAGGAAGTGTAGTTTTTTTTTTATTAACGAGGTCATTTCCCGCCTTCTGTTCCATTTTAGCAACCTTCTTCCAGATCTCAGGCATCATCCACCCCCCTGGCCTGTTGGAATGGCTGAAAGATGGCTCATCTGCTGCTCAGTCCAACCACTCATTCTCTGGGAGCCCAGGGTGCTGGTGAGTCTCAGGGCTGGTGTATAAGCCCTACTGATCTGGTCTGCTTGGCACTTCTTTTCCCAGCCTTTAATGAACTCTGATCGATCAATTTCCCAGGGCTGTTTAGAAAGAAAGAATCCAGGAATAGCAACCATATTGCTGCATCAATCTCCAGCCCCATATTATCTCAGGAAATTTTCATATCCACCCATTCTATAGATGCACATACTTGGGTCTGTCAAAGTCACAAACCTTCTTTCAACCATTGTGCTCAACTGCCCCCAGGGGCAGCCCTGGATGACAGCAATGACCTCCTTCCAAGGAGAGATTTTCCATATAGAAAATCTACAATTTCTCCAAAACCAGACAGAACAGTATGCCCCGTCCCATGTAACTCTCACCCCAGCTTCAATAATTTTTAATTTTTGGCCAATTCTATTTTGTCTATTCCTCTACCCACACCAGAGGAATCCTGGGTCCTTTTGAAGAAAATCCTGGGCATTCTGTCACTTAATCTGTAAGTATTTCAGTAGGCATCTTTCAAAAACACTTCCATTATCAAGTTGAAACTATTCATAATTCCTGACTACCATCAATGATCCAATTTGTATTTAAAGTTACTTAATTGTCTCAAAGAGTTTTTCCTCTATCTTTTAAAAATGTGAGTTGGAGTCTAGATAAGATCCAGACATTGAGATCAGTAGATCTGTTATATCTCCTTTAACCTGCACTCTCCTGTTTTTCTTGCAATTTATTGAATAAAGAGATTGGGCAATTTGTCCCACAGAGTTTGCCACAGTCTGGATTTTGGAAATGGCCTCTCCATTTTGTGATTTACCATGTTCCTCTGTCCTCTGTATTTGCTGTAAATTGGTAGATGGATGTAGAGTCTTGATCAGATTCGGGATTTTATGTTTAGTAAGAATAACTCATATAGAGTTTGATCCTTCCATTGGGGCACAAGAATGCTTGGTTTATGTCTTGTTGCAGAGGAGAGCTGTTGGTGACCTCTGTTGATCCATTGCTTGTGAGGGGAATACTAAACTCTAATATTTGAATTCTCTATTTCTGTTCACTTGTTAGCTGGAATACTTCTGTGATAAGAACTTTCTCCTCATCAACCATTTGACCACCTGGCTGGAGGAGGTACCATTGCTAAAAGAGAGGTAGGATCAATGTTTAAATTCTTCTCCTCTCTTGCCCAACTTTCAAAATAATGAGCTGATACTTCAGTATCCTCCAAAGGTAACCAGAGATTTTGCTTTCCTTTCTAAAAAATATCATGAATTCATGAATTTAAACCTATTTGACATGTCCTGATCCATTGTTCTAGTTATTTTTAAGGAGATTGAACTGTTGGAAGGAATCTGATGGACCAAGTCCTCCTGTACCCACGGGCGGCCACCTTTTGAGCACAAGAGCCATCCATCTGGCTGGGGCAAACAGGGTGACTGTACCTTGCCCACACCATGGGACAGTTGACTCCATCTCCCATGTGGCCCATCCGAGATCTGTATGTGTACAAGTGAAGACTGAAACAGGGCAGCAGAACATTCTAGAATGCAGCCAGGTGGTGGGAAGGACCAGGCACCTCCTGGCACAAGGGAGACACTTGGACTCACTTTCTCATGGTACGAATGTACCTGGTAGGGCTACAGCCTAAACAGGCACTGCCTCTAAACCATAAAATGTGTGTGCTCACATGCACACACATGCAAGCCAACCCTCCCACACACACACCAATACATGCACACAACTGCTGTTCTTGAGGAAAATAACTCCTCAGCTCCTGTCCCCACCTGCTGAACACACAGATGCTCTTGTCTTTCATAATTGGCCAACGTATCTGGTTTGAAAAAGGAATAGATTATTCTTAAGGCATGACTACCTCTACCTTTATGTAAGTTTCATTTTGTACTCCTCTGGTCTCAGGACTCACACTGGCTGTGACTGAGTAGTTAAATCCTGGACTAAAAAGTGGATACCTGGTTTAAGAGGGATTCCTAAGGCCATCTCCAAAGCCTGCAGATATCTACCGGCATTCTGTTTATTTTACTGGCTCAGTCCCTGCTCAAGACAGGATATTGGAGTGAATTATTTATACCCCAAGAAACTAAAAGAAAGAAAAGAGAGAAGGAAAGAAAGAGCAAGGAACCAATGATTTCTCTATGGCTATTTTTCAGGTTACTGCCAATCTCACTAAAAAATATTCTTATTTCATTTTTGAATGGAAAATTTCATTTCTGTACTGCTGCTCAAGGATGATGTTATTGATTTATTTAAAATATTTATACTGAATTACAACATTAAGATAGACACATGCATTAGCAGGAGCAATTCAGAACAATATGCCCATGAAGTTTATTTTTGAATAGAAAGTTGAGAGGCTGTGTGTCTACAAACATCAAATGACTCATTTTTCCACTAATTACTGACACCTGCAGCCAAATCACTCTCTCCTAAAACTCAGCATTTCAGTTAATTTCTGCTCTAATTAGTGTGGTAACAAATGCATCTCCTGCTTGATCCAGAAATGCAGAAGGCTGTGCAATTACTTAAGGAGCTTCTCATTTTTGTCCTAAAATTACAGAAAAGAAATCTAGAAATGGCAATAGTTGGACCTCACACATGACCTAAGTGGTCAGAGGTTTCTCAGTCTAAAACAGGGTCACTCAGAAACCAGTTAGTTCAATCTCTTAAGTAGGGTCGTGGAGCACTCAGGAGCTGGGGACAGACAATCATGAGTTCACTTTTCTGCCCTGTGCTGTGTGACCTTGGGCAGTTTGCTTAACCCCTCTGAGCCTTGAGATAGAGATAAATAATTGGTTCCATTGCACTGAAACATTGTCTAAGTGAAATCCTTGGAACATGGGCGTTCTCCATTCATACTATTCCTACTGTTAGTTCTCAGGATCAGACCCATTTTTGTTGACCCTAAAAGCAACCCTTGCAATTTCAGTCCTCTAGACTTAACTCCTGACAGTTTCCACTGACTGTTCCAGGTCCTGCAGCTGCTGGCTCCTGATTTCAACTGACCTATGATATGGTCTTTCTCTCACCTTCACTTGAACTTTTCTCTCCCCAAGACTACCCTCTGTATGGAATATATATAATGAACACAGTCACCCTGCCTTTTGCATCCTTTGTGTAATGAGGATAGTGACTTCTCTGTTGCAAGGTGCACAGAAAACTGACATTCCAAGAAAAATAGTCCAAATAGGTAAAAACAGTTCAAAAAAGAGAAAATCAAAATGGTCTATGGAACTTAGAAAAGTTGTCTATAAAAGTTCACTTTTATAGACAAAGAAATGCAAATTAAATCAATCACGAGACTATGTTTCATCGATTAGATTAGCATATGATTAAGAGCACAATGACCTCTGGTGCTGGTATGTCCACGTGAAGCCAGGCACTCACATGTCTGGTTCATGGGTGTGAATTGCTGCAAAATGTACACAAATGAACCTTACGGTGGCAATTAAAATTTAAAAGGCATGTCCTCTGAACAAGTGGCCCCACTATGGAGAATCTATTCTACACAAGTAAAATCAGCGATGCAGGAAACACTTGAGTGAGGATGTTGTCTCATTCGCTGGGGAAATGAGTGGGTTTTTTTGTTTGTTTGTTTGTTTTGTTACTGGAGATTGAACTCAGGGGCACTCGACCACTGAGCCACATCCCCAGCCCTATTTTGTGTTTTATGTAGAGACAGGGTCTCACTGAGTTGCTTAGCACCTCACCATGGCTGAGGCTGGCTTTGAACTCGCGAGTCTCCTGTCTCAGCCTCCCTAAATGCTGGATTAGGCTTGCGCCACGACGCCCGGCTGAAATGAATGATTCTTATGGCATTGTCAGAATATAGAGGGAAAAGAAATGGAAACAACTCAAGAGTGTTTTAGTATTGTTTGTGGGAAATGGAAACAAACTAAATTTTCCTCATCTCTTGAGTGGCAGGCTACATTTTAACACATCCCTAATTGATAGTGTTTCACGCAACCATGTTACAAATACCGTGCAGCAGTGAAAAGAACAAATTAAAAGTTCTGCAGCTGAGTGACAAACCAACCTAGCCCACCCCTTGAAATGTGTCATAGAGCAATGCTTGGGATAATGGAAAGCCGTAGACTTACTTTAAGTGGGAAAATACAGCTGCACTCGTGGCTCATTCAAAACCTCCCAGCAACTTCCTCAGATTACTAAAACTCTCTCCAACACCCATAGAACAACCCATCAAGTATTTTTGCATAACATAGGGCATTTAAAACACCAATAACCTGATTATTTAACACTTAATGAACCCACTAGAGGATACGTGTGTACACACTCAACGTGATGTCTTCCTCCTCTACTGCCATTAACATACCCTGTAATAAAAGCAAACAGGGAAATAAAAGGCTAAAGATACCGAATGAATGCAAAAGAAAAAGACACAGCAAAAGAAAACGAACACAGAAACATTTTAATAATAACAGTTTGCAGGTTAAACGTTGTCTGAGGGAGGAGGGAGGAGCACACTGATGGGCACCACGTGCCACCCAGATGCGACTTTGTGAGGACCTTGTTCTCCAGGTGCCGGTAGGTGCTGTGGCAAGCAGCCTTCACCTACAAGCCCCTCTGGGAAACACTTCTATAGAAACCGTGTCCCCATGGTCATGTCCCTTCCCAGACAACTGTCATCCAAAAACTGATGGAGTGGATCCTGAGCTTCCTGGTCTAGCGGACAGAGTGCAAACTTCCTGGCAGGTCCATTAGGAGCCCTGTGATATCTTCCATCTTTCTTCCTCCACCTGACTGCAGGGCAGAGAGGCAGAGGGGCTTCTTGGAGGAGGGAGGCTGAAGTGCATCACAAGGGGTGAGCAGGAGTCTGTCAAGTGCGCACACAAGGGAAGAGCACGGTGCAAGAGGCACCGAGGCTGGGAGACTGCAGCCTCCTCAAGGATGGAAGAAGAAAGGCCATGGAGATGAGCAGGGTGCTAGCTGTGGGATCCTAGTGGACCTGCTGGAAAGTTTGTCCTCTGCCTATAAGGCACAGGGAGAAGCTAAAGGGAATGAAGCGGGGATCGTGCCAGCTTCACATGAACCTGTTCCATTGGTGAGGTGCATTGGTGGGGAGTCAATGCCTTGCTCGGTTTTTGTTGAATCAATGAATGAATGCAATTAGCAGCTTCTGCAAGCAGGGATAGTGAAGGGGACCACGTCGGGAGACATTAGGGATGTGGCATCAGGCTTGGTGACTGAAACGTGTGTGTTTTTGATGAGCGGTGGATAGCAGAGGCCAGCCAGGAAGCCTCGGTGCTAATTTGGAAGCTGAGGTGCTGGCCCTGTAAGACCACAAGGGCAGCTTTGAGTTTGGGAGTACATCCTTCTTGTGAGAAAAATGCACCCTGAATCTCGTCACCAGGAAGTTGGAAAGCATCGTGTTATCAACATGATGGTGGTCAGAGGCACTCGTGACAGTGAAAATCTGCCAACATGAGGCTAAGTGATCTTATGAAGATATTTTATCATCACTGGGTTGGATCCTTCATCTCTAAATAAAACAAACTGGCCAGGCAGGGTGGCGCATGCCTGTAATCCCAGCAGCCGGGGAGGCTAAGACAGGAGGATCATGAGTTCTAGGCCAGCCTCAGCAACGGCAAGGCATTAAGCAACTCAGTGAGATCCTGTCTCTGTATTAAATACAAAAAGGACTAGGGAGATGGCTCAGTGGTTGAGTGCCCCTGGGTTCAATCCCTGGTACCAAAATAAATAAATAAATACACACATACATACATACATACATACATACATAAAATTAAACATAAACTGCTCCAATGGAACATGGGAAGGACCAGCAAAATCACTGAGAGTGTGAGTGTGATCTCACCTCACATCCCTGTTCTCATGCGCCTTTTATTAATACCAGGGGGTATTAAACATCCTGCCCCTGATGAAAGGCTCCTGTGCACCTCCTCCCGCTTGTGCTTTGAGCCTCTGCTCTGCAGCATGAACTGCGCCTCCCTTTGAGCAACCCAAATGCTGCCGGATCTCAGACTCCTCTTTGTCCTCCTCCCTGATCTGCAACACTTTCTTAGCAAATGACTACAAACCAGAATGTGATCCTTTCTCTCAGAGTCAGTCCTCAGAACAAATTGTAATGGCATTTTTCCTTCTCATTTTTCTCCTGAGTGGTGTGAGCTCCATCATCTTAAAGATCTCTTTGTTTGACAGATAAGTGCATTAGTGTGGACTGGGATGACATCTTTTCTCTGTCATAATAATTATTTCCTCTTATAATTTCTGAGTTGTATCAGAGCTTCGAACGTCATTCCCCAGCCCTTGAAAGATTTCCACTATGCTCCCATAGCGATGCCACATGCAAAAGAAATGACATCAGCGAAATTGAACAGATTTATAGGAGATCTTATAGGAATAAAGCAAATAGCACTGATTAGCTAAGCGGGATGAGAATCGTTACTGACATATTCATTTAGCAATGATTCCAAACAAAGGCAGCATGATCACTGAGGTTTGGGGCAGCTCATATCATCTCTAATTATAAATAATTCTTTATGGTGGTAACTTGATTATTATGTTCAAACCTTTATCAGAGGATTTGAGGGACCACTAAGGAATTCTATCTGCATATCTCAACATTATGAATAAAATTCCAGGGCTCCCAAACGTGACAGGAAATGAAAAGCTAGGCAAGAAAAGAGCCTCACCTCATTGTGCCCGAAGATTCTGCTCATATCACTATGTACCACCAATATGCACTCTGCTCTGAAGCCATTAGTTGGTGTGAGTGTTCAGTTTTATAGAAGTGAGCCAGGAAGTCAACAGGTGACGGCCACCTAGGAGACTCAAACTGCAGTCCCTGACCAGCCACCTGGACATCACCTGGGAGCTTGTTGGACAGGTGGAGTCTCAGGCCACCCCAGACTAGCAGCATCCAAATATGCAATGGGGCAAGATGCACACAGTGACCCATTTGCATGCTAATAGTTTGAGAAGTGAAGATTTAGAAAATAGCTTCCTGAAGGTAAAGCCAAGACAGGGGTAGGAACTGTCATGCAAAAAGTGGCTGCAACTTTAGGCAGTGACTGTGACTTCATTTTGGCTAATTACATTTACAAAGACCCTGTTTCCAATTAAGGTCACATTCTGGGATTGCAGGTGGGCATGAATCTGGAGAGGACATGATTCAACCTAATATGGAGAAGATGGAATGGCAAGAACCCCAGGCAGGGCTTCGGGATGCCTGAGTTCAGCTCCTGGCTGGACAGTCCCGTGGGCCTCAGTCGCCATGTGTATTTAAAAAGGTGCCATTAAAGACCCTTATTTAGGGGCTGGGGCTGTGGCTCAGTGGTAGAGCGCTTGCCTTCCATGCATGAGTCACTGGGTTCGATCCTCATCATCACACACAAATAAATAAATAAAATAAAGATATTGTGTCCATCTACAACTAAAAAAAATATTTTTTTTAAAAAAAGATCCTTATTTAGCCAGGCATGGTGGCACACACCTGTAATCCCAGCAACCTGGGAGGCTGAGGCAGGAGGATGGCAAATTCAAAGTCAGACTCAGCAACTTAACAAAGCCCTAAGCAATTTAGTAAGACTCTGTCTCTAAATAAAAATTAAAAAGGGCTGGAGATGTGGCTCAGTCCCTGGGTCCAATCCCTAGTACAAAAAAAAAAAAATTCCTTATTTAAATATTTTCATTTTTTTTATGCTAAGGAGGCAGAGAAGCATCCAGGACAGATGCAAAGAGGGCTGATGAAGGAAAGGACTGAATTTCCTGTCTGTGTTGGCATTCAGACTTTGGAGCAAGGATCCCAGAGTTTGATTGCCATCTCCAAATCAGTCTTCCCGAATTCTTAGGTGGGTCCCCTTCCTCAAAGCTCTGTCTCCTCGAATTTAAAACTAAGCTTATAACTTGGAACTCCCTTGTCAGAATATGGTAAAGAACTCATATTTAAAATAAAATGATTCTCAAGCATGCTGCAATTGTGAGGTGCCAGAGGAATACTAACTAGGAGGTAACCTATCAAGGTTCATCAGATTCTAAATCTGGCAAGAAAGAGAAAGAGAAGGTGGGGGACAGGAGCTATTTTTAATTCCTGGCCAAGAAAAAAAAAATTTAAATCCACACTAATATTATAAGCTCAGCCTCTTCCAACAATGAATTCTGTTTCCGTAATTGTCCTGTCCGCAGTTAGTCTGATGAACAGAACAAGAATCGTGATGGTTTCTAATTTAAATCTGCCTGCTTTCCAAGTGGTAGAGTGGGGGTGGGAAGCTTTGGGAGCCCCCAGGAGAGCCCTGAGGGAAGTGGATGATGACCCATCCTGGGGGCAAGCCATATGATTCATAATTAATATTTAACATTGCTTAAAGAAAAATGACAAGCCCCTAAATCAGCATACACATTATCTAAGGTCAGGAACAGAAGAAACGCATCTATTGATTGAGTTGCTTTTTACCCCTCATCCGCATTCGTTCGCCTCCATGTGTATGTTAATCGATAATGCCTACAATGTCCATATTTTTTAAAAAGGTCTCCCTGTTGCAACTGTGGAACTCGCCAGCTCTTTCTGTACTCAACACTGCCCACCAGGAAAAGCACGTGGACAAGAAAGTCACTGGTTTAAGGAGATCACTTTCATCTCCTGCCCCCAGACCTTCTCCCAAGCAGCTCTCTGCTCTTTGAAGAGGAGGATCATGTAAATTCAACATGTAGTTTCCTGTTGGCTGTTATATTTTAGAGATATTTAAAACACAGAAAAGTAAAGAGAATAACAGAACAAATTCCCAGGTTCCCACCACCCAAAAGGGACAAATGCCAACATTTTCCCTTTTGAGGTTTTTAAAATGTAAATTGAATGAAAGTGACAGATGAAGTTAAGTCCCTTATAGCCCCACTTGTAAGACCACTTCCTCCTCTTTCCCTCTTTTATTTTCTTTTTTCTGTTTTTAGGTCTCAGGAGTTGAACCTAGGGACACTTAACCATTAAGCCACATTCCCAGCCCTTTTTTATTTTTTATTTTAAGACAGAGCCTAAGTTGCTGAGGCTGGCTTTGAACTCAGGATCCTCCTGCCTCAGCCTCCCGAGCTGCTGGGATTACAGGTGTGTACCACCTCGCCCAGGTTCCTCTTTTCCTCTTGAATGGGGGTCATGTCCTCAGGCCACCTTAAAAGCCTTCACCCTCTGATGGGGACATACGTGAAACAATTTATAGTATTCTTGCTTGATCTGTTTTAAAGTTCCTAAAACGTGCTTTTTTTCACTTGACACTTTTGGTAATGACCTGTATTGTTCTTTACACATCTAGTTTATTCATTTTGGTTGCTAATAGAAGTCTATGGTTTGACTACATGGGCCTTATCCACCTCTCCCCTGCTGATGGACATTGAGAGGGTCTCCAATATTTCCCTTTTGCAAACAAAGAGCATCCTAACCGTGTCTCCTGTTCATGGCTACGGGTCACATCTGGGTCATGGGTTTGCACAGTTGCAACTTCACAGGACACTACCAGGTTGCACTCCAGAAAAGCTGGATCAACTTGCCCTCCCATCCATGTGGCGTGAGAGCCCCTTTCCCCAGTCCTCTCCCACATTTAACATCACCCAGCTTTCCTCCTCTTTGCCAACAACCTGATGGGGGCAGAAGGTAGTATTCATATAGCTATTCTCCATATAGCTCTGTTGGAGCTACTGAATTCAGCAAAGGGAGTAAAGAAAGCCAGAGCAGAGAGCGGGCGAAAGACATCCGAAGTGGAGAATCCACCTGCCTCTGAAGGGAATCTCTGGAGACCTCCCAGCCAGGACCACAGTCTCATCACACACCATCGTGACAGTAAAGCAGGGTAACACAATGTAAATATTTTGAGACTGAGCTATGGATTTGGGAAGACCTGGGTCCACTTGTGGGCTCTAAGATAATTTCTAGACAGTAGACTTCACTCTCTAGTTCTCAGTTTCTTCCACCATCAAAGGAGAACAACAATCTCCATCCTATAGATTCAACGGGGAGTAGAAGGGATAATATCTATGCTGAGATTAGCACGTGGCTTGGCATATAGTGTTCAGTAAGTGTTGATAAATGGTACATTAAAAGAGTTAAGAGTGCAAATCAGACTGGGTTTCCTTCCTGGCTTGGCCACTTGCTTGCTGTGTGTCTTGGTTTTCTTATCTATAAAATGGGGCTATGGGGATGTTATTCATACCAGTTGTTGTGAAGATCAACTGTGACCGTGCATGTAAAGGACTTAGAACAGTGCAGACACCTACTAAGTGTCCTGTGAGTGATTTCTCACACTCCTAACAGAACAAATTATTGTGAACAGAGCTGCCCTGTGATTTGGGCAGAATCTGCTCGGGAACCTTGGCCCAGGAGCTCATCAAACTCAAACTGCAAATATTTCACAGTGTGATGCCATCTCTTGAAGTCTTCCAGAGATTGAGAACTCCATTTCCCAGCTGTGGACTTTGGCAGCCTGGAGAAGACAGTGTGGACACTGGGGAGGGCCCCGAGGACCCAGCTCTCTACCTTGCCTGGCTCTGCACCATGAGGGACGTCTGGTCTCCAGAGGTCTGCGAAGACTCCAGGGAGAAGAAAGAAAGGAGTCTTGAGACAGGAGAGAGGAGTGCCTTATGCAAAAGCTGCCCCATGATGGGCCCAGGAAGAAAGCAAATTGGACTGGCTTTGCAATAGAAGAGCCGGCAGGAAGCAACATCAATTCTTTGCTCTTCTGAGATTTCCCCTGCCAGCATTCTGAGTGATAATAAATCACTCATTTCTGACATGGTTTATTTTTCAAAGCATTTTTATAAGAAGCATCCAGCCATCTCCTTTCAAACATAATTCAAATGGAAAAACACTCTGCTAAGTTTATTATTAATTAAACAAGATTACAGGATCAATTGGTAGAAATGGGCAGAGGGAGGCAGGCACCATCCCAAATATTTTACACTCACCCTGCCAGACCTTGCTGGGAGGGGCTTCCAGATGAGGTTTCTTTTGTCATAAATCCAAATATCTATTCATGCCTATCTGCATTTTGATGCTGGAATTAGATGCTCCATGTGTGCGGATGTTGGAATATTTATTGATAGTTAAAATTTCATGTTCCCTGGATTGATGTTTGTGCATAACGACAAATGACTAGTGTCTTGCAGGTAGTTTGAACAGGTGTAGAGTAAAGATTATTTAACACCGTGTTCTGCTTTCTGTCTTTAGATTCTCCAGGAAACAAGAAATCAAGTCTCCAGGGAATATTCAGGTGGGAAATGGAAATAAATGATAAACATATAAATAAGTCAGTTCTGTTTCCTATTGGTTGGGAGTGAGATTTTTCTTTTATGATCTTGTTACTGTTCCAAATTTATGAATTCTAAAAAATTTAGAGACTATTTGAAATATTTAAATGCATTTTAAAGACTCTGCGTAGGCAATGGAGCTATCACCCGACAACATCCAAAGCGTTTTTCACAAGCCGGTGCTCTGCTTGGGGAGGGCCTCTGCCATCCGAGGCCTGAGCTCCCTCAGCATGATGCGTGCGTCGTGGAGATGGCTGCGCAGGACACGGGATTGGAACAACACCCGCAACAGAGCTCTCCTGGGGATCCATCCAACGTGGGGGCCAGCAATAAGAGATGCTTCATCTGTAGAAAATTTTAAAACAGCAATAAAAACGACTAAAAGTCATTCTGCTTTTTATTCTCACCGTGTGCCAGCAATTCAACACAATGCCAGTGATACCACCTGCCTCTCCCCCAGATCTTTTCACTGGTCTAAGTTTTACACAGTCACTGCAGCTACTGCATAGCCTTAATGATATAGCTTCCGATTAGCACATTGCATGATTTTGTTTTTCTTCTACCTAAACTTTGCTCTTGATGGGGAGGTTGATTTGGTGAAGTCTTAGGCACACAGTCAGCATTCCTCCCTCCCGTACTGAGGGGCTCAGCTGCTCTTGTTCATGTGAAGGGAAAGCTTGCCAAGGTTCTGAATTGTTGGGCTCCCTTGGGGCGCGGTTCGTATCTCCAATCCCTGTGCATAATGTATTTCTGTGTTTAAACAGTAGATTCAAAATAAATGATGACACAGTTATTGAGAAGACAAAGAAACAGAATTCAAGTTATTTCAATTCTCCCCTTCATTGTGACCACTTAGAGTTTTATTTGTTTAACATTTAAAACATCATAACAGAAAGAGAACTGAGAAGTGTCATATTTTTTGTTTGATCTGTGCAAATCTTAGTGTGTACAGGAGATATTTTACTGAATTCAAATAATATCTACTGCATGACTGTTATGGAAATGATTCTGTCTTGCAGAGGAATGGGCCTCAGGTGTCTGTTTTCCTGGTGTATCCCTGCCTCTCAGCAGGGGCTTGGATCACCACCAGCTAGTACAACTTGGGAAATTCAATTCCACGAGTATTTGCACAGGTCAGGGTCCTATGGTCACAGGGGGAATGCAATAGATATCTCCAAACAATGAATTCCACAGTGAATCAGTTAACTATAAATGCTATGAGAAACAATGTAAGAAATGACTTCAATTTGTGTCTATTCCTTTGTAACAAATTAACCCCAAGCTTGGCAGTTTAAGAAAATGCATTTATTATCTTAGTTTCTGTGGGTCAGGAATTTGAGGGTGGCTTAGCTGGGTGGATCTGACTCAAGATCCTGTATAGGATTCATTCAAGAGCTTGGCTGGGGCTGCATCATCTGAAGGCTCCACTGGGGCTGGAGACTCCACTCCCACGCTCACTCACATGGCTGCGGGCGGGAGGCCTCAACTCCTCCCCAGGTGTGCTGCTTCCGAGGGTTGTAAAGCATCCTCACAAGATGCCAGCTGACTTCTCCCAGAGCAAGTGCTCCAGCAAAGGAAGCAAGAAGGAAGCCACAACACCTTTTGTGAGCTAGTGTCAGAAGTTACACTTGTTGTTTCCACCACATTCCACTTATTAGAAGTTAGTCTGAAATTGCAGCCTGCACTCAAGGAAGTGGTGTGAAGTCGTCTCCATTCTGAAGGGAGAAATGCCAACAAATTCATGGAATTATTTTAAAGCGAACCCTGAAGTATGAATGGGAATGCAATTGGTAAAGAAGGGGGAAAGAACATTCTGGGCAGAAGAAATAATCTGTATAAAGGCCACAGAGTGGGAAGGAGCAGAGCAGCCGAAGAACAAAGGACAAAAAAGAAAGATGACTCCAGAAGAGGGAGGGCAATGGCTGGGTGGAATCTCCCCACAGAGAGGATTTGGGGTGTTACCCCCATAAAGAGAGAAGGGTTTTGAGGGGATTGAGGGGATCCAATTGCATTTTTTATAATTATTTTTTAGTTGTAGATGAACACAATATCTTTATTTATTTTATGTGGTGCTGAGGATTGAGCCCAGTGCCTCACACATGCGAGGCAAGCGCTCAACCGCTGAGCCACAACCCCAGCCCCCAATTGCATTTTTAAAGGACAACCATGGAAATCAAATGGAGAATATCAGGAGGAGGCAGAAATAAATGGGAGAGGGGCCTATTGGAGATCACCATAACCCACATGGAGGGATATGGCATGGACTAGGGAGTACCTGTGGGCAGAGAGAGGTGACAAGACCTTACAGGTATGCATGGATGGGCCAGATGGGGAGGCAAAAGGGAGGGGTCTGAGTTGATGGTCTGGCTTCTGGTTGTGCCACTGGTTGAGCAGGCTATGGGTGGAACCTTCATTCTGAGAAGAAGGGGTTATAGGATCAAGATCACATATTGAGTTTTAATGTGCTTAGCTTGAGAGCCCTGCCTTACATCCCAGCAGAGACACATGAGGTGTGCGTTTGGTTTGTTCATAAATTTAGCCTTGTTTGCAAACTTTTTTTCCCTTTTTTGCAATGCTAGGAATTGAACCCAGGGCCTCATACATGCTGGGCAAGTGCTCTACCACTGAGCTCCATCGCCAGCCAATGGATTTAACCTTGTGGGGAGAGAGTGAAGACAATTAACTTGGAGAAAAGAAGAAGACAGAAGATGACATTTGCATTCCTTTATTGACCTAAAGTCTTGTCCACTTTTGTGGTTTGATTAAATAAATAAGAAATTTTTCATTTAAGCACAGAGAGTTGGGATTGGGTTTCTGTCACTTACATGCAAAAAGTTTGGACAAATATACAAGGTGCCTTGAGGAGAGTTTGTTTTTTCTTAGAACAACAGACCAACTCTCCTTCCATTTGGAAGAAGATGAGACATGATTTAATTTTCATGCAAATGGAGATGGATGGTGACCTCCTACTTATCAGCAAAAACTTGCCCTCTTTCCAGAAATCAGAAATTTACATCCCACTTTATACAAATCCTACAGTACAGGATGACAGCCTGAGGCAAATATTTCTTTGTTCTTCTTTGTTTCCAATTGCTAAGCAAGACCTCACTTGCTGTGTAAATGTTTCTTTAACCTTTGACACGATTGCTTCAGATCTTTCCTCCTGGGTGAAAGTTCCAGCTAAAGGGCCAGGCAGGGAGCTCTAATTAGAAAGCAAATCACCCGCCCCATGTGATCAAAATGCAGAGTGTGCCAGTCCCTCCCGGCTGGCATTCTAGGAAGAGCAGCTGATAGAAGGTGAATGAGCGTCCTTATCAGAACTTAATCAGTATGTCAATCCTGGAAGAGTGTGACCCCAGAGTCCTTTCTGGAAGAACACAGATTATCAAAGACCTGGCATGTTGGAAGGGAAGGAAAGATCTTGACAAAGTGACACTGAGTGTGGCCTTGACAAGGTGACATTGAAAGTGAACTGGACACCACATAATACCCCTGGCCACAGTTGTCCTTCTGTGCAGTGTTCATTGGCTACATGGTATTCCATGCACGGTGTTCACCAGGCACTTCTTTCTAGGGCAGGTTTCTATCCTATGGAACCTAACCTCTAAAGGACCCCCAGGTCCAGAAATCCTGGTTCCTTTTTAGCATTTTCAAATTTCTGGGAGAAAATAGCAAAGTCTCTTGAATTCAC
This sequence comes from Xerus rutilus, assembly GCA_028644305.1. NCBI lineage: Eukaryota > Metazoa > Chordata > Mammalia > Rodentia > Sciuridae > Xerus > Xerus rutilus. The sequence goes on along the minus strand of CM053415.1, from coordinate 9,915,936 downwards.
AACTGTTGCATAGCAAATTTCTCCTACACATGGTGGCTTAGCACAACAATCACTTATGGTGTTGGAGTTTCTGGGGCTGGAATTCAGTTCACCTGGCAGGTTCTGGCTCCCAGTGTTTCATGGGTTTGGGGTCAGATGTTAGCTAGGCCTGTGGTCAGAGGCCTGAGGATACCCTCCCAAGTGACCCTCTCTTGGAGCCCTCACCCTGTTGACCCTTCGGTAGAGCTGCTTGGGTGGTCTCACAACATGGCAGATGGCTTTCCTCAAGTTCAGTGACCCTAGAGAGGAAGCAGGCAGAAGCCGCAAGGTCCACTGTGTCCTGTCCCAGGAACCACACACCATCATTTCTACCACAGTCTATTCATTAGAAGTGAGTCACTAAGTCCAGTCCACACTCAGAAATAAGAGAATTAGACTGTCTCAAATTATTTGTAGCCATATTTTAAAACGACATCTCTATAAAACCAAAAACTTGGGGGAACAGGCACCAGGTCAACACGATTGTTCATCAAATAGGACTCGGGAACCCAGTGCCATTACAGATATTTCACAGTGAGGCTTTTTGTCAGTCAGAATCCTAGCAGGCAACAGATGGAGAATCCTCTCAATAGACACACAAAAGGCAATTGACAGAATCCAGCACCCATTCATGAAAAAGCCACCCACGATCTAGGGATGTGCAAGAACTTCCTCCACCTGATGAAGGGCAGTAGCTGGCATCAGACTCAACAGCAGAGACTGAGCACTTGGAAATGAAGCAGAGAGCTCCAGTCTCCCCCGTGCCACTCAGCAGCATGCTGGAGGTTCTACCAGAGAAGTAAAAGGAAAAAAAACGTCCCAATGGAAAGGGAAGAAGCAAGACTTTTTATTCACAGATAGTATCATCTCATATGTAGAAAATCCTAAGAAATACACACATACACACCCACACACCCTCCTCCTAGATCTAATAAATTTAGTCAGTTTTCAGGATATAAGATCAATATTCAAAAATTCATTGAAATTTCTACACTAGTAATGAACAATTTGAGGATAATTTTTTAAAAATGCATTTACAATAGCACCAAAAAGAATAAGACATTCTGAAATGAATTTAACGAGAAAAGAGGATAGTATTTCTACACTGAAAACTATGAACCATGACTGAAAGAAGTTAAAGAAAATGAAAATAAACAAAGCAATAGTCCGTATTAATGGGTTGGAAGATTTAGTAGTCTTAAGATGTCAATCTCCCCAAATGGATCTTAGATTCAATGCAATCGCTATTGAAATCCCAGCTGGCCTTTTCAGAGAAAGTAACAAGCTGGTCCTAAGATGTACATGGAAATGCAAAAGACCTACAATTGCCAAAACAATTTGGAGAAAGGAAAACAAAGTTGGAGGGCTTATGCTACTCAATCTCAAAACTTAACTAAAAGGCTACGGTAAAGAAGACAGTGTGATTTATTAGAGAAGGAAAAGGCATGTGGAGGGCTAGAAGTATGGCTCAGTGGTTGAGCACTTCCCTAGTATGTGCAATGCCCTCGGTTCAATCCCCAGTACTGCTAAAGAAAAAAGAACAGAGAATAGGTATATTGATAATGGAATAGAAGGGACAGTCTATAAATAAACTTTATATCAACTGACTTTTTTTAATATATCAATCAACTGATTTTTTTTTTTTTAACAATCAACTGATTTTTGACAGATGCCAAGACTATTCTATGGGAGGACAATCTATAAAAGTGGTATTTTAACAATTTGATATGGTATGCCAAACAATAAGCCTAGACCCTTACCTTACACTGCAAATTGAAATTAGCTCAAAGGGATGCAGATATAGCTCAGTGATAGAGCACTTGCTTAGCAGGCATGAGGCCCTGGGTTCAATCCCCAGCACCACCAAAAATAAAAATTTTTTTAAAAGCTCAAAATGGATCATAAGCCTACAGATAAGAGCTACAATTGTAAAACTTTCCCCAGGAAGTCATAGGAGAAAATATTCACGGTTTAGGGTTAAGCAAAAAGTTCTTGGAGCTGGGCGCAGTGGCACATACCTGTAATCCCAGTGGTTTGGGAGACTGAGATAGGAGGAATCGCAAGTTCAAGGCCAGCTTCAGAAGTTTAGTGAGACCCTAAGCAACTTAGTAAAACCCTGTCTCAAAATAAAAAAATAAAAAGGACTATGGATGTAGCTCAGTGGTAAATTGCCCCTGGGTTAAATCCCCTGCACCCCCACTGTCCCTCAAAAAAGTTCTTAGACATAACACCAAAAATATGAGCCAATTATAAATTAGTCATCTTTAAAATTAAAATATTTAACTGGTCTTAAAGTTTCTGGAGCTGGAATTCAAGACACCATTAAGAAAATGAAAAGACAGGCTATAGACAAGGAGAAAATATTTGCCAGTCACATATCTGATGAAGAACTTACATCAGAATAGATAAAGATTTTTTAAAGCTAATAAAAAGGCAAACAACCCAAATTTTTAAAAATGATCAAAAAACATAAATGGAAATTTCACTAAAGATGACATACAAGTGACTAAAAAGCACATGAAAGTCACCCACCTTTGTTAGTCATTAGTGAAATGCAGATTTAAATCATGAGATATCACTATGTGCCTATTAAGTGGCTTTGCTTTTTAAAGATTAGACAACACTAAGTATGGAGAAATTAAAACTCTCATTCATTTCTAGTGAAAATGTAAAATGGCACCATAGTTTTGGAAAACAATTTAGCAGTTTCTTAAAATGCTGAACATAAATTTACCATATGATCTATCAATTCCACTCCTAGGAATCTATCCAGAAAAATTGAAAACATGTTCCCACAAAAATGTGTGCACAAGTGTTCACAGCAGCTTTATTTGTAGTTGCCCCATGCTGCAAACAATCCAACTGCCCATCAGCTGCTGAACAGATAAACACAATGTGGTTTATCCATATGAGGGAATGCCAGGCATCAATAAAAAGCACCAAAGTAGACACATGCTACCGCGGAGATGAACCTCAGAAGCATTATGCTAAGTGCAAGAAGCTGACATAGTATGCCATATATTGTACAATTCCACTTTTATGAAATGTCCAGAAAAGAGAAAATCTGAACATTGCTTAGAACTACTGCAAACAGATTCAAGTGAATTTGGGGTCAGAGAGATGGAAGTGTTCTGAAATTGAGTTAGGGTGGTGGCTGCATCATGGTACACAATTGCTAAAAAAATCATGAATTACACACATAGGGTGGGTGAACTTCAGGGTATAAATTATGCCTTAATAAAGCTGCAAAAAGAAAGGAATTCTACTGGGCATGTTGACGCATGATTGTAATCCCAGTGACTCAGGAAGCTGAGGGAGGAGGATTGCAAGTTCAAGACCAGCCTCAGGAACTTAGCAAGGCCCTAAGCAACTTCGTGAGACCCTGTCTCAAAATAAAAAATAAAAGGAGCTGGGGGTGTGGCTCAGGAGTTAAGCACCCTGGGTTCAATCCTTGATCCACAGAAATCAACCTTGGGCCAAAGAGGAGGGCAAGTAGAGCTGGAGGGATCTTGTAATCTTTAGTTCCACCAACCATTCCTACCCTCCTTTCCTATTCCACGAAACTACACTCCTGGCCCCTTTCCCCCATGTTTGTTAACAACACCCCGATTCCTCTTGGGGAAATTCCCCTCCAGCTCTCTCAAACATGTGTTTTCTTACCTCCACCTTCAGGGAGAAGTAGATGACCAGGGTCTGCCAACACTGTCAACCAGACGGTTTCAGCAGAGTGCTTAGAAATTGGTGCAGGGTTGGTAGCTGTGCCACCATCGCGCTTACTGGGAAAGAAGTGCTCCTAGAGAAGAGAAGAGCTGAGAGATGGAGAAAAAGACAGGAAGACATTGTGCCTGGAGGCCCAGCTACCTTGGACCTTGCAGATGAGCCAACAAACCCCTGGGGTATGCTAGGTGTTTGTCACTGGCAAGGGAGAGTTCAAACCCCCTCACTGTCTCTCAGTCGACTAGGCTCCCTGCTTCCCTTTCTCTTCTTCCTCCTTCCCCTCACTTCCTCTGCTATTTTGCCTTCCTGTCTTCATTTTCACTCTCCTCTTAGGAGGTTTCACGGGGCAAAGGGAAAGCAGCCACTTACCACCCACACTTCTTCCCTGCTCAGGAACAGGTGCCATCATTCTCTGAGTCTCTGCTACCTCTTCTGTAAGTGGGGGACAACAACATCGAAGCTTACCAAAAGGGTCAAATGAGGCACTCTATGCCAAGTGTGAGACATATCACAGACTACCAATAATGTAACTGTGATCATTAGGCGTGACCATCACGGCATCCGCTGGCCAGACACACAGCATTGGGCGCTAGAAACATTGTCAAGCTCTGTATAAATCAACCCTGTCATGTAATGGTGTGGACATCCGAGTTGATGTCCCAGTGATGACCATCCCAGTGATGGCCGATGTCACGAGTCCATGTTTCTCCAAAGGTGGGAGAACTCAGAAATGGACAAGAGTTGAGAGTAATGAGTTAGAACTGTCAGGATAATCAGGATGGTGACCTAATCCAGTGCTTCCCAAACTCGAATGTGCACATGGTCCACTGAGGTCTTGTTGATGTACAGTTCCAATTCAGATGATCCCTCTGACTCAGCAGGTTGGAGTAGAGCCTGAGATGCTTAGGTGATGCTGAGGCTGCTGATCCATGGACCACAGGTTGAGTGGTGAGGATTCCAAACACTGGTTTCAATATTTGGCTGCACATGGAAATCACCTGGGGAACTTTAAGACTATTAATGCCTGGGCTTTGTCCCCAGACGTTGTCATTTAATTGGTCATGGCTATAGCCTAGGCATTAGCCTTTGTCAGTTTTCCATAGGGAATTCTAGAGAGTTGCCAAGATTGGGAACCACTGTCACAAATGAACCTTGGGCTCTTTCTCCACATATCTTAATGCTACAGAGAGTTGCCCTAAATACCGGAGAGAAAATCGTCTTTGTTTACCCTTCTGTAAGTACCATCCCAAAGAGGGGACTAAGTGACTCCAGCTTGAACCCTCACACTCCAAGACATCAGCAGAGGGAGGACTCACAGCTGAGAAGGGAAGATGTGAAAACCTTTTAATCTGATTAGGATGCTGGGCGATGGCAGGTGGAGGAGACAGGAGCTGTATGCTGTGACCAGGCAGCAGAGCAGCGACATTTTCACTTAGAGAAAGGGAGAGCATCTCCCAAAATCAGGACCCTGGTGACACTGTGAATATTTTAGGGGAATCCTGAATGTTAATGTATGCACTCTGGAAACAGCTTGTCCAAGAAGGAGAAAGTTTCTGCCTGGCTATCTTGGCCAGTGATTGCCATTGGTCCCCACCGCAGATGTTCCGACTTGGCCCATATTGTTCTGACTCCTGAGGCACAAGCAACGCAACCTTTTCCTCCAGTTCTGCAAGTGGAGGACAGTGCTTGTCCCCAGTCCTCACACAGGCAGGTGCCAACCCTATAGTTGAAGCCTTTGCTTACACTCAGCCAGTTACCCTGAGGCTCAGCTGGAGTGAGAGAATGGAGACCAAGATGGAGACCAGAATGTTCTCAGACTTATTCTGAGGCAGATACTGGAGAGAGCATTGGGTTTTTAAAATATTGTGTTTGGGGTAAATTTTTCCTACTTTTTTTTTTTTTTTTTTTTTGGTATTGGGGATTGAACTCAGGGGCACTTAACCACTGAGCCACATCCCCAGCCCTTTTCTGTATTTGATTCAGAGACAGTGTCTCACTGAGTTCCTTAGCATTTCCTTAGTTCCTAAATTGCTGCCTCAATCCTCCTGCCTCAGCCTCCTGAGCCGCTGGGATTACAGGAGTGCACCACCGTGTCTGGCTCTACTTTTTTCTTATGGTAAAGTATACATAAAACAAAGGTTATCATTTTAGCCCTTTTTAAGTATACAGTTCAGTATGGTAAAACCTACATAACATAAAATTTACCATCTTGGGCTGGGGATATAGCTAGGTTGGTAGAGTGCTTGCCTCGCATGCACAAGGCCTTGGGTTCAATCCCCGGCACCAAAAAAAAAAAAAAAAAATTACCATCTTAAGCATTGTTGACATGATTTCATGTGTGTGGTGCAGAAGCTCTCACTCACAACCTTGAACATGCTTGGTAAGTGCTGTGCCTCTGGGCCAATCCCAGCACCCCATCTGTGGTTACACTGCTAGGTGTACCGTCCAGTTGCATCAAGCACACCCACCTTGCTGTGCGGCCATCATCATATCCACCTCCAGGACTTTTTCACCTTCCCAAACTAAACCTCTGACCTCATTGGACACTAACTTCCCATTCCCTTCCTCCAGCCCCTGGCACCCACCATGCCAATCTCTGTCTCCATGAACCCGACAGCTCTACAGAGCTCACACAGGTGGGATCACACAACATTTGTCTTTTGATGTCTGGCTTCTTTCACTCAGCGTCATATCCTCAGGGTCCACCTGTGTGGCTGCATGTGTCAGGGTTTCTGCCTTTTTTAAAGTTGGGAGCATTTGGTCTGGGAGCCTGTCCAGACTGGAAGTAAAGTCTCTACCTCTCCCGGCCTCAGTTTCCCCACCTACCCAGGGGGTCACTTGTCCAGCAATCCTGTTAGGAGGTGTACTTGTATGGAGCAGAAACCCAACCTCAGTGCCTCAAGCACACAGTGGTATCTCCACTTCCACACACCTGCAGGAGGCAGCCAGCCTGGCTACTTTTTCCACTATATCCTCAATGTCCCAAACTCCTGTTGCTGGAACCCTTTTAGTTGTTGACTTCCATCTACGTGGTCATGATAGAGTTACTCTTCAACAGCTTCTTGTCCACATCACAGGTGGGAGGAAGAGGAAAGAAGCATCAAGGAGGAATGGATGAAGCCCATCTTTGGGGAGCAAAAATTTCCCAGAAGCCACTGGCACTTTTTCTCATCTCATTGGCCAGAAAGTGTCACATGATCATTTCTAGCTACAAAGGAGGCAGATAGTACACGCTTTTTGTTTATCTCATTTTATAGGACATTTTTCTTCTGTCTTCTATGGTTTCCTCATTTGAGATGCTCACAACTCAAAGGAGGAGTAAATTTGTTTTTATCAATGCAGATTTTTAAAAAACTTAGTACCTTGCCATGCTACACATGATCTTGGTGTTCTGTATAGTAAGGAAGGCAGGGGAGAATGTTTTGGGGGTAAGCACCTAGTGGAGTGCTGTTTCCACATTGTTCCAAGAATTAGATTGAGATGCTGCTGGACTTGGTTAATGATAGTGTTTAGGACGGTGGTGGTGAATGGGTGTGGACATGAACCCTTTCAGGATAATAAATGTTTTTGCAAGACGGCAGGTTAACCAGATTCCAGTGGAATACCAGTGAGTGCTCACTGCCTCCCTGGCACTTTGCAGCTATTGTCTTCCTGGATTCTCATGACTCCCCTGTGTAGTCTCCTGGACTTTGATCAGGCACATTCTTCAGGGCCAACTCCACCTCTAGCTGTTGAGAAGGGATAATTATCTTGAGCTTGATGTGACCAATGTGATCTCATCCCCTGGTCTGTGATTGGTTCAGATATGGTCTCATGACCCAAATCAGAACTCGGAGGGGAGTCTTAATGGAACCTTCTTGGAAGGAAGTGTTAGGAATACCTACCCTCTCTCCACGAGGACATATCTACCTCTAGGACTGGTTGGCAGCTTTATAATTTGATGTTACAAAGCTGACATCAGTCAGAAATGGAAATAGAGTACCGTCTCTGTTTGAGTTGGGCCCTTACATTCTTTGCATCCATGTGCAAGTTGTGAGTTATCAGCCCCATTTTACAGAGGCTCAGTGAGGTCAGGGTTGCATGACCAATGAGTGGCAGACCTGAGATGTGAAGCCAGGCAGTTGGACAACAAACTTTAGAACATAATCACTAAAAGAGTGTGCTTCTTGGTGGAAATTTCAAGTCCCCCATCCCTCAAATAACTCAGGATCTTCAGGTTTTTTTCCCCAAGAGCACCCCCCTTCCATAGTAACTGACAATTTCCATCCCAAGCCTGACGAGGCCTCAGCATCTTGCAGGCAGTAGTGGAGTCTGTCTTGCTTCCATATTTCCCCAATGGCGCCACCTGTACAGGTGCAGAAGCCACCACTGGTCAGGCCAATTAAGATAGAGCCTCGTTTTATACACAAAGGACTTAAAATCAGCATATTACAGTGACGCAGCCACATGTTTATAGCAGCTCTATTCATAATAGCTAAGCTTTGGAACCAGCCTAGATGCCCTTTAATAAATGAATGGATAAAGAAAATGTGGTACATATACACAATGGAATATTACTCAGCCTTAAAAAAAGAATGAAATTATGGCATTTGCAGGTAAATGGATGGAGCTGGAGAATATCATGCTAAGTGAAATAAGCCAATCCCCAAAATCCCAAAGATCGAATGCTTTCTCTGATAAACAAATACTGATCCATAAGTGGGGGAGGGGAATGAAGGAACTTTGGATTGTGCAGAGGGGAGTGAGGGGAGGGGTGAGGGTGTGGGGATGGGAAGGACAGTAGAATGAGACAGATGTTATTACCCTGTATACGTGTATAATTACACTACCAGTGTGAGTCTGCACCATGTTCAGCCAGAGGAAGGAGAAGTTATGCTCCATTTGTATACAATGTGTCAAAATGCATTCTACTGTCATGTATAACTAATTAGAACAAATTAAAAGATTAAAAATTAAAATAAAAAAGATAGAGCCTCTTTGCCTGGCCCAGAATCGAATCCACTCCCTGGGAAGTACTAGTTAGCGCCACCTAGAGGAAGTGCTGATTGCCTGTTGAGTATTTTCAAGTTTTTTCATGGTTCCTTTTTTCAAAAAATATTTTTTAGTTCTCAATGGACCTTTATTTTATTTATATGTGGTGCTGAGAATTGAACCCAGTGCCTCACACATACTAGGCAAGCGCTTTACTATTGAGCCACAACCCCAGCCCTTCACCGTGTCTTAAGACATACAACTTAGTAAATAAAATCTTTCAAAGTACCATATCTGTGGGAAACACCACACAGGGTGTTTTGCCTGGGGGGCTTTTGCCTTCACACCTCACAAGTGTAGGCACCAGAACCCCCCGAATCCTATTTCACAAGATCTAGAAATTTCTCCCCATGCCAGGTCGCCCAAGAATAAAAACAGAGGGAAAACTAGCTCCTATTTGATACAAGATAAATGTCATTGGACTCTTTCCCCCAAAACAAAAAAGGGAGAAGTTAGGATATAATGAAGCCAGCTTCCAAAATTGTGTTCAGATGTTGTTTAGAAACTGCCGGGTTCTGCCAGCCAATCTCGGGATGGCGCTCTGCAGGGTTCTGTCAGAGGCTGTTGGATGTGGCTCATTACATGCAAATTCCAGTCAAATAGGCGAGGGGAGCGCATGGGAGAGGAAAGCAGGTGGCAGAGAAGCCTCATGGTTGGAGAAAGGCAGTCCTGGCGGGGCTTTGTGCTCAGGGGAGAGATGTGTTAGGAACCCCTCCATCATCTTTCTCTGCTTCTCTGTGTCTCTCTCTCTGTCCCTGTCTTGCTGTCTCTGATCTCTCTCTTTCTCTGTGTCTCTCTCATCTGTGTGTCTGAATCGGTCTCTATTCCTCTCTCTCTCTCTCTTTCTCTCTGTCTCTGATCTCTCTGTCTCTCTGTCTCTCTCTCCTTCCCCCCCACCTCTCTCTCTTCAGGAAAGTGGTAATTCCTAACTCAAGTTTTTCTTCTGATAAATCAAGGATCCAGTTAGAGTTGCCAGATAAATTAAGACTTTAAAAAAAAAAAACTAAAAAAGATATTATTGTTGCTTATCTAACATCCAAATGTAGTCTGGCAACCCTCAGCCCAGTGGACAAGGGCCGTATCCTGTGCCTCAGTAAGAATCTCACTTTAGATATCAAGATGGACAGGGAAGAACAAAGTGGATCATCCAACCCCGTTGCCTGAAGCATGTGCCATTCTAGAACTCACTGCAGTGACTATAGACTATACCCTGATCCCACGGCCACCACTGTCCCCCTTCCCCACCACACTCAGGCTTTTCCATCTGGACCCCCTGGCTTGAGGTGGCAGCCCTTCCTCCACCTGTAGTCCCTGCAGCCCAGGTAAATTCCCTGCCTCTTGCTCTGAGTTCACCCATCAGAAGCCCCTACTCTGATTTCTGTGTCCCACTGGGCAGGACTTGGAGCGGAGGTGGAGAGGGTGCCCAGCCCTGGGAGCCAGCACCTGAGCGGAAGCTACTGGGCATAACGGAACCGGGTTTACAGGAAGTCCGCCTTTGCAGCTGCCCCCACCCCAACCCCTACATTCACTCACCCCGTAGTGAGGGTAGTCACTTGGGGTCTTTGCAAACACAGTTAACCGCTTAGCACAACTGGGTCATTTTCTCTCCCATCCCCCACTGTTGAGCAGGTAGATTGTTTCCAGTTTTATAAGGTCTTCAATCTTAAATTCTCAAAGGGGGAGAATGGAAGTCATAACAGTTAAGAATTTATGAGCTATGTGCCCAAGCTTTACTCCTATGTACTGTCATGGCTTGGCATATTTGGTGATGAGTTCTGTAATTTAAATCAAAAGATATATTTTAACAGGCCATCTATGAAAAGTTCTGATCCAGAAGCTAAATAAATAAACAACAGCAATAAAAAAAAAATGGGAATGGGGTAGACCATAAGCCATCTAAATAGAAACAATTTCTGATATACAAGGGTGGGGGCAAGCTTCCAGAAATGCTACATTTGTAAACATAAAGTTATTGAAGGAGAGCGGGAGACAGATAACACTCTAGAAAAAGAGGTGCTGGCTGAGCCAGAGGTGGCTGGATCTCTCTATCCACATCCTACTCACATGCCAGGAAAGAGCAGGAATCCCTCCTGTAAGGCACAGGGAGGGTGCGGACTATGAAGGAAACTGATAATGGAGTCCTATAGCAGCTTCAAGTCTGAAGGACCAGGTGAGGCTAAGAACAGAAAAATAACCAGTGGGTGATGCAGGCAGGGTCCAAAGCAAGATGGTGCCCAGCGAGGGGCAGGTGAAGCCTGTAGTTCAGAAGAAGCCAGGGAGCAGGAGGGAATCCCCAGTTCTTTTCCAGTGGGGGAGGTGTTGACCATCACACAGGAGCGGAGACGATGGCTCAAAGGAATCTCTCGAGGCCAGCCCCCTGTCAGATCGCTCTTAGATGCTGGACATCTCATCCATGGACATCTCATCCATCAGTCTCCTTCTTTGGTCTGTTCCCAATTTCATACCACGCCTGAGATTTCCCCGACGGCTATCATCAACTGCCTTGCGCATTCCTAACGCCACCACCCTCGACTCTCTCTACCATGAAACTGGAGGATCATTCCTTTACATTCAGAAAGGATTGCCCTCCAGAGAGAAGCTGCCCCCCACACACTCTGAATCATAAATCTAGGAGATAAAAATTAAAGACATCAGACTCGTCACGCTGCTGACAAGCTATGACCTGGGAAAGCTAAATGTCAGCAGAGAACGGCACGGGGAAATCCACTTGGGGAAAGGATGCCTAAAGTTTACCATCTCCATGGCCTTCAAGTTGTTATTCTCCCAAATTGCGGGAAAAGATTGATGGCACTGAGATAAAAGTTTCTCTTGGAAAAGGCATCCAACATATCTTTGTTCCAGCACAAAGCAGCAGAGTTTTGTCTAGTTTTCCTGATGGGCAGGTTGAAGGAGATGGCACAAAGATAGCGAATCACGGTGGCCATGGTGTATGTTACAGACACAGCCTTGAAGAAGATTATCAGTTCGCTTGGGAAAGCTCAAGGGAGGAAAGATACGAGGGAGGAATGAGCACGTATGATCTATAAATAGGACACACGCTTGGGAAGCAGCAACTTATCTGGAGGCAGCTTTGCCTGTCATCTCATTGATTCCCCCACATTAATGGTGTTGCTGGAGCTTACTATTAATCTAATGACTGTGCTTTGGAATAATAATGCTTTTCTCCTGCCCTGCCTCACCCATTTGACAGACAGCTTGGGCCCTTCAGAGAAAGGACCCAAGAACTGCACCTGTCATTATTAAATAGAAATCAATAGAGTGCGCTACGTGCAGAAAGCCGCAGGTCTGCACTCCGTGAGGTAGTGTGCTACCTCTGAACTCCAAAGCCCGTGCCTGTTCCCAAGCTCTACAGTTCCAGGAGGCCCTCCTAGGACTGTAAGACCTGGAAATGCATGCATTTATTTTGGAAATTAATGCTGTCATAAGGGAGACCAGGGTCGGATGCAATGTTGGTGACGTCCCCCAGAGTTGAGCAAATGGGCTCTGGGTTCCCCCAGAGAGTAGATTTCAGGGTTAATCCATATCTCTAGGTCCCGGATACTGTCTTGTAGAACCTGTCGAATTCAGGAGGCTGGGGATTGGTTCTGTGGACCAAGAAGTGCCAGAAGAAGTCAGCAAATAGTAGGGTCAAGGGACAGGCAGCCAGAGGACTTTCAAGACAGGGTACTCAGGGCCATCAGGAAATACCAGCCAAGGAACCAACGTTTCTCAGTCCTCACTTGCTGATTGGAGCCCTGCCTGGTTCCCAGGGAGCTGACTGGAGTCTTTCAATGTAGCTGATGAAAGAGAGAGGCAGGGGGACCATGAAGCTGTGTCTTGTCCTGGCTCTTCAGCACACGCTAAGAACAGGATGAGGGTGCTTGTTCCAGAAGATGAGGTCTGCTCTGAGCTGTTGACCCAGTAGTAGGCACCCGTATCCTCATGGCGGCTCATTCTATTTCTATTCATAGTCTTATAATGCCAAACAATACCAGCTGCCACTTCCCACAGGTTGGTGATATATGGGTCATTTTCCTGGGCACCCCACCACAGTGCTCCCAACACTGCCAGGCTTGTCCCTGTGACAGATGCTGTCAGGGCTTCCCTGAATCCCCCCACATGCCTTTGCCTTGACACTCACACAGACCCTTCTGATCTTGATGGGCAGCTGCCTTGTAGCTACTAGAGCCCACTGCCCTGCCAGCACAGAGAGCCAGTGGATTGCATGCAAGCGACTTTATGGGTTGCTATGTAACAAGTTAACTTAAAGCCTACTAGTTTCAAATGACCAAAACATTCATTTCTGTGGGTTGGGAATTTGTGGGTGTCCCAGCTGGGTGAGTCTGGTTCAGTTTCCGTGAGTTTGCAGTCAGGACAGCAGGGGGTGCTGTTTCATCAAGGGGCCAACTAGGATGGGTGGAGGATCTGCTTTGAAGATGATGTCCTTGAGAGGATGGGGAATCAGGGAGGATATTGGCCGGAGGCTTCAGTTCTTTATTACAAGGCCCTCTCCACAGACAGCTTGGGCATCGTCATATGGCGGCTGGCTTCTCCCAGTAAGAGTAATGTCTCTTGTTATCTAACCATGGAAATCTCATTCCATCTTTTCCATAATATTCTATTGCCACACAGGCTCACTCTATCCAAAGTGAGAGGAAACTGCTCAGGATTGTAAGTACCAGGAGGGAAGGTTGGTGGGTGCCATCTTGGAGTTGCTGTGATGGAGTTTTGTGACTTTGCCGACGTCAGGCTTCCCCTTGGCCTCCTTCTCTTGCTGGTTCTACTCCCCAATTTCCTGTAGATTTTCACCGTCACATGAATCCAGGATCTGCTACTAGGGAACTCAGACTAAAACAAGTAACCTTGAAAGCCAGCTTCTGATCAGCCTCTGGCTTTCTGGGGCCATTCAGTCCCTCCTCCTCCTCCCCGACAGCCCCGACCTCCCCCACCCCCCAGGCCTCTTTTCTCCTGTCTCAACAGTCACTGGCCAAGTAGTTCCTGCCAGAATAGAACCACCATCAGAACAACAGTACCCTTTACCAACTCCCAAACAACCCCAAATAGCCAGTGTTATGGTCTCCATTTTGCCAAAGAGGAAACAGATTTAGAGAAAATAGTTAACTTGTACAAGTCCGTATCAAGCCAGTACTTGGACCCTTCACCTCCATCACGTCTGCTCCTTGGTTATTCTCCCCATTTGCTGCCACGCTGTGTCCAGGGGTCTGACCCTCCCAAGGAAGGATGTGGAAGGGGACTGAGCCAATGCTGATCCATGTCCTGCTGGCTACCCGCTGTGGTTCAAGTTCCCACCTCTTCCTGCACTGTTCCCACCACTTCCTGTCCTTCTACACTTCCAGAGGGAAACCCCACGTGTGTCTGCGCTTCCTGCCTGGACCAGTCCAGAGCTGTGGTCACTCTAGTCAGGACATGTGGACCTCTGTCACGTTACTCTCTCACCCCATCACCCCAGGTTCAGGAATCTAGGTCCTTCATGTCATCAGATGGCCAGACTAACTGCAGCAGGTGAAAGGCTTCTTCTGGTCAAAAGACTTTGCTTCCCTGAGAACCAGGTTGAGCCCAAACATGTTGGTGCAGGGGCTTTCCCCTGAGGCAGGGTCTGGCGGACGGGTGAGGCAGCGGTGGTACGGTGGGTCAGCTTAGGGAGGCCTAAGCTGAGCCAGCAATGGGTCTCACCTCAGCCCTTTCAAATAGGGCAAGTCCCCCGCACCAGAGAGAGAGGGCAGGGTTGAGGGAAACCGGCCCTGGAACTGCAGAACCTTCCTGCATAAAACACAAGGACTCCCAGGGCAGCACACCAATTAGCTGGTGGTTCTGCATCAATTTTCTCCACAAATTTAAGGGACCAAACATACTTCTTGGCCACGCTGTAAAGCCAAATTCTATTTTATTTTATTTTTTATTTATTTATTTTTTTAATTTTTTTTTAGTTGTAGATGGACACAGTATCTTTATTTCATTTATTTTTATGTGGTGCTGAGGATCGAACCCAGTGCCTCATGCATGCAAGGCAAGCGCTCTACCACTGAGCCACAATCCCAGCCCCCCAAATTCTATTTTAAAGTAAAACTCACAGAAAGAAAAAGAACCTTCCATCTCCCCTCCCTCCCCTCCCAGTGATTGACCCCGTGTGTCCCTGATTTTCTGACACCATAAAGTCAGTCAAGGGGGAAGGTCATATGTGTGCCATTTTAAAATTGAACTATAATTAACACATGATAAAATGCACAGATTTTAGGCTTTCAGTTCATGAGTTTTGACAATTGCATACATTAAGGTGACCACCCCCCCCCAAAACAAGACAGTTCTAATATCATGAGAGCCACTCATGTAATTTTATTTTAATTTTTACACACTTAATTTTAAAGTTTTTTACTTGTCACATTATGAAAAGCAGAAACAGGTGCAAATCATTGTCTTTTGCATTTTGAACACAATGTATTTAAAATACTATCATTTCGATACATAATTAGATCAAAATTATAACTAACTTTACTCCTTTTTAACAAATCTTGGCATATTTCACACTAATAGCACATCTCCATTTAACACTTGCTTTTTAAGTTAAAGTTAAATAGAGTTCCAAAAAAAAATAGCATTGTGTTTAAGGGCAAAATAATCCATATGCTTCAGCTTTAAAATGTCTATTAATTATAATTAAATTAAATTAAATAGTGCAGTCTCTTTGTCCCTCCCTCTAGCCAAGTTCCAGTCACTTCATGTGGCAGGCTACCACCATATCAGATAGACAAGGGCATTTCCACCTGTCCAGAAAGTCCCTCTCCCCTATTTCCAGGTTCCTTTCTCCAGACCCAGGAACCACTTTCTGATTTCTATTATTGCAGGCTTCATATGACAGGATTGTGTGGAATATACTCTCTTGTGCCTTTTTTTCTTTTTCATCTTACTGTAATTATTTTTAAGAATCATTCTTGCCGAGTATGGTGGCACATGCCTGTAATCCCAGTGACTCGGTGGGCTGAGGCAGGAGGACCACAAGTTTGAGGCCAGCCTCAGCCAGTTAGTAAGGCCCTAAGCAACTTAGGGAGACCCTGTCTCAAAATAACATATAAAAAGGGCTGGGGATGTGGCTTAGTGGTAAAGTGTCCCTGGGTTCAATCTTTGCTACAAGGAAGGAAGGAAGGAAGAAAGGAAGGCAGGGAGTAATCCACTTATATCTTGCTTATATCTGTTGTTCTTTTTAACACATATGCTGCTATGCACGGATCCAAATGTATGGTATGAATTTGAGCTGTTTCATTTTGGAGCTATGCTGAATAAAGCTGCTATCAACATCCTTGTTCAAGTCATTTTGTGAACATATGTTTTTATTTCTCCTTTATAAACACCAAAGAGGAACTGGCCAGTCATAGGGTAGGTGCGTGTTTAACTTTCTAATCAATGGTTCTCAAGAGAGGTCATCCTGTTTCACGTTCCCACCAGCAACATTGGAGAGTTCCATTTTATGCATGTCTTTGCCAGCATTTGACACTGTCAATCTTTTTTTAATTTTAGCTATTCTCTCTGCTATGGTTATAAGGTGCATTCCTTGATGACTCAAGATATTGGGAACTTTTTATATACATATTTCTCAAGCATTCTTACATTTCTTTGAGGAGGGGACTGATTGAGTGTCTTGCTCATTTTTTAAACAGAGTTTTTGTCTCTTCACAGTTCATTGGTAGTTCTCCACTTATTCTAGACACAACTGCTTTGTCAAATATAGGTATTGCCAATATTCTTTTTCCAGTGTGTGGCTTATCTTAATGCCTTTTGAGGAGCATTTTCGGAACACTCTCTCAATGAGCAGAAGTATTTAATTTTGATGAAGTCCAACTTACCCTTTTTTTTTTCATGGTTGGTGCTTTTTGTGTCCTGACCAGAAAATCTTTGCCAACCTCAAGATTATAAGCTTTTCTCTTGTGTTTTCTTTTAGAATAAGAATCATAAAACTGTGATTTAGCCGGGCACGGTGGCTCAAGCCTGTAATCCCAGCACTTAGGGAGGCTGAGACAGGAGAATCGTGAGTTCAAAGCCAGCCTCAGCAACGGCGAGGCGCTAAGCAAGCAATTCAGTGAGACCCTGTCTCTACATAAAACACAAAATAGGGCTGGGGATGTGGCTCAGTGGTCAAGTGCCCCTGAGTTCAATCCCCAGTACCAAAAAAAAAAAGAAAGAAAGAAAACTGTGATTTGCAAGCCCAATTCAACATGCCACCTGTATTCCTATGGCTCCTGAGCTAAGAATAATTTTATGTAATTAAGTGACTGAAAAAAATCAAAAGCAGGGCTGGGGTTGTAGCTCAGTGGTAGAGCGCTTGCCTAGCATGCGTGAGGCACTGGGTTCGATTCTCAGCACCACATACAAACAAAGAAAATAAAGGTCTATCAACAACTAAAAAAAAATATTAAAAAAAAAAAAATCAAAAGCACAATGTTATAGTTTATAAAAAGGCTTGGTCCCCAAGGTGGTGCTGCTCTGAAACCTCTAAAACCATGAACAAATATAAACCTTTTCTTTCTAGAAGTTGATGTTCCCAGGTATTTGTTATAGTGACAGAAAGCTGACTAACAGAGAATAATGTTTTGTTCCATGTGAAATTCAAATTTTGATGTTTATAAATAAAGTTTTATTGAAACACAACCATGCCCACTCATTTGCATATTGTTTGGGACTGCCTTCATACCTGTGACTGCCTCCGACACTGGATGGTCCACAAAGCCTGAAAGAGTTATTACCTGGCTCTTCACAAAAGAAGTTCTTCTATGGTTCTTGGTTTTATGTATTGGTCTATGATATGTCTTGAGTTAAAGGTTTTTTGGAGGGGTATTTAGGGGGTCTCACTATGTTGCCCAGGTTGGCCTTGAACTCCTAGGTTGAAGGGATCCTCCTGAGTCCAGCTCCTGACTAGCTAGGACTACAGATGCACATCTCCACAGTCAGCTCTTGAATTACATTTTATGCACGGAGCGAGATAGAGGTCAAGTTTCATTCAAACAGATGTTTTTAGATAATTATTTGAATTGTGTGACTGATTAGGAGATGCCGGGTGCAGCCCATGTTTCTGGAGTGTGTCAAAGCCACCTCCTTTCTCCCTGCTGGAGAGAGGCCAAGCAGCACCCCCTCCCAGGACCTGGGGCCTGGTGCCCAGCTGAGGACAGGAGGAGAGGCCTCACCAGGACCAGAAATGATGTGATTTCTATTCTTGCAGGTGTCAAGTGTCTGGATTTTCCTATTAAAATTGTAGCCTTCTTTTCACACCTCCCTCTCCCTGCCAACATTCCTCTCCCAACAGGGATCTGGCTGTCCCCCTGTTCTGGGAGCTCAGAGTGGGGTGGGGCTTGGGTTATTCATCAATCCCTTCAATACCATAGCTAAGGCTTCTGCAGCCCTTTATCACAGAAAGCCATCTCCTGCTACCCTCTCACCATGTGGAAATGAAATTGGAGCCCTGCAAAAGCAAATAATTAGTTTGGATCTGTTTATAGCTGGTCAGAGTTGTTCAGCTGTAAGAATGCAGTTCAAAAAGTCATCCCTCCTAACGACCAAGCAGAAATATTTTCCTGTCATTTAAAAGTTCCGCAGCAATCAGGGGTCACTGCACCTTTAGAGAGCTTGTCGTAGAAGTGTGCTGAGAGATTTGGCTTCAGGCTCGGGAAGGGCTTCAGATGGATTTATTAACTGATTTTATAAGTGCTGCCTCCCTCGAATTCTGTGCTCTATCTTCTTTGTGTTATCTTTTACATGAGGCCAGGACTTGGTAATTATTTGCCTTTGTGAATCCTGTTTTCAAAAGAAACCTCACATGCACACACACACACACAAAAAGATGCCGTATGTGTGCAGCTAGGCAGCAGGTACCTTGCCAGCCTCCTGCTCCTCCAAGATTGCCACTGTGTAATTATGATAACACTCTGTGTTCTTGTCACATCTCCTAAGGATGCAGAGGGTTTTTTTGTTTTTGTTTTTGTTTCGTTTTGTTTTGCTTTTTGGTACTGGAGATTGAACTCAGGGGCACTCGACCACTGAGCCACATCCTCAGCCCTATTTTGTGTTTTATGTAGAGACAGGGTCTCACTGAGTTGCTTAGTGCCTCGTCGTTGCTGAGGCTGGCTTTGAACTTGCGATTCTCCTGTCTCAGCCTCCCTAAGTGCTGGGATTACAGATGTGCGCTACTGCGCCTGGCTGATGCAGAGGGTTTTGCAAACTACTGTATCATGTCCTTCATTTTGCAAGTGGAGAAGCTGAGGCCCAAAGATGCTGGTGACACTGGAGATGACTCAGATGACTGACTGCTGGAAATAAAAAAAATCCAGAGGCCTTGCTCATAATGGCTGGCCCCTGGTTGGCAGGTCACATAGCCTCCCACCTCCCTGAGCTTCTCCCAACATGGCCCCCTGCTCAGGTGGATGATGACGACATCTCTCAGGAGTTGCTCTCAGTACCTTTCATACACTATATTCCTGGGTACCAGGTAGATACAATGAGTCACAGAAAAGCTAAGAAAACAGCCCCAGGACATAAGCCTAGCATGGGGCAGAGCTGGGTCCAAACCCAGGCAGGAGAGCAATGGACACCAACATCTCACAGGATAGAAGATGCTGCAGAGCAAGGATTTGTCCTCCTGGGGACCAGGCACAGGCGACCATGAACATGACGTGCATCAGAGCCCGAGGCTCGAGCAAGCCCATAAGTGAGGGACACAGGTTCCCATCGTTTTGATCAAACTTTCAAAGGCTTTCTCCACGAGGCAAAGGAAAATAAAAGAGCAGATTTTTTTATTGGCTTGTTATAAAATGCACTAAAGGGCATTTAACTGAGAAGCAAGTATGTGGCCAACCAGGTAACTGGCCGTTTGTGACCAACAGCATCAGAAAGAGAAGCAGTAGAGAGAGATGGCTGTAAAAACAGGCTGCACATTGCTGCCACTTTAAAAATAAGTATGTGCTTTTCCTACATGTGACCTAGAAGCTGTATGCAAACTAGAATAAACCCTATAAGCAAAAATATAAAACATAAAACCAAACCAAACCTGGATATCCTCCTGCCTTGGAAGGCATCCTCCAAGGATTTTTTTGTGAGGCCAAGTAAAATTACGAGATTGGCCTTTTTGCAGGGAAGTCACAAATTATAGTAGAAGGGCACATGAAAGGCCAGTGACCTCTGCCCCAAATTAACATTTGTTAAGAGCAGAGGGAAATGATTTGTTAAGGGCAGAGGATGCTCCCAGCACAGGCCCCAGGTGGGGGCATTTCCATCTCACCCAGTCCAACTACAGAGGAGGGGACTTCCAGCACCTGTGGGGATAGCAAGCATTGGGAGGACCTCTCAGTCCTTCTTCTTGGAGATTTCCCAGCCAGGAAGTTGTCAGACTGTAAATCTCCTCAAGATTGTACTTTGAACCATCGAGAAAACTTCAATGTCATTTATTCAATATCATTCAATACATCAGGTTACCTGTTCCCTATGAGGATGGGTAAGACAACCACAGTCCCTGCTTATGATCTAGTGTGGAGATAATCTCTGAAAATAAAGCATGGAGCCAACTGTGGGCACATCCCTGGCCACAGAGGCTTAAGCCAAAGGCAGGAACAAGAAAGTCCAACAAGAAGGTCCAAATAATTGCTGCACCTGTTCAGTGATGTTAAAGCTCACACTTGCTATATTAACAAATCCCTTGATCACCCCAGGATCACAAAGTGATTGCTGTAGCACCAGCCATCCTGTCCTCATTCTAGGCAGACAAGGGAGGCAAAGGGTAAGCTTCACTGTACCCTCTTAACAGGAAAAAAAATGTTTCTCCAGAACCTTCCACCATGTCCCATGGCTCCCCCAGCTGCAAGGCAGGCTGGGAGAGCCAGTACTTAGCTGGGCATGTGGATACTTCAAACCAAACCAGAATTCTTTTAATTTTTTTGTTATTTTTTTTAGTTGTAGATGGACACAATACCTTTATTTTATTTATTTATTTTTATGTGGCACTGAGGATCGAACCCAGTGCCTCACACGTGCTAGGTGAGCACTCTACCACAAAGCCACAACTCCAACCCCAAAACAGAATTCTTTTTAGGAAGGGAGAGGAAATAGGGAATCTCAAGTTCCTTGGGTGTCACTGGGCAAAGGTGAGTTTCTGGCAGGACTGGTCTGATATTAGCTGGACCCAAAGATCCAGAGTGCATGAGTTTCCTGACTCTGTGGACAGCTCAAACAGAATCCAGAAAGGTAGAAGTTCAAAACAAGACCAGGAAGTGAGCACCCATCGGCTCGCTTCCTATAGTGGAAAACAACTCAAGCCCGTTGATTTCAAGATTTCTTTAAAGGCAAGAAAACCCTTAGACAGGAAAAGATGCAGAGATCCACCAGTCCTCCCAACAAGGAGACAAAGGTCACATGGGAAGATGGGCGTTGGAGTCAGACTTGAAGCCCACACATGCTCATCTGTAAAATGCAAGCAGCGTGGCCTTTGGATTACACCTGGCCTGGCACAAGCCCTGGACACCCATAACCCTCCACCCTTGATGCATGTGAGTGACACCGGGTGCCCCTACGGTGCTGTTCTTATGTTCCCTAGCAAATCCAGAGCAGGCACCCTGACTACCCTTTCATTACCTCTGCACCAACCAAGACCCTGTCATGGGATAACGGAAGATAAATAAATGCAGTCAATAAGCAAAAACCCTCCACCTCACACCCTGGGATGCACACACAATAGGCACTTACTGTATGCTCACTGCTTCTTAAAATTCCCTTTTGCTGAGAGAAAGCGAAACTCTGAGCGGCAGGAGGATGTGCACAGGCTGGAGGAGACTTTGCATCATGTGTTTTTGGCAAGGCCACTAACGTGGCTGTCTCTGGTACAAGAGGGTTGTTCCTATCCGTGTGCCGTTCAGGCTGCATTAACTTTTAAGATCTAGTTAAACTTATATTTCTTCAGGCTAAGTGAAAACTCAGTAGATGCTTATTTTCCTCCAGATTAAAATAGTGATAAAACTGATTTGGAAGAAATGAAAGACAACAAGCTCAAGGAGATCCAAACACATCTGTTTGTCAGTTTTACCATCACAAATAGAATTAATCCAAACATTTAAGTGGCTTCCATGGGCCATCCTGTTACGGGGTTCCCTCTGTGTATATCCTCTGTGCAGAATGTTATTAGGTATAATTTATCCTCCTCTAATTTATTAGATTATGTCTATATACAGCTGTACTTATTTTAACAAAGAGGTTTTTAAACAAATAGAAGTAAATGTAGATTTAATTTATTTCATCGGGTGAAGAATTCTCCAGAAAATCAATTTTCATTTGCACAGGTATTCTAGTAGCCCAGCACCTCCATTATTTCAAACCTGCTCCTTCTGCACTGGCGTTTCCATGACAGATAGCTTCATTTCTCTGCCATGATTCTATTACTTACAGAAAAAAAATATATTTAAGAAGTATTAAAGGTCTTACTTAAACTGACAAAAGTCACCAAAGCTTGTGTTAAGGCTGACACTGTCTTTAACTTACTCCAGCGGAGGGCCCCAGCAGGGAAGGCGTGCTGCCTGGGGCAGGTGGCCAGTCAGCTCTTATTTGCAGGTCCCCGTGTTTGGTTCATTTACAGAGGACACGTAATGCTACCTAAATGGAAAAATGGGCGCAAGAAGTCCTGAGGATGGATTTTCTCTCTCTTCTCTCCGAATCGGTGTTCTTAGGACCAAGGTGTGTCTAAAGGGGGTGACTCTGAGGTCTGCTCTTAAAAGCTCCAGTTCAAGTCATTTCTGTCCAGACCCAGAGCACAAGGACAAACATAAACTAGAACATTTCTGTCCTCTGCTGGAAAACCTTCCTATGCTTCCTCCCATTCCTTCCCAAGCTCCTTGGCCTTGCTCCTCACAGGTGAGCTAGAGTCAGTGAGAACCGGCACAGCTCTCCTCAGCTCTGGGTTCAGGTCTCACACTGGTAACTTGAAAGATGCATTTATACCCTGGCGATTGGTGGCGTGACACATCCACACCCTTTCCCCGCCCCGTTCCTTCTCTCATTTAGAGCCAGGTGTAAATGTCTACCAGCACACCCTGCCTTGGTTCCCATCATCACCCTGTCCCTCAGGCCAGGCCGACCTTCCTTTTGTCCCTTGAACACATCAAACTCCTCCCTTTGGAACTTGTGCATCTTTAGGACCCCAGCCTGGAACACACCTGCCATAGAAGCAACTGCCCTTGCTCTGACCCTTCCGTGCACACAGGCTTCCAAAGACCAGCTGCCAGGACCATATTTACACCTGGTCATCTGCTGCACGAGTGCCGGGGAATGAAGATGCCTGACCCTCCCACCCCTATATTCCCTTAGTGAAGGCCCTCAAGAGCCAGTGGATGGACAGCCCTGCCCCCCAGCCCCTCACACGAGGCAAACCTGAGATGCTTATACGCTGCGCCCTCTGATCTCCTTTTCTTCTATCTCATTTCCCACTCATCCAACGGTTTCCCAAGGTCACCTTCCAAATAAATTTCTTGTATTTTAATTTCTATCCGTATTTTAATTTCTCCTAGAAGTTCTGCTTCTAGGAGAATCTGAACCAATTATGATCACCCCTTGTCTGGCTCCTTCTTGCTCTTCAGGTCTCAGCTCACTATGTCCTTGAATAAGCTCATCCTGGTAACTGCTCATCTCCTGTTTCCCCACCCAACCCTGCCTGGATGCTAAAACTGCCAGAGCTTGGTTTTGAACTGAGATCTCTCTGGCTTTAAGACCACGGACCTGTCTGTGGGGTGAGGCACTGTCTCTGGGGTGAGGGTGGGGGCTTTTCAAAGGAAGGTTATGAGCCTGAGAATCCATGATCTAGATATTTTTAATAAGTTTTCCCAAATGATCCTTATCATGGCGAATAGCCACAGAAGAGAATACCCCAGTGGATTAATGATCACGTACTGTCCTTATAGTACTAATTTACTACACATTTATTCATTTGGCAAATATTTACTGAACAAAGGAGATAGTGCTTAGCAAGATAGACCTGCTGGGGCTTCTGTAGACACTTGTTTTTATGATTAGAAAGTGAATTGGTCTTTGTGGGGTTTTCTTTTGTTGTTGTTGTTGTTTTATATATATATATATTTTTTTTGGTACTAGGGATTGAATCCAGATACAGTTTATCACTGAGCTATATCCCTAGCACTTTTTTGGGGGGGAGGGTACCTGGGATTAAACCCAGGGGCACTTAACCACTAAGCCACATCCCCAGCCTTTTGTATATTTTACTTCGAGACAGGGTCTCAGGGTCTCGCTGAGTTGCTTGGGGCCTTGCTAAATTGCTAAATTGTTCAGGATAAACTCATTATCCTCCTGCCTCAGCCTCCTGAGCCTCTGGGATTACAGACGTGTACCACCATACCCAGCATAAATTGAGTATTTTTTTTTTTTACTCTTTAAAAATTTTTTTTAGTTGTAGATAGACACAATACCTTTATTTTTTTTATTTATTTTAATGTGGTGCTGAGGATCAAACCCAGTGCCTCACCCATGCTAGGCAAGTGCTCTACCACTGAGCTACAGCCCCAGACCCTGAATTGAGTATTTTTAAAAGCAACAGAGCCAGATGCAGTGGCGCACAGCTGTAATCACAGCAGCTCGAGAGACTGAAGCAGGAGGATCGCGAGTTCAAAGCCAGCCTCAGCAACGGCAAGGCGCTCGGTGAGATAGATGTCTCTAAATAAAGTACAAAATAGGGCTGAGGATGTGTCTAAGTGGCCAAGTGCCCCTGAGTTCAATCCTTGGTACTTCCCTCAACCAAAAAAAAAAAAAAAAAGCAACAGAAACAGAAACAGAACCGTCTGCGTGCTGAGTAAAGGAGAGACAGCTCTTGCTGGGCCCAGGATCCCTCCCAGCAGCCTGCCCTCTTGTGAGCTGGCTTACAGTTCAGTGGTCAGGGATCGTGGTGTCTCCAGGCATTTCTACCAGCTGGTCCATTAGAACATTATTAAGCATCCTAGGAAAGAGGATCATCCAATCAAGTGACTTGGGTGGCCCTGCACATTATAGCCCCATCTTGAAACTGCACAGTGCATATCTGCATATTAAGAGTTCTAAGAAGTTCTGCAGTGACAATAAATAGCTGAAACATTCACTGTGTTTTTTTATCTATGTCTCAACCAGTGATGTTGTGTGAATCTCAAGAAGACTTTTTATCTAGTTCCAAACTCACTTGACCGTGCAACACCCCCCGCCCCCGAGCCCCCATGGAGAATCTCCTTCCTTTAATCCCAAAATATTTATCTGATATCTAGTTTGTGTCAGGTGCCATGAAGGACACGGAGATGACACAGGACGGTCCCCACCTTTAGAGATCTCACACTTTTTAGGAAAACAAGCACCAAAGACATGCTCACAACCTAAAAATTCAAGAAGGTGTGATCCAGGCAGTGATGGAGAATTCTAGAAGCTAACCTGCCTCCATGGGAAAAGAACACTGAACTCATGGTGGGAAACTTAGGTCTAGGGCAATGGTTCTCAAACTCTTGTGAGAAGTTTTCATGATTGAAGGACTCGAAAACCCAGCCACTTCAGCCTCTGTCGTTTGCATGTTCTTGTACAATATTTCTGCTTCAATGAAATGTAAAAAGAAGTCGTGATCGGGTTTGTGTTAACTTTATAAGCCACATCGTTTCACACCTGAAATGAAGACAGCATTTTCAAATTAGGACTGTCACAAAAGCCTGCAGGCAGGCATGTGGGGACTACAGGTTTGAGGTTCTTTCTACTGGAAGGCTGGCCAGAGAGTTCTGGGTTCAAACCCCAGGGCAAAACATGAGCTTTACTAAGTTCCCCATTTGTGCTGCTGCTAATGAGAATAACAATACTTCTCTGATGTCCTTGTTGAGGTTGTGCCGGGACAAAAGGCTGGAGACTGATTTTCTCAGAAACCAAGATCCCCTGGGTAGTCAGCTCACCACCTCCGAGGCTCCTCCACCCTTTGGGGGACACCATTTCCTAGCTCTTTCCAGCCTGAAATCTCACCCTAGGAATACACAGTAAAATTGGGCATGGAGTAAGGAAATATTCAGAAAAACCTGCTTCAGTGAGAAGATTGTCTCCAATTCAGGAAAACCAGGACTGATCTTATCACATTTAGGGGCATAATTAATGCCTGCTACACCAGCTGATGCGTCTCTACAAGGTAGAGTACAGAGATTCACTTTTCCCATCTGTAAAACTTTAACACCTTGACTAGGAACACATTTTTTTCTCTCTCTTTTCACAATGTACCTCGAAAAGACTACTTCCCAGGCAGCCCTTGTCTTAGGGAGAGAGAGAAGGAAGGTCTTTTAAGGGTTCTGTTTTTCATGTTGGAACTTGAGTGACATTGCTGTGCTGAGGTGTGTCCTCTCACAGGGTGACCTGCTTATCCAGTGAGCGAGGTACACATCGTGGCCTTTCTTGTGTGATCTGCCCTGGTGTCGACAGGGCTTCATTTTGATTACTTAATTACATGCCAAGACACTAAACGTGGTTAGAAATCTCTTCTGTGATATATTCTTTTGATTTCCCCACCAAATGTGATGCCAGAAGCAAATGTGGTTTTAGCTGCATGCTTAGGTTTTGCTGTATGTCCTCCTGCCCTCTGCTCCATGGGGGAAAGATTCAGGCATCTGAGGAGTCCAGGGTGAAGTCACTAACCTGCACCTGTGGGAACCTTCAGCCTTTCTGATCCAGTAACTGCAAGGGGAACTCTGAGTGCATTTTGTACCTCAGGCAGGCAGAGGTGATGTCTTGCTGGTGAGATCTGGGGAAGCCCCAGGGAAGAGTCCTCTCTGCCTTCCTGATCTGCTAGTACAATCACCTGGGCACACTGATCTGTCCAAGACTGAGTCCTTCCCCCTTTTCACAGAACAGGTGATGAATCGAACCTCTCTGTTCCCTCATGATAGCATGTGTCTCTTTGGGCCCTGACGGAGACCCGCAGGTTCCAGGATTCCTCTTTGGGGAAAGCACGGAAGGTCCTGTAGCTGCAGCCCCACCTCTCCAACAAGGCCTGGCTTCCCCGCTCAGCAATTTTGCAGCCATCTGCCCAGCAGCCTCTTAACTTCCTGACATTAAACAAAAATGAAACCGAGGTTTCCCTAATTGGGGATCCTCATCAAGAATCTGTCACAGGGTCTCTTAGAAATTAATTCAGCCAGATCGCTCTTCAGACCTTTGCTGAGGAGCCAGCATGTTCCTTGTGACACCAACTTGTCCCATTTTCATCCAGTATTAGTTCCTTAACAAGGCTGCACGATCCGCTCTTAGCTTGCTAATTAAAACAACATGTGATTATTCTTTTTTTTTTAAATATTTTTTTAGTTGTACACAAATATCTTTATTTTATTTATTTATTTTTATGTGGTGCTGAGGATCGAACCCAGTACCTCACACATGCGAGGCAAGTGCTCTACCACTGAGCCACAATCCCAGCCCACAACATGCGATTATTGCAGCAGCACTAATACCCACGGAGCTCCCACCCCAGGCTTTCTGTGCCCGTTGGTCTCCTTGTGAGGTTTCTGGGTCTTTCTATGCAAGTTGAAATTGCTTCTAGATGTAACTTCATGTTTGCTTTTCCCTCATTTCCCCTTCACGTGTAGCTGCTACGATGCTGCATTTTTTTTTTTAAAGGACTTCACCTCGTTACGCATCTGATGGAAACTGGAACAGGGTGTTGAGTTGTTGTAAAAGTTAATGAAGCTTTCAAAAGTGTGCTCCTGTAGAGGCCATCCAAACGTATTCCTAGCCACTGAAATCATGCCAGTGGTTCTCTTAGGGAGGATTCCTGAATTAGCAGGGAAGGGATGTGGGATTCCTTCTGGACACGATGGCAGAAGCTGTCAGGGAACCCAACATGTTGTCAGCCTTCTGGAGCTTCTAGTTCTAGTCTCAGATGGAACTGATGCCTTGTTCCACCTGGAGCAGGACCGTGGAGCTAAATGTGCAGCACCTGCCAGCCACCTCCTACGGACATGCCCACAGGTGAGTTATCAAGTCTCTTGGGCCTCGGTCTCCTCATCTGTAGAATGGGAATAATCACAAGCCTACCTTCCAGGGTTGGAACATGGCAAGGTGACACTGTGTCTGGCAAAGTGGGTACCAGCAGGGCGATATCCCTGTTCTCTCCACCCTGCAGACCCAGGGTATTTTCCCTTGGGTCTGGTGCCTTAGGCCATCTCATTTCTAAAGGCACTGATGTAAAGCAAATCACAGTTATAGCTACAAACATCCAAAGCTCAGTGGCTTGTCCTGCTTCAGTAACCACCAATTCTTATCTGTGGGAACTCACGGGGCATGATGGGAGAAGTAATTGTGGTGTCACTACACCACACTATGCCCTATGCCAGGCGGCAGTCACTGAAGCAGGAAACATTCATCCAGACTGTACGACTTAAATCGTCAGCAAAATCTGAAGAGAGGTAGGAAAAAAAAAAAAAACCTACGTGTGCTAAATGAATTGATTTTCATAAAATTAACATTATACAGTATAATAGCAATTTCCAATATAAAGTCTTTCCTCTATTAATATTTATAATGCTGTAAGGATTAAATCACACGTTTGTGATTATTTTAATCTTTTTTAGCTTTGTTTTGTTCCAAAGATAAGGGTTTGTTGTGGGCTTTTTTTTTTTTTTTTACTTTTATCTTTAGAATGTTCTAATGACATTCTGAATTCTTCCAACAGGGACGTATTGTAACTCTAACAATGGTTACACATAATACGTACAGGAATCTGCTGTGGAGTTGGTGGGACTGAGAAGTCTACTTAGACACCCAGCTTGAAAAACTCTTCCAGGTTTCACATGCAATGAATGCTCTGCCTTCCTTTGCACGTACCAAGCACTACTGAAACAGAAGATCCACCCAGGTGGCTCCCCCGCATCCTCCCTCCTTGGTCTGGGGCTTCTGGGTAGCAGAGCATCTGCAGCAGGTGCTGTGCAGGCTGGCTGTGGACTCCACAGCTGGGCAGAGCTGTCCTGGCCAGGCTGCAGGCTCCCATAGCTCCAGAATGGCCTGGATCTCGAGCAGTGTGCACAGAAACTGCACACCCAACCCAACAGGCAGTGCAGGAAATGCGGCCAGCAGCCACGTCACAGGGCCTCACTTGCGGGCTGGTGGATGTGGGCAAAACCTACTCTTCCTTCTCTGCCAGCAACAGGTTCTTCTTCTTCTTCTTCTTCTTCTTCTTCTTCTTCTTCTTCTTCTTCTTCTTCTTCTTCTTCTTCTTCTTCTTCTTTTTTTTCTCTCATACTTACCAATATTTTAAATCTGGGCTTCTTTCTGAACACTCGAGCTGAGTATTGACAAAAGGCCCAGTGAGGCCCAGCCTCTCATCTACTACCTCGTGGGTCCTACCCAGCTTGCTAGACCCACTGTGACAAAGCATCACAAACAAGGTGGCTTAAGCCACATTGATGTATCGTCCCGTGGTTGTGATCGAGAGGTCACAGGGTTGGTTCCTGCTGAGGGCTGTGAGGGAGGATCTCCCAGTTTCCAGGCCTTTCCGTCAGTCCTCACCTTGCAAAAACTTCACTGACCTCTGCCGTCCCCTTCGCATACCGGTCTCTCTGCAAGCGTGTCTGTCTCGGGGCTCAAATTTCCCCTTTTCATGAGGACACGGATCACATTGGATGAGAGCCCACCCTAAGGACCTCATCTTTACTTGATCATCTGCAAAGACTCTGTTTTCAAATAAGGTCACCTTCACAGGCACTGGGGGTTGGACTTCACCTATATGGGGTCCTCTTCTCTGTCCCTTCCCTCATCACCCTGGTGCAGGCCACCAGCACCCCCTGGCCTGATTTAGAAAACCCGTTCCCTCTGCACTGCATATTCTCCTACTGGAGGTAGAGGGCTGAGAACGCCTGGGAAGTCAACTCATAGAGGGAGACAATTGTGCAGGAGGCCTATTACGGGTGCTCTTAGGCCTGTGCCCTGGAAGGAAGGAAGGAAGGAAGGAAGGAAGGAAGGAAGGAAGGAAGGAAGGAAGGAAGGAAGGAAGGAAGGGAGGGGTGCAGAATTGGGCAGGGGGCAAATATTGAGCTTCCATGCAGCCCCAGTGAAAACCTACAAGGAATTCTGGAGACACGATGGCCCTCAGCACTGTCCTGGGTTGGGGAGCAGGTCTGGGCCTTTGTGCCCCGGGGTGGCCAGGCCCCGATTCTGGCTTTTCTGGGAAGCAATGTCACTCAGGCCAGGGCCTACTCCAGCAGATGCCATCCCTGAAGGGCTGGGAGCCAAGGGCTTCCTGCCAACAGTTCTCCCAAGATCTGAAGAATGAAAGAAGCCTTCATTCCTTCAGGGCTGTCAGGTAGGGGCATTCCAGTGCCCATCAAAGGAGCCAAAGTGATCTTTCTAGGAGACGGACTTGACCAAGTTACTTCCTTTGCATGTCAGTGATTCCCATTGCTCTTAGGATAACAACTACAACTTTTGAGCATGGCCCTTCCAGGTCTGCCTATGCAACCTCCTCCTGTAGCATGTCCCCAGCCCTCCCTACTCATGCATACTGCATCCCCGTCTGCCCCAGGACCTTTGCAAGTGCTCATCCCCCAGCCTAGATTGCTCTTCCCCCTTTTCACTGACTAAACTCCATCTCTTCAAGGGCCACTTCCTCATAGCAGCTCCCTGCCGCCACTGCAGGCTATTAGAGGTCCGTGCGACTCTTCTTGGTAGGAATCGCAATTTGCAATCTTACATTTATGTGATTATTTGATTCTTGTCTAGACAAGTGCCATGAGGGTAGGAACCACATCTGATTTTTCTTTACCCTTGTGCTCTTCTCCCAGCACCTGGCACATAGTAGGTACTACTTGAAGATTTATGGAACGAATAAATTAGCTCACTGGTTAATTAGCAACTCCCCACGGTGAGGGACTTCATGGGGAATCTGTGATGCCCTCGCATTTACTGTGAAAAAAATAAATCAAAAAGAAAGGAAAGAATGCAATGTGTTTCAGCGCTTTGAAAGCTGTGAAGGATTGGCCATCCTGCAGGTTAACAAACAGCAGAGGGGCTGGGGAGATGCAAGGGAGCCATTTTTCTGGGTCAGGACACCATTTGCTGGTTGTGGGGATGTAGTGACTAGCCCCCCAGTGGACTGGAAAAGATCGCGCTTTTCAAGACCAGCCACCTCAGGTGGGGTCACCTGATGGGGCGGGGGGGGGGGGGGACTATACAGCTGCTATTTGCCTGGGCTGCATCCTGTGCTTCTTTTCCAACAGGTTTATATTCCTGGCATCCATCCTGGGCTAATATATCAACAGCCAGTGTGAAGGAGGGAGGAAATGTGAGTGACTTGCTGGCCTTAAGATGTTCTGTGGTCAGTGATTCCCAGGGAGTCCTGTGCATGCCCTGGAGTTGCCACGATCCCAGTCAGGTTGCCAAGGAGGCGCCCTCTCTGATCACTCCTTCTCTCTGCAGAATCATACCATCAAAGCCCATCTCTCCTGCTTCCTCTTTGTCCCCAAACCTTCTGCTAACACTGACAGCCCCTCTGGGTGGCTCCTGGGCACCAGGCACAAGCTCCTGTGTGCATTTTCTTTTGATGTCTGTAGCAACCCCGAGAGGGAGACTCTGCCATCCCATTGTACAGAGGGGAAGTTGAGGCCAAGCGATTGGCCAGAGCTCAAATTCCACTCAGTGTGCAGTCTTGTCGAAAGTCTCCCATGGGGACTGGCCTGCTTGCAGGGGAGCTGATGAGGGCAGGAGGCTCTTGAGAATGAGAGGGCTCAGGGAGGGGTCTGAGGTACTGCCCAGACAGGTGGGCATTACTGTTTCTCATCAGCCCCAGAAACCACTCTGTTCTCCCTCCTTTCTTCATTCTCAGTGATTGCTGTGCCAGGACAGAGACTTCCCCAGCCATTAGGAAGACGTTCACTCCAAGCTGGGGTCTAAGGAGCAGGAAGCCAGCCCTGCATGACAATCTGGCTGCCTCATCTGGCCCTGGACACAGCTGTGGACATGTGACAGGCTGGCAGAGCCCCCAGTGTTTTCTCTGCATCCAAGCCCTAAATGGCAGGGCAAGCCAAGCGCCACCTGCCAGGGAGAAGAAACACCCCTTGCCTCCCCATGGCCTTCTGTTCCCAGACCTGAGCTGGAAAGTAAATGTTATGCACTGAATTCTTTCCTAACCCATCAGCAGTGCATGACCAGGGCATTTTCCCCAACTGATAGGATCATCCATCAATGCCAGTAAGTGGGGATGCAGGTTCCCTGAGCTCCGCGGTGGTGAAAAGCACACACCTGTTTCAAGGGACTGGGACAGGAGGATGACAGAAAAGGCAGAGAGGATTCCAAGAGGAACGGCCAGGTCTGAGCCCCTCCTCCTCAAGGTGGAAAGACAGAGCCTGCACCTCTCACATACCGACAGCCCCTGGGGTGTCACCCCAGCAGAAAGACGGCTGCAACCACTGCATTTTCAGGGTCCAGTTTTCTCCTCCATGTAGGAAGAACACATCTAAGCCTTGCCTTTTCTCAGGGAAGGTAGCCGCCAGAGCTAACAAGGAGTGATCGTGAGCCTCCAAAACACAAAAATAAAAAATGATGCTCTTCAGCTCAGCGTGATAGAAACAAGAGACCCCTCCTGAACCTTTCTGAAAGCTTGCCCTGCTGCCCAGGGCAGAGCTGTCGCTGCAGACAGAGGACGCTCAGCCCTCAGCCCAGCCCTCAGCCCCGGAGGAACCCACATCCGGGGTCATCCTCATCATAACTAATTCTTCCTGGTGTTCACAATGGCCTTGTTTCCTGCATGGGAAATTTTGCAGGTGTGACATTGAGTTCTTTAGGAGAAGGTTCAACTGTCACACTTAAATAATAAGACAAGACCATCCACTTTTTTTCTGACCCAACACCCCATCTCAAAATATTAAGTCCCTGCTTTTCAAATATATGGGCGGCATCTCTGCAGAGGTTTGTTGAGGACAAAATAGTAAATATTATCTGTCTCCTCTGGCCATCAGCTGAGGACAGGAGGGAAACGGGGCTGTAATTCTTCTCCTCGGGAAGGTGAGCAGCTTCACCTCCCGGCTATTATCTAAATCTGACCTTGACTCTCAAGTATCTCCTGCTCTGTCTTGCAGCAGTTGGGAAGAGGAGAGCTTTGAAGTATTACAGCAAAAGCCTGAGTCACCCTCAGCTGGCCTGCTGATGAGTGGATGCTCCCCGGGGTTTCAGTTTCGGCCTGGGAATCTCTGGAATTGCTTTATGTTTTCTAAAACAGAGTGAGCTAAACTCACATTGGTCACATGGCTACAGTCCATCAAGGGGCTCTAAAATTATACCACCAAATAGTAGACGGAAAGGGAAACTATCAGTTCATTCATTGGGTTTCTGTCGGGTTTTTTTTTTTTTTTTTTCCTTTTTGATCTATAGGATGCAAACTAATGATTTGACTGACTTCCTCTATTATTTTTAGAATATTTAGCCTTCTGGACACATTGGAATTTTGAACATTAATTTCTATTTTTATTATTGGTGGATTCATTTCAGATCAACCTCTCAGGCATAAGCCAAAAGTCGTTTCCATGCTGAGAATTGTGGACTTAGAGTTAGGGACCTGGATTCCCAGGACAACCTCATGCTTGTCTTTCCAACAGTTCCCCTGTTCTAACCTCTGATTTTCTCATCTGGAAACTGTAGACAACAGCTGTTTGCCTTTGTCTGTCTCCAAAGACCAAAAGTTCTTGGTAAGCTGTAAAGCTCCAGGCATTGTCCCTGCCTATCACATACATGGTCACTTCAAGCTCCAAACAATGTCACCCTGACTTGGCGCGAGAATGTTGTCATTTGAGCCTCCCCGAACCAACTTTGCTTCTGCTCTTTGGTATTATGTCTCCCTCTGATGTCCAGAGAACAAGGGAGGACTGTCTCACCTCCCACAGGTTGGGTCTCCTGACCCCAACATCTGAAACCTGTCACTGACCCTGCAGAGAGTCTCTTTGCCACATTTCTTGGGCTTACCTTGGCCATGTCTCCCTGCACTTGCCCTGCTGCAGGCTCCCCATCCCGGGACACCTCATTTGCCTCTATCTACTGTCACCATAAACCTTTATGGCTTCTTGTCTATGTCAGAATGTCAATCAAAATATGCCCCCCACCGAACTGTGCCATCATGCCACACATCCCCAAATGGAACTGGCATCTCTTCCTTCCTCTGATCAGTCCCCTGTGTTGATGGGATGCCTGACTCCTGATTCTCTCCAGGGCATCTGGCCTACCTGTTCATCCTCCTTATAATTCCCAGACTCTCCCTTATGTGCCCTCCAGGAGGCCATCTGACCCCTGGTTAATGACACCTTCAATGCTCTCTTGGGGCCTAATGGAAGTTTGCCCAGCTGCCCATCTCTGTGATTGACTTGGAGTGTCTTCTGACTTGATCCTTTTGATGTATTGTGTACTACATACTGTTTGTATTAGCATAGGAAGTCAGTAATTAGCTGCAAAGCATTTTGTTAAAGTTCTCTGTAAAGATGCTAGAGAAAAATAAATTATATCTTATTGTATTGTACTCCTCAGAGAGCACTGCGCTCCCTGGCCCTGCTCCAATTTGCCCACTGCATTACCATCCTGAAAATTGCTATTCTTGTCTTGATGGTTGGATCTTTTCAGCCTCAGAATTAGTTTTCAGGGTACAGAGCAGTTTCCACCAACTCGATCTTTGTTCAGGAGGGTCTTATTTACCAAAGTTAATTTTGCTCATATTGCAACGTGCTTGAAAATAAGTATGAATCTTGTTTATTTTCATTCGCAGCGTTCCACCAGCGAGTCGCAATTGGAACTAAATTACGAGTGTTCAAGGAATGCACTCACATATTTCAGAGCTGTTGGGAAACATCTTGCTGGACAGAGCTGGGTTCACACAAAGCTATAACAAACCATTGTTAGCAACAGGACACCCCCCCCAGAGACTGAGCAACCCTGGAGAACTTAGAGGAGTGCATTTGCTTCAGCCTCCCAGGCCAGTCGTGGATTACCATCTCCCTCGCCTGCAGCCCTGGCAGGCAGGCTGAGGACGGACAGGATCAACGAATGGTTCTTAGCCCATTAGAAATACAAACCTTTTTATTTCCTTGTAAATAAATCTCTGCTCCTTTCCAAGGCTGCTCGAAAGGAATGGGGCTGTCAGAAAGGACTTTGTTCTTTGCTCAGCAAGGTTATTCTCAGTTTCTTTCCAGAAAGCAGTAAGGCTCCATACTCTAGGAAAGAGGACCTGTCAATCAACAGATACTGTGATGAGCTTACCAGGTGCTAGGAAGACAGTCTGGGAAGGTCCCTGTCCTCCTGTGGTTTGCAATCCAGCAGACAGAGCCCATGGGAGTGCACACAGGGACCCACTGCAAAAGGGCTGCTTTCAAGAGTCTCCAAGAAGTGTCTGGGCGTGATGGTGCATGCCTGTAATCCCAGCAGCTCAGGAAGCTGAGGCAGGAGGATCGAGAGTTCAAAGCCAGCCTCAGCAAAGATGAGGCACTAAGGAACTCAATGAGACCTTGTCTCTAAATAAAATATAAAATAGGGCTAGGGATGTGGATCAGTGATTGAGTCCCCCTGGGTTCAATCCCCAGTACCAAAAAAAAAAGTCTCCAAGAAATAAGAGCACCAACAGCCCTTTTAGGGGTGAGACTCAGCCAAGGACTTTCTGAAAGGTGATGCTTCAGTTCCCTCCTGAAATTGACTAGCAGCTGAGGTCAGCTTTCTGCTGGGCTCCAATCTGGTGTTATCACTACTTTTATTATTTAACATGTATAGATTTCCTGGGACACACCATAAACCTTAAAAACCCTGTCACTAGAAATTTTGTGGATCAACTCTGTGTTTTCCCACAGACTTAATTTCAGAGAGCCTTATCTTCCTCTCTGATTGACAGCTGCTTGGCAGGGCCTCCTAACTCTGTCTCTGAGTGCTTCTGTCCATCTTAAGTGCCTCCCAGTCTCTTCTTTCCAAGCCCAAAGTGAGTACCCATGATCCATGATGTTTCTGGAATTGGGAGATCCTGTGGTGAATCCTCCTGTATAGCAAAGGATCATTTCTTTTTAAATGTGAATAATTGGTTTCCAAATGTCTCAGACTACAAGGTCAGATTTTTATACTCAAAATAAAATGTTCAATCATCTTGTAGATGGATTGTACACATGTTCCCATTTCTTCTCCTCTCCCTAAACCCTTGGCCTTTGGTCTGGACTGCACTATCTCCCACCAGGAGGTGGAGCCTGTTTCTACCCCTGGAATTCAGCCTAGCCATGTGACTTGATTTGGCCAATAGGATGCAGCAGAAGTGAGGGCAGGATCGGTTGGCATCTAGGCCTCCAGAGGTCTGCGCACTGGTGCTTTCTGTCTGGGAACCCTGCGTCACCGCAACAATACCTGGCGAGCAGGCCAGACTCCCTGCCCAAGCATTGGAGATCACGTCACTGAGGACCTGCCAACAGCTGCCCAGTCCTTGATATAGCTGAGCTCAGCCCCTGGTGGCAGAGCCCTCCAGCCCACCTACAGATCTGGAGCAATAACCAAAGGCTGGGGTATGTGTTCTTTCGCAAGGACCACCATAACACAATGCCACAGACAGAGACTTATATTATAGACATGTAGTCTCTCCCACTTCTGGAGGCTGGAAGTCCAAGATCATGGTGTAGACAGAGCTGATTCCCCTGAGTCCTCTCTCCTCACCTTGCAGATGCTGTCTTGAGGACACAGGGCCATCCCTCTGTGTGTCTGCATCTTCATTGCCTCTTTTTATAAGGACCCCAGTCACATTGTATTAAGTCCACCCTAAAGAACTTATTTCATTTCACCTGTGTTGGTTCCTAAAAAGCCTTATCTGCAAATTGTGTCATATTCCATGGTACTGGGAGTCAGGGGTCCCCAAACACATGAATTTGGAGGAGACACAGTTTAACATGTAATGTTTCATGGCTTTACATGCAAATAAAGGACACTCCCCGTAAGTGCCCAGCACAGCATCTGCCCTGGGCTCATGAGCAAGTTCTAACCCAATTCCCAGCTCGTCCGTTTTTCTGCATATGTAACCCCGTGCCTGGGAGCAGCCACAGATGTGTGCACAGCATGCACACGTCCCAGTCTGGAAACATCCATTGCTTGGCCCCCTCACGCGACAGCCTTTGCCCCCAAAGAAACACCGAGAGGAAGAGAGACAACACCCTGCTCTCTTCTGCTTGTTAACTCTCAGTCACATAATGAGCAGTTACATTTTGTTGCTCCAGGCAACAGCTTGTTCTTTTTTAATTAACTTGCCTTTTATTGATTTTCCATATTCGTCACTAAACACCAACGCACCTTTATGTGTGTCTGTAAAATCAGCCCCTCCTTGCCCGCCTGGCCCATGACAGCAGGGAGCAGCAGGAGGGCTCACGTCGGGAGTTGATGGGTGTTTTGATTCTACTGTGGCGTGATCTCATGGGGGCCACAGGGAGAAGGCGTGA
Organism: Xerus rutilus; assembly: GCA_028644305.1. Taxonomy (NCBI): domain Eukaryota; kingdom Metazoa; phylum Chordata; class Mammalia; order Rodentia; family Sciuridae; genus Xerus; species Xerus rutilus. The sequence continues at coordinate 9,878,713 of CM053415.1, read as the reverse complement.
TAAGGCGAGGAGAGTTCTCCTTGCTGGGAGCCCAAAATCCCACCCTCCCCAGGGACCTGAGAAGCAGACTGGCAGATTCTATGATGCCACATACAGGGTGAGATCACGTCGCAATAGCTGTGGGCAATGTGCACTCTATTCCTTTATATTTAAGAGCAAGAACCTGGAATGGTAACGGGGAGGTACCATATGCACTAATCAAATTGAAATAGTTGCCTTCTCCAGTGTAAAAGCACACTCAGAACAGACCTTTTTTTTTTTTTTATTTTTTTGCTACTGCAGATTTAACCCAAGGGTACTTTATTACTGAGCTATATCCTCAACCCTTTTTATTTTCTTATTTTGAGACTAAGTTGCTGAGGCTGGCCTCAAACTTGCAATCCTCCTGTCTCAGCCTCCCAAGTCGATGAGATTGCAAGGGTGCACCAACACACCTAGCTCAGAACAGACTTCTAAATTCTACCCTTTGCCTCAAGACCCAGTGCACTAGCCATGGTAGGAGCTCAGGGACCTTTGTCTGCTTCACCCTCTGTATCTAGCACCTAGAAATTCTGCTGATAACACAGTTCCTGCTTGGTCGTAGTGGTGGCTGTGGTGGTGTTTTAATGAATGCATGGGACTGTACCATCTAGCTTCACTCTCCACATTAAGGTCTGTGTGAGGTGAGGTCCTCCAGCCACACACCCTGAAGAGACGGCTGGGTGTACCAGGAGAACTGGTGAGGGAGTAGGGTCAGTGGGGAGCAGGTAGGGAAGGAGAGGGAGCCCAGATCATGCCCAGATCCTGTGTAGAAGAGAACTGGGGATAAGTCAGGCCTCCTGGATATTCTGACCCAGGTGAGGGAGCTGACGCTCACCCCATCCCCTGGGGAACGAACCCCCAGCTGCTCCAGCGATCTCACCCATCCTTCAGTTCAGGCCCTAGGGGATCCCCTGAGGAAGAGGCGAGGCACAGACCTGTTGGAGGCAAAAGCACCCTGAAGCTGGGAGCAAGGGACCCAAAATATCAAAGGGACATTTTGCTGCTGGGAACTCCCCCAGCTGGTCCCCAAGGTGATCAGCGCAGTTTAATTTGGAAGCCTGCACATCAAATGGCCACTCACTGGGTTCATTGCACCCTGGGGTGGCTAATTTAATGCATGAACTTGGCTGGGTCATGATGCCAAATGCATGGTGGAACCCCGTCTAGGTGTTGCTGTGACGATGTGACAAATGTCATATCTGAAGGCTCTGGGTAAGGCAACCAGTCCTCACCCTGTCAATGGAAGGTCCCACGAGAATATAGACTGATGTTCCTGAAGAGGGAATCCTGCCTGCAGACGGTTGCGGGCTGCCTGGTCTGTTGGCACGTCCCCCGTTCCGGGCACACCAGCCTTCTGGTTTCCCTACAGATTTGGGACTTGCAGCCTCTACATTTGCAGAAGTCAGTTTCTTTTTTCTTTTTATATTAGTATTTTTTTTGAAGTCAGTTTCTTAACATGACTCTGTGTACGTGTGTCTCTCTACGTACATGTCTATGTTCACACATGCATCTCTACACACATAGGTGTATGCACACACATATTTATCCTATTGAATCTCTCTCTTTGGAGAATCCAGAATGATCCACTTCCTAAATCTCCACTGCGCACTCTCGGTGTGCTCCGACTGGTATGTGAGGAATCTGAACGTGCCAGATGTGGATGGAACTTGGAGGTCATCACTGTGTCCAGAGCTGCAAAGTCAGGTGCCCACAGGGATCAGGCATGGGGTGTAGATGTGTGAACTGGACCAGGTGTGGAGGCGGGAGGAGGAGGATGGCTTGCTGAAGATGCAGCCAAAGCTCTTCTTGTTAGTGGCTGCTGTGGAAAAAACCACCCAGGCTAAGCACCGGGGGCAGAAGCCATCGTATTAAAGCCTGCTCACGGGCCTGGGGTCTACTGGGCTCAGTTGGTGGGTCTCTTCCATGTGAATCAGGTAGGGCTATCTGGGGCTTCCACTGGGCTGGCGTGTCCATGGCTGCTCAGTCACTGGCTGGCACTGGCGACTGTTGGGAACTCCCTCAGGTGGTCTCCATGTGGCTTGGCCTGGCTCACACCATGGTGTCAAGGTTCTGCTGTGAGTGTCCTTGAGGCAAGGTGGCAACTGCTGAGATCTTGGGGCCCAGCTTTGGAAATTCTATATTCTGCACTTCTGTTGGATTCTATTGTTCAAAGCCAGTTACAGGGCCAGCAGATTGAGTGTGAGAAGGGATACCCAAGGAGGTGAATGCCTGGGGGCGTTGGGGTGAGGACTCATCTTGGAAACTTCCTATCACCAAAAAAAAAAAAAAAAAATCAGATTTGCAGGTGTTTGTTTGTTTGTTTGCTTTGTTTGTTTTTGGTACCAAGGATTGAACCCAGGGGCACTTAACCACTGAGCCACATCCCCAGTCCTTTTTTATATTTTACTTAGAGACAGGGTCTCACTAAGTTGCTTAAGGCCTCACTAAGTTGCTGAGGCTGGCTTTGAACTCATGACTCTCCTGCCTCAGCCCCCCAAGCCACTGGGATTACAGACAAGTGCCATTGAATCCATTGAATCCAACTGGAATTTTTTAAAAAAGACTGTTAAGTATTTAAATATCAGTTGACTCAATCTGGTCTACAGGCTAGAAGTTTGAAACCTCAGTTTATTTTCTAACATTTTAATTTTCTCAGAGGAAGAACCCAAGGCCTGATAGGAGATAGGGATGGGAGGAACTTCTTTTTCTAATTGAGATAAAATTTATACAATATAAAATTAACCCTTTCATGGGGCTGGGGATGATGCTCAGGGGTAGAGTGCTTGCCTCACATGCATAAGGCCCTGGGTTCAATCCCCAGTGCTGCCAAAGAAAAAATACACACTAGATTTCAAAGACTTTGTGTAAAATTCATCATTTAAAGTATATAATTCAACAGCAATTAATACATTTACCATGTTATGTGACCCCCACCTCTAGTTCCAATACATTCTCATCACCTCAAAAAATAAAAATCCCACACTCATTAAAGCTGCCACTTCCCATTACTCTCTCCCCTCAGTTCCTGGTCACCACTAATCTATTATCTCTATGAACTGACTTCTTCTACAGCATAGAAATGGAACCATACAATATGTGACCTCTTCCACTGTACCTAATGTCTTCAAGGATCATCCTAGTCTTCGTACTTCCATTTTCATGGCTTAGTAATATTCCACTGTGTGGATATTTGACAATTGATATATCTACTTATCTATTGCTGGGCGTTTGGGTTGTTCCTACTTTGACTCTTATGAACAGTACTGATATGAATATTTATGCCCAATAATTTATTTGAATACAGGAATTTATTTGTGAGGCCATGTAGGCAATTAGAGGCAGATCATAAATGAAAATGTAATTCTCTGATTCCCAGCTAACATCTATCCCTAGACTAGTTTCGAATTAAATGCAGCCAATAGGAGAGCAGGTGGGCAGGATACCAGGTCTGCCTATTTCTGAGGTGATTTTAACAATGAATCAGAACCAGAAAATTGCCACTGTGCAGAATCCTTCCCAGATGTTCAGACAAGACTAATATCATACAAATAAAGCCACCTGGCAGTCAGGATTCAAAGAACTGAGCAGAGTCTGATCTTATTCTTTCCTTTTAAAGCCAAGCGTGTGCATGCACACATACACAGATGCACACACAGGCACATGCACACACACACAGTTAGCTGGAGCCTGATTTAGCATGAACACCATTTTCAATTCTTAGGAACAGTTCTCAAAAGATTCTTCCCAGCAAAGCCCCTCCAGGATGCCTTTTTTGGGCCTGAGGGCGTCTTTCATCTCCTCAGACCCAGGAGAGCTCCTAGGGTAAATGAAAGCTGCTGAAAAAAATATGAAGATTGTGGTCAGAGCAGAAAGAACCCAAAATTCCCAGCTTTAATACCTCAGCATTTCCCGGGTCCCCAGAACTGTCTTTGTCACTCTATTGTGAAAGAAGCATCACCACCCCCAGGGGCTCCTGTAGGTTGCAGGCTTTGAGTTACAGCCCTGGATCTTACTCTGTGTTGGTTGTTATGCAAAATTAATTATCTTGGTCATTTGAATGTTTTCCCCCAAACATAATATAATCTCATTACAGACTACTCCATACCAGAGTGAATCTCGAGCCAAATTCCATTTAGGAAATTGAAGGTAATTTAGAGTTATATGATTTGCAAGAAAAAGAAGCCCCTTTCTCGGCTAAATGCTAATTTGGTCTGTCTCCATAATGTAAAAGTGACTTTCATTTGCTTGGGGAATTGCTCTAAGTGTGTAGGAGACATGGGGCAGCAGAAAGGATAGTTTGAATCTTCACGTGAGTCTCCAGGAGAATTCAGAGATGTGGACAGCAGAGGACAGAGGGGCCACTGGGCTTCCAGAGCACACCACTGGTATCTCCCCAGGGAGAACAACTGCCAAGGGAGTCCCTGGGAAATACAGCCCTAGGCTGGGAGACAGATATGAACAGCAGAGAGGAGGCAGGGTACGTAGAGGAACCAGGAGAAAAAAAAGAGGCCAGCACCCTTGTATTGGCTAATTTGAGCCCATGTAGTTTGTATCACTCAGCTCAGCTTCTATAACAAAAATACCACCAATGGGCATTTAAATAGCAAAACTTTATTTTCTCACAATTCTGGAGGCTAAAAAATCTGAGATCCAGATGGTGAGAATGCTGGTTCCTCCTGAGGCCTCTCTCTTTGGCCTGTGGATGCTGTCTTCTCCCTGTTCCCTCCCAGGTGTCCCGTCGTGTGTGTCTGTGTTCTGATCTCCTCTCACAAGGGCCCCAGTCAGATTGTACTAGGCCCAGCCTTATGACCTCACTTTACCTTAGTCACTTCTTTAAAGACTCTGTCCCCAAATACAGCCACGTTTGTCAGGCATTGAGTGAATTTTGAGAGGAGAACATAGCATAAAGCCTGAGTGCCACAATCCAACCACCATCATATGCGCCCCCCAGATGTCCACATAGCCTTACCCAGTCTCCCTGACCCTACCAGCACCCTTTCTGAAGCCAGCATGAGGGATGTTCTTTTTTCTTTTCTTTGTATTACTGAAAATTGACCCCAGGGGTGCTCTATCACTGAGCTACAACCCCAACCCTCTTATTTTTATTTTTTTTATTTTGAGACAGGGTCTCACTAAGTTACCCAGGCTGGCCTCCAATTTGTGATCCTCCCACCCCAGCCTCCCAAGCCACTAGGATCACAGATGTGCCACTGCAAGCAGTAGCATGTTCCTCAAGCATCCACTGAGGTGGGACCCCCTCGGCCTCTGGTGACTCTATCGGGTTCTGAGTAGATGCGAATTTCTCAACAGGGACCAGAGCAGGCCCACCTGATACAACTGTCCTCCTTGTATGTCCCTTGAGCTCACCAAGGCTTTTTCTTTTTTGCTGGGCACTTCGGGGACTGGCCCTGCAGAGAGACTCTCTCTGCTTGTTGACTGTCTCACCCTCCCTCGTCGTTGGGTCCCCACCAAACGATCTCTTCCTCAGGAGAAGCTGCCCTGATCTTCTCTCCACCCATGCACCTGTCTTATTCAACAGGATAAATGAATGAACGAATGGTCCCAGGAGCAAACAAACAAATATTCAAGCATGACTGTTGGTCCCTCCAGTGAAAGCCAGGGACATCAACAGATGTCATGACCCGGACATCTGTGCAGAGATAACAGCCTACCAGGCAAAGCTCACCTGTGTCACTCCTACTCCCACAACTCACTGCAACAGACCCCACAGCTAGGAGGGTTGGGCTGTCTCTGGCCTGCGTCCCTCCCACCAGTTACTTCATATTAAAAATCACACATTGAAGCTGAGGAATGCTCCAAATGGCAGAGAAGGTCCCCACTCGGCTTCTCCCTGATGTCTTTTTCTTAGATTATTATTAAAAGACCTGCTCAAGCCAGGCATTGTGGTCCATATGGATAATCCCAGCAGCTGGGGAGGCTGAGGCAGGAGGATCGTAAGTTCCAAACCAGCTTCAGCAACTAAATGAGGCCCTAAACAACTCAGCAAGACCCTGTCTTTAAACAAAATATTAAAAGGGCTGGGGATGTGGCTCAATGGTTAAGTGCCCCTGGGTTCAATCCCTGGTACCAAAACAAAGAAACCTGCTCAAGCCAACCACGTCCCACACCTTGGAACTATGGTTTCAAGTCGCTCAATGATTAACCATGTCCCTCAGTCTCAGGTAAGCATGATTGTTAGTGAAACCCGAGTATGAGAATTTAATAAATGATTCCTTGAAAGACTGAGCTCATTTCCTATGAAATGCTGCTGTCAGAGATGAGGTTCCCCAGAAGCAGTCTCTGAGGCAAGGATTAAGTTCCAGTGGTTTATCGAGAAATTGACCCCAAGAGATGTTGGTGGGTGAGTGAGAAGTCAGTCCTGGAAGACGTGTGTATGACTTTGAAGAATTCCACCCCCAAAAGATATCCACATCCTAATCCTGAAACCTGTGGATGCTATTACCATATATGGTGGAAAGGGAACTCTGAAGATGTAGTTAAGATCTTAAGGAGAAGATATTATCCTGGATTATCTGGGTGGACCCTTCGTGGAGCTACATGAATCCTTCTACAAGGGAGGCCAAAAAAGAGGCCAGGTGAAGACGGAGGCAGAGATAGGAACGGTGCCGCCACAAGCCAAAGAATGCCAGGCTCTGCTGATGGTGCCAGAATCTGGAAGGGCAAGGAACAAACCCTCCTCCAGAGCCTCTGGCCAAGCATGGCCCTGCTGACACTTGACTTCTGCCCAGTAATACTGTTTGGACTTCCAGCCTCCAAAGCTGTGAGAGTAGTGACTGTCATTTTAAGCCACCAAGTTGGCAGTCATTTGTTAGGGCAGCCACAGGAAACTGAAGTAAGAAGCAATCCAGTAACTTGCGTGTTCCCAAGCAGTTCTCTACTAGGGGAAACTGGGTCTCAGTCCTGCTGGGAGGAGGGAGCTGGGGGATGTCTCCATTGACTTTCATCCATCATGGGCTGAAAGGTGTTCCTGGGGACTCTGACTTTCTGTCCCACGTGTAAGCTGAGTGAGGACCAGGAAGATGACAGATGAAGATGAGTACTAACCCCAGGCTCCCCTGCTACCTATGAAAGCATAATTAACACTGGAAGAGTGTCCACTTCCACCAAATTCTGGCATCTGTCTTTTCCTTCAGTGTTTCCTGGTTGTCTCTGGAGTAGGAGATGAGTTTTGAGGGCTACCATAACAAACTGCCACAAGCTGGGTTGCTTAAAACAACAGAAATGTGTTCTCATGGTTCTGGAAGTCAGAGATCAAAGAGACGTTAGGCTGGGTTCCTTCTGGGTCTAAGGAGAAATCTGTTCCATGGTTCCCTTCGAGGGCTTGTTTCTGGTGCTTGCTGGCCGTCCTTGGTGTTTCCTGACACCAAGACACATCACTGCAGTCTCCACCTCCACCTTTGTGTGTGTCTCTCTCTGTCGTCTCCTCTTAGAAGAAAACTCATCTTTGGATTTGGGGCCCATCCTAGGTTCAGGATTATAAAGACCTTATTTCCAAATGAGGTCACATTATGAGGTTCCAGTAAGCAGGAATTTGGAAGAGGTTGTCCAAGGTCATAGAGCTGGGAAGTGAAGGACATGTACCTCCAGCCCAAATTCACAGGATGTCAAGGTGCTTAGCCTCCCTGCAACAGCAGTGTGTGGGCTGGAGAGATTTCGAAGCGTCAGAGAGAAGACTCCTTGCAAGAGCAACTCAGGTTGCCCAGCTACAATCTAAGCCACCCAAAGACATGTGTTGCAAATCTGAAGCAAATATTTCCCAAGACCCCCAAATTCCAGATTCTAGACACAAATAATACATTTCTCTTTCATTTTGACAAACTGGAAACTTTTGCCCTGGAAAATTGAGAGAAAGGAGTCATCTGCCCAGAGTCAATTGTCCCAAGTGTGTGATTCTGTCTGCTGTGATTGTCTTTGGCATTGGAGACCCTCAGCCACAATCCGGTTAATATTTTGTTGCTTTTTACCTGTCACTCAGACGGTGTCAAATACCCTGGAGCACCTTTTGTCCTTAATGATCTGTTTTCCCAAAATTTACATTTGGAAACAAATTGAATTAACAGAGAAAGCCAAATCCAGCTTGATCCCAATAACTCTGAACCAAACAAATTGGGTCTCCTTTTAAGTTTCTTTGCTCACAAAGCTTTCAAGGGTCCTATGAGTCATTAATTTGTTGGCTCTTGGAGAAATATTTATGCAGAGTCATTAAACAGCCCTAACCATGGAGGAGAGTTGAGATTCTTTATGAGCATGACCTCTGACCCCAAGAGCCAATCCTATTAGGCTGGAGCACAGGCATGAATTTAGGCACTGGGCCTCCCACCTCACTGTGGCCTGGTTTCCAATCTCCACATAATAACTTTCCACCCTTCTCACCTTTAGTCAAAATCAGAAAATAAAACACAAGGGGGGGAAACTAAACACAGGTGGGTGGGGAGGAGGGAGGGGGAATCTGAGTCCTAGAACAAAAATTAGTCACTCTCCAAAAAGTGACTCCTCCTTGGGATGTGTCATTATTATATCTATAGAGCAACCTCCTTTTTCTGCTGGTGAATTTGTCCTTTTCCACACTCCACCCTCACATTACAGTTCAGATTCAACACGTGTTGACCTTGTAGTGCAAGAGAAGAGGCGTGTGCGGAGCCTCAGGAGCATGAGGGAAAAGCAGCACAGCCTGGGAGCCAGGGGCCTGGTGGCTTGGTTATGGGTGTTATCTGAGCCTTTTCCCATAGACTTGGCTCCTCTAGGTTCTGGGCAGGGGTGGTGCTCATTAAGAGACAATGAGAATCTCCAGGAGACAACAGACAGTCTGAAAATCAGACAGACCTGGTTTGAATCTCGGTGCCCCTGTGAGTTAGTGGCCACAGTGACGTTGCCTTAGCATCCATTTCCTGGTCTACAAAATGGAGATGGACTCCCCAGAGTGGAGCAGCACACTCCCTGGACTTCATCCAGTCCATACACGCCTCTTGGCTTGCCTGAGCAGTATCTGGCTTCTATGTCTAAGGGACATGGGAAGGAAGAGTTGGTGTCTAACTAGCGCAGATCCCCTGTTGGCTCATCAGTGATGATCCTAGGCGACTGGACCTGGAATCTCAGCATCTACAGGGAGAAGACATTTAAAAGCACAGGTTTCCAGCCAAAAGAAATTAAGATGACTCATTCCCTAAATCACATCTCTCCGGTACCCTTTGGTGTGCTCACCAACGCACCCAATGTTGGCGCCTTCCCTTCTGGGTCTCATTCCTCTTTCCCTACCATCGTGTCCTGGGATGGTCTCCCAAATAAACTACTTGCACAAAAATCCCAGTATCAGAGTCAGCTTCTGGAGAAGCCTAAATGAAGACATGAAATTAACGTGGGGAATAACTGAGATTCTACCTGACGGGCTCAGCATGGTGCTGGCACAGAGGAGGCACCTGAAATAGAAGAAGCAGTTCCATCAGAGGGGCAGGATTTGGAAAGTCTTTGTGGAAGAGACTGTATTTGAGATTGGCCTTAGAGGGAGAGTTGGGAGTTGGCCAGGCAGAAGACAGGGCTGCACTTGGGTGGTGGCTGAAGTCACCAGAGGGGTGAGAGGGAAGGAGGAAAGCGCCCCCTGGTGGTGAAGGAAGCAGGGCCAGGAGAGTAGATGGGGTGGCAAGGGTCACCTACAGAGAAATTTTACTTCCTCCAAGTTCTTGTCCCCAGCAGGAATGGACTTGATTTCTCAAGCCCTGTGGCCCGCCCCTCCCATGCCTTGGCTCTAGGGTCCTCTCTGCATCAAGTTCCTGCGGGTCTCTTGTCTTTCCAAAGCCTATGGTTCAGGTCGGAGAGCTGGAGTAGTTCACCTAGGCTGCATTTCTTTCTTCCTTTATTGATGTCACCATTATTTACAGTACTCCAGGCGTAAAGCTTTATTGTAATCAGAGTAGCGTTTTATATTTATCAGCCACCTTTCATCTGACACCAAAGACTGGAAACTAAAGAAGCCCCACAAAGCCCCACTTGGCCCCACCCTGATGTCAGAGGCAGGCATGGGGGGCAGGGAGGAAACGCCATCCACCAGGGAGAAGCATGTCACCAACTCATTTTGTTGAGGGCTCACAACACACCAGTAAGGTTGGGCTCCTGCTCCCACTTCACAGACTTCGGGAAAAGCTTCTGAAAGAGAGCTTCCTGTTTCTCCCCTGGAGGTCATTTCCAAAAGGTTTCCCATGTGCAGTGTGACGCCAACTCCAAATGATTTTATGCCCGTGGTCCCAGAGACGCACCGCGGTGCTGGGAAGGGGACGCCTCTCCTGCTGAAGCTGCAAATGGTGCCGCCTACTGGCCCACACCACCCATCCTGCAGAGGGATCAAAGTGTCTTCAAAATAAGCATGAAAAGCACAATGATGTCACACTGTGTGTGGAAAAGACTTCTAACAGTTTGCGATTTTGCAACTACCTGCGTTGGGAATTGTGACGACCTTGAAAATGGAGTGGCCCCAGCCTCTCCTGATTCCCGAGAGACCTTCTCTCTGGTCTCTCCCCTTTGCCTTTTCCTCCGTCTTATGTGGGGGGGGGGGGCCTGGAAATGGACCCTGAAACAAAGATTTGAGGGCATAATGTTTCTATAGTCCCAAAAATCCCCAGTGGGGGAGTGAGGAAGTGAAATGGGAAAGAGAAGACAACAGAAAAAGCATTTCTTGTTGATTTAGTGGTGTCCATGGCAACCTGGGCACCTGGACCTCAGCCCTGCCAGGCCCTGGGAGGCAGGGCAGAACATAAGGAGTTGCCCTACCAGACAGGTGAGAGGTGATGGAGGAGTGTGTATCCTTCTCCCCGCTCCATCCCTTGGTGGAGAGCTGCTCCTGGTGAGAGACCCAGGTGGTAGCCGAAAGTGAAGATGGGTCTCTGTCCTCAGCAGTGAGAGCACCAGGGGCCTTGGGCAGAGCCCTGACGGCACCCTCCTCCTGACAGCTGCTTCCGGAGCCCTCACTTCCTCTTTCAGAACAATCCATCTCTTTCCCCACTAGAAACAGCTGAGCTCTGTCAGGGGGGTCACTGGAGGAAGCTGTCCCTGTCCACTTCCCCTGCTCCAGGTGAGCAGAAGCAATGTTAAAACCCTGTCTGAGCAGCTCCAGGTCGGCAGGGGAGGGTGTGACACACACAGATGGTTTCTCTCTTGTCTTTCAGAGCCCTCTCACTCCTTCCAGAGGCATGTTAACAAAACTTTCCACTGTGAGGCAGGCAGCGAAAGAGGTGGAGGAGAAAGGGGTGGAGGCTGAAGGGGTGGCAGCCGGTGGAGACTGCAGCTCTGTACCCATTACCCAGAAGAGAAACCGGAAGAGCTGGCACTGTGGGCCCAGGATCACATGATGAGTCGGCGCAGAACCAGGGTGCCCAGAAACGCCATTCCACTCCACTCGAGGGTCCTGGGACTCGAACCCTGCAGCTCCTAGCGCTGATGTCTGCTCTCTGAACCACCACAGTGCAACTCTGGAGGCCCCTGCCAAAGGGCTTGGTGCTGTGTTGTGAGGGAGGCGAGGAGGAGTCAGACATGGCACCTGCCCATGGGTGAACCTGTGGGCACATGAGAGGGAGACATGTCCCAGTAGCTTTCAAGGGACTCGAGAAGAGTGGGGTGAGTTTTGGTGCACCAAGGGTGGGGCAGTGAAAGCCATCTCTACATGGGGTGCAGGCAAAGTTCTCTTTGCAGAGAATTTGATTGCAACTCTAAAATCAACTAAAAGTAAGTGAGTTTTTATGTCACTATACACCAGCACGTGTACACAATGCCAGCCATCAACCACTCCTCCCTGGAAAAGCATCTTCGATTGGCCTAAGTTCTAAACAATTGCTGCTGTTACTGTTGGTTTTCATAATGCATTTGTGAGCCTCAGATGAATGCATATTTATCACTTAAACTTTAATAAGTATTGTCTTCTACCCAGGAGCTCATTCAGAGAACTCCTGGTTCTACAGTCTGCCCCCAACCCACACCAACCCAGCCACACAGGTCCTTTCCAGAGTAAGTTCCCATGGCAACAAAACAAGGGTCATCCACTCTGGCCCCTCCTCCTGGAAGTTCTAGCCAAAGTAATTGGATAAGAAAAAGAAATAAAAGGCCTCTAGATTGGAAAAGAAGTAAAAATATTGCCATTCTCAGATGACATGATTTTGTTTTAAAAAAAAAAAAAACAACCCCAAGGAATCCACTAAAAACTATTGAAACTAATAAATGAGTTCAGCAAGACTGAAAGATAGGAGATCAATAGATGAAAATCAATTGGGCTAGGCCATGTCACAAAGGATTGGAATGCCACACTTTAATGAAACTGCCTGCACCCAGAGTGATCCATGCATCCTCAGCAAGTCCAAAGAGTTATTCCTAAAGTTATTTCTCTAGTCAAGTTCTTGAAAATTGTATGAGCCATTTCTACCTTGTAATTTAGTCTCAGCATTCCCTAACACAGGAGCCAGTGCTGATAGGCACTGTGTGTGCATGAGGGGCTGGGTTTGCTGTTTGTTCTTGTGATTTTGCTGTATATGCTTCCTGTTACCAGAGCTCAGGACAAGTGTCATAGACCAGATGCCAGATGAGGTCCCTCTACCTGGATGGCACTCAATGCCTTTATTCAGTGCATTTAGCTTTGATATTTTTGTGCTGAATATTATTAAACCTTATGGAGCATTCCCAGCATTGGTTCCTGTCTGACCAATGCCTTGTTTTTTTCTCTCAGGTTCAACCATTCGTTCTTTCTCCATTGCTCCCTGACTGACTTCCTCCTCTTAAAGTTTCCTTTTGTCTCACAGCTAATCCTTTATTAGCAGTTGTGCAGTTTCCTCTGTGTTCTTACCCACCAAACTTGACCATGCTAGCATGAACATTTCAAATGGACAGGAGAGTCCCTGAGAAAAATCAAAGCTCAAAACCACATCCATTTCCAAACCCTCTATGTACAATTCAGCTTGTAGCAGATAACAATGTACTTAATTTTACATGAGATGGAACGTTTTAAGGCTTAAACTAAGAAGCAGAAGTAAACTCATGCTCAGAAATTCAAATAATTCTTCTAAATAGTAGCAACATCACTGTCACGCATCCATGTCAACATTGACAAAGTGACAGGTGGTTTTCACATTAATCATGGAACGCTTACTTCTTCGCTGGCTGGAGTGATCTTGTGAATACGGTGCCCAGCCGAACCTTAGGGAAATATACTAGCGTGTGTTATGCACACAGATACTGAGAGATGCCTCATAAAAACCCAGACCACTATAAAACAGTTTGAGAAGCACTGAGGTGTAGACGACTGTGTTTAAAGTGGCCAATTCTATAAGTTACAACATTCCTATTTTTAATGAGCCCTGACTTTGCTACTCAAGCACCGTGTGCTAAAAACAGACATAACTCAGAGTCATTTCCATGGCTTGGGTGTTTCTGGTTGCTTTCTCTAAAAGCAAAGGGAGAGGGGAAAGCAATTGGCAAGCAAGGTGATGGATGAGCAGGGCTAAATATCTTCCATTTTTAAACAAGGAGACCAAAAGCAAATATTGGGTTGTCCTTAGGTTCCACGTGGAAGGGAACAGGCTCAGACTTGATGGAGCTCCTCTCAGGTCTCAGGTAACCCAGAGCGTTTTAAAGCCTAATCAGTTACACGCTGGTAATACAGTCCCTGAAGACAAACAAAGCATCCATTATGTGTTTGCCGCAATGGCTTGCCACACATTTCTGGTCATTACGTGATTATTCATTATTTATGTGGAGCCGCAAGCACATCCACCACACTAAAAAATGAATGTAATGTGCCAATTACCCTAATGTTGATTAACTGGGAAAGAAAAGGATGGTCAGATTTCGGAGGCTGTCATCTATCCATCCCCCAAAAGGACAAATGCACACAGCATGGTACTCAGCCCAGGAAATGGGATGATCCCATGTTCTGACACCTGCCTTGTACAAAGATGGCGCCTCCATGGGCCAAAACATCCTCCATCCCCCTTGGCAGGGCTGCTGTCTGAGTCTGCAAGCACCGTGCACATTTCTCCTGCAGAATCACCTCCACTCAGTGCCATGGTTGGGGACAGGGATTTCAAGGTATCCTTCCCCTACGAGATAGATAGGTGGCTATGGGTTAACTCAAGCATCTGAGAACTGAAAAATGTGCATTGCCTACAGATGGGGACATCTTCCTCCTGGATGGAAGCCATGTTTTCTGTGAGAACTTAAGAAAAAGTAATAATATGTCAAGGGTCAGCTAAGGTGTTCAGCAGACAGGAAAGTAAATGGACCTCACAGCGTGTGATTTTTTTTTTTTTAAATTGGTGGTGAGGGGGCAATGTAGACACATTGATGCCTTTCTGGAATCATCTCTGCATAGGGAGATGGCAGCGAAACAATCTGAAATTAAGAGGCATGAGCTTGCAAGGGCAGAGAGAGCAATAATGGCATAAAAGTATAAAGTATGTAAAACATAATTAAAGGCCCGGAAGGTTCTGTCTTCCTCTCAATGCTATTTTTGGGGGTGTTAATATATACAATGGCAGTGAGGTGCCGCATCTGGGAAAAAAGCAATATATTAATTCTCAGATCAATAGTTTGTGAAATGCCTCTGTGCTGTCCCAGGCGTGTGACTGCAGCGCTGATAAGGAATGATTTTCCGGGAGTTAAAGGCAGCTGATGGGATTGTTCTCTGGAGGGGGGAGTTGAGGGGAGAGGGTAGTAACGAAGGAGGGGTCATTGGAAAGTCAGTCCCCCGGGCTCTGGGTTCTCATTCCATTTGGCTCTCAGTGCAATATAGAAATGTCCCCAAACGGCACTGGGATGGCTCTGGGGAGAGCCCCAGCCTCTTCTTTTTCCCCTTTGTGATCTCTTGAGTTGGATCAGGCAGCCCATAAGCCACTGTATATGGCTCAAGTTGATCAGGGAGAGAAGCAGAAGACAGAGAGCTTTGGCAGACATGCTGAACGTTTGGGGGAACAACAGTGGAAAAAAAGGGGAACGCAGCAAATCAGGCGGACAGTTTCCAAAATAGAACTCATTTAATGCACCGAATCAGATTCTGCAGCTCCAACACAGATCCCTACTGCTTAGGTCTTTCCATTTTTAAGCTCAGGGAACCTGCCTTAAGATCAGGCACACCTCCTCCAAGGAGATCACAATCAATGACCAACTGAGGGTGGAGCCCATGGTCCCAACAGGGAGCCACCTCCACAGGCAATTCTTGGTGAGATAAGGCTGCCAGCCTCCCCATGTGGCTCTTCCCTCTCCAACTTCAGTCTTCTCACCCCTCTTCTCCTGAAAGTCTCCCCTCAGTAAATCACACTGGAATCCCCATCTGATGGGCTATTTTAGTCGTCTGTGTTTGCATGGAAAGAGCACAGACAGCTGCACCTAGATGGATGCAGGCATCAGGCAGATCCCACCTTCTTTCTCTGCCTCCATAGGAGCAGAGATGGGTCTACTGAATTCTCCCAGGGGGTGGACAGAGGAGACAGAGAGGGGACAGTGCAAGAGCCAGAGGTGGGTCTCAGCTGCCCTTGCAAAAACTGAATGTTCTGTTGTGTCTTGTAGAAAATGTCTGGAAAGGGCTTCCTGCTGCTCTTAAGCTCCAGTGCTAGGACAGTGAGGGAGAGCCTGCTGTGGCACCAGGAGAGGGGGCACCTCAGTGCAGGCTGCAGGGCAGCTTCCAGGCTGGCTTAGAGAGAGCAGCCTATGAGCTATACAGGAGTGAGGAGTTGGCCATAAAGTCCAGCAGGGCAGGAGGCACCTGGGCAAGGGATAGGCATTGGCCCGGAGATCCGAGCTAGAGGACCAATGCCCAGCACCCTGAGCCTTCCCTGCCCCCACTCCCCCCGGGACCTGTGAACCATTCTTCTCCCACATACTCTGAGCCAGCTTAGCAGAAGGCAGAGGGAGGGGACAGCTATAGGACAGGCCAAGTGTCTTAATTCTAGAAAGACTGTGCACTCTGTAGAAGGACTGTTACATTACTGGGTTGTGCTAGATTTTAGCAAGAAGGGCAAAAACTTTTGTTTTTCCTCCTAACACGTAGGAGGGGACCAGAAGAAAGGCAAGATTATTTTCAGATAAAAAAAGAGATTTTTCTCCAAACACACTTAGTTGTGTGAGTGACCCAGTGACCCCAGTGCATACCCTAAGATAACTTGAATGTTTGAGCACAGAAAGGCCAAGGAACAAACTGATCAGGTCCCTCCCTGGTTTTATTATTGAGTGGCTCATGGGTATGCTTGCATATATGCTTCTTGTAGAAATGATTAATTTTTAATTTAGGAAAGAGCAAAATGGATGTGGAAACAGACTTTGTCAGGATAGAGGGTGCTTATGGTTTGGATGTAGTTTGCAAACTCATGGAGGATTTTAATTCACAAAGTCTTATATTAATTATCTTAAGAGGGTGGAAACTGATAGAGGTGTTTGGAGGTAAGACTTTTGGGAAGTGATTGGATTAGATTAGGTCATTTATAATGGAGCCCCCATTATTGAATCCTAATGGCTTTATAAGGAAGAGGAGAGAGACCAGGCAGAGGTACCCTCCTGCCACAATGTGATGCAGCCAGTGGGGGCTTTGCAGAGCCTGTCCTGAGCTGATTAGACTTCCAGCCTCCAAAACTATAAGATAAATGAACCTCTTTTTCCTATACAGTATACTGCCTCAGGTATTCTGTGACGGTAATGAAAAGCCACAACTATAGAAGTATACACAGGAAGAGGAAATACATCCATTTGGCTCCTGCTCACTCTCTTCCTAGCCAAACTCCTCAGAAATGATTACTTCTGACCAAATGAGATTTCTGTATGGCTATGGCTTAAAATGTCCGCTTTGCTATATCAACAGTTTATATTTTTGTTTTTGGTACTGGATACTGAGCCCAGGAGTGCTCCACCACTGAGCAAATTTACCCAGCCCTTTTAATTTTTTGTTTTGTCTTGTTTCAAGGCAGGGTTTCGCCAAATTGCTCCCCAGTCACTGGGATTACAAGTGTGCACCATCACACCTGGCTTCTTTTCAGTTCTTTTGACAGCACCAATCTTTTTGCCGGCTGGTCAGAGTTTATATTGAAAGCACAGGTGTACTTCCTGAGTTTTCCCCAGGCCCCTGGCACAATTGCTACTTTTTTTTCTTTCTTTATTTGGGTACAAAGGATCGCTTAACCACTGAGCCACATCCCCAGACCTTTTTTAATTTTTCTTTAGACACAGGGTCTCACTGAGTTACTTAGGGCCTCGCTAAGTTGCCGAGGCTGGCTTTGAACTCGAGATCCTCCTGCCTCAGCCTCCCAAGCTGCTGGGATCATAGGCGTGTGCCACCGTGCCCAGCACACAATGGCTGTTTTCTATGGTCCTTTTCATTGCCTCCTGGTTTATTGTAACCTCTCACTCAATCCTTCTTTCTTCCTCATCTCACTACAGTCCTCAGGGAGCTTCTTCCTGAGGAGAGCTCAGGAACTGAATTTCCAAAGTCCCTGCAAGTCTAAGAATGTGTTGGTTTTGCTCTCACACCGGATTGTTCCGTGGGATTCAGAACTCTAAGTTTAAAGAAGCCCTCCCTGAGAAGGCTAAAGCACTAGTCCAACCTCTTTCCGCATCACAAACCCCTCTGCTTCAGTGTGCATGCTTTCTCTCTCTAAAAGATTTTAGAGTTTTTCATTATCTATATTTCTTTCTTTCTTTCTTTCTCAGAATTTCATGAGGATACATCTAGGTGCAGATCTTTTCTCCTTTTTTAATATTTTTTTTAGTTGTAGATGGACAGAATGTCTTTATTTTATCTTTAGGTGGTGCTGAGGATCGAACCCAGTGCCTCACATGTGCTAGGCGAGCACGCTACCACTGCGCCACAATCCCAGCCCCCAGATCTTTTCTTATTTATTCACAGGGTTCTTTTTTCCTTTTTCTTTTTTTGAGACAGGGTCGCGCTATTTTGCCCAGGCTGCCTCCTGGGTCCAAGTGATCATCCTGCCTCAGCCTCCAGAGTAGCTGGGGCTACAGGTGCACAGCACAACACCTGGCTTAACGTGTTTCTTATTGGATCTTCTCAAAGTGGAGTTCCAGCCCTGATTAACATTATTACTATTTCATAATTAATTCCTCTCTCAGTTTCCTCTCCTCTTGCTAGAACCCTTAATAGGCACTTGTTTTTCCGGCTTATTTATTTATGCCTCAACTTTTCTCTCAAACTTTTCATTTTCTCTGGGTTTTATATTGTTTTCATTTTCCATCCTGGGAGGATATACTTGATAGAACTTCTTCAATCCTTCTAATAAATTTTCAAGTTTGTTTTCCATTTAGTAATTATGTTTAATTTCATGCTTATTCAAGTAGCCTATCCCATAGTAATTTTTTTTTCGGTACCAGGGATTGAACTCAGGGGTAGTCTACCACTGAGCCACATCCCCAGCCCTGTTTTGTATTTCATGTAGAGACAGGGTCTCACTGAGGTGCTTAGCGCCTCACTGTTGCTGTGATTGGCTTTGAACTCGCGATTCTCCTGTCTCAGCTCTTCTTGTTTTACAAATGTGATCTCTGCTTGAATCTCCAGGGATGCTCATCAGAGGCTTCTCAGGTTACCATGCTTCTTTCTTTCCTGGCATCACTGTTCCCTTCCCACCCCTGGGAGACATTTGTCCCATTTGCTCGCCCATGCCCTCCTTGCTCAAGCTGCCCAATCCCATCCATGCTTGTCAGGGTCCAGGTGGACAGTTGTGATGTCTTCCTCTCCTTTTACAACCTTCTTAAGGAGTAGAGGCTGGCTGGG
Organism: Xerus rutilus; assembly: GCA_028644305.1. Lineage (NCBI taxonomy): Eukaryota > Metazoa > Chordata > Mammalia > Rodentia > Sciuridae > Xerus > Xerus rutilus. The sequence continues at coordinate 9,859,929 of CM053415.1, read as the reverse complement.
GCATGGGGGCAGATGCTATGGATCAACAGACCACCTTGCTCCAAGGCCATGCTCTGCAAAGTCTGGCCTGTGGGCCCATGTCCTTTGGTGCACCCATCTGAGACAAGAACAGAAACTCAGACTAAGCATTTTGAAACTTTCATGGCACTTCTGACATTGCACACTAACCAAGCATGATCGGTTGGCTTATATCGTTGGCATCTTTTTTTTTTAATTCCATTTTCTAGTAATTAATTTTTATTATATTTTACAGAAGAATCAGTCCGTGACAGATTAGACATTTTGTAAAAGGGAGGTTTGTCTTTCACTGCAGCCAGCTGGGGAAGCGTTCCTTTAGGGAGCCCAAAGCAGGGAGAGGTGAGGAAGGCTGTCCCTCCGCTGAATGTCACATGTACAGGGATCTCCTTGGTCCACTGCCCCTTATTCAGAGAGCGCTCATCTCTTGGAGATCTCCTTAGAAATGTCTCCCTGGCTTCTACCTCAAGGAGAGGCTGGAGCCACATAGTGGGAAGTTGGAGGAGGGAAATGGAGACACTCCTGTCCTAGCAATCCCATCTACAGGTCCCCCATCCATCATCTGCATCTGCACTTCCTGCTACTCCTGCCTGAGGATCAAACCTGACCGAGGGGGCAAGGATTCCTCAGCAGAGAGGGACTCTCATGCCTGCTACCATCTTCTCTCTGCAGGCTTGAGCAGGGCGCCTGTCCACCTGCCACCTGCCACCTGCCCTCCAGAAATGCATGACACATCTCATTTCTCTCTTTCACCTTTACTAACGCTCACTTTTCAAAGGAATGTGTTTAGTCATTGTCTTGAACCAGAAGTCCTCATTCAATGACTTTTGGGTCACCTCCACTCTAGAGTCTTAGAGGAATCCTATTTTCTTGGAATGACAGGACTTGATGGGGTGATGTCACGTTCTATATCACACACACACCACTCCATAGAAATAAGATGTGTGATTTAAAAGTTCTTCATGCAACACTAAAAGAGAAACAGATTAGATTCCTTTAAATAATTTATTTTATTTTAATCAACTTACCTAAAATATTGCTTCAGCATGCAATCAGCATAAAATTTGGGGGGAGGGCAGAGAGTACTGAGAATTAAACTCAGGGGCACTTGGCCACTGAGCCACATCCCCAGCCCTATTTCATATTTTATTTAGAGACAGAGTCTCACTGAGTCGCTTAGCACCTTGCTTTTGCTAAAGCTGGCTTTGAACTCATGATCCTCCCGCCTAAGCCTCCAGAGCTGCTGAGATTACAGGTGTGTGCCACCGTACCCAGTAGCATAAAAATTTTTTAATGAGATATTTTGCACTCCTTTGTCAATATGAAGTCTTCAAACTCAGGTGTTTAATAGCACATCAATTCAGATGTTAATTTTCCTCAGAAATACTTGGCCTGCATTTAGGTCCTGTCAAGTTTGTAAGTGGATCAACATACTGAAATTGTTTCAGATAGGCTCAAAACTTTTCCAATACCAGAACTGAGTACCAGTTTTTAGATTTAGATTAAGATGAATTAAAATTAAGTAGGATTAAAAATTCAGTTTCCATTCCCACCAGCCACGATAAACATTCAAAAAACCTGGAAGAACTGTCAAGTGCACAATAGTTACATATGCCTAGTGACTGCCGTGCTGGATCAGGCACTTCCATCTTCATAACGGTTTGCGTTACCAAGTATACACACTTATCACAACTCATTTCCTCAGATAGCTGAAATCTGGATGTAAATATTACCTTATAAAAACTATCTAGTTAATGATATACATGATGGAGCATTTAAGGTGACTGACACTGATATTTGCAACTTATTTTGAAATGCATCAAAAAAAAAAGGATTGATGGATGGATCTATTTGCAATAAAGCAAATACAGCAAAATGAATCGTAGAATTCATGGTGGGGTAAATGGATATTCGCTACACAATTCTTCTAAGTTTTCTGAATGTTTAAAAGTTTAAATAAGAAGGCAGGGGGGCATGTCTTAATGAACTATATCTGCATCCAATCCCACTGATAAATCTCAAAAACATAATATTGAGTGAAAGATGCCAGGCTCAAAAGACAAGCTGTGAAGGTTTCCAATTATATAAAGTTCATGAATAGTCAGAGCTAATCTATGCAGCCGGAGGTCAGAATGCTGTTACCCTGGTGGGGGAGTAACTGGAAGGGGACACAAGGGGGATTCCTGGGGACATAGAAGTTTCATGTTTTGATGGAACACAGTGTGGGTGTGGGTTACATGGTTGTGTTCACTATGAAAATTTATCAAACTGTACACAAAATGGTGCACTTGACCACATTCATATCTCAATAAGCAGTTTTTATTGTTTTTAAGTAACACCTACCTTTCAGGTCTTGCATGTGGGAAGCCAGAGCTCTCCTTTAAAGATTTAACTGTTCCACAAAAAGCAAGTGATCTACTTCTCTGATTCCCGGAGGTCAGTGAGATGTGTCGTTAGGCATTGAGAACTCAGAAGCTGTACACCTAGTGTTTAGTTCAGAAACTTTCTCTGTGGTTCTTGCTAACATTCCTGAGCATGCTTTACAGAAAGCTGACCATGTCCTGCTCAGTCCCCAGCCAGGGCATCAGACCGTCCTCCCTCCTCCCCATGGCCCAGACTCCATGATCCTTTGTACCTACACCACACCCCAGTTTTCTTGATCTTCCTGAATAGCTGTTAATTTAATGAACACCTTTCCCTTAAGGACGTCAAAACTCTTCGTGGAATCAAAAAGAGGGAGAGAAAAAGGTAGTGGTAAACTGAGGCACAGGAGAAGAGCCAGCGAAATGGGGTTAGTGGCTACTCCCAGGCAGAAGGCCAGAACCCAAGACTCTTGGATGTGCCTGATCGAGCCAGATGTGTTACATTTTAATTTATTTATTTATTTTTGCAGTGCTGGGGATGGAATCCCCAGCCTTGGGCATGCTGGGTAAGTGCTCTACCGCTGAGCTACACCCCAGCCCTTATCCAGGTATTTGAGTCTACAATTCAAGTAAGCCACAATTCAAGTAATGGGCTCACCTAGAACCTAAGAAAGAAAAGCGCAGGCAGGGGGCTCCCTTGATAACTTTTGGGGTAAAGTATTAAGATGCCTGGGAGGGAGACTGGCTTGGGAGGGAGAGGCCTGAGAAAGTTTGCAGAGCTCTAAGGATTTATTTCCCTGTTCTTCCTTTACATTTCCTTTCCACCTTTTTTTTTTTTAATTCCTTCTATCTTGCCTCAAAATAGCAACATCCACAGATGGTCATGTCCCTGACCAGCACTGTTCAACAAAATTTTAAGTTACAAGTTGGGCCAATGTGGAGGTCAAGGTTGTGGCCATGAAGTGTCCAGGAGGTATATGAGACCCTCGGAGAGGTGCTGACCCACAGGAAAGCCCCAGGAAGCTTCCAGAACGAGGGCTGGAGGGAGGAAAGGGACTTGAGTTGCACGATTCCTTGCTTCCCATTTGTACCCTCTTCCCTTCAAAGTCTGGGGCTCCTCAGGACCTGATTTCTCCTACAGGATCCCTGCCTGGGATTGCCCATGGGGCCCTTGAGGAACCTAGAAAGGGGCCCCCTCCCAAGGCCACACTAGATCCCCTGGTGTGATCTAGTGTGATGGGGGCTGACAGCACAGGCTGGGCCCCTCACTCCACCTGAGACAGGTAACTTGGCCCCCGGGGTCCCCTGGGTCTCCCCATCTTGTCCCTGTCCCTGTAGTGCCGCACCCCAGGGCTGCCCCACCCCCTCCCCGCCCTCCCTCCAAAGCCCTGGACCAGAGCCCCGCCCCTCCCCCTCTTCCTTATCTCTTTTTCTAACCTTTTGCAATTTTTTAGTCTCATTTCCTGTCGGGTTTTGCATTTCCCTCCCCCGCCCCTCCCAGCCTATGACACACTTTCTCTCCTTTCTGCTCCCTTCGGCTCCTCTGGTCTCCGGACTCCTGCCCGGGCCGCGCCAGCCCCTGCGGCCCGGCCGCCGGACGGTGGGCGAGGGACGCAGGCGACAGCCGGCGGCCTGCGCGGAGGAGGCGTCCGCGCCGACGGAGCATGAGCGCCCAGGTAGGCCAAGGGGAGGACGCGGGAGGGGACGCAGCGGGGACACGCGGACTTCGCCTGTGGGGACCCGAGGGACCCACCCTTTCCTCGCCTTCCTTCTCCTCCCTTTCCCCTCCCCGCCAGCTGCTTCCTCCGGTCCCCTCCGTGTCCCCGACGCCTCCGAGGGTCTCCCTGGCCAAGTTCCCGCGCTCCTTAGAGAGGACGGGGATTAATGGGGGCCCGGAGGCAGCGGCCGGCGGCTGGCCCTGTGCACCTGCCCCGGAGGCGGGAGTAGAGCCTTGGCAGACACCTGAAAGGCCGGAAGTTTCCAGACCACAGCCCAGCCTGACTCAGAGGCTCCTGAGAAGGTGGGGCCCACGCGGCTCAGGCTGGGAGGGTGACCTCCCAAGCGGTGCAGAGGGGGCCAAGGACCGGCCCCGCTCCTACGGCGTGCGAATGAGGAGAGGGGTGGCAGGGATGCAGGAGAGGGCCCTAGTGGCCTCAGCCTGAAGTCACCTCCCGGATGCTCCCATTGGCGCTCCGCTGCGCCCTCTCCGCTGAGAGGTAGGAAGGGCTTTTCTGGCCTTTAAGGTACGGAGCTCCGTTGGAGGGAGTCACCAGGACACAGAATTATACTGTGGGCCATAACCCTCAGCTGGGTCTGCGTGAGGATGTACCCAGGACGCCACCTGAGCTGCTGCCTTTCTGTCACTCCTCAGAGTGTCAGCCGAGGGCTGCCTACACAAACTGGGTCTTGGACCAAATTGACCTCTGTGTGCTCAGCCTGATCTCCAAGCCTTTGATTTGTAGTTTTAAAAAATTTCTCCTGACACTTACAGCTTCTCTTGAAGGTATAAGGTTACCAATCTACCAGAAAGGGGGGGAAAGTTGGCCTGTCACTCAACATGTATTTAGTGCCCAACCGTGCATAATGTGTGCCAGAAATCCCGGGAGCCGGGAATTAATGCGAGGACAGGAATTTAGCTCCAGTTCTCCACTGCTGTGCTTTGTGGGAAATTCCAGCTGTCTTCACCCGCAAGGCATCTGTACAGAGCAGATAGTTCCACCAGGGCCAGCGGTGCTGGAGGGCAAAGGCAGCCGGCCTTGTCCTTGTCACGTCTCACTGAAATGCTTTGCACCTGTATAGATTTAGTTAGGCAGGAATCAGAAAGGAAGGCTGGTACCTTACCCCTCTGAGTAGTCACCAGACTGCACATGAATGATCTTTGACATGATTAAAAAAAAAAGTGGCAAAGTAAACAACATAAAAATAACAATTTCAACCACTTTTAAGTGTGTGGTCCAGTGGCATTAAGTGCTTTCACACTGCTGTGCAGCCATCACCACTATCCACTTCCAGAACTTTTCCATCTTCCCAAAATGAAACTCTGTCCCCTTTAAACAATAGTTCCCCTTCCGCCTCACCCCCAGTCCCTGGCACTGCGCTTTCTGTCTGTGGATCTGACTACTCTGGGAACCTCACTGAGGTAGAATCAGTATTTGACCTTGTGTATCTGGTTACTTCCCTGAGCAACCTGTCCTCAAGGTGCCATCTGGGTTGCTGTCTGTCTCCTTATTTGGGCTGAGTAGTATTCCATTGTATGGAGACACCACATTTTATTTATCCACCCTTCTTTGGTTTTTGTTTGGTACCAGGGATTGCTCAGGGGTGCTGAACCACTGAGCCACATCCCCAGCCCTTTTTATGTTTTATTTAGAGACAGAGTCTTGCTAAGTTGCTGAGGTTGGCTTTGAACTTATCATCCTCCTGCTTTAGCCTTCCCAGCCACTGGGATTACAGGCTTGTGCCACCGTGCCTGGCTTCACTCATCCTTTATGTGATTTAAAAAATAACCTCTAGACTTAACTCTCCTGAGGGCAACAACGCATGTTTGAACCAATCAGTAGTCACTACATAGGTGGCTTTGTGCGGGAAGCACAGACAGGATCCTTGTCTAAGGAGGTTCTATTGCACAGGCTGGGTACACTGATGGCAGTGCAGCTGAGGACACTCAGTGGGAAAGAACTCAGAGGAGGGAGGCTGGCAGAGGGACTGTGGGAGATGGCAGAGCTTGGAGGGCCCCGATGGGCAAAGGCTCCAGGCTGGCATTGTGCCGGAAGGCAAGGCCTGGACTTCTTTCTCCACGTTCCCATGTCGTGTTCCCCCACCCTTCCCATTAGAGACTTCTTCCCAGGCCAGAAGGGATGTGTGTCTGCGGTTTAGGCATGACAGGGTAGGGGTGGTGGAGATGAAGAGGCTCCCATGAGGGTAGGTCCTTGTAGTACATCGTGCATGTGAGGCCTTGTCAAGTCCTGATTTTCAGATGACAGTTATGAAAAGGATCATCAAATGCTGAACAATGAAGCCCCCTCCAATCCATTTTAAAAATTGTCATCTGTTCTCTGTTTTGAAGACCATGTCTCTCTGGTCAACAGGATGGGGGTCAAGCCTCATGTGGGCCAGAATCCCAGATGGCCACTCTGACTCAGCAGGGCTAGGTTGCTGTATTTTGCAAAGCCAGATCTGCAAAACGGAGCTGTATGTATTCATGATGGAGGGAAGAAAGGGATAGGGGTCAGCTTGCCTTCTTTCAGGTCCTGCAGCTGTACTGGCTCTGTGACCTTGAACAGACTTGTCATTCCTTAAGCTTTTTGACACCATTTCTCTCATGGAATCAGGATTTTAATACTAGTTATTTTCAACCTTGCCCACGGCATTGGGCATAAAATGAGAAAAATACAAGATATTACTGCTTTTGTTGTTGCTATTGAGATCTGGGCACAGATCAGAGGTTGGATTTCAGAAGCCAGACCTGGGGATACAGTGCCTGCTTCCCCCTGCAGACCAGCTGGAGGACTTCCTTGCTTAGTATGGCTTGGCCTCAGTTTCCCTATCTGCAACTGCGATCTTATAGTAGAAATCTGAGAATTGGAGAAAATCGCAAAGCAGATGCTCAGTAAATCTACCCTGTGAATATACTCTTCTTGCTGCTGTACCTACACTAACTGGTCTAGAAGATATTTGGATTGATTGAAATCTGAGAACAGAAAGAAAAGGGAACAACAACTTTTGAGAAAACCTCTTAAAAATACTTTTCTGCTAAAGTAAAATTATAGGGTTTTAAAAAAATTCTTTCATTTGCCATGCTGGGTTCAAACCCAGGGCTTCACGTGTGTTAGGTAAGTGCTGTACCATGGAGCTACCTGTCCCCAGCCCTAAAGAAAAATTACAAAGAGCAGATTCCTGGGTGCCAGCCTCTTTATCCAGGTAGGACCACCTGGGAAAGACATGGCGAGTGCATGCTACACGTAAAGAACATGCCCCCTGACACCCCCTCACTCTCCTTGAGGGACCTGCTCTCTGGGTCAGTGGTTTTATTGGGGTGACTGTTTTCAGGAGAGTAACCTTTGGGGCTGTGATTGGTTCTAGGGCTCAGAGATTATAATGGTCACTGTCAAATTTGTGTGATGGGTGTCCATGGCCCAGTGCCAGGAGATAATAAAAGCTCTCCTCTTGCTTGGCATTCACTCCCTCTTCCTGCTTCCTGCTCCCACAAGCACTTCTGTTCAATCTACATGCTCGGGTCCCCACGACCACTGTTTTTTTTTTTTTATTAGTTTATTTAATTGCATTTCAAGTCATAGCACATATATAGAGCTCAGTTTTTCCATTTCTCTGGTTGCAAACCAGATAAAGTTACACCAATTGTGTTTTCATACATGCACCAAGGGTAGTCATGACGATCTCATTCAACCATCTTTACTATACCCATTCCCCTTTCCTGCCTCCCACCTCCCCCATGCCGCGTCCAGTGTTCCTCTATTTCTCTTATGTTTCCCATTCCCACCTCCCTTATTCATCAGCATCCACTGATCAGAGAGAACATTTGTCTTTTGGTTTTGGGGGATTGGCTTACTTCACTTAGCATAATGCTTTCCAATTCCATCCATTTGCCTGCAAATGCAATAATTTTATTCTCTTTTATTGCTGAGTAATATTCCATTGCCTACAACCACTGTTTGGTGGGCAATGCTCCTCATAGGCCTGAGAGCCAGAGAGGTGTATCCATTCCCCAGGAGGGCTCCCTCCTTCTCCAGTGGTTTCTGTGTGCAACATGTAATCTCCCTGCCCACTCTGTCTCAGGAAGGTGTGGCCTTTATTCACAAGTGTGACAGGGACAGAGTGGGGACTCTCCCGTGTTCTATCCCTTGAACTTCACATGCCCTGAAGGTATCAAAGACAGTGCCTGTCAGGACTTCTGCCACCTCTGGTGTGGCCCTCGTGCCTAAGAGGTAAGGTACTGTTCTGGAAAGATCTATGTACTTGGAGCCAGGCAATCACCCATGACTGTAGCCTCAGCAAAGTCACATGTATAAAATGAGTATAAAAATGCCCTCCCTAAATTAATGTCAGCCAGTGTTTCTAAATGTGCCGCATGTACCACAGAGCTCCGATGGCTTCTGCTTTTCAGTTGTGCTTCTGACTTGGTTATTTTGAGACCAGAAGGTGGAACAGGGTAATGAGTTAAAAGCAAAACAGAATACACAGGACGAAGAGCTATTTCCCTAATTTATCAAGAACACTTGTCAATCACTTAGCTACCATAATCAGCCAGCTTTTTCCTGAAAGACCCAAATAGTAAATATTTTAGGCCTCATGAGCCAGATGGTCTCTGTCAAAGCAACTCAACTCTGTGAGCCACAGATGGAATGAGTGTGGCCACATCTGGCCCAGTGCGCAGCGCAGGCGGTGGAGGCTAGGTCCTCACTGACAGTTGACCAACCCCATAGCTAGAGAATTCAGGGCCGTGGGAAAATGGCTAAGGATGCAAATGAGTATCATATGAACAGATGAGTCAAAGTGCTTCCATTATGATTGAATCAATGTGAAGTGATAGAAGACGGACATCACATTCTTTTTACCTTTTGGGCTAGCAACATTCAAAAAGTTTGAAACCTGGTGTTGTTAAGGGAAGCGGGAGGCAGGCATTCTTATACACCGTCAATTTGATGATGTTTACCAGCATTGTAAATGAATAAACCTTCTGGTGGGGGAATTCTGCTTCTGTGAGACTGTCTTCTGGACATACTTGTACACGTGTGCAAAGATTTGTACATGCAGATGTTCATGTGAGTGTTGTTGTTTATTACAGGAAAAAGCTTGAAAGGGCATAACTGCCTCCAGAGCAAGGTCCATCCACACAGTGGGATTCTGTGAGGTCATTAATAAGGATGAGGCAGGTCTGTAGGGATGCTCAGTGAGTTTCTGGAAGAAAACAGTAGCGCCTGTCAGAGGCTGTTTATACCAGGGTCCTCTGGGGGAGGGAGCTCAGTGGTTGGAAAGGGAAATTTTTAAAACTTATTTTGTATCTTTGTCTTTTGTTGCATTTTTTGTTAACCATGAGTCTTAGCTTTCCAGAATCCCAACTTAATGCAAAAAGTGGTTTCCTCTTACAGTGAATTCTTGTTTCTACTGCGTCCTAATAAGAGGGCCATGCTAGGAATCACAGGCCTCCGTGTTTTTGCTGTAAGGCAAAACTGGGGGATGCCTCAGTGACAAATAGGAATTTTTAAATTAAGATATTGCACACAGAACACTCTACAAGTCTTAAGCGTGAAGCCGGGTGCAGTGGTGCACACCTATAATCCTAGTGGCTCAGGAGGCTGAGGCAGGAGGATCACAAGTTCAAAGCCAGCCTCAGCAACTTTGCAAGGCCTTAAGCAACTCAGCAAAACCCTGTCTTGAAATAAAATATATTAAAAAGGGGCTGGAGATGTGGCTCAGTGGTTAAGTGCCTCTGGGTTCAATCGCCAGTACCAGAAAAAAAAAAAAAAAAGGAACAAATCTTGAGCATAGAGATTGATGAGCTTTTTTGTATACCCATGGAGTCAATCACCCAGATCCAGGTATAACTCCTTTCAAGGGCCCATTAGATCTCTCAGGCCTCTTCCCAGTGACTAGCCTTCTCCCGGCCCCAACATAAGCACCACTTCAAGCTAAACCCTATGGCTTTGCCTGTCCTTTCCTTTCATGTAAATGGAGCCTATGGGAGGTTCTCTTGTCTAGCTTCTTGTCTCAGCCCCCTGTGTGAAGCTCATCCAAGTGTGCACAGCACCAGTTTGTTCCTTCAGAGTGCCTTGTACAAATACATCACAATTTATCCCTTCTACTGTTGATAAACATTTTTTTTATGGTGAAAAACTGTGTATGTAGAATTAGCCAGCTGGACTCAGTCGAGATGATCCCAATTTCACTGGCAATATCCAAAACGTTGTTATCAGGAGCCAGTGGAACATATGCTTTCTCATCTCTGTCAGGCCTGATGGAGTATTGACCATGGCTACATCAATGTCAAAAAGCTTCTTCACAGCCTTTTTAAGTCCGGTGCTCATTGATCTTGACATCCACAGTGAACACGAGTGTGTTTCTTCTAATTTCATGGCAGATTCAGTGGAAGGGACTTAAGGATGGAGATTTTTCTCCAGGCAGCATTCTTCTGAGGAGATCTGGGCGGCCTCTACAGCCACTGTGTGTCGTGTGTGTGTGTGTGAGTGTGTGTGTGGGTGTGTGTGTCCGTGGATGCCTGTTATAGTTTGGATATGAGATGTCCCTAGAAAGTTCCTGTGTTAATGCAGGAATATTCAGAGGTGCAATAATTATGGGAGCTGTAACCTAATCAGTCCATCTTAGTTTGAATGGACTGGCTGGGTGGTAACTGTAGGCAGGTGGGACATGCCTGGAGGAGGTGGGTCACTGTGGCAGGGGGTGCCTAGAAGAGTCCATCTTCGCTCTCTGCTTCCTGACTATTCTCTGCTGAGCTGCTTTCCTCCACCACACCCTTCCCCCTTGATGTTGTGCCTCACCTTGGGTATAGAGCAATGGAGTCAGCCCACCATGGACTGACCTTCTGGAACTTTGAGCTGAAATAAACTTTACCTCCTCTAAGTTGTTCTCGTCAGGCATTTTGGTAATGGCAATGAGAAGCTAACACAGCACCTTCTCACTCTGCACTCTTGGCCTTCAGATCCTTGGCATTGGTTTTGGCTCTGGGAGAGATAGGAAGCTCCTTCTTAGCTCCCAGCACCATCTTGGTGGAAAGGGTCTGTTGATAAGCATTTGTATGATTTGCACTTTGGAGCCACTGGACGAAACTACTGTGAGTGTTCTCGCACGTATCTGTAGAATTATGTGGTTTTTTTATTTTAATTTTTTTTCCTGAGGACAAACAGAAGCACTGTGCCAGTATTATTTGAGATTTAGTAAGTTATTATTTTAGTAAATAAATGTTAGTGTGAAGTAAAACTGCATTTTATTGACACTAGTGCTTTGTTCCCTGCTTCTAGAAAGGATTATGTGATTGACTGAAGTCTTCTAAGAAATAGCATTTTGAAAAAAAAAAGGGACCCAGCAAAATTGGTTCAAGGGAAACATTCAGTTGAATGATAATGATACCCTGCACTTCTTCCCAGGCTGCCTGTCTTCAGTGTTCAGATGCTTTTGAAAACCACATGCCCCAGGGAGCTGGTGTGGACATCCTTGTTTGCAGAGAGGTAGACCGAGGAGCCTGGAATGCCCCATTCCTATGAGAGTACATGCTATTGGAAAAGTGCTTCTTCCCATATTCTTGTTTATTTTTACTTTCTTTTTTTCCCCCACCACTGGGGATTGAACACAGGGCTTCACACATACCAGGCAAGCACCTTGCCACTGAGTCACATTCCCACCCCATTCTTCCCATATTCTTAAGGGACATTCTTTGATGGGCTGTCCCAGTTTGGGGAGGCTTTAGGCTAAAGAATGGGGCCAAATAGGGAAGCGATAGTTTTTTGGTTGCCGTGCTGGAGGCCAAACCCAGGGCCCTGTGCATGCTGGGCAAGTGCTCCACACTGAGCCCCATCCCATCCCTGGGAAAAGATGGTAGGGGTAGGGAAGCATCCCTGGCTTTCTTTGACTGTTACATGTGGCTACAGCATAAGCAGAAGGCCATTCAAAAGAACAGATCAACCTGTTTCCCCCTTTCTATAGAAATTTTATATAACTTCATATCTTTCTTACTTAATTTTAAATGCATTCTGAAAAGTCCCAGTCTGTTGTGGTGTAGTCAGACAAATTGGACCTAAGAAGTCCTCCTGGCCCTAAGCCCTACCTCCTCCTCTACCCCATGTCCCGGCACCTCCTGCACCTGGGCCTGAGCCCTGCCCTGTTTCCAAAATATACATCTGTCCATCTGCCCTGCCCACCTCTGCACTGGGCCTCAGAGCCCCCTTGTCTATCCAGTGAAATTCTCTGGTATCTTCCTCTCCTACACCATCTATCCCCCTCTTTCTGTGGGGTCATTCCCATAGGAGTACCAACATGCCAGTTTCACCCATCTTTAGCACAAACTCCCAACCTGTCTGGATTTCATATTCCCCTCCAGCTATCACTGCCTCCCACCTGTGTGTGTGTGTGTGTGTGTGTGTGTGTGTGCATGTGTGTATATATATATATATATATATTTTTTTTTTTTTAATAAATCTGCTTGGACTGCCATGACAAAGAACCACGGTCCAGGCAGCTTGAATGACGCACGTTCTTTGTCTCACAGTTCTGGAGGCTGCGTGTCTGACCTCAGGGTGCTAGCAGGTTAGAGTTTCTTCAGGCCTCTCTCCTTGACTGTGACAGCCACCTGCCACTTTTACCCTGTGTCCACCTGGATGTTCAAGCTCATCTCTGTGTGTCTTATTTCCTTTTATTTATTTATTTGTGCTGGGGATGGGGTCCCTGGCCCTGGGATGGGGTCCAGGGCCCTGCGCATGCTAAGCATGCACTATACCACTGAGTTATACCGCAAACCCTTGTTCTTTTGGCTTTTGTTTCTGTTTTTGTTTTTTGTTTTTTGCAATGCTAGGATTGAACTCAAGGCCCCATGCGTATTAAACAAACACTTTGTCGCTGAGCCACATTCCCAGCCCCCAGTCCCTCTTCTTGAAGAACACTAGTCAGATTGGATTAGGGCTCACCCCTACAGCTTCCTTTTTAAAATTTTATCATGTTTTCACCAGAAAATATGCCATATGTTATTTCTGATTTCCATTATTGCTTGAAATTTTCTTTGTGGCTAATTCGTGGTAAATTTTTGTGAGAATGTTCTACATATGTTTGAAAAGAATTTGTCTTCCCTACTTGTTTGAAACTGAGCTCTCTGGATCTGTCAGAACATGTTGAGTGTCTCTGGTCATCTGTTATTGTGCCTGCTGGTCCCCTGCTCAGCGCCCTTTCTGAAGTCTCTTACTTTCCCAGGTTCTTATTTTTCCATCAGCTTTGCTGTGTGTGCTCCTCAGCCATGTTTCTGAGGCACACCGACGTTCATGGTCGTTGATGGTTCTTCTCAGGAGCATGAAAATCTTTGTCCCTTTTAATGTTCTTTCCCTTAAATTCTATGTTTGCATAAAGAACAGTGATCCTAGTGGCCCCCAAACCTCATTTAAACTTAATCTACTCTTTAAAGACCCTGTCTTCAAGTAGAGTCACATTCTGAGGTTCTGGGGTTTAGGGGTACAGCCTAAGGATCTGAGGATAGCACCTTTATAGTAAATCCCTTTGACAGTGTGTCTGTACTGGCTGTCCCCAGTTCCTCTCCTCCCCTTCCATCTCAAACCCACTTTAGTGGGGCTTTTAATTTAAACAGCTCTGATTGAGGTCACTGCTGCCCTTGTCCACTCCTGTCCCCTGATCTCAGCAGCATGTGACACTATTGATTCTTCTACACCTGGAAACACATATTCACATGGCTTCCCCCCTCCTGGTTTTTCTTCCACTTAACCAACTGCTGCTTCCCAGTCTCTCTTCCCTGACTGCTTGTATCCCCTCAGTCCTCTCTCTGGGTGGTGGCATCTGCCTCATTGCTTAAAAAGTCATATGTGTGCCAGTGACTCCCAGGTTTGCATCTCCTGCCCAGACTCCCCTTCTGAACTTGAGTCTTGACATGTCCACTGAAAAGAGATCCAGAATTCAAACTTGGGGTTTCCAGGTGCTAAACCCTCTCTTCCATCCTGCCAGTTGCTCAGGCTTAGGCTCCTGGAGTCTTTTTTTTTTTTTTTTTTGGGGGGGGGGGCACCAGGGACTGAACTCAGGGGCACTCGACCAGCCCTATTTTGTGTTTTATGTAGAGACAGGGTCTCACTGAGTTGCTTAGCGCCTCGCCATTGCTGAGGCTGGCTTTGAACTCGTGATTCTCCTGTCTCAGCCTCCCAAAGTGCTGGGATTACAAGCGTGAGCCACCGCGCCCGGCTCTGGAGTCATCTTTGACTTGTCCCTCAGGAGTAGTAATTTGTCCCTTTGCTCAGAAAAAAACAATTTTCTCTGGCAAGGTCATGAAAAAGTCATTCTTCTGCCTTTATGTTAATGCATCTTGGTGGGGAAGATGCACATTCTTTGTGCAGCAGATGGAGGACAGCGGGGCTTAGAAAGGAGGATTTGGACTTTGGATCCACTCACCCATTGGACAATCTTGACCAAGTCCCTTTTCTCTGGGTCTCAGTTTCTTCATATGTCAAGTGAGAAGATTAGGTAGGGCTTGAGGTGATAAATGAATTTCAAAAGTAATGGAAATCTTTTTATATTGATTGTATTGGTTACGTACATGTCAAAACTGATCAAATTGCATACTTCAAATGTGTGCATTTTCTTGTAATTTAATTTTACCTCAATAAAGCTATGGAACAAAAAAGAGATAATAAATGGATTTCATCTTGGAGGCCAATCAACTAATAATGGCTTGCTGGAGCATTGCGTGGAGGATCTGAGCTCTAGAAGAGAGTTCTGTAATTGATTGTCAATGTCTGCCATGGGTATGAAACTGAGAATTGAAGCTTGGCTGCCCCCCACTAGTCATCCTTACAGGACCCACTTAAAAAATCCACAGTGACCTTGTGACCTTGAGTGAATCACTTCACTCCTCTGAGATTTCATGAACAAGATGGAGATAAATAATCTCTGCCTTCCTGCTACACAAAATTGCTCTAAGGAGCATAGGAGATAAGTGGGTGAAAAATGGCACTGGAAATACCAAAGCATTCCGTAAAGGAGAGGCTTTATTTTTATCAATTGGCCTCTCCAGTCGTGAATCGTGGCTTCCTCAAGACCGGCCTTGGCTTTCACCTTGAACGTCTTCCTTTGGTTTCTCCTGCTCTGCTGCACTAGTGCCATTGGGTTCCCCTGGGGTTGATGAGAAACGGATTAATTCAGATGCTGGGTGTAGGATGGGATCCTTCTGAGCTTGGAGCCGCTCAGCATCTTGCACAGCTTTGGGGTCGGTGAGAGCCAGGAGATTTCCTTCAGGGTCACCCTTGCATAATGGAACCCCAGAGCTCCTGACTCTCACCCTATGTCTTCACCTCTAATGATGCTTCTGCACAACGTGTGGGGGGAAATCTTCCCAAATTAAGGTTTTATCTCCCTTAAGGGTTCATTCTCATTATCCAGATCTCCACAGTTAGATTAATTCTCCAGTTGGGCAGTTAGAAGCAGTGGGTCCCCCTGGGTGTTGCTGCGGGGAGCTGTGGTTAATTTCTGGAGTGGGCGCATGCCCTGCAGCTGGTGAGATCCAGTGGAGACATCCAGACATCTGTTTTTGTTACTTGATGAAAACACTGTGGTCCCTAAACCTACAAAGCCTGTTTCTTTCACCTTGAATGTTGTTAATGTCCTGTGTTTTGTACCAAAATCCCAAACAGAGCTTCCGTTTGCAGCCTCCTGTATGTATTAACTCTTCCCAGGGACCCAGGAGAGCCATCTGTTCTTCTATTATTTGGTTTAAGCAAAGCTTTGGGGCATTTCTTCTTGCCAGTGGTATATTCCGAGTCGTATTCATTGCCTGGGCTCTTATTTATTAGCATGTGTGTTTTATTGAAATGCATTTCATTTCCTTCTGTCTTTTACTCTGGGTCTCATTCTGCAGCCTCTGTCATGAACAATGTTTGGTGCCATGTGAAATGAGATGCATCAAAACCCTTCCAAGACATCAAGGTGGGGTGGGTTTTTTTTGTTGTTTTTTTTTTTCTGGTTTGATTTTCTTCTTCTTCTTTTTTTTTTTTATTTTTTAGAAACAGATAAATAAAGGGCTTGAGTTTCCTGTAGGACTGGAAACAATGAATCAGATTTTTGTTTTGTTGAAAACCTGAAAATCTCAGTCTGGATGAAGCCGAATGCTATGTTTAGGGGTTTGAGTTGTCGCCCTTTCGGGGCGGGCTATGCTCTAGGAGGGGGAGCCACCTACAGAGACTGATTTGAGAGGGACCAGAAAGGGTGCCTGACTCACAGTGCTGCTTGGGCTCGGTGAGCACCTCTTCTGCTGACTTGCCTGTTCCGGGTGGCGGCAGGGCGGGGTGGGGGTGCATTTCAGTGATTCAGCACCTGGCATTACTGATAGAACGGTGATTGTGATGGGCGTGGCCTCTACTGCTGCCAGCCCTGTGACCTGGGACAAGTCGCCAAGCTCCTTTGCACCTGTGTTCCTGTCTGTGAAATGGGATGAGATCTGCACCACCTACCACTGCCACGCGTGTGCAGCAAGCACGGTGCTCAGGGCAGGCCTGGAGCTGTCCAGTGCCAATCTTGCTGTAGTTGCATGCTGCTCATTAGCAGGGTAACCCAAAGCAAGTGCCCAAGGGCCCCTTCCAAATCTCAATTTTGGCATGAACCCTTTGCAAAGTGTTTGCTCATGTTCTTTGGCCTGATCTCCAGCCATTACATTCATGACTCCTGTTACCCACTGCTAGGGCTTAAAGGTGCCTCCCCAAAAGCGTGGCTGGAGACTGAATCCCCGGTGGAGCAGTGCTGAGAGGTGGAAACTTTAAGAGGTGATTACGCCGAGTGTGGTGACTCACTGGTGTGTAATCCCAGTGACTTGGGAGGCTGAGGCAGGAGGATCGCGAGTTCAAACCCAGCCTCAGCTATTTGGTGAGAGGCCCTAAGCAAATGTAGTGAGACTCTGTCTCGAAATATAAAAGGGCTGAGGATGCAGCTCAGTGGTTGAGCATCCCTGGGTTCAATTCCTAATACCAAAAAAACAAAAATTAGGTTATGGGTTAATGCTGTCATCACCGGAGGGGTTAGTTACAGGGTGGGGGGTTCCACCCTCTTCTGCCTCTCACTCTCTTGCCTGTGATCTTTTGCCCTTTCACCATGGGAAAGATGTAGCAAGCAGGTTCTTGCCAGATGCAGCCTATGGCTCATGGACTTCTCCACCTCTGGAACCATAAGCCAAATAAATTTCTGTTTGTTGTAAATTACCCAGTCCATGGTATTCTGTGATAGGATACTCATATTCAGCAGAAAATATTCATAGAACATTCATATTCATCAGAAAATGGGCTAAGACCCCCACGTATTCATCCACTGAACACACGCCCAGCACCCGCCGGTGCAGACACTGCTGGTGCAAAGGATAAAAAGGTGAAAAGATGGAGTCGCTCCCATGACACGTCTGTCCTCTCGTGAGGAGACAGGCGTATCAACAGTCGGTTGCAGGTGAGGCTGTCGCTCTGAGTGATGCTCAACGTGCAGACAGACTTTAGGGAGAGGGACAGATAGCTCTGCCTGAAGGAGTCAGAGAAGACCTCAGAGCACCCCGAAGCTGAAAGGCAGCTGAAAACATACATAGGATTTTTTTTTCAGGCAGAGACGCAGGGAAAACATCATGCACAAAGCTGTGGGGGTGTGGAGACCGCGGACAAGGGAAGGGGGACCACCAAGAGCCCCAGATTCTGTGCCAAGGAGGACAGATGCTGTCGTGCAGGCCAGGGTGCTCTGAGCAGGGGCTGCCAGCCAGGATGGCTGTACAGGTTACAGAGGTCACAGACAGCAGGGAAGAGAACAGATGGGGCCCCCGAGGCAAGAGGCCGGCCCTCATTTCATGGGACACGGGCCAGGTACACTTTTATTGTTATTACAATAAACTTCGCATTGGAGCGTAGTGTACACACAAGAGACATGCGCAGACCCCAAGTGTACAGCTCGCCACGTGAGCACACCCTGATCACCGGTGACACTTGGATCGAGAAACAACGTGACCAGCTGAAAAGCAATGTTGCAACAGAATAATCACTTGTAAGAATTTTTAAAAATAATGTAATAGAGTAATAACTTTTAATGTAAGAATTTTTAGTATAAGTATGTCCCAAATATTGCATTGGACATTCTTGCCCTAAAAATTATTGGTATAGT
Organism: Xerus rutilus; assembly: GCA_028644305.1. Classification (NCBI taxonomy): domain Eukaryota; kingdom Metazoa; phylum Chordata; class Mammalia; order Rodentia; family Sciuridae; genus Xerus; species Xerus rutilus. The sequence continues at coordinate 9,841,690 of CM053415.1, read as the reverse complement.
CAAAACACAACTATAATCGGGTGTCCTGTACTTTATCTGACAACCTTACCTTTGTCAACGTTGTTTTGTATAGCGGTAGGTTGTTTGGTTTTTGTTGCCAATAATAATCCATTTTGTGAATTATCTAGATTTTATTTATGTCATTGTTGATTAGCTATTGTGAATAATGCTGCTCCAAGCACTCATGCATGTCATTTGGAAATAAGCATTTGCCCACCCAGGAGTAGGCTTGCTAGATCCTAGAACATGGTCACACTCTGCTCTAGTAGGAGTAGCCAGATCATTTCCCAAGGATGTCATTTCAGGCTGTACTGCCCTCTGTAATGGCTAAGGCTTTATTTTATTTTATTTATTTTTTAGTTGTAGATGGACACAATACCTTTATTTTTATGTGGTGCTGAGGATCGAACTCAGTGCCTCACACATGCAAGGCAAGCGCTCTACCACTGAGCCACAACCCCAGCCCAATGGCTAAGGCTTTTGTGTGCTCTCTGCTCTGAGATGATACTCAGACATGGAATTATCTGTCTCTTTGTTTTAGACATTCTGGTGGGTATGCAGTCAGACGGACAATTCTGTGGTTTTAATTTGCATTTCATTTATGACTAATTAAATTGAGTACTTCTTCTTATGTTTATTGGCCATTTTGAATATCCTGCTTTGTGAAGTATCTATTCAAGTGTTTTGCCCATTTTTCTGTTGAACTGCCTTTCTTATTGAACCATATAAGATAGAGATGTGTCCTTTGTCAGATGCATGCACTGCAGAGACCTTTCCTTAGTCTCTGAGGAAGAGGTCTATCAGAGGTCTTTCACTCTCTGATAGTCTATTTATGAATAGAAGTTTATTTTAATGCTCTTCAACTCGTATGTGTGTGTGTTGTGTGTGTATTCTTTCTTTCTTTTTTTAATATTTTTTAGTTGTTGATAGATCTTTATTTTATTCATTTTTATTATTTATAGGTGGTGCTGAGGACCGAACCCAGTGCATCACGCATGCTAGGCAAGCGCTCTACCACTGAGCTACAGCCCCAGCCCCGTGTGTATTCTTTCTTATGGTTTACTCTTTCTGAGTCCTGTTTTAGAAAGATTTTGCCTACCCCGAGATGCATGTTTCCTTCTAAAATCTTGTTTCATCGTCCACATTTATATATATAATCCATCTAGAATGATTTTTTTCCTTTGAAGTCAATTTCATTGCAGTATTATGATCAGACAAAGTAGTACACCCTTTTTAAGTATACAGTTCAGTGAGTTGTGAGAAATGTATATAGCCAGGTAACTACAATCTCAGTCAAGATATAGAACATTTCCATCACCCCAAAAAGTGACCCCACATCTCTTTGCTTCTCAGAATGTGGTCTGTGAACCTGTAGCTTTAGCCTCAGTTTAGAGCTGCCAGAAATAGCAGACTGTCAGACCCCTGTTGAATTAGAATTTGCTCTTTAACCAGATTCCTGGGCACTATTTTGTGTGTGTGGTCCTGGGAATTGAACCTAGGGATGCTTAACCACTGAGCAACACATCCCGCCCTTTCTATGTTTTATTTTGAGAGAGAGTCTAGCTGAGTTGCTGAGGCTGGCCTCGAAATTGTGATCCTCTTGCCTCAGACTCTCGAGTTGCTGAGACAACAGGCAGATTCCCAGGTACTTTGTATGCACATTAAGGTTTAGAGACAACTTGAGTTCCTTTGGAGAAAGGTAACAAGCCAAACATGCTGTTCCTTTTGTTATAAATAGCATGAACAGAAGAAAGACCAGGGTAACTGGTAGATTATTAAGTTTAGGAATGGGGAGAGAATGAGAGAAGGACTAAACTGGGAAGAAACTGTGAAGCCATTACAAGAATACTCTCTACCAGGTGTGGTGGTGCATACCTGTAATCCCAGTGGCTCAGGAGGCTGAGGCAGGAGGATCTCAAGTTTGAGGGCAGCCTCAGCAACTTAGTGAGACTCTGTCTCAAAATAAAACATAAAAAGGACTGAGGATGTGGCGCGATAGTTAAGTGCCCTGGGTGAAAAAAAAAGAATACTCTCTCATCCCCCAGACCAAACACCTATTTTCCTGAGGTCTGGCTCCACAATGTCCCAGCAAGCATGCAACTTGTGAATTTGAGGTACAAGATTTGGGGAGACCAAGGGCTCACCACGAAGCTGCCTCTTGATTTGTGTTCTGGATCAGAAAGAAATCCTAATTTGGGTTGTTCTTTCTTTTTTTTCTTCTAAGTTTAATTTTTATTTCTATCTGAAAATATATATATTTGGTTTAAAAAGCCGAATACTAATAATATTAATAGCTAATAAGTATTAATAATTATTAATGGCTAATAACATTATTATGGCTAATAATAAAAAGTAGTGGTCCCTGCCCATCCCTTCCTACTTCTGAATTCCACTCTGCCAGCATCTTAATTGCCACCTCTCTGGATGGACCTTATCCTCATTTTCGTCCCTGGGCCCTGGCTTCCCAGGCCTAATCTTCCATTAAGCAAACCTTCTCCCTCCTGCCAGGGGAGGGGAGGGCACGTGGGGTCTGCCACTGACCCTCTAGCTTCACCTGTGTGCTCGCCTCCTGTGGCAGGGGGTGTCCACGGTCTGAGGCTTTCTGGGCCTCTTCAAAACCAGCAAGTTCTCTTCTCTCCAGCTCTTTGACCACAAGGCACATCATTTTCATCTTTCTCTTAAGTGTGTAGATATTTTTAAATTGTAAATTAAATTTCTTTTAAAAATGCAAACAAAAGCACACGCATACATATAAAGATGCTAGCAGTAAGATTCCCCATTAACGCATATGGACTTTATTGATGTGAATGGTTTGCAGGAGAGAGCCAATTAAATTTATTTCTGAAAGGACATCCATTTGTCCTAACACCATCCCTTCCCACCGATCTGCAATGCCAAGTTTCTCATATATCCGATCTCCACACAATAGTGGCTTTAAATCTGAGGTCTCTGTTCTGTTTCTTAGAACAATGAGTCTTTCTCTGAACAAGTACCAAGCTCTCTTCCCCTCTCCTTGAATTTTGCCTTCTTGGGCTTTGAGTGTTATTTGATTTTACTTTATATTCTTTCTTAGTGTATCAGTTATACTTCTTTAAATTTTTGTAAGTGATTGCCTAAGAGTTTAGTTTAGTCTAATTTTGTTTTGTTTTGAGACAGGGCCTCAAACTCCTAGGTTCAAGCAATCCTCTCACCTCAGCATTCTGAGTAGCTGCACCCAAGTAGTAGTTTAGAAAATTCATTTTAAACTAATCTAAATCCATTTTTCTTTCTTTCTTTCTTTCTTTCTTTTTTTTTTTTTGTGCTATCAGGGATTAAATCCAGGGGTGCTTCATCACTGAGCCACTTTCATTTTTTTTTTTGAGACAGGGTCTTGTTAAGTTGCTTAGATTCTCGCTAAATTGCTGAGGCTGGCCTCAAACTTGCGATCCTCGTGCCTCAGCCTCCTGCTCTGCCACACCGGGTTGGGAGATGTGTTTTTATTGTCCTTTTTTCTGCTTGGTATTTTCTGAACTTCCTGGATCTGTTTTGTTCAATTTGAAATGTCCTTGACCATTCTCGCTTCTACTATTTTTTTGGTTCCCTTTCTTTTTCTTCTCCCTCTGCTCATCCAAGCATGCAGAGTCTATGCTTTTGATATCATCCAGTACTACGTGGGCTTTCCATTCTGATGGGGTTCTTCCATTCGTTTTGCCTTCACAGTTCAGGTGGGAATTCATGTTGTCCTGTATTCAAGTTCATTCATTCTTTCCCCAGCCATTCCCAGGCTCCTGGTGAACTCATTGAAAGTGTTCTATTTTCTACTGCGGTACGTCCTTTTGATTCTTTCTTACAGTTTCCGTTTCTCTGCTTACTTGACCCATTCATTCTTACATACCGTCTGCTTTTTTTCTTTTCCATTCGAGTCTTCAACGCCTTAGTCATAATTATTGTAAATTCCCTATCTGAATAACTCCAGCTTCTATGTCATATCTGCACCGGCTTCTGACGTGGCTTGTACTTGTCTGTTGACAGTTATACTTCATTAAATTTTTGTAAGTGATTGCCTGAGCAGAGGTAGGTTTAGCGGGAGGCTTTATGTTAGTCTTGCCAGGATTCAAGTTCAGAGAGGAACCTGGAGCTCCAAATTGCTCCAGCGTCCGCTGTTGATGCCAGGCTTCCCGTGCACTCCTCCCTGGAGCCGGTCTGTCTTCCAGCTCTCTTAGCTCTGAGCCACCCTTGCTGTGCTGGAGCCTGTGGGTGTCCTGGTGAAGTGTGGGGCGGGGCAATGACCTATAATCTACCGTGAAATTCCAGCCTGTTGGCAGCCTGGGTTCCAGGGCCGTGGCATTCCCAAGTAATTCTCCAGTGATGTGGTTTCCCGCCTGCCCCCAGCCCCAGCTGCAGCGTCCGCAGTCTGTTTCCTTGACCCTGGGCCCTGCTGACTGTGAAACAGGAGGGTTGGAGGGGCTGGAGAGGGGAGAAGCCCCCTTCCTCCAGGTGGGATGAAACTTCTGAACTGTCCTCTGACACCCCCCTGCTTCCCCACACAGGCCTTTGTTGTGGGAGGACTCTGGTATATCTCATTCCTCTGCCACAGCCACCGGGGGTCTTTCTGCAACCCTCACTGGGAGGAGTGGTGGCATTCCTGGAGGGATAGCCCAACCAAGCCTCTGGCCCAGGATGTGGCCCGGGAGTTTTTTTGTCACGCTAACTAGCCGGCGTCAGCCTCTGGTGATTCATCAACGTTACCATGCCCATGTTCCTACGCATGTGTGACCCCAGAGGTCTGTGCTCCATAGAAGCAGATCTCCGTTGCTATATCCATCTAGAAATCGATGACCTTCAAGTTTCCAAGGTGGCAGCTTGATCTGTAACCTTAGCTGTCTGCTGGATCCAGGAAAATTGTTGATTTGGGGTTTTTCCAGCATTTTTTTGGTTTTGTTTTGGTGAGGATGGGAATTGTGACTTCTGAGCTCTTTCTACATTGAAGTCAAAACCAGAGGTCAGTACCCCGCTGTCTTGGTACTGTGTGTATTAGTTAGGGTAGGCCACACTGTACGGCACAAATACCCTGAAATGACCACTTCTTAAAGAACAGGAAGTGTCTCTGTTTTTCCTGGCACATAACAGAGTGGTTTTCAGGATGGCAGGCCAGCTGGCTTGCACGTGGACATTCGGGGACCAGGACTCTCCATCATGCTCCTCACTAAGGCATCTGGTCAGCAGAGGGAGCATGTGTGCGAAGGCACACAGAGGGGGCACTTACGATGGACCAGGCTGGAACTGAGCACATGACTTTTGTGCCCTTTGCCTAAAACAAACTTAGTGCTATGGCCACCACCTGTGTGCAAGGGAGACTGGAAATGTGCTCTAGTTGTGTCCCCAGAGAAAAAGAACCAACCTTGGGGACTGATGCTGCTCTTCACATGCCCTTACCCATGTTTCACAACCTCTCTGAATGTCTGCAGACATTCTTCTCCTAGTCTGCTTCAGATCCAACTTATGTTCTGGAAGACACTGTAAGGATGTTTGTCGGAGTCGTTACTGGATCTGTGCATCATTTGGGGGAGAACCGGCATTGTGTCAGTTAGCTTCTCACCACTGTGACAGACACCTGGGGAAAATAACTTAAAGGAAGAAAGATTCACTTTGGTTTCAGAGATTCCAGTCCCTGGCTGACGGGTTCCATTGATTTGTGACTGAAAGGAGGCAGAACATCATGGCAGCCTGGAAGCAGACAGAGAGGAAGGAGACAGGGACAAGATATAGTCCCCAAGGGCATGCCCCCAGCGACCTCCTTCCTCTGTAGAGCCCTACCTGCCTCCAGTTTCCACCACCTCCCAGGAGAGCATTCAAATCATTAATCCATCAAATGGGTTAATCAACTGATGAGGTTAGAGCCCTCATAATCCAGTCACTTCCTAAATGCCCCACCTGTGAACATTCCTGCACTGGGGACGAAGCCTTCAACTATGAGCCTTTGGGGGTCAGTCCAGATCCAGACCTGGCCTGCATAGGCATTTTCATGATCATATGTCCATCTTTGAACTTATCTTTCCTTTTACTGAGGTCTGCTTTGTCTTTTGAAGAAGTTTTATAATTTTCCCCATGAACGACTTGCTTAGTTTTTGTTGAATTTCTTCCTGGTATCTTCTGTTGTTGACAACATTACAGAGAACATCTTTTTTCACAATTTGCATTTATGCGTAGAGCTAGTCTGGGAAAGATCCAGTTCATTTTTAAATATTTAATCTTGGATTCAGAAACTAGGTTAGAGTCTTTTAAAAATGCTAATAATAATCTCTACTTTTTTCTATGTAAATGATAATATTCTCTGTGAATTATGACAAGTTTTCTTCTTTCATTTTTTAAAAAAATTTTTTGGTACTCGAGATTGAACTCAGGGACACTTTACCACAGTGCTACATGCCAAGCCCCTTTTTATTTTTTATTTTGAGACAGGGTCTGACTAAATTACTTAAGACTTCACTAAGTTATGGAGGCTAGCCTCAAATTTGTGATCCTCCTACCTCAGCCTCCAGAGTCTGATATTTCAGGCATGAGCCGTGTCGCCCAGCTTTTCATTTGTTTTTATACCCAGCAGGGTGACATCTACAGTGAAGCATTGAACAGTAGCAACAATGGCGAGCATCGGTGTTTTGGTCTCAATCCTTCTGGAAAAACTTTCAAGGTTTTACCTTTTAGCATTATAAGTTTGTTGGAGGATTTGGGGGGAATTTCTTTAGTTAGATTAAGAAAGTTTATTTCCTTTGTGTTCCTACTTTACCGATATATATTATTATGAATACATGCCAGATTTTATCCAGTGCTTTTTCTACAGTTATTGAAATGTCCATACACATTTGCCTTAATCTGTTTGTAAATTAAATTTCATCACAAGATTTTCTAAGTTAAACCAATTTATATTTCTTGGATAAACTCAATTTATTCATGTTTTATTTCTCGTGCTTAGGTTGGTTGAGTTTGCTTAATTTTTTTCTTTCGTTGCAATTATGTTCATGAGTGAAACTGACTTGTAGTTTTCCTTTATTATATTATACTTATTTTGTTCTACTATCAAGAACTAGAATGATGAAAATTAGCCTGAGAAGTTTCCTTATTTTTTCATCCTCTCAATGAGTTTGTGTAAAATTGTAGTTATTGGTTTCTTGAAGCTTTAGTAGAACTTGAATCAGAACCAGCTGGGTCTGATGCTTTCTTTATAAGATTTTAGATTAAGGATTCCATTTCTTTAGCAGTTACAGGGCTATGATGTTTTCTATCTCTTCTTGAATCCATTTTAATAAATTATGTATTTCTACAAATTTGTTCATTTATCCAAGTCACTTAAAGTATTGGTATAAAGAGGTTCATGCTGGGCACAGTGGTGCATGCCTGCGATCCCAGTGGCTCAGGAGGCTGAGGCAGGAGGCTCTCAAGTTCAAGGCCAGCCTCAGCAACTTAGTAGCACTTTGTTTCAATAATAAAATTAAAAGGGCTGGGGAACACAGCTCAGTGGTAGAGCACCCCTGGACTCAATCCCCAGTATCACCAAAAACAATAAAAAGTTGTTCATCATGTTCTTTAATTCTCTCCTAATCTGTTGCCTGTATATCAAATTTCTATCCACTTTCTTATGGAAACTTTCAAATATATACAAAATTAGAGATAACCGTATAGTGAGTAGCACTAGCTCTGTTCCCTAGGAGGCCCACTTGGAGGTAGGGCACTTGTTTATAGATAAAGTGTGTTTATTAAGGAGTCCTCATGTGAGGCAGAGAAAAGAACTAGGATTAGACAAAAGGAACCCACAGGCTGTGGTATAAACCCATTCGCTTCTTAATCGTCACCGGGGACTCTGGAGCTGATGGTGGTCTAAGTTGGCCCAAGATGCTCAGGCCTTCAGCAACCCTGCATTAGTCCATCATTGGCTGTGGCCTCTCCTGGGAAATGTGTGATCATCAAGCAGGTGGCTTTTTAGCCAATGCAAGGGGGTGACAACCAGAGGCTCTATGCTGACTGCAGTCCCAGCAACTGGGCAACAAGGCCTCCGTGTTAAATTGTACAGTTCAAGGTTGGAGTCCAGGTAAAATGCTTGGACTTCAGGTAAAAGCCCCAGGATTTTGTTTTACTGGGGTCTTGGATTCCAGGCCGTGCATTAGCTAATCTGATGGGTTGCCAGAAGTTTCACCCACTGCCTACAGGATGCCGTTGGCCTGGTTCTTAAAATGAGGTATGAAAGGATGCATTAAAAGAATATGGGGTACCAGGCAGCGAGAATCCACTTCCCCACCAAGGGGGCGAGCCCCTGCCACTCACATGGCTTGAGGAGCGGTGAGGAGGGCTGCCTCAACCCTGTAGATCCACAGGGACTTGGGACGAGAGCACAAGGAGAAACATCAGGAGGGAACGCGAAACAGTGTCTTATGTCTTGTGTTTCTTCCCTTGTCTGAGGTCCTCTGAGGCTCCTGGACCTAACAATCCAGTTCAGTTAAAAAATATTGTCACTCAGGCCTGAATGGGCAAGAGTCTCACAGAGGCCCTGGGGACATGTGCATGTGTAACCAGCTCAGGTTTCCAGGGAGGCAGCACAGCCCTTGTCTGACCAGAACACTGTGACTCACCTGCAAATAAAATGCAAGGGAAAGTGAGAGAGGGGCCGAGGTGACCAGTTCCTCTCCATGCAACATAGTCATGTCCATCCTTGCGATGTTGGCCATGGGGACGCAGAACATGCACCCTCCGGTGACAGCGGTGGGGAAGGCCCAGAACAACTACTCCCTGCTCCTCCAGGGCTGCTCTGCAGACCGAAGGCCTGGACACATGTTAGGAAAATCTCCACGGCCCACCAGGCTGCTTGGCCAGCAGCTGGAATACCGACTCGCGCCAGAGCTGTTGGTGACCGGGAGGACCCGGATCTCACCCCGTGACTTGCACAGATGTGGAGGCAGAGTCGTGTTGGAGAAGGGAGGTCAGCCAGACCCTGCGTTGGCCTCCTGAGCCACCACGACAGAGCACTGCAGACGGGGGGTTTAAACAGCTGACATTTTATTCCTCACAGTCCTGGAGGCTGCAAGTCCAAGGTCAAGGTGTGGGCAGGGCAAATCCCTCTCGAGGCCTCTCTCCTTGGCTTCATTTTAAGGCACCTATTTTCAAATATTGACATTTTGAGGTAGCTTTCATGCGGGAATTAGGGGAGACAATTCGGCACGTGCGCCTTCCCTGCCAGCGTAGCTTCAGCACCGGAGCAGCCCTGCCAGCCCTCCTCCTCCTCGGGCTGCGTCAGGGACTGTCAGACCTGGATCCAGAACCAACCAGAAGAGTTGCTGACTGTCATCGAATATGTGAGACCCTGTTCCCCAAGACAGCGGCACTGGGCATTTGCCCACCACAGGCCGCCTCCAGGAACCTCCAGCCACACTCACAGCACACTTGAAAAGTCACAGTGTCTCCAGGGAACAGTGACTCACCCAGGTGGCAGGTGAGAAAGCTGCAGTCTGGGGACAACCAACTGAGGCCCTGGCTCACTCGTAGGTGTGATGGCTGTGCCCTCCCTGCCTTGGTCACCTGGAGGTGTGATGGCTCTGTGTCCTCCCTGCTGGTGACACCTGGAGGTGTGATGGCTCTGTGCCCTCCCTGCTGTCATTGTCGTCCCCACTACCTTGAGCACCTTAGTGGACCCAGTGCTGAGTTAATTTTTTTAAATTGGCTCTGCCTGACCCATTGTGGGAGCTTCTGGGAGTTCAATTTAAAGTCAGAGGAGAAGCCGGAGCCGGCTGATTCCCCGGCTCAATTGCATGTTAAATCTAGTTCAGTATCTTCCCCGCTTGGCACATTTCTTTTATGACAGTTGGAAGCAGACAGATGACAGCTCTGGGTGCCCTGCCTCTGCACTGGAGGGTCAGGACAACGAATGGCCTCATTACCAGGCCTGTGCGTCTCCCTCCCGCCCTCTCTGCCTCTTGCTCAGATTTCCCATTACACCCCTGAGGGGAAAGGGCAAGAGGGCCTGGCAGGTGGTGAGGGAGGTGGGTCGGCCTGTGCTCGAGGACCTCTGCATGAAGGGCTCCATGCCACCCACCAAGGGGGCTTCCTCCGCTGAACATAGGCACTCCAGCCTGGCTCTCACCCACACCCGCCCCACCTGCCCACCTCGGACCTCTGCCCAGCTGCTCTCTGTCCCTAGACTGCTTACCTCTCCACCTTTCCCTCAGCCTGGCAAATTCCACCTCCTGCACACTCTCCGGCCCCATGCAGCCTTTCCTGCCTGCCTTCCCCGGCACAGATGCCTCCCTTCTCTGACTTTCCATTGCACTCTGTGATTAAAAAAGAAATCATGGTGCGAATGTGAAATGGTACAGCTGCTGTGAAAAACAGTTTGGCAGTTCCACAGAAAGTTACCATGGGACCCGGCGCCTCCACCCCAGGTGTGCACCCAGAAGGACTGCAGCCAGGTATGCACAGCAATCCCTGTGTGCGGGAGTTCACAGCAGCCCTACTCGCAGTAACCCTAAGGCAGAAGCAGCCCTCAACACAGCAGCAGATGCATGGTCAACACACACGGCCAGTCCATGCAGTGGACCCTGATCCAGCCATAAAAAGGAATAAAGCACCGGTCTGTGCTATGGCGGGGTAAAAGGTGCAAACATCACAATCAGTGAGAGAAGCCAGATGTTAAATATCACGTGCCACCTGATTCCACACACATAGAATGTGCAGGAATAGAAAAATCCATAGCGACAGAGAGCAGGTTAGCAGATGTAAGGGGCCAGGCAGAAGGAGGAAGGGAGGTGGCTGCTGCTGGGAATGGGGTCTCCCTTAGGGGTGATGAGATATTCTGGAACTAAATAGGGGTGATGGTTGTGCAACATTTTGCCACTAAGTTAGACATTTAAAATGGCCAATTATATATGATGTGACTTGTCTTGATAGAAAGAAAAAAATCATGGATTCTGTAAGACAGAAGGGACTTTCATCCAGGCCAACCCAATATGTGATGTGAGACTCTTCTGCAGGGTGACCCTACAGCACCTCAACCCAAGAACCTCTGCAGAGTATCCCCACAGCAACCTGACCTGGGACCTCTGCAAGGTGTCCCCAGAACACCCCAACCCAGGACCTCTGCAGGGTGACCCCACTGTGCCTCCTACTCTAGGACCTCGGAGCGTGTGGCACCACCTGGTGAGGGGAATGGCCGAGGCGGTGAAGCCATCCCCACCTGACAGTCATTCAGATGGGAGAGGACAGCCTCCCTGCCTCTCTCCCTCTTCCCTTCCCTTTCTTGCTCAGTGGCCTTGGGGAACCTTACCATTTGCCTTTCATTTTCCAGTGGGGCATTGCACAGAGCGGCTGAGCTCAGTGGTGAAATCTTTGGACTTGAGATTAAACCTGACCTCATCCCATAGCTGCTCTGTACCATCCCATAGCTCCACTCCAGTGCCTGGTCAGTGAGACGAGGGTAGTGCTGGTCTCGCCCTCGTGCACCCAGGTAGGGTGTGGGCTGTGAGACTGTTGGAGCTATGCGTGGCAGCGTCGGCCAACAATAAAGAGAGTCATTATTGCTATTTACGATCTCAGTCCTTTCCACTGTCCTTGTTTGGGTTTTCAGATTAATCACCAATGTGGCCTTCTCCCTGGATAGTTAGGGTGACCATATAATTTATTGTCCAAACCAGGACACTTTTTGTTTTAATTAACATGCAGAAAATTGACTCCCTTTGATGTGCAGCTCTATGAATTTCAATGCATATGGGGCTTTGAATGGCTCCATCCTTCCAAAATAACTCCCTAGAGCTCCTCCTCTATAGTACATCCACCTCTCGTTCCAGCGCTGGCAACTTCTATTGTGTTCTGACACCATGGTTTCCTCTTTGTAAAAATGTCGTATCAATGGAATCATAGTCTTTTGAGACCAGCTAATTTAATTCAATGTACAGCCTTTGAGATTCACCCATGATACTGCATGTACCATGGGAAAATACTTTGTTCCTTTTCATTTCTGAGTGATATTTCATCGTATGGATGTACCACATTTGTCTATCACCCATTGGTGGACATTTGGGTTGCTTCCAGGTTGGGGCAATTTATGTACCCAGCCATTATAAACAGTGTACAGGTTTTTATTGAACCTAAGTTTACATTTTCCTAGGGCGAATATCTGGGAATGAGAACACTTAATTTTATAAGAACCTGCCAAATTTTTCCAGGGTGTCTGTAATGTCACTTGCAGCCCTACCTATAACACCTAAGTTCTGGAAGCTCCACGTCTTCTCCAGCGCTAGGTATTGTGGATCTATTTTTTTAAAATGTTAGCTGTTTTTACCATTGTGTAGTGATATCTCATCCCGGTTTTAATTTGCATTCCCTTAATGGCTAACTTTACAGAATGGGTTTGTCATGTGCTTATTTAGCATCCAGATGTCCTTTTTGGAAAAGCATCTTTTCAAGTTTTTTGTCTGTTAGTTTTCTTTGTGCTGACTTTTGGGAGTTCTCTGTATGTTCCTAACACAAGTCCTTTGTTAGTTTGTGACATGCAAATATTTTCCTCCCAACCTGCAGCTTGTCTTTTTATCCTCTTAACAGCATCTTTTACAGAGCAAAATTTTTTAGTTTTCAGGAAGTCTCATTTTTTTCTTTCATGGGCTGTGTTTGGGTGTCTTGTCCAAGAACTATATCTGACTCATTGTCACCAATATTTTCCCCTGTGTTTTCTTCTAAAAGTTTGATCCTTTTATGCTTTGTGTTTAAGCATATGATCCATTTCAAGTTCATTTTTGTACCAGGTCTGAGGTTTGTGTTGAAGTTTGTGTTTTGAATCATGATAGCTGATTATTTCAGCACCATTTATAGGAAAAGACTATCCTCCCCCTACTGAATTGCCTTTGAATCTTTGTCAAAAATCACT
>CM053415.1:9747919-9828307 GCA_028644305.1 Xerus rutilus | reverse complement strand
GTTTCATTATCAAGGTGCCTCATTACTGAGGTGATAGGGTTAGGATCTCAACATGATATGAATTTTGGGGGTACACAAACATTCAGAGCCAGGGTAGGGTATGTGTGAATGGATATTGCTACATTACCCACCCAACTGGCTGGACCAACTAAGCTTCCCATCAAGACAGACAGATCACGGTGGCTCGCGCCTGTGATCTCAGTGGGTTCGAGAGGGAAGAATGGCAAGTTCAAAGCCAGCCTCAGCAACTTAGCAAGGCCCTAAGCAACTCAGTGAGACCTTGTCTCTAAATAAAATATTTTTAAAAAGGGCTGGAAATGTGGCTCCGTGGTAAAGCACACCTGGGTTCAATCCCCAGGACCAAAACAAACACACACACAAATAGACAGGGAACCTCACACCATCAGGCTCGCATGTTTGTGCCGCGCGGCTGCAGCTTGCCGGTAATGATGGCATTACACCTTGTGCTTGCTGGCCATGTACCGCCCCTGCCCAAGAGCTTGCCTCCTGTCAGTGCCCGTGACCCCATGCAACCCCACAGGCAGGTTCTTCTCCCGTCCCTCGGAGCACATTGGCACCTCATTGTTTGCACTCATTTGCTCACATGTTGCTGAGCTGATTATCCTTCGTGTTATGGGTCACATGGTGCCCACGACTCACTGCCTCTCCTTTTCCCTCCTTCCTCTCCTGCCCTGTGCCTGGTCTTTGTCTTATTGATGGCAGACACATTAATCTCTATTTCATATATTACAGATGTTTTCCTGGACCATAACTTACATTTTAACTTTGTTGTGCTGTTTTTCACTGCACAGGAGTTTTAAATTATGATGTACTCAAAGGCATCCATCTTTTCCCAAATGACATTAGCATATTATGCCTTGTTTAAGAAGGCCTTTCCTATCCCAAGGTTATAAGCATATTAAAAAAATTTTTTTTCTCCTAACACTTTTGGAATTTATTATTTAATTCCTAAATCATTCATCTCTCTGCAAATTATTTTGGCAAAAGGGCATGTAGGAATGTAATTTTTTCCCACTTGGTTAGCAAATCCACGGTTATGGAATGTCTCTTTTAGTGTCCACATTCATTTGAAATGTTGTCCTAGTCATACGCTAAATTTTTATACACGTGGGTTGTTTACTAGACTTTTGTTTATTTATCGAATTATGTTTCTACACCACTGTGGCCTATTGTTTTATAATACGCCTTGAAGACGTAGAAGCTGACCTTGTATTTTACCACCTTTCATATTAGTTCTATATTTTATCTCCTCCCTATTGTTTATTTTTAAATACTTTTTACTTTGTGTTTCCAAATTTCCTTCTGTATCGATGGGACAGTATATTCTCTTGCATTTAAAAAAATTGGGATGTTTCTGTCGCAAATACGCCATATGTTATGTCTGCTTTTCATTAGTGCTTGACATTTTCTTTGTGGCTAATCCATGGTGAATTTTCATAAGATATTTATGTATAGTTGAAAAAGAAATGTGTCTTCCCCACTTGTTTGGTATGGAGCTCTCTGGATCTTAATAGTCACATTGATTACTTTCATCATCTGTTCCTGAGCTCCTGGTCCCCTTCCCGGGTGACCTTCTGAAGTCTCTTACTACACAACTTTCCCAGTTTCTTCTTGTATTTCTTTTTTTTTTATGAATTTTTTTTTTAATAGATGAACACAATGTCTTTATTTTATTGGTTTGTATGTGGTGCTGAGGATCGAACCCAGGGCCTCACGCATGCGAGGCAAGCGCTCTACCGCTGAGCTACAATCCCAGCCCATTCTTCTTGTATTTCTATCAGTTTTGCTGGGTGTGCTCCTCAGCCCTGTTGTGAGGCACACAGATATTTATGGTCATCGAAAGCTCCTCTTGGTAGCATAAAAATCTCCTTTGTCCTTTTCAATGTCATTTTCCCTAAATTCTGTTTTTTCATTAAAAAAAAAAAGTCCTCTTGGCCCTACTCCAAAAATCTCATTTTAAGTTCATCCTCTCTTTAAAGACCCTGGCTCCAAACAGAGTCACCTTCTGAGGTGCTGGGGCTAGGACTTCAGCATATGAATTTGGGGTGGGGTGGGGCACAGTTCAACTTGGTACAGGAAACCACCTGGTGGCTTAAATCCATTCCCTCTCCTTCCAGTCTCTTCTTTCCTTCCCAAGGCACATCTTTTAGAGGCTGTTTCATTGAAAGTCTGTGGATGAGAAACTGAATCTTTAAATGTGTGCAAACTATTTTTATGCTCTTTCTTTGACACTTGAGCCGTTGTTGAGCTCCATATAGAATTCTAATTTCAAAGCTGTTTTCCTTTAGGACCTTAAAGACATTGCCCCCATTGTCTTCTTAGGTCTTGTATTGCCAGAGGGTGGGTTTGCTTCTGTTTCTTTGTGGGTTACTATCTCTGTAAGCATTTGGGATTTTTTCCTTGTGAGCCTGGTGCCCTCAGACTTCATCACGGTATGAGTGGAGGTGTAGCTTTTTCTCTGTTACCATCTTCCTGGCTCTTTGTGTGTCTTTTCTTTTCTTTTTAACTTCTAAACTTTTTTTTAAATATCTTTATTTTGTTTATTTATTTATTCTTTTATGTGGTGCTGCGGATTGAACCCAGCGCTTCACATGTGCAAGGCAAGCGCTCTGCCACTGAGCCACGACCCCAGCCCTTTGTGTGTCTTTTCAAGTGCACAATTCTGAGAACTTTTTTCTTACAATTTCCTTAAGTTTGTTTTTCTCCATTGTCTTTTCTCCTTCTGGACCAGCTCTCAGGCACGTGTTGGAATTTCTGGATCCTTCTTACATTTCTCTTTAATTTTTCTTACATTCCAGTCACCCCTGCCCTCAACCCCACCTTTATCTGGATTCTGAGAAAATCCCTCAGTTCAACCTTCACTCATCAGGTTCTGTCCACCTGCTCTTTATTGTTTGCTTCTATTAGTTGAGCCAGTATCCTCACACGTTGTTTTAGTATGCTTTTTAATGTGACTTAAAGACCCAACCAGGGGGCTGGGGCTGTAGCTCAGTGGTAGAGCGCTTGCCTAGCATGCGTGAGGCCCTGGGTTCGATCCTCATCACCACATATAAATAATAGATGAATAAAATAAAGCTCTACCAAGAACTAAAAAAAATTTTTAAAAAAAGACCCAACCAGGCAGGGTGCAGTGACATATACCTGTACTCTCAACAGCTCAGGAGGATGAGGCAGGAGGAGCTTGAGTTCAAAGCCAGCCTCAGCAAAAGTGAGGTGCTAAGCAACTCAGTGAGACCCTGTCTCTACATAAAACACAAAATAGGGCTGGGGATGTGGCTCAGTGGTCGAGTGCCCCTGAGTTCAACCCCTGGTACCCCCCCCCCAAAAAAGGACCAAATCAGAACAACTGCAGAGGAGGAAAAGCTTATCTGGGGGCTCACAGTTTCAGAGGTCTCAGTCTATAGACAGCAGGCTCCATTCCTTAGGCTCAAGGTGAGGCAGAACATCATGGTGGAAGAGTTTGGTGGAGGGAAGCAGCTCACATAATGATTAGAACGCAAAGAGCAACTCCACTCCCCAGATACAAAATATGTACTTCAAGGCCACACCCCCAGAGACTCACCTCCTCCACTCACACCCCACCTGCCTTCCATTACCATCCAGTTAATCCCCATTAAGGAATTAATTCAATGATTGGATTAATGCTCTTATGATCCAATCATTTACCCTCTAAGCCTTATTGCATGAGCTTTTGGAGGACACTTCACATCCAAACCATAACACACCTATTTCTGAGGATGTTAAGTATGCACGTTCTACAGACTCGTTCTCCTGCCTCTGTGAGCACCTGTCTCAGTGGAACATCCATCTCCCTGGTAGTCTTCCCTCAGAGGTCCCTTGTTCCTTGGTGAGGGGACCATATTCACATGGGACAGTCTCATCATGTGTCTGCCACTGCTGCCCCTATTTCATCCAGCCTTTGTGAGGGCAAGATGGCCCCAGCTGTGGAGTGGGGAAAGTGTTTCAGGAACTCCTGTTCTTGAGTCTGAGCCTTCCTGTTCCTCCAGGATCTTCCCTCACCCATGACATACCCATGACTCACCCAGACACTGTGCTCCCTCTCTGGTCAGTCACCAGGCCTCCCGTGGCTGTGGTGGGAGTTCACTTCTGTGTGTAGCTGCCTGGCCATGGCGGGTGCCTGAGGGGAGTTTGCAGAAGGGCCGCCACCTGGGCTGCTCTGGTCTCAGGCGAAATCTAAACTGGAGTCCTAATGCCATCCTTCGTGCCTGGCCACTCCCATCTTGTCGTGGACCTTTTCTGCAGCCATTTGGACTTGGCTTTCCTCCTTCAGTCTAAGCCCACTGCCGGCTACCTAGGGATTTCTTTTCCACCTGTTGAGAGTGTGAGAGAAAGGAGACACGGCTGCAGAGTTCACTCAGCTTGCTCTTTAAATACCATTTCGTGATCAGCTCCGTTGAATGTTTAGTGAATCAAATGTCCACGGTGGTTTCTTCTCTTTTTTTTTCGTTCTTTCTTTTTTATTGTATTTATTTCACGTAAACCTCCACCACGCCGGTCCCGCCCTATCCTGTCCTTGTGCACATTTAAAGGCAAAATTTATAGCACTTTACATTTATTTCTATTGAATTTCCTCTTATGGTTTGGGTCCCATTTCTCATCTGTTGAATCTTTTTCTTTTTGATGAGTACATTTTTTTTTTCTTGGTATAGAGGACTTAACCCAGGGGCATTTAACCACTGAGCCACATCCCAGCCCTTTTTATATTTTATTTTGAGAGAAGGTCTCACTAAGTTGCTGAGGCTGGCTTTGAACTCACAGCCCTCCTACCCTAACCCTAACCTCTGCCTCTTAAGTCACTAGGATTACAGGCATGCGCCACTGTGTCCCACTGATGAGTGAGTGCATTTATCCTACTAACTGTGTTTCTCAAATTTGTGTGACCTGCAGATCTGTTGGTTAGATCCTCCTCTAGATCTTCACTTCCCTCTTGGCCAAAGTGTTGAGCAAAAGGGGACTCAGAAATGAGCTCTTTGGTCTCACAACTTTAAGACCTTCTCCAGTGTTTTTAAAATTTACTCAATTAACATGATGATAGCGCTGTAATCAGTACTCATCAAGTAATTTTGTTCCACAACCCATCAGTTTACCTATCAAGAAAGCCACTTTATCCAAACCCTATTGTCATTCTCTGGTATCATAGAAAATTGGCCAAAAGCTAAAATCAGATAGTACATGTGAAATACACCCTAGGTTTCAAAGTCTTAGGATTGGAGGGAGGAAAAAAGAATGTATCTCATGAACAACTTTTGAATTGATCTCATGTCAAAATGATTGCATTTGGATTTATTAGGTGAAATACAGTGTATTGGTGATGTTAGTTTCACTCATTTCTTTTGAGTTTCTTTCATGAGACTGCTGAAACAATTTCAAATCTCTTCTGTGGCTCTCATGATCTTTCTATGGGAGAGTGCTGTGTCCTGGAGGACAGCAAGCCCTTGACCTTCTCCCTGTCATTGTTTGTTGTTTGTTTGGTGCTGGTAGGCTTGGGACCCAGGCCTCGCACAGGCTAGACAGTACACTGAGCTCCAGCCTGCTCTCTCTGCAGGATCCCTGGTCCTCTGACGCCATTAGTTCCTGCCCATCATTTGAGCCTTGACTTACAGCTAACATGTGGCTCCCGTACTGCCTTACCCAAGTGGCCGTTCCTCTGCACAACTCCCATATTTCCTTTGCACTTATTTGTCACTTTCCTGGCATTAATCACACTGTGTCATGTTGTTTATTTTTTTTGTGTGGAACTGGGGATTGAACCCAGGGGTGCTTACCCACTGAGCCCTTTTTTATATTTTCTTTAGAGACATGACTCGCTAGGTTGTTGAGACTGGCTTTGAACTCGCAGTCCTCCGCCTCAGCCTCTGGAGTTGCTGAGACGTTGTTTACTTATTGACTCTTCTCCAGCCACTTACTATGTGTCAAGCACTGTTCTGACTTTTTGAAGCTTGACCGCAACCTTAAGGGGTAGATATTTCCCTGCTTTGCTGATGATACACGGGGATCCCAGCACAAAGCTTTGGCTCCAGAACCAGGATAAGCTCTGTGAGGTCAAGGACCCTGCTTGCTTTGTGTTCAGTTTGGCATGTAGTGGTGCCATATAAATATTTGTGAGCATGCAAATGTTCATCCACTGATAAACAGATGAGCAAAATGTGATGTCTATCCATGAACTAGTTCTCAGCCATAAAGAGCCATGAAACGCTGACATGAACTGATTGAAAAGGCCACATACGATAGGATTCTGTTTATATGCAATGTCCAAATAGGAAACTCTATAAAGACAGACAGTAGATTAGTGGTCACCAGGGGCTGGGGAGAGAGGGGGTGGGGTGGTGACCGCTAACAAGCACAGGGTCTTTTGGAGGATGATGAAAATGTTCTGGAACTAGACAACAGTGACAATTGCACAACCATTCATCAAAACCCTGTTTCTAAAGTGTATGCTTTCTTCCTAGTGGTAAATTTTATCATATATGAATTATATCTCAATTAAGATAAATAAACATATAGATATTGCATTGATTGAATAATCCAGCATAGAGGCAGACATAAAAACCCAGATTTGGGCTGGGCGTGGTGGCGCACACCTGTAATCCCAGCGGTTCAGGAGGCTGAGGCTAGAGGATGGCAAGTTCAAAGCCAGCTTCAGCAATAGCAAGGCGCCAAGCAACTCAGTGAGACCCTGTCTCTAAATAAAACACAAAATAGGGCTGGGGATGTGGCTCAGTGGTTGAGTGCCCGTGAGTTCAATCCCTGGTACCCCTCGCCCAAAACAGACTTAGCTGCTCTCACCAGGAGCCATCCAGAAGGAGATGCATAAAGTGGAAATGGTACCAGTCTTGTCCTTGATTCATCAAATATTTCTCACACAACTGCAGATATGCTGGGAAGCTGTGTCCCACTCTGTGTTGCTACCATGAATAAAACAGATGGGGTCCCTGTCCTTTGAGGTCCACCAGGGAAGACAGGTCTCCTTCCAAGCACTTGCATAGATGTGTGACCCTGGAGCAGGGTCCTAGCCTGAGGCCCCATGGATAGAATTCCAGATGCCCATGAACTTGAACTTAGGTGGAGGAAATTACTTTTTTTTTTTCTAAAATGACTGAAACTCAATAGTACCTTCTCTTATGAATGTGGTGACCAGCCACAGTGGTGGTGTCAGCGGCACCAGAGCTTGGTCACCAACAGAAATCGTATATTTTCATCTTACTATAGTTTTTGAAGATACCTCAAAATATGGTTTATAGATCCTTATTTCAAAATTAGTTTTTAGACCCTTGTGCTAGATAGTATTTGATACATTAATAAAAAAGCACAGGTACTACAATATTGTAATTTTAAAGGTATTTTATAATGATTATTTCAACGTACCTATTTTCCTTTGTAATGTTATGCATGTTTTGCACTTAAAAACATTTATTCTGGAAGCAGTCCCAGATGGTGAACAGGTTCAAGAATGTCAAAAATAGGTGTCCCTAGGGAAAGAGCTCCTTGTATGGGATACATCCCTGGTGGTTCTTACAGTGAAGGGAGTAGCCAGGCCGAGAGGAGGGGACTAAGAGAGGACCTGGGTGGCTATCATGGGAGGTGGCCGATCAGAGGCCACAGGAGAGATGCTCCTGTTCAGGAGGCAGCCCCCAGGCAGAATGGGGATTGTCCTGTCAGTCTTTAACAGGCCCAGGTGTGAGTCACCATATGTTGGATGGGTGGCAGGATGGACAGAAATGTCTTGGATGTAGAAGGAACAATTCCATTAGCCAGCTTTTCTCGTGGGATTGGACTTCTTTGTTTGAAGAGAAAAAAAAAAAACGCTTTGAAGAAATTAAGATGGAAAAAGTGCCAAGTACTTTTCCGAAATACACTGTTGGGGTTGGCGAACCATTCTTAACTCATTCCAGTGGAACAGGGAAGCGCTCGGTGTCACAGCTGAGATGAAGTACATGTGGGGTTTCTGTTGCGGAGATCGGCTCGTTAAGGATGGCACGTCAGCCTTAACTGTAAGGCTCCTGGTTTTATGGGTCTGTGTCATAACCTTAACGTTACTTAAGTGGAGTTTGGTGGTGCTTTTTATTACAGTCTCCCCTTCTTTCGCCATGGCTGCCAATATTTTGTGCTGCTGCTCCCCACTCTCCTGTCACCCATATGCGTCACTGTCGCCACCCTGCCAGAATGTCCTTGCAAAGAGTCTTAATGGAGCTGTCCTGGTTAAAGAAATTCAATGTGATTGAACTGCAGCAAAGAATCAAAATCCAAATATCTGAAAGGGATGAATAATAACTAGGTATTAGAGCTTATTGGTTATTTATTACTGGCAGAAGGCAGAAAACATTAGCATGCAAAAAGCTGTAAATTAATCATGGTTGGCGATAGGAAACCTGAAAAAGTCACCTCTGTCTTTGTTAACTCTGCTTTGTTATTCCTGGTGTGTTCCTGAGTCCCCATTTCTGTCCTTCTGTAATAGATTTTTATCCCCAGCTGCCTAGCTGCAGGCGGGAGGGGTGAGATTAAAAACGAAAATGGTTCATCTCACATCAGCTGGTGCTCAGAAGAGACAGTGAGCAATTGAAGTCCTGGCCGTACACATCCTCCTGTGACCTGAGACAAATCACCTGATCTCTCCAGATGTTGGGTCTCCAATCTGAAAAGCGAAAATAATTCTAGAACCTTCTTCAAAGAGTTGTTACAAGGATTAAACGAGATTCTTCCTTTACGTGTTTAGTCCTTTGGGTAATGGCAGCTGTTCATGACAAAGGGGCCTTGTTTCTCAAGATGCTATCAGGGCACAAAAAATCACATTCAAATGCAGATTTCAAGCCCCCTCTGATTTCCTGTGTTAGAATCTGTATACTACAAGATCACCATCACCACCACCACCATCTCACCGTGTCATAGACCTCAGCACTGATAGAAAGTGTCCTTGTACTTCTAGGTACAATTTACTTTTAGTGAATTGAGGAAAAGGTGTCATGTGTTATGAAAAAAAAAAACAGGACAAAGATTTGTGCATGCTGAAAGAATTTGTTGACTGTGTGAGTTGAAATGCACCCAGATCTTTCAATGCTACCCTCTGACAGATGAGGAAACAGGTCCAGAGAGGTTGGACATTTACGCATGGTGTTCTGGTTATGTGTTATACACAACCCACCCTTCTCTTAGGGGCTTAAAACAACTACTTTGGGTTTAGCTCATGAATTTGCAATTTGGGCAGAGCTTGGCAGGGGAAGCTGTATGTGCTCCATGTGGCATCAACTCAGGTAGCTCAGCTGGAGGCCAAAGGATCCCCTTCCAAGATGGTGCAGTAGCAGGCTGGCGTCTGGCTGTAGCTGCTGGCTGGGAGCTCAGCCGTGGGCTGGGAACCTTGTTCCTCTCCATGTGGGCCTCTGCACAGGCTGCTGGAGTTTACTCATGGGATCTTTAGAATACGTGTCCCAAGACACGGGCCAGGGAAGCTGCCCTTTCCTTAAAGCCTGGGTGGTCACTGGCCCAGCATCTCTTTCACTTTCCTATAGGTGGAGCATTGACAGTGCCCAAGTCCAGAGGGAAGGGAGGAAGCCCCAACTGTGGATGGAAAGAGTGGCAGAAAGCTTAAGAGTCTCTGAACCTGGGCTCTGTCAATGCTCCACCTGTAGGAAAAGGGAAGGCTCCCAGACAGCAGCCTCAGCCACTTTCCAGCCTGCTGTGCGCCATCTTGGAGGGGGATCCCTTGTGGAGAAGCTCGGCAGATGGACAAACATAGGAGTCCACATAGGAGTCGGGGGACCTTGATATTCCTTACCAGCTCCAGAGTAGCACCAATGGAGGGTCTTCTTGGCAGCACCTCTGGGCCTGGTGGTCTACCTAGTTCTGTAGGCTTCGTTGGACACAGACACAAACAGTGGCAGCAGGTAGTTTTCATGGGTCCCCCTGAGCTCTTAAGAGAATGGTTTTGAGCAAAGCCAGGGGGTCATGTGGGATCAGGCAGCCAGCTGATGGCTGCCTTCCTGTTTGAGATATGACCTCTGGCACCTGTACCCACTGCCACCATAATGCCATTAGCCCCTCACCAGAGGCCAAACCAATTGGGCTGCATGATCTTGAACTTTCAGCCTTCAAAACTGTGAGCTAAATAAACCTCTTTTTCTCTAGTAGTTGCCTGCCTCAGGAATTTTGTTATAGTAGCACAAGTGACTAATACATCCAGGAATACTAAGGATTGCCAGCAACCACTAGACACCTTGATTGTGGATTTATTGCCTCCTGAACCTTGACAGAATAAAATTTCTATTGTTTTAAGACCCCAGTGTACATACAGTAGTTACTGCAGCCCTAGGAAACAAATACAGCTGCTGTCTACATCAGCAGAGCTTAGTTTTCTATTGGTAGGTGAGTTTTACAAGTGTAAATAGTGCCCAGAGCAGTAGTGGGATAGAATTCACCCTGAGTGTTTGCTGAAATCCTATCCTTCTCCTCATATTTACTGAAACGTCACTTCAGGTTTCAGGTTTGTGAAAACACAGTAGTGTATTAGGGAGATCACCTCAAAATCCTCTCTAATCAGAGAGGTAATTCATACTCCGCAATGCACAGATCTTCAGTACACAGAATAGTTTAATCCTTTTTGACGAATGTAACCCATTCTTTACCTAGAAAGAAACTTTGGAACACTCAGAAAGTTCCCTCAGGCCCCTCCCAGTCTGTTTCCATCTTTCCACAGGAAGCCATCTGGTCGCCCTGCCTGCTTGAGAGGGTCTCACCACTGGGATCATACAATTTGTGCCCGTTCGTGCCAGCTTCTTCCATCTGGCATGCTTTTGAGATTCTTCCGAATGTTATAGGTATCGCTAGTTCTTTTGTTTTTATTTCTTCTCATTGAGATGACCTGTGCCTCATCCTCCTGTTGGTGGATATTGTACGTGAAGCTGTAACCCACTCTCACGTACAAGTCTTCCTGTGGATGTATTTTTACTTTTCCGTGTGTACATCCATGGGGTCCTGGCTCACAGAGCCCTCTATAGGCTGAGTCACAGGGATCGGTCTATGTTTCACTTGCCAAAAAGGTGGCTCCCACTTCCACCCGCTGTGTAGAAGAGTCTTGGTCACTTCTACAATGTATTCACCTTTCTACATCTTTCTGAAATTCAGATCTTCTATTTCTTATGTCATTTTTTGGAATTTCTTTCTTTTGAGTAATTTCTATTTTTATCATCTGTGTTGTAGAATTTTGGCACCACATTTGATTTTGAAGTTTTAGCCATTTGATTGGATGTGAGCTGGCATCTCATTCTGTATTATTATTATTATTTTTATTATTATTATTTTGTACCAGGGATTTAACCACTGAGCCACATCCCCAGTCCTTTCTTTGTTTTCTTTTTTTTATTTTGAGACAGTGCCTCACTAAGTTGCTGAGGCTGGCTTTGAATTTATAATCCTCCTGCCTCAGCCTCTGGAGTTGCTGGGATTGCAGGGATGTGCCACTACACCTGGCCTCATTGTAGTTTTTTGTTAAATTTCCATCACCCTGATGACTAATGGTGTGGAATGCCTTTTCCTGTGCTTTTTGGCCATTTATGTTTCTTCCTTTCCAAAATGGCTGTTTTAAGTCTTTGCCCACTTTTTATTGGGTTGTTCATCTTCATAGTTTATGTTTGAGGAAACTTGTGTCAGATTTTGAAAGTATTTTCTCCAAGTCTGTAGCTTACCTATTCATCATTGTTAATGTTTTTGATATGCAGGGCTGTTTTTTTTTTTTAAGAGGCAGCAGAGGAGAATGTCTGATTAACTTCTATTTTGTTTTAAGCATTTAACCTTTATTTGTTTGTTGTTCTTTTTTTTTTCTTTAATGTGCTGAGGATCGAACCCAGGGCCTTACCCATCCTAGGCAAGCACTCTACCACTGAGCCATAACCCAACCCAGATATACAGTTTTTAATTTGATAAAGTGCAATTTTTTTTTTTCAATTTTGTGGCTAAGTACTTTCTGGATCTTCTCCGGGTCATCATTGCTGACATGGTTGTGAAGGTCATCTTAGCTTTTCTCTGAGAGACATAGTTTTGATTTGTATGCTTCAGTCTGTGGTCTACTTTAAGTACCTTTTCGTGTGCAGTGCAAGGTCAGAATGGATGCTCGTTTTCCCATGTGAATATCCAGTCATTCCAGGACCAGCTGAAAGACTTTTGTTTTCACCACTGAATTGTCTTTGTGGCTATGACAAAAATTAATTAACTCTATACATACAAATCTATTTTTGTACCCACTGTTTCTGTTTCAATGCTGTACCATTCATCTTTATCCAAAAACCACATTGTCTTGATTATTGTAGCTTTATAGTAACCCTTGAAATCAGGCAGTATAAGTCCTTTAGTTTTGTTTTCTTTTCTTTTTCCAAATTTATTCTGGCTATTCAGAGTCCTTTGCATTTCCATATAAATTCTAGAGTCAGTTTGCTCATACTCTGCCAGAAAAGCTTGTTGGGATTTGATTGGGATTTATCGAAACTATAGATCATTTGGGGCCTCATGATAATATTTTAAAAGTACTAAAGAATCTTCCAGTTTATGAACATGATGTTTTTCCACTAGACTTAAGATTTCCTTAATTTTTCAGTTTTCAGTGGAGATGTTTCACACATCTTTCATTATATTTAAATCCCAAGTATTTTGTGGTTTTGGATATTAGGTTACTTGACCTTCTATCCTTACTAATTTAGAAAATAATTTTTTATTATTATAATTGATTGTTGTTCTAGTAGACTTTCCTATAGCTTCTTTTGGATTTACTTTTTTAGGCCCACAATTATTGACAATTTTGCTTCTTCTTTTCTAGTCTTCATCCCTACTATTTCTTTTTCTTGCCTTATTGAATTGGCTAGAAACACTAGTGCAACATTGAATAAAAGTGTGAATATCATTGTTTTGTTCCCAGTCTTGGAATGCATTCAGCCTTTTCCCACCAAGTATGTAGCAGCTATTACCAGGTCAAGGACAATTCTTTCTGTACTAATTTGCCAAGAGTTTTTAATGTAAGCGGGTGTTTGCCAAATAGATTTTGTGCATCTATTAAAATAATCAGATAATTTTTTCCACCTTTATTCTCTCAATATGGTGCATTACATCGGTTGATTTTTTTTTAAATGTTGAACCAACTGTGCCAAATCTCACTTGGTCACAATGTATTCTCCTTTCTACATCTTTCTGAAATTCAGATCTTCTATTTCTTATGTCATTTTTTGGAATTTCTGTCTTTTGGGTAATTTCTATTTTTATCATCTGTGTTGTAGAATTTTGGCACATAAAGTTATCTTAATATCCTTAGAATATACCCTTATGCCTATTGAATAGGTAGTGATATTCTCTCTCTCTTCCCAGGTATTGGTAGTTTTGGTTTTTTGGTTTTTTTTCCTTAATCAATCTAGCTAGAGTTTATCAGTGTTGTTGATTTTTTTCCAAGAACCAGTTCTCAGTTGCATTGATTTTTCTGTACTCTTAAAATTTTTTATCTTACCATTTTCCATTCTTGTCTTATCTCCTTTCTCATCTTACTTTGGTTTTTCTGACTTCTTATTGTAGAAACTTAGATCATTAATTTTAAATCACTCTTCATTTCTTAATGTCATCATTTAAAATTACAAATTTCTCTCTAAACATTGCTTTAGCTCCATGTCACAAATTTTGATGTTTTAGTTTTGTTTCCATACTGTTATAAAACTTTCAAACTTTCCTTTTGTTTTTTTCCTTTACCAGTGGATTATTTAGGATCATGTCATTTTATTTCCAAATATCTAGGGAATTTCTAGATATCATTTTATTGTCAGTTTCTACTTTGGAGTCAGAAAACATATCTAAAAATTTTTAATACTTTCAAAGTGATTGAGATGTATTTTATGGACCAACATAAGAATGTTCCATGCATGCCTGGGAAGCAGGTGTGGTTGCTGGCTGTGGTGTTTTGTAAATGTGGATTAGGTCAGGTGGTAGGTAGTGTTATTGGAATCTTCCAAATCCTTGACTTTTATCTACTGGTTCTAAAAATCACTGAGAGAGGACAGTTGAAACTAACTATAATTGTGGATTTGCCTAATTCTCCTTTCAGGTGCTTTGTTTTGTTTGGGGGTTTTTGTTGCTGTTTGGTGGTGCTAGAATGGAACCCAGGTCCTCTCACATTCTAGGCAAGGGCTCCACCACTGAGCTACAACCCAGCCTTTCTTTCAGTTTTACCCATTATGGCCCCATTTTCTTTGAAGCTCTAGAAGTGGCATTTAGGATTATTTTGTCTTCTTGATGAATAGACTCTTACCATGAAATGTCCCTGTTACCTCTGGCAATCTATCTTTTTTCTGACTTTATTATAACCATTTCAGGTTTTGCGTTTCTATCTTTTTACTTTTGCCTTATCTGTCTTTGTTTTTAAAGTATGTCTTTTATCAACATGCACTTGAATCATTTTTTGGTCCACTGATAATCTCAGATTTTTCGTTCAAGGGTTTATTTAGTCCATTAACATTTTCCATCTAAGTGTTCTTTTTTTGTTTTGTTTTATTTTGTTTTATTTTTGATGCATCTGTGCTTGGTTTCATTATTTTTTTTTCTGACTTGCCTTCCTTTGGATTAATCAAGGACTTTTTTGATACTCATTTCATCTTCTCTACAGGCTCGTTAGCCCGCCTCTGTTTTATTTGTGTGTGTACATGGCTGTTCTGTGGCTTATAAAACACATCTTTAATTTATCACAGACTACTTTGTATTAATGTAATATTACTTCACCTATACTTTTAGAATCTGACAACCATCTACTTCCATTTAACTCTCTCTTATCTCTTGTGCTATATGTGTGTGCGTATATATATATATATTTTTTTTTTTTTTTAGGGGAGCAGGTACTGGGGATTGAACCCAGGGGCATTTAACCACTGAGCCACATCCCCAGCCCTTTTTGTTTTGTTTTAATTTTGATACAGAGTCTCACTAGGTTGCTTAGGGCCTTGACAAGTTGCGAGGCTGGCCTTGAACTTGCAAACTTTCTGCCTCAGCCTCCCGAACTGCTGTGATTACACACGTGCACCACCGCACTCAGCTGTTCTGTTCTATTTTATTGCTATTGATATTCCAAACTGCACAATAGATTATTGCTTTTACTTTAGACATTTATCTTTGGAAGAACTTAAGTATGATAAAAATATGTTGTCTTTACTCACATGTCTAACAAACTGGATGCTTGAGTCTTTCCTGCAGATCCAAATTTCCATCCAGTATTATTTTTCTTCAGTCTGAAAAATGTCTTTGAATATTCTTTATATTATAGTCTATTGGTGACAGATTTTTTTCAGCTTTTGGTTTATCAAAGAAAAGGCCTTTGTTTCATCTTGTTTTTGAAAGATATGTCATTGTATAAATAATGCCAGGTTGACTTGTCTGTCTCAGCATGTGCAAGATGTTTCACTATTTGGACCTCATGCTTCTTATCAAGAGTGAGCAGAGATTCCTGCCGGTGCTTCATTGTCTGCAACGTGTCTTCTTTTTCTTCTGC
This sequence comes from Xerus rutilus, assembly GCA_028644305.1. Lineage (NCBI taxonomy): Eukaryota > Metazoa > Chordata > Mammalia > Rodentia > Sciuridae > Xerus > Xerus rutilus. Next base: position 9,812,766 of record CM053415.1, on the reverse strand, counting down.
CTGCTTTTAAGCTTTTCTCTTTATATTTGGTTTTGGCAATTTTATTAAGACATAGCCTATGTGGAGTTTTGCATTTATTTTGCTTAGGACTCATTGAGTTTCTTGGATCTCTGAGTCAGTATTTTTTAATCCAATTTAGAAAAATTTTGGCCATTGTTTTTATGCAATGTGCTCATTAGTTTTAAAAGTAATACTTTTCTGCAATTTCTATCTTCTGCTAGAATCATAATTCCATAAATACTAGACCACTGAATATTGCCCCACAGTTCACAGGTTCTCTGTTCATCCTTTTAACCTTTTCCCCCTCTGTACCGTGGTTATATGGTTTCTGTTATCCTCTGTCAAGTTCACCAATATTTTCTTTAGTAATGGCCAAATGGTTGTTAAGTCCATCCACTGAATTTGTGATTCATACATTCTAATTTTTAGTTCTAGAATTCCCTTTAGATAGTTTTAATTTCATCTCTTTTCCCTTATTATGTTCATGTTTTCATTACATCTTTGACATATTTATAGTAGCAGTGTCCCTGCACTGTGAGGAGTGTGTGAGCATATGTGACTCACCTGGGGAGCTTGTTAAAGTGGATGCTCACATGCAGTGGGTCCAGTGAGGCTTAAGAAGCTGCAGGTCTGACAGGCACCCCTTGTTGCTGATGCTGTGGACCACGAACAGCACTTTGATCGCCAAGTAACCTGAGTCTGTGAGCAGGGTTTGCACAGGGAAGCTCCTTATGTGGGGAGTCAGCTGCACAGAGCCCCCAAAGTGAAGAGAAAAGGGTTTGATTTACACATACTTGGCTTCCCCCTAGCATTTACCGTTTGAAGCCAGCTGCACCTCTTGGGGCTGATGATTGTACTTGAAGGCACTCGGGTCCAGCATCCCAGAAATCTTAGTAGTGACCCCAGGAGAATTCCTGCAGAGCCACAAGGAGCCAAAAACATGAGCTGTTCTTTCTTGTCCAGGAGCCAAAACCCAAACACCTGCAGAATTGCAATATGCTTCTATTTAAAAAAAAAAAAAAAAAAAAGGAAGAAGAAAGAAAGAAAAAATCCCTCACAAACTCTATTACCTTCTGCCATAAACTTTTTTCTAGAATAAAATGATGTGTGCTTTGACTAGAAACTAAGTCTAAAGTTCCGTGCTACAGACTGACCCAGGAAGAAGCGTGGCTTTCTCCCGTATCCCCTTGGGGAGTCCACGCACCTGCTCTGTGTGCAGAATGCATGCAAGAGAGCGTGTACAGGCATGACCTCTGCATGAGTGAAGGACATATCCTCACAGCATCCACACATGCGGGGACTTCGGACGCAGTCATTGGAAGACCCTGTGTGTGCACATGTGCTTTGATGGATGTCAGCATCGTGTCAGCATGGACATACGAATCAGGCTTTCACCCAGAGTTTTCAGGAGATTCACAATCACGTTTAACTTCAGCTTCTTGGATAATGCATGGAATGGTCCATCTCTTCTCTATATGCCTTCAGATCTTGGTGAGTTCTAGATTTTGGATTTAACAACCAACTCATACAAGGACAATGGCGATGAGGCTCCCATTAATTGAGCATCTACCCTATTGCAAGCACATGTCTTAGAAATGCAATTTAAGCACCATTCAAATCCTGGGAGCTGTGGACATTATGGTTCCTATGTTATAGAGAAACCGAGGGTAGGAGAAGTTGGAGGAATTGGGTGGGTGTTGGGTTTTGCATGTTTCATGAAGTGTGAAGGAGTGACTGACCTTGGGGACTGTGAACAAAAGAGATCTGAAGTTCCCACCGGGAGGCCAGCAGATGCCCCTGACCAGGCTGCTTTCCATCCTTCCCATGGTGCTGCAGAGTGGGCCAAGCTGTTTGTTCACCCACTCACGTCCAGCGTCAAGCAGAGTAGCCAAGCTCTTCCTAAGCCCTTGTGGTTATTTCCTTAAGCTCCTTTGCAGAGATACTGCATTGTTCCTGGTCCCTCCCCCCTGTCGTGGAAAATGCTCCATCAGGGGAACTTTAGAGAGAAGGTGGAAGCTGGGCCATGGGTCGGGTAACAGAACCAATAGGATATAGAGAGACCTAGATAAAAGGAGACTGAATAGGGGGATTGGCTCGTGCAGTTACAGAGGCTGAGGAGGCCCATCCTGTGCCGCCCGGAGAGTCAGAAAAGCCAGTGGTGTAATTCCTTCCAAGTTCAAAGCCCTGATAATCAGTAAGTAGCTCTGATGTCCAAAAGGAGGAGAAATGAACGTCCCAGCTCAAGAAAGAGACTTCACCTTTCCTCTGCCTTTTTGTTCTATGAGGGCCCTCAACAGATTGGATGATGGGGAGGGAGGGTCTTCTTGACTCAGTCCACTGATTCAAATGCTGATCTCTTCCAGAAACGCCCTCACGGTCACATCCACAACTGTTTCGCCAGCTCCCTGGGCAGCCCTTTAGCCCATTTAAGTTGACACACAAAATTAACCACATGTAGAGTAGGTGGCTGCTGTGTTCAGGAGCTTCCTGGAGACCTAAGGAGGGGACAGCAGAGCCAGGACTCACACCCGGCTCTGTCTCACTAAGCAGCCCCTCCTTGTCCTTCCAGGTCCCAAGCTGGCCCTCTGTAGCCCTTGGCTCATGGCAGCATGTGGCCATCGGGAAGGGCAGGTGGGGGAGGGGAAGAGTTAACCAGGCCAGACCGCGGCTTCCCTTTAAATGCCACTCTGCGTCTCTAGGCTGGCTTCCATGGCGACTTCATTAGCAGCAAGCTGCTAATTAAATTTCATATTTATGATCAGAAAATAAAATCATTGGACCTTTTTGAAATAGGATTTTATGAGTTTGGGCTCTGGTGGCTGAGTCAGCAGCCGGGGGCCCGCACTGTTCAGAACCACAGTTTCAAGGCGGACATAAATAAAACAACAGCGCCGATGGCGAGATCGGGTCCTGGGGTTTGGAACAGGCCAGGTCCTGAGCTGGGGGCTGTCTTCAGTGAGACAGATCTGGGTCCGCTCTGGGAACAGCGTGGGAAGAGGAGTTCCATCCCAGCCCCTTGAGCGTTGGGGCAGGCTGGGGCTTGGGCTCCCGTGCCAGGGCTCCTGGCTGCAGTCAGCATGCTCTGTCTCTGGGTCCCCAAGCTTCTGTGGGGTTGCTGTGTACAGGGCCAGCTGTTCTGTGTTTTGTTTGCTTGGTGTAGTAGAAAAATCATTCCTCTCCCACCAGCTGAGACACCCACTGGGTGCGTGCTGGTAGCTCTCTGAGGCCCACTTCCTTTCCATGTGACAGTTACTGCCGTCTTCTCTGAAGAGAGGGTTTCTGAGGTCTCCTCTCCCTATGGCTTTGAGTAACCCTCTCATCTCAGTGAGAGGATTCAGCCCTCCTGCCTCAGGTGGGGGCTCACCTAGGGATGTTCCCGTGCTCTCTGGAGGAGAAGCCTGCATCCCACCATTTGTCTTGGCCTCTCCAGTGGGAAGCGGCTCAGAAGCCCAGAGGTGGAAGGACTTGGAGGGGGTCTGGTCCCACCTTGAACGTGGCTAGAGTTTCCTTCCTCTGAAGTCTGCTTTTGCAGGGAGTGACCTCCTTGGTATCACCATTGCTGGCCTCCTGGAAGGGTCAGCTCTCTCAGTAGAGGCAAGAAGAGAAAAATATGGGTGATTGAAAGATGGGCCGGCAGAGGTGCAAGCAGACCGGGATCAGCCCCTCCTCCTTCCCTAACTCCCTCGGGGGGTTCCGAGCCCAGTGGTCACTCCCCACCAACTCCAGACCTTCTTCTCCAGTGTGGAGGCCAACATGACCTGTCCCACAGCAAGGATGACAAGAGGAAACACATCTTAGGGACCCCGTGGATTCTGCATGTAGTTGGCACTGGGCAATTCATGGATGGTTTCACCTCCTCATTCATTTTACTTCTTGGTATTTCCATCCCCTCAGCTGTGAGGTGGGTAGGTGCCGTGGCCTGGAAGACCCCTCCCAGCTCTGCAATTCCATTATCTTATGCTCTGACTCTGTGGAGTTGAGCCTTCGTGCTGATTTGCTCAGGGAGTCATCCTTCAGGTGACAATGTCCTGGTGATATCCCTACAGAGCAGGCTACAAGGGGGTGGTCCCAACCTTGCACCAAGATAAGGCAAGGGCTCCTTCCATCCCATGCAGAGCCAAACCAGGAACTTCCTGCCGCCTACACAAGAACTTGGTCAAATCCTCCAGCTCCTCTGAGGCCCAGTTTCCAGGCTTTGTGGCTCCTGCCCCCGGGGGCTCCTGGGAGGGTTGAAGGAGGTGCAGTTAGGCGGGCTTCTGCCATGTCATTCCCAAGGCAGCGAGTCCCCACGAACTAGGGAGAAAGAGGACCCTCCCTGCCTCCTTCCTTCCCCCTCTGAGTGCTCTGTGCCCCAGGTGGCCATGGGTGTCCCTCCCTGGCAGGCAGCCCTCCGCACACAGTGAGCATCTCTGAGGGTCCTTGTGTCTTCTCTGTCCCTCACTGCTGCACAATTCCCTGTGAGCTCCTGCCAGCACCACTGAAAACTGTCCCTTTATTAAACTCTCCTCTCGAAACAGCTTAAATGATGCCTGTTTCCTTCCAGCTTCAGTTGATTCAGAGGAGACATCTTGCCCAAGGTCACTCAACTGGTCAGAGCCCCGCCCTTAGCCACTGTGGGTCCTGTCTACAGGTCCCTGGGTCGGGGAGAAGAGCACACAAGACAAAGGAAGTCAGGAAAAGCTTTGTGGAGGAGGCATTGGGGAGGGAGGGCCTGAGGCTGGGTAGGAGATTGATTGGCAGAGAAGTTGGAGAAGTGGGGTGTGTATGAGTTTCCTGAAGCTGCTGTAACAAATGACTATAAACTAGGTGGAAATTTATTCTCTCACAACATGGAAATCAGAGGTCCAAAATTAAGGTGTCAGTAGGGCCATCCTCCTTTTAGAGGCTCTGGGAAAGGATCCTTCCCTCCTCTGCCAGTTTGTGATGGTTGCTGGTATCCTTGGCTTGAAGCCCCTTCACTCCTGTCTTACCTCTGTTCTCACTTCACTTTCTCTGGATCAGTGTTCTCTGGATCATCTCTTCTTCCTCTAAAGACACCTGTCCTTGGAGACACTGTCACTGTCATGCAGTATGACCTCATCTTCATTACATCTGCAAAGGCCCCATTTCCAATAATATCACATTCCAAGTGCCCCGGTGGACATGGACTTGGGGGCATAATATTCACCTTCCAAATGAGAGGTGCCAGGGAAGGGGACATCCAGAGCAAAGTGGGAAGTGTGGGGTGTGCAGAGTGAAGGGAACAGCAGCATTGTTCTTGAGCAAAGGCACAGCAGTACAGAGTCCGACACAAGTAGTGATAAGAATGCCTAGGAGCCAGGACCTCACCCTCTGCTGACAGGGGGCAAAATGCCATAAAACAGAGTGGACACTCACCCTCTGAGTCACAGTCCTACCCCGGGGTATTTCCTCAAAAGAAATGACAACACATGTCCCCTTGAAGACTTGAACAACAGGAAGCAACCCAAATGTCTAGCAACAGGTGAATGGAAGGACACCCTGAAAACATGCATCAACAAGATACTGCTGCGTAACAAAAAGGAATGAGCTCCTGACACCTCCTCCCCAAATGATGACCTCGAAGTGCTGAGCAAAAGAAGTCAGACCCTCGGGAGCACTGAGTATGCTTTTCTGTTTCCCTAAAGTTCAAGAAAGTGCAAAAACTGATAGAGACCCCAGGAGCAGTTGCCTCTGGCAGAGGATCGAAAAGGGCTGGGAGCACCCTCTATTGGGTAGCCCACTCCATGTCTCCATGGGGGTCTTGGTTGCATGGCTATCTTCTCCTCATAATGCATTAGATTGTGGATTTGCAACCCATGCAGCTTACTGACTATACCTTAGGTTTTCGAAAAAGGAAAGGGAACGTCAAGTCATCTTGTGATTGGCACAGGCTAGGAAATAGGCATGGGGCTGAGGTGGCAGATCTGGGTCCTATCATGCAGGGCCAGAGTCATGGAGCATAGGACTGTCAGCTGTATGGAAATGGAAGGGCTATGATGGCTTTCAGGAAGGGAAGTGGCTGGCTGTTGGCTGCCCACCTGCCCAGGACACTGGGCAGGTGATTTTCACACATCAACTCTGTCTGTCCTTCCCGTAACTCTTGTTGCCCCCTTCCTCATGAGGATACCTGTAGCCCATCTGCACCCCACTGTCTATACCACAGGTCCTGCCTGGGGAAGGAGGGGATTGGGTGGAGACAGACACCAGCAGTCAGAGGAACAGCCTTTCAAGGGGCAGCCAGTGGTGGTGGTGTGGGGGGAGTCCAAGGAACTTTGGGCCTCCACTTGCTAACAAAAAACAGAGTCTCAAGGAGAAAGGATGGAAGATGTATGCTTGTAGATGCCTCCTCTATGGAATGTTCTAGGCCTCGCACTCTCTTCTCAATGGAGATCAAAGGTAGAGGGCAGTGGTCTCCTAAGTGAGGTGGCACTGTGACAGAGCCAGCGGGAAGGGTAGAGCTGCTGGCCATGCTGTAGGGGGGCTCCTGCTCTGCTGCCAACCCTCCTGCTCCTCACAGTAGATGTGCCATGGCACCTGGCCCCCATGGGCCGTGCAGAGCATGGCTTCCCTTCTGGTCTCCAGCCTCCCCCTCCATGGGGTTGAAGTCAACCACAGACTGCTCAGAAAAAAAAAAGGAAGTGTGCAGCCCACCTCAGCCCCATTCTGCTCCTGCTAAAAATAGAGACAGCCTCCAAGCCGGGTGCTCTGGGCTTCCGGGGAGGCGCTGCATGCTGTCAGCACTGGCGTCTTCTGGAGGCCTTGCAGCCCACAAGCAGAGGGGAGGGCATTTGAGAGAAACTTGGAGAGACTCCCCAGCCAGGTCCAGGACATAGCTGGTTTGCAAACCCGTGAGTATATTTTCCAGCTGCTCCCTAACTGCATTCCCTGTGTCCCCGGGGCTGCTGCATGTCGCCTCTCCTCGCTGCCTGGTGCTGTTTTTTGCTCTCATCTGTATACGTGTGCCCAGTGGCTTCAAAGGTGTCCTTCCTTGTTCCCTAATTTCTGAAACAAGACGTGGAAGCCCTAGAGCTGATGCTGGACCCCGTCTCACATGGCAGCTTGCCTGGTGCCGGCCCTGGAACTGAGCCCACAGAAGGCTCCCTGTGTGGACAGGAGCCTTGTGTGGTCACAGCTGGTCCTTTTTTTTCCCTCTTGCTGAGGACACTACAGGGTGAAGGAGGAAGTTCAGCACACAGATTTTGTCTTGTGCAAGGACTGAGATGCCCATGGCCCCCAGCCCGGGCAAGGTGGAGTAAGCGTGGTGGGGCCTTTGCTCCCAGGAGCAGGGCCCTGCCTGTGCTGGAAGGGCGGCACAGCAACCTGGCTCTCTCAGGCTCTGGAAAGGATTCCTGCCCACCCTCCACCCCACCACCTTTCATTTGGTCCCTCTGGAGTTGCTTGAGGTACAAATGAGAAGATATGAGCCTTTTGTTAAATGTTGTCCAGCAATCTGCCCATGGCCCACCCCTGCCCACAAGCAGAATGGAATGGGAAACACTCCATTTGTAAGGGGAGAAACTTCCTAGAGGAGACAGGAGGATCAGAAACCCCAAAGGGGAAGCTCACCTCCCCTGGGTCTCTCATAAGCATCCAAGAGGGTTTCTCGATTCCTGATGAAATGCTTCAGGAACCCCTTATGTCATGACGGTTGAGAGACTTTGCCAGCCCTGCAAGATCTTTTGCTCGTGAGAGACCATGCCATCTTTTGGGGGAGGATTAAACTGACTTTAAGGGTTTGAAAAAGTCAGCCAGGTCTTAGAGGCTGCCTTTAAAATAAGAAGCAGAATGATACATTCACACTGTCTCAAAGTCACACAGTGGATAATCTCCCCCAGTGCAGAAAATGCAGAGCAGTCCCAGCTGTCACCTCCCGCTGGGTGGAGCCCCAGCCTGCAGCTGGTTGTGTAACCTTCAAGCCTGGCTTCCTCCATCCACTCATTCAGTGTTCCTGGCACACGGGTAAGAAGAGATAGATGAGAAAGCGGCTGAGTTACCCCACCCCACTGCCCGGGAAACACGTTCCCAACAACCCTGAGTCCAGTAATGCTGATGGACGGTTTCTGGGTACGGTTTTGACGGGTGCCTTATTTCATTACTGGTGATTGTGTCATTTGGCACAGACATAAAAGGCTTCCCGGCTGGCATCTGATTTATTCTTGTTCACCTACATGGGGAGAAGGTAGAGATGATCTCTGGGCACAAGGAGTCCCAGGTTCTGTTGCCGTTGCGTTGGGAGTCTGGGAAATGTCCTTTCAACGTGGCTGTGGTATAGGAAGCAAACAGCATCAGAAAGACAGAGCCTGATGTTTACTGCTTGTCATGTTTTAATAAAGAAAGTGAGAGGAACACCCACAAGCCTCCAGCCCGACAAATTCATTTAGAGACATTTTTACACCATAGATCATTAAAAGAACATGAGAGAGGCAGGCACCCTGCAGGAATCTCTGCCCTGAGAAGGAAAATGGGTATATTTTTTGAGATTTTTTTTTGTGTGGCTTTCAATTCCTGACCCCTCTTACCATGCTCAGATAGGTGGAAAGTGTGAGTCTAAATATTTTTAAGTTTCAAGATCACCAGTAGCTTTAAAACAGGTGAGCCAGACTACGGGAAATTACTCAAGTTCATGTTCAAGCGGCTTGTGGTCTCGGGAGCTCACAGGAGGAGGGATGTGACCTGAGATGGTTGCAGCCCCCCTGGCCAGACCCGCCCTCTCCCTGTCTCACCCACGCCGCCCCCACCATCTACCCTCTCTTTGCCTTTCTTCGTTTCTCTTTCCTTTTCTCATCTCTGCACCTGTGGGTACTAAATAAAACTCTTGAGTTCTTGTTCCTTTTTCTCTGTCACAAGCCTTGTGTCCCCATCCTCTCTTCTAACCCTCATCCCGCTTTCTTCCCCAACTCTGGTTTCTAATGCCTCTTCCCTGCCCCAGTGTCCTGCAGAAACCATTCCTGCAATTCCCAAGTGTACTGTCTCCTGGAGGGACCTTCAGGGACCTTCTGGAACCTTCAGGGATCTTCAGGGACCTCAGGTTTGAAAAGCCACTGGAGTCTTCCAATGGCGTGCCACAGTTCCCCCGCCCCATAGGGCCCAAATCCCAGCTTCCCCCCAGCTCATCGCATCCCGTGACACCCCCTCTCCAAGTCCCCGTGGTCCCGTGTCTTCACCAAAAGGGATAATATTTCCGGCCAGGCTGTTTCAAGAGTTGGAGTTGCTGCTGATTTTCGGTCTGGGCCCTGCTCACATGTGCTCAGGAAATTGTAGCTGATTTAATTAAATGTTTATTTAATCAAGTTTGCCAAGGTGAGACTCACATAACAAAATTCACCATTGGAAAGTGAACAATTCAGGGGCGGGTAGTCCATTCACAATGTTGTTTAACCTCCTCCTAGATTCTAGTTCCAAAATATTTTTATCTCCCCAAAAGGTGACCCCACACACACCCACTAGCAATTACTCCCTCCATTCCCCCTTCCCCTGTCCCCTAGCAACTACAGTGGTCCCTTGGTGTCTGTAGATTTGTTCCAGAACCTTACCCCACCCCCATGGATACCAAAATCTGTGAATGTTTCAGACCCTTGCATGAAATGGTGTGTTTGCCTACAACCTATGCACAGCCCCTTACCTTTTAAATCATCTCTAGGTGACTTAGAATGTCTAATACAATGTAAATACAATGTAAGTAGTTGTTACACTGTATTGTTCAGGGAATAATGACCCCGCAAAAAGGTCTAGATGTTTAACACAGATGCAGTTTAGACAAAACTGTCGCATATCTTCAACCCTGGGATCCTGGGACCCGCCAATGCGACTGGCTGGCCATCCTAATCTTCTTTCTGCCTCTATGGAGTTGCCTGTTCTGGATGTTTCATATAAACAGGTGACCTTTTGTTTCACTCAGCATTTTTTCCACCATGTGAGAGCATGTCTCAGAACTTCAGTCCTTTTTATGCCTGGGTAATATTCCATTGTCTGGATGAGATGTCTTTATTTTAGGTGTTACTGGTTTTCAGGGTTTGGGACTTCAGGGACTGTGCAGGAGCTGGGCAGGGGTGTGGGGGATGGGAGAAGAGAGAGTCGTGCTTAACCAGAGGCAATAGAGAAGCCCAAGCAACTAGGACGTTCTCCACCTGTCTCCCCCACTCACCCCACGGGGACCCATGTCTTGTTGGAGAGGGATGAACTGGAGCCGACGCTTCCAGGAGTCCTATTGGAGGAATGAGCAGCTACAGCCAGCCCTCCCGAGCTGCCATTTGGCTCAGCTCCTGAGCACATTATAACAATTAATTACAGCCAACCCTTGATTATCTGAAGTAATAGGGGACAGAATAACACAAAGCTAATTGAAGTGTGGGGCTGCGGGGGTGTTGGGAACAGTGGAGGCTCCGTTTCATAAGAGAGCTGTTTATTTTGTAGTTAATTATAAGTAAAGAGACCCTTTCTGAGTCCTCCTCTCTCGCCACCTCTCTTTCCCTCTCAGAAGCCTGTCATTTAATTGGACGCACAAACCTGTTTTGCTCCCAACATAGTGGCTGCTCAATTAACGCATTTTAACTAACACACTCCCTTGGCATCTCCCCGGCAGAGCTTTCCAGGAGAATCAGACTGGTTTGAATATTGCTTCCAGCCTGCCAGCCCCCAGTGGAAACGCTCATTGTTAGAGCAGTAATAGGAGCCCACGCCGAGGCCTCGTACTCCATTCTTGTAGAAATGCTACCACCAGACACACCGGAGGAGGGGAAGCGTGACAGATCGGGAGCCAGGAGCCTCCACAGCCTGGGCCACAGGCCCCAGGGTGAGAGGTGGCCACTGTCGCTCTTTTCAGGTTGCTCAGTAGCGCCCCCTGAGCAAGCCAAGAGGTGAAACGTGCAGACACTTCTCTTAATTTCTGGTCCTGTTAAAAACTAAACATCATTGAGTCCTGCATCACCAGCATCTCATTCATTCATTTGCCTCCCAGGAAGCCCAGCCAGGCTGGAGTCATTCCCAATCAGCTCACAGAGGGCTGAAGCCGGAGCATGCAGGAGGATGGAGGGGAATTTCTAGCTCTCTGCAGTGACCCTTCTTTTTTTAAATTTATTTATTTATTCTATTTATGTTTACATGATAGCAGAGTGCATTTTGATTCATTGTACACAGATGGAGCACAACTTTTCATTTCTCTGGTTGTATGTGATATAGAATCATAATATACATGCGGTCATACATAAAGCTAAGGCTATGATGTCCATCTTATTCCACCATCTTTACTGTCCCCCTGCCCCCTCCCCGCTCCCACTCCTGTGACCAAACTTCCTCCATTCTTCCCGTGTCCTCCCTCACATTATGCATCAGCATCCACTTATCAGAGAGAACATTTGCCTTTGGTTTTTTGAGATTGGCTTAGCATGATATTCTCCAGCTCCATCCATTTACCTGCAAATGCCATAATTTTATTCTCTTTTAATGCTGAGTAATATTCCATTGTGTATATATACCAGTTTCTTTATCCATTCATCTACGGAAGGGCATCTAGATTGCTTCCGCAGTTTAGCTATTGTGAACTGAGTGCAGCGACCCCTTCTTAGATGCTGAGTGCCTTGGCCTTACACCTCTATGTGTTTCCTCACTAACTCATCCTGCCCTCCTCCTCTGTGATCGAATGAGTGCCCACCGCACGGCAAATGCCCACAGCACCAGGGCACTCTACTGTGGTTGTCCAGGAATCTCTCTTCTGAGTTCACCTGGTGAAGAAGTGACCATAAACTTCCTGTTCCCTTACCCAGGAGGGAGTAGTACCAGGGTTCCTAAAGCTCCCCAAATGCTGGCTGGTGTTGGGTTACCAATTAGAATCTCACAGACCAAAGCGGACTCAGAACACCTGTGGCCTAACACCCCAGCGGCCTCCAACCCCCCGCAGGACCACATGGCCGACACCATTTGCTGTCACAACACAAACGCAATGTCCAGCCCGTGGAAAGCTCACCTTGCAGAAAGTAGGACTCGCTGGCTTCTCTGTGTTTCCCCAGTAAGGATGGTGTGTGACAAAATAACTGTCCCTGCGGGTCAGAAATTGGAGGGACGTCTCTTGTAGACTTCCAGCCCATGACTGATGGGGAGTGCAAGATGGATTGGCTCAGAGCTCCGAATTGCAGGCACAGCAAAACAGCTGGTGCACATGAAGGGCAGAGGAGCCCTTGGGCAGGCCGCTGCGGCCACATGCTCACCACACATGGGAGGAGGACGATCCAATGGGCTGAAGGGAAGAAACAATGACTAGGAAAACAAAGCTCACGCCTGTCCATAGGAAATCAATCACTTTATAAATATTAAGTGCCTGCTTATGTAAGACGCTTTCTAAGCCACGGGGCATACAAGAAAATACGAGATGAGTCCCTACCCAGAGAGCATAAGGGAGCGGGATAGACAGAAAAAGACGCTGACGGCCCCAGGTGGGGAATTTCCAATCCAAAGCCCAGGCAGAAGGGCTGAGCAGACATGTTTTAGGTTGTTCCCTAAATTCTTTTGGGCTTGGAGATAATTGTGCAGAACAACTAGGTGGGGTTCCCAGCTGACTTCTGAGGGAAGTAGACTAGGTGACATTAAGTACCCACCTTGTGTGCTACATGAGGCTTAAGAGGTCAGGGCTACCCATCCCGTTTTACAGACCAATAAAAGGGGCTCAGAGAAGTTAAGCTGAAGGCCACACAGCAGCAAATGGAAGAACCGGAGTTCCAACCCAGGCCTCTCTTCGTGACCGTGCCCTTCCCATTAGGACACAGAGGGAGCTGTCTTTTATCTCTTTCTGCAAAGAGTCTTTTGGTTTGACTTTTTGCTGGATTACGGTAGAATTTCTACCATCTTTCTCCGACGCCTCCTGCCTTCTGCATCTTCCTTATTCGTGAGAGCTCTGCCCAGGGGACCCCACCACCTGACTCTCCAAGTCCACACTGGAAGGAACCTTCAGAGACAGCTGCTCTTTTGGACAAGGTCACCCTGCCCTAACCCTTGGAAACCACTTCCTTTTTCTTCTGCTGCCTGGACATCTTCACATCAAGCCAATAGCTGGGAAAGCCTTGAACAACTGAGGGTGACGTGAGGAAGTCTGAGTCCTGAATAAAGCCCAGGACCACTATTTCCTGTGCCCTATGGTGACCAAAACTGAAGCCCTTTGGAGAAGGAAGAGCTAGGAGCCTTGTGCATGCAGCCTCCTCCTTGTCTTGCTGGACTGCAGGATGTATCCTGGGATGCTAATAGGAGAAGGGGACTAGGCAGTGGGAGGCCAAACCATCCCCCTGTGCCAGTAAAGAAAACTGGAGATCTGTGTTTTTCCAGATACTGACCCAGTTGATTCACTAAGTTGGCAGAGTTCTTTTCAAATGCATGGAAATGTGTTTAGAGGTGTTAGTGTATTTACCAGTTCCCATGACATTTCACAAAATAGATGGCTTGGCGACTAGAAATGCATTTTCAATTGATCGACGCGTCGATTCTAAGTACATTTTCGGTGCGTCTTATAAATGCAGAAGGAGGTGAGTGGCGATTGGGCTCTGTGCTGCTGCCACGAGGCCTCAAAGGGGGCACATGCCCACTGCCTGCAGCCCTGGGCCAGGCGGTGGGGGGTGGGTTTTGCAGCTGGGCTCTGCCATCCCAGCATCGCTTGGGGGGCCTCCAGGCTGCGCCTCAGATAGATTTGCATTCTCTGAGCAGTACTCCCTTTTTTTTTTTTTTTTGGTACCGGGAATTGAACTTAGGCACTCGACCACTGAGCCACATCCCCAGCCCTATTTTGTATTTTATGTAGAGACAGGGTCTCACTGAGTTGCTTAGCTCCTCGTTAATTTGCTGAGGCTGGCTTGGAACTCACGATCCTCCTGCCTCCGCCTCCGGAGCCCCTGGGATTACAGGCGTGCACCATGGTACCCGGCTCGTGCTCACCTTTAATGCAAGCTAGGCCAGGCTGGACCCAGGCTTCCTTCCTCGCTCCGCTCTCTCCTTTTACTGCTCTCGGCTCCCATTCCTCCCTCTTCTGGCAAGTCTTCCGCGGCCCGGTTTTTACCATCCGTCCTTCAAGCTTCTCTTCCTTGCTTCCAGAGCTCAACACTGGACACTTCTGGACACGGTTACTTGTGTCTTACTCTCATTTGTCCTTGTCTTATTTTTTTCTCCCTGAACTTTATCATTGCTAAAGTTTCTTCCCTTCATTCTCGTTCCTGTCTTCTGCATGTAGGATGCTTGTTGTATCAAGCGAGCAAATGAATACAAGGCTGGAGGGATCCATGAGGCTCCCACTCCCCCGCCCTGGTCCACTCTGGAGTATCCCCAATACCAGACTTTGAAGACACCCCCTCCAAAGGCCCAGTGTGGTCTACCATTTCAACCCTGTCACACGCCCTCCTGGGACTCCAGTGTCAGCCAAGTGGGGTGAGGGAAAGATAAAGAGGAAGATTTAAGGTCCAACTGTGGCCTCCCAGAATCCTCCCAAGACTTGTCCTTGGCCGCTCTCCGGGTGGGGCTGATATTTGATGATGCTGGTGACCTTTTCCAGGCAGCTCGAGGAGGGCTCAACCTTTTCACTTCCAAGGTTCTCAGGGCCACTGGGCCCAGCTGGCACATTCATGCAACAGCCTTGGGTCCCCAGGAGCATAATTCTGCTTAGTAGTGCTCCACTGTAAGGCAGTGACATTCCCAGGTCTGATTTGGCTCCTCCCAAACTCCCTCCCCAGCCCTCCAAATCAAAAAGCAACACATGATGTCCTCCCTCCTCCCCTCTCCAGAGTCTAACTCCCAGGACTTGTAGACAGAACACATGCTCTTGCCCCAGGCCAGGCTGGGAGCTTTTTTCTCACCCAGTCTCTGAGCTGGACTCCAGGAGAAAATATATGCATTCGTCACTGAGTCTGTAGTGGCCCACTACTACAGCATGCTAGAAAGACACAGGCCAATGCAGGACCTCCAGGAATTCACAGCAGGCGGGAGATAGGCAGCTGCAGAAGGCCCAAGAACACTGGTTCTTGTGCAGCACATTGCCATGAAGGAAGAAGTCTTCCACCTCCCGGAGCCATCGGCAGCCCACGGAACAGCCACCCCTTACACTCGTGGAGTTCTGTTTGGTTGACTAGTACTGAACATGCTTCTGTAACAACAGAACGTGTTTGTCCCCAAGCCTCAGATTGTTAGAGCACTGAGTTGAGCAAACATTTATTAAAGATCCATGACATGCCAGATAGCATGGTTCCCAGTGAGACCGATGTGAGGAATTCAAAGAGGGCCAGCGACCTCCCCGGCGCAGACCCAGCCCCAATCACAGAGTGCCAGCCACGACATTGAAGAATAAGCCAGTGGGAAAGAATTTCATCAGGCCCGAAGATGAAGCAAAGGGTGTACCTTTGAAAGCACAGAGGGGTCTTGAATTGGAGTCAGCACGCAGTCACTGCCACTACCCGTCTCCAGTGGTGAAGGTGGTTTGTTGACCAGGTGGCAAGGGCAACAGCAGGAGGGGAGACTATTTCATTATCCGCAAGGCCAGGGCTCTCCCCTGGCCAGTCCTGCAGCCATGCCTCACAGGAGCCTGAGAAGGTGACCTCACTCTGGGAGTTGGGTTTGGCAGGGTGGTCAGCCGTGGCTCACGGTGGCCATCCAAGCTGTCAATCTGCTGTGTGCACAGTCCTGGAGTCCAGAAGGGGCAAATGCTCCTAAAGAGCCTCTGTGATAAATTGATAATGCATTTCAGAGCCATTTAAATCTGTCCGTCCTAATTGTGCTTTTTTTCCAAAGCTTTTTTGCAGTACTGTTAGAAAAATGAGAGCTGGCGGTGGGGAGGGGAACAACATCCTCTGGTCATGCAAGAGGTGCATATGCCCTTCCAAAATTCATCTGGATGCAAGTCTGAAGCCACTGCAAATACGTTCGCCGTGTAGTAGGGCCCGGGGCACTGTGGGTGTGGATGGGGAGGTGGTGTTCGCTCATCCCCTTGGGCTCTGGGTCCACTCAAGGCCAGGCTCTCCCATCTTCACATCCCAGGGATGCCGCCTCCTGTCCTGAAATACTGAGTTGCTACATTTTTATCCACAGAAACCATTGGTCCTTTGCCAGGGTCACCTGAGAGTTGATGGACATACCCAGCCCCCCGGAACCTCAGGTGTAGATGTTTCAGGTAGCCTGGTGGCCCTGGAGCTGTCTGGGTAGTGGGCTGTGCTCTGGGCTCAGGGCTGGGCCTGGCCTGCGATGGGACCTGGCTGTGGTGTGGGTGAGAGGGAAGCTGGGTGCTGGTGCGGTGGCAGGCGCTAATGACAGAAGAGATGGGGTCCAGCCATGGGATGGGGCTGGAGAGGAGCCTGCAGTGGCTGAAAAGGGAGAAACTGAGGCAGGAGCACAGAGGGGGAAGAACCATTGTTCTGCTGACTTGCCAGAACCGGTTGGCTGAGCTCCCAGATGACAGTTCCCATTTCCTGGGTGAACTTGCATCCTCCAACATCACAGCCCCTTGGAGTCAACCATTTCTTTCTGACTCACATCACTTATCCGTAGGTGGTACTTTGTCTTTCCTGATCACTTGCCCACTCTGTGACTAGAAGAAAGGAACAGGAATAAATACATAAGGCAGTTGCTCAAATCTTAGGGCTCAGAAGTCTGCAGCTGGAACCAATATGGCTTAGAAAGCGTGGGTCTTATACATCATGTGTGTCTGCCAGGATTGTGTTACTTGCAAGCAATGAAAACAGTCAGAGTTCACACATCCTAGGGATGTGATTCTTCTCATGAATCAGGAATTCAAAGGTACCGGGCACGGTGGCGCATGCCCATAATCCCAGTGGCTCAGGAGGCTTAGGCAGGAGGATCATGAGTTCAAAGTCAGCCTCAGCAAACAACTCAGTGAGACCTTGTCTTTAAATAAAATGCAAAAAAGGGCTGGGGATGCAGCTCAGTGGTTGAGTGCCCCTGAGTTCAATTCCCGGTTCCCAAAAAGAAAAGAACTCCAAGGTCAGTTGTCCAGGGCCACCACCAATGACCCAAGTTTCTTGTTGCATCCTATTTGGTGACCTTTAGTGTATGGCTTTATCTTCATGATCAAAGGTAGCTACTTTTCTTCCACATTCCAGGTAGGAAAACGAGAACAAGTAAAAGCCTCCTCTCCTGACTGTGCCCCCTTTACGGAGCCTCTGGGAATATCTTGCCCAGAAGCTTCCACTTGGCCAGCAGTGAGTCTCACAGCCACTTCTAGCTGCAAGGGAGGCTGTAAACACAATTTTTGAGATGGATTCAATTAGTTGCCTGCAAACAAAATTGGGGATATGTTAACAAGTAAGAGAGAATGGAAGTGGGTCGGCAGCTGTCTGACACTCCACTGTGAATTTAAAATGATAATTGCTGCTTTCAAAACAGGTATCAGTGAAGCTCTACTGATTGCAGTACACATGTTAATTGATGGGAAATATTATCCTGTCAATATTTTGGTTGAATGAGCCAAGATAGAGGTTAACAAGTTAACTGGGATGCAAGTTGGGGTGCGGATTGCAGGAAGAATTTTCCATACGCTTTTTGCAAGTGCCCTGTTCGTGAGGATGGAGGAGATTGGGCAGCAGTCAGGCCCCTGAAGGGGTGGCTCTGATCCTCTTCCACAGAGCTTTCGTTTCAGAAGCGTACACACTGTGGACGGCTGGAGTCCACACCAACGTCTCTTCAATCTTTTCTCATGGCAGTAGATCATCCTTTAAAATAATCCCTCTCCTCAGCTTTTTTTGCCAGAAGTCCTTTCAACTAACTGGAGGTTTCATTGTAATAATTAAACTTGCATATCAAGCTGCTCACTCCAATCACCCAGGCAAATCAATTAAGCGGAGATGCATTTATCTAATGGGCTACCAACCCCACTCCGCTTCCAGTACTTTTGTGCTGGGGCAGCTCTTGAAGAGAAGAAAGAAGTGACTATCTCTATGAGACATCTCATTTCCATAGGGCTTAGAGCTTTCTGGATTTGAAACAATAGCAACCTCCTTGTTTCTTTTATTCAATAGTATTTATTTTTATTTATTCACCCAACAAATATATATTGAAGATCTACTAAAAGTCATCCCTCATGCTAAGTCCCACTGGAGATACAGAGATGAGACAGTTGCTACACCTCTCTGAGTTGTTGTGTGTATTAAATAAGATAATTTACATAGAACATTTGGCACAATACATAGCTTATAGCAAATATCGTATACTTTTTCATACACAACTACTAGAGGGTATGCTCCAGCAAAACAAAGGATAAAAGTATTAAAGAAGAAGATACGGAGCTCAGGAAATAAGAAATCTGACTGGTTAGATGAGAGGCTACATTTAATAAATGTTAACTGTGATAATTATTAGCTTAAGATTAGATACCATTGAGTCTGAGCAGGCTGAGATCCTGTTATTTAACTCTTTGATCTCACCTCTTCATCCATAAAAAGGAAATAATAAGGGCTGGGATTGTAGCTCAGTGATAGAGCGCTTGCCTCAAATGCGTGAGGCCCTGGGTTCGATCCTCAGCACCACATACAAAGCAATAAAATAAAGACATTGTGTCCATCTACAACTAAAAAAAAATTTAAAAAAAAAAAAGGAAATAATAAAACCCACCTTACAGAGACCCTGTGAAAATTAACTGAGGTGATATCCATGCAGTTACTTTCTGCTATGCAAGGGGATGCACTCTCATAAACATTACAAAAGACAGAATATGGGTGCAGAGAATGAGGATAACTATTTGACTCTTTGCACTTAAATGCATTTCTATATTTCCAACCACTGATGTTATTTTTATTTTATTTTATTATTATATTTATTATTTATATTATTTTATCTGAGTCATGCAGAGTAAGAAAGTAAAATAGACTTAGAAGGAAAAACAGCTGCTCCCAACTTCCATCTCCCAGTCCTGATCCCCACAGACAACCACTCCTAATTCTTAGATGTTGTTTTCCTCTCTTACACCTTCTGCTGCTTACCCTCTATTTCTAAACAATACATTTGTATTGCTGTTTATTGATATATTCACTGTAAAACATTATCAATTAACATATTCTTAGGTAGATGAGAATTTAGCTCTTTATTAATACCCCACTCTAAACACTTTCCCTTCCTCCATTCTCTCATTGTGTCATAGTTTTTTGTGTTAGAATATCAGCGATGGTTAGGTAAACACTACTCATGTTTAAAAAAAGTTGTATGTTGCAATCATCTAGATTTTTGTTTCTTCCTGGAAATATTGCCTCTTTTTTCTGTTTTTTGGTTTTCTTTTTTCCATTTGCTCAGGTATTTTTTTTAAAGATTTATTTTTTAAAAATATTTATTTATTTATTTACTTATTTTTATGTGGTGCTGAGGATTGAAACCAGTGCCTCACACATGCTAGGCAAGCACTTTACCACTGAGCTCCAACCCCAGCCCCACTCAGGTTGTTTTTTTTTTAATCCATGGTGTTAGTCTGCTTTTTCACTGCTGAGATCAAAGACTTGGCAAGAACAGTTCTAGAGGAGAAAAAGGTTATTTGGCACAGTTTCAAAGGTCTCAGTCCAGCTCCATTGCTCTGGGCCCAAGGTAAGACGGAACATCATAGTGGAAGGGCATGGAAAGCAGCTTAGTACGTGACAATCAGGAGGGAGAGAGAGACATGTCTTCTCACCAGGGACAAAATATATACCCCAAAGGCACACCCCAGTGACCCACCTCCTCCAGCCACACCCTACCTGCCTACAGTTACCAGTTACCACCTAGTTAATTCCTGTCAGGGGATTAACACCCTAATTAGGTTAATGCTGTCATAATCCAATCATTTCACCTCTAAACTTTCTTGCATGGTCTCACACATAAGCTTTGGGGGGACACCTCACATTTAAGCCATAACACCTATCATCAGTTTTTCCCATCTGACCCTTAGATCTGTCATTTGCCGACAGTACTTTTTCTTAACTTATTAACTACGTCTTATGGGCATTCAGTATCACCCCGGTGACCTCCCCCACTACACCTGTCATGACCCTGCTGTAATCTTCGCGAGCTGCTCCTTGCTGCTCCTCATTCCTCCTGGGACTTTCTTGGATGCTTTCCCTGATGAGATCCCTTACCTCTGAGCTCCATCCTTTTGCTTTACTCCCTCATTTTGCTGGAGCATATCCTGTAGGAGCTGCCTAAGAAAAGATCCACAGGAGGTCAATGTTTAGAGTCTCTGCCTTTCTAAAAATAAATTCATTCCGTTTTCACATGTAATCGTTTGGGTGGATATAGAATCCTAGACCACAAAACTTGCCAAGCTTTTATTTTCTTGGCTGGAAGATGGTGACTATAATGGTTTGGATGTGAGGTATCCCCCAAAAGCTCACGTGTGAGACAATGTAAAAGTATTTTCTGTCAAAAATGTGAAGGCATTGCCCCACGGGCTCCCAATTTCCAGTATTGTTTTTGAGCGGTCTGATGCCAACTTGCTTCTAGGACTCTGTATGCAAACCTGAGATGCTCCCCTATGGAAGTTTCTAGGGTCTTCTCTTATTCCCTGGTGGCCTGAAATTTCACAATGAGGTACTCCGAGAAGATTCTTTTCCGCTGGTTGATTGTACCGAGCATTCCAAAGGGCCCTTTAAGTCTAAAGACATGTGCTTTTTCTTTCTGAGAAACCCCCAACATGATTTCTCTGATAATTTTATCGCCTAATATATATTAGATTCCAAAAAGATATACAAGAAAGGAAACACAATCTCTCGTAATCTTCCAGGATTTCTGTTTATCTGATCTTAGAGCTTCTAAATTGAACTCATTTCCGCCCCCCTTTTCTTATCTTCCTTCTTTTCAATTTTTTAAATTCAACTTTTCAGGAAATTTCCTCAACCTTATCTTCCAAGCCTTCCCTTGGTTTTACATTTCTGCTGCTCTGGTTGTAATGGCAGGAAGTTCTTTCTCATGCCCGTTCAGTTTGTGCTGTGGTTCCTGGTGGCACCGTTCTCTCTCACACTGGATCTTAATTATGGTCGTGTGTTCTGTTTCCTCTTGTTCCGTGTTTCACCTCCTTCCTATGGGTTCCTTGAACTGGTTTGTCTCTCAATCTCTGCCTTTCTGTGAGGATTTCTCTCAAACATCAAGTGATCCTGAGTCTGTTTATTCTTTTTTATTCTCTTTTCTTCTTTTTTTTTTTTGGTACCAGGGATTGAACCCAGGGGTGCTTAAGCACTGAGCCACATCCCCAGCCATTTATTATATTTTATTTAGAGACAGGTTCTCACGGAGTTGCTTAGGGCCTCACCAAGGTGCTGAGGCTGGCTTTGAACTTATGATCTTCCTGCTTCAGCCTCCCAAGCCACTGGGATTACAGGTGTGCACCACCACGCCTGGCTGACTCTGTTTATTCTTAAGTGAATGTGACAAAACCCAGGGGACCATTAAGGGCTTCTCTGTGGGTGGCCCATACCCAACCTCCCAGAACGTGGCTTTAGATCTGTCTTAAGCTTATATGTAGTAAAGTGACATTCCAGGGGACCTTTGCACATACTTTTTGGTCATCGCCCTTTAAAAAGTAAGCTATTTTATAAGCATTTGCAGAGGCTGCATATTAGTGACTAAGGGGAATCAGAGAACCCTGGGTCCAGACCCCACCTGTGCGGCTAATGTGACCACAAAACTTGCCAAGCTTTTAGTTTCTTGACTGGAAGACGGTGATTCTAATGGTTTGGATGTGAGGCAACCCCCAACAGCTCACATGTGAGACAGTGCAAGGTTTGGAGGAGAAATGGTAGGGTTCCAGCCTTAACCTAATCAGTGAATTGATTCCCGGTGGGATTAACTAGGTGTAGCTGGAGGCAGGTGGGGTGAGGCTGGAGGAGGTGGTTCACTGGGAGGCGTGGCTAGGGGTATATATTTTGCATCTGGAGAGTGGGATTTTTCTCTCTCTGCTTCCTGATCATCATGTGAGCCTCTTCCCTCCGCCACACTCTTCCACCTTGATGTTCAGCCTCACCTTGAGCCCCAAGGAATGGAGCTGGCTGTCTATGGACTAAGACCTCTTGAAACTGTAAGCCTCCAAATAAATTTTTCCTCCTCTACCATTGTTCTGGTCAGATATTTTAGTCAAAGCAGCAAAAAAGCTGACTAAAACAGAAATAGCATCACCATGCCACCCACCCTGAAGCGTCCTTGAGGTCTGTCCTTGATGCCTAACAGTGCGCCTGGCATACAGCCACTAGTCTATAAGCGTCCGTCCGTTGAATGCCATACCTGTAAGTCAGCATCTCAGGTGACCAAGAGGCGGACTCATCCCAACAGAATCCTAGATGTTCTCCCTGACCTCAGGAGCATGATCTCCAAGGAAGTAATCAAAGTTCTAAAACCAGAAACCAAAAATGCAGCCTCACTCTTGGCCGCCCCAGGCCTCAGGTTCCCCAACCTGTGTTGTCACGGCAGGAAGATGGAACAGCCGGGGTGAATCCTCAAACCCCTTTCCCCTTTCTTGATGTCAAAACCTTTCTTACAATTTAAAAAATAAATAAAAATGATAAAAGAAACACTTTCTTTTTCAACAAATGCAAATGCAGAAGAGCATCCGTTCCCCTGGCTTCCTCCCTTCCTGGGCATCCTCCCTTCCCTGTGCCACTGCTCCTGTCCCAGCCACCGAGCAGGGAGACCAAGGAGAGGGTGTCCTCCAGAGATGCGTGTCCCTGCCACCTCCCCAGGGCTGAGGGCCTGTGACAGCTTGTTCTAGACTGCACTGACAGCAGACAGGAGCAGCTTCTGTCAGCCCTGGGAGATCCGATGTCACATGTGATTAATACTCAAAATCCAAACCAAGCAAGTTCCTTGATTAAATAGTAGCATCCCAGGGTCCCAAGTGAGGGCTCCTGGAGCAGCTTCAGGTGCAGGGCCCTAATCCGCTTCCCAGGGTTGAACTCCATCTTCCCTCTCCCAAGTCTTCTTTGCCAGGAGGAGAACTTTTCCTTCCCCCAAAGCTCACGACCACAGCAGGGCTCCCGGAGCGGCTTGGCTGGGTGTTAGCAATGGCCTGTCAGTCTCCATGAGGAATGTCACCTTTGGGAAATTACGGAGTATATGCAGTCCTGGTGCGTTCCTGCCCAGTCCCATGGCAAGCTAGAGGCTGAGGATGGGATTCGCAGTGAAGGGAGCTCTTCTGGGTCGGGACGTGGTTTGCTGCCTTTGAATCCACAACTGACTGGAGCAGCTCCATGAGGACCCCTCACACACTGCCATGAGTTACCCAGGGCCACCACCTGCCCTTTGCTCTACCCTGGAGGGCTTGGAACCTGTGGTCAGTGGCCTTTCCAGCTGTCCACTCCAGTGGACAGAACAGAAGCCCTTCTTCCCCACTGGTGGGCCACCAGTCACTGCCACCTGGAGAGACACGCACCTCAGGATTCATGCCAAGGCCTTTTCTTCCCGAGCACCCCCTCATTCCTCAGATGCTTCCCTTCTCTCCACCCCCACTCCCTGTTCCAAGTACGGTTACCTTTTCCTTTTCAGATCTCAGCTATCTCAACTCCAAATCCAACAGGAAACTGGCTTGAGGGAAGACAAGATCCAGCCAGAAAGTGTGAACAGCAGACTTCAATAATAGCTTAGCAGCTCCTGTTTATTGAGCACCTACTACATGCCAGGTATTCAATGTATATTCTTTCTCCTATATTGAAAAAAAATAGAAAGTGGAGTGGGGACCTGGCAAGGATTGGGAGGGGAGGGAGCACAAGCCCCTTTGATGGACAATTGGAGAAAAGCCCATCAAGCCTGAGATACAGGTGTGATAAGACTGGCCTTGGAGGTCAACATCAAGATTTTGAAATTTATTGTAACAGCAAGAGGGAGCCACATGATACATGTTCTGGATGAACGAGGAGCTCTCATGGAGTTTGTGCACAATTCCACCTTGTCCTGACCTCCCAGGGGCAGGTGAGCACAGTGGCCCTTCCCGTGGAGCCTGGCTCAAGTCCCTTGTGTTTGCTTTTAAGTTGTTTGTAGAGAAACCAGTGTGATCTAGGATTTGACTCAGCCTGGAAGCCAGATCCTGCTGAGTGCTGGGTCAACGCTGCCAGAAGGCCTGGCTGAGACTGAGGTTAGAGACGGACCGTCCGCCCGGTAGGCAGTTAAAATTCAGAGCCTCCACATCTAGGAGTGCATTTCTGGACAAATTATTTTCAAAGAAACTGCCCAGAGCTTGACCCACACTACTGAGCTGGTCCCAATGATGAGGCCGAGTCAGGTCAAGATACAATGCAGTGTTTGAAAGAGAAAATAATGTTTGAAATCTGGAGATGTTTTGTTCTATTTTCAGCTTCGCTACACTACCCATACTCTTTGTCCATGAAATATTTCACATACTTAAAAATATGTATGTAATGTGAATCCCTGAGACAAAGAACAATGCCATGGACACTCATGTCCCCAGCCAGAGCTATATTGTCATGTCCCTCTGGTGCCTTTCCATGTCACAGCCATCTGACTGTGCTTCCCAGGGGGCCACCATTCTGAATTTTACCAGTCCCTCGCTTCTCAATGGAGATCCCTCACATATCCTTAGCAGTAGCGTTTCATTACCTTTGTTTTTGGTTTTGTTTTTTGGTTTTGTTTTTGGTGCCAAGGATTGAACCCAGGGGTGCTTAACCACTGAACCACATCCCCAGCCCTTTTTATTTTTTTAATTTTGAGACAGGGTCTCACTAAGTTGCTTAGGGCCTTGCTAAGTTGCTGAGGCTGGCCTTGAACTTGCAATCCTCCTGCCCCAGCCTCCACACTATGCCAGGTTCATTGCCTATGTTTTGATGCCTCCTGTCCTGCCTCGTCTGAGACCTGCACATGGCTCTGCATCATGTTCCTGAAGTTCATCTGTGCTGATGCACGTAGTTGTCACTGTGGAATGTCACTGTGGAATGTGCCTGTTATTTACTGCTCCACTGTGTTAGGGTGTTGGTTTCCGGAGTATGTGATGCTGCTGTCAACTGCGTGCCCAGGTCTCCCGATGCATGTAGGTTGTCTCTCTAGGAGGGCAACCGGGGTTGCATAGTGTGTGTGTTCAGCCCTAAGAGGCACAGCCCTCTCGTTTTCCAACCCTCAAGCTTTTTCCAACCAGTAGCAAAGGTCTATGGGTGACAGGCGCCACGCCTCCCGGTGGGAGCAGATGGGTCCCTCTCTGCTCAGAGGCTTTGTGACATGAGCTCAAATCTTTCCCTTGGCTGTTCTCTTTTCCCTCTCCCTCTGCCCAGCAAACCCACACAAAATGCTTCCTGCTCTCTGAGGAGAAGCAGCTTGGGGCACCCTAGGATGGGATGGCCTGAGCAGGACTCCCAGGTCAGACTTGCTCTGTGACCTTGAGTGTGACCTTGTCTTGGCTTACTTCGCTCTGGGTTTCACTGTCTACAAAAGGAGTTGATCACATTCTCCTCTCAGAGCCACTGTGATAATTAAGTGAAATGATTTTTTTTTCCTTTTTGGTACCAGGGATTGAACTCAGGGGCACTCAACCACTGAGCCACATCCCCAGCCCTATTTTGTGTTTTATGTAGAGACAGGGTCTCACTGAGTTGCTTAGTGCCTCGCTGTTACTGAAGCTGGCTTTGAACTCACGGTCCTCTTGCCTCAGCCTCCCAAGCAGCTGCAATTTCCAGGCAGGCGCCTCTGTACCTGGCAAGTAAAATGATTTCTGTGAAGGGTCAGAAACAGTGCCTGGCACACA
This sequence comes from Xerus rutilus, assembly GCA_028644305.1. NCBI lineage: Eukaryota > Metazoa > Chordata > Mammalia > Rodentia > Sciuridae > Xerus > Xerus rutilus. Next base: position 9,787,097 of record CM053415.1, on the reverse strand, counting down.
GTGGCAACCAAGGCGGGCGCCTCCAGTTCTACCCGCGGGTTTATTGCACGTCTCTCTTGGCCTCAAAGTGCCACTCACCCCTCACAGCAGCTGTTTGTGTAAGTGGCCAACACTTGCCACTGAACACCAAGCCCCTCAGGTAGCAGGGACCATGCGGGACCCATCTCTGCACCCTCTGGGCCCTGCATGGCGCTCACTGATGCTCCTGAGTGGTGGGCTTTCCCAGGCTTCACTCGGCCCCTCGGTGGCTGTGCAGCTCTGTGGCAGAGGGTGCTCATGACGTGGCAGTTCCAGCCAGACCACTGGTCTGGGCCGGCCTTGCCGCCAAGGCAGCAGGCGCCTTTCATTCATGTTGTGCAGGATTCACCCCCATCATCTCCTGCCAGGGTAGCCGCACTGTCACCCCAGGACTGCCGGAGTATTTCTGTGGCACCAAGCGCTCCTGTACCCGTGGCTAGGGCTTCCTAGGCATTCACCTTCTGAGCCTCACACAAGGTGTAGCTTTTAGCACCTTTCAATTCTCTGCTGCAAGCACAGCACCCAGCAAGTCTTTGCACAAAGTAGATGCATTTACTTTAGGAAGCTTTGGGCTGTGAACAGAGTTAGGCTCAGCTCCACCTGGCTGCAGGCAGTGGGCACTTCCCATCTTATGCATGACCAAGCTTGGGGGTGCTGGAGGACCTGGGTTGATTAGGTCAGTGGCTTGGGGAGAGGGACATCCTCAGGACATCCGTCTCTCCTTCTCTCTGCTCAGCCCTCCTGAGGGTGCTCACCATGCTCTCTAGTGAGCCTTCACGTCACAGCAGCAACCTCAAGCATCACAGCGCCATCCGAAAGCTCAATGACAGGGTGTCTTTTCCGAGTGTTCATGTCAAAGATCAAGGAAAACTACCTGAATTGCCCCCAGCAGACGCTCGTACAGGTTGCACAGGCCGCAACATACTTCATGTGCTTGTTCCCAAACCACAGGCAGAGACCAAACAAGAGCCACTCTTTCAGCTCAGAAGATGCCCCACCTCCCTGAAGCATGAGATGCCCGATTCCTGGAAAACAACAACAACTGAGATTCTGTTAGCAGGAAGAGCAGGGGGCATGGTGCGGATGAACAGCCTCGGTGTCTGCCACAAGGTCGGGAAAGAGCCTGTTGAATCGCATTCGTAGGATGTCCACTCTTCGAAGAGAATAAAGGTAAGTACGTTTTCCTTTGTGAATGGAAATGATGGTCTTGACGCATCGTCAGAGTGAGTCGTTGCAGTGGGGAGTTGCAGGAGACAGAGGGTGGACTCTCAGGTGACCCAGGCCGTGCCAGCTGTTAACAAAAGGACTCATGGAGAACAGAAGGTCATCCCCTTAAGGAAAATCAGCCAGACACAGAAAGACAAGCCCTCATGGCCTCACTCATATGTGCAATCCAAACACTTTGATCTCATCTAGGTTGAGAGTAGATGGCGGTCACCAGAGGCTGGAGAGAGCACAGGGGAGGGAGGCTGAGGAAGGGCTGATCCACGGATACTAAGCTACGGTGAGGTGGCAGCAGAAGGTTCTAGATAATAATGATGTCCCACACACTTCAGAAAAGCTAGAAGAAGGGATTTGGAATGTTTTTCACCATAAAGGAATCTGTCAAAAATAAAAATAAAGCCGGGCACAGTGGCACATGCCTGTAATCCCAGTGGCTCAGGAAGCTGAGGCAGGAGGATGGTGAGTTCAAAGCCAGCCTCAGCAAAAGCAAGGCACTAAGCAACTCAGTGAGGCCCTGTCTCTAAATAAAATACAAAATAGGGCTGGGGATGTGGCTCAGTGGTCGAGTGCCCTTGAATTCAATCCTTGGTACAAAATAAATAAATAAATAAAGATAAGAAAGGGCACAGAGAGGTTAGAATCAAAGTCTATGGAGCAAAGTTGAATGGAGACTGAATCCTCATTTGCATCCCTGTAGATGCAGTTGTTGCTCATACAGCTCCTTGGTATCTTTACTTGTGGCTCTTTAGTTACATAGAACAAAGTCCCATAAAGTAGCTCAATTAAAGGGAAAGTTATTGAAGGCCTGGAACAAGGACCAGACACCACAAGCCAGAAGCCAAGGCCAAGGCTCATGGGGATGGGAACTGCTACACCTCCCAAGAGGCAACCCCTGCCCCCACTTCTCATGGGACCACATGTCACACTGAGCCTCAATCAGCTGACCGGCTCCCTGTGCACACTCACCCTTCTGTACCCCACAGCTTCAACCTGCCTGCTTCCCCATGACCCAGCTCCAGCCTCCACGGCCCCCACCCTGTGCCCCCTTCCAGCTCAGTCCCCCATACCACATGCACCCACCCCTCCACCTCCCTTTGGCCCCATATGACAGGCGCAGGTCTGGGAATTCAGCCATTGCTGCTCAGCCTGTAGACTGGTCCTCCTTGGCTCCAATAAGGTATCAGTGCTGTGGCCTTTGGAGAGACAATGGCAGGAAGGCTAATGCTGGATACTGGCAGATCAGCCTACCCTAGACTTGGCTTTTGCCCTTGATGACTTTTTTCCCAACTGCACAAGTAATTCAGAGGTACGTGCTTTTTTGTAAAATACTGGAAGAGTGTTGACCACTAACCTCCAAACTCACTCCTCTTCCCAGATCCTTTCAAAATTTTTTTAAACATTTTTTTTGGTTTTTAATATTTTTTTAGTTGTTGATGGATCTTTATTTTTTCATTCATTTATTATTTATATGTGGTGCTGAGGATCGAACCCAGGGCCTCACGCATGCTAGGCAAGCGCTCTACCACTGAGCTACAGCCCCAGCCCCAGATCCTTTCAAATTTTCTCACTCTCTCTTCTCCCTTTCTTCTCCTCTCCCTCTCCTGTTTTCTCCCCTCCTCTCTCTTTTTTATATACAAACAACCGGCTAATTATAATCTTGCTTTGTTTTAGATCACATAATTGATTTTATATTGTATATATTCTGAATTTACTTATTTCTTAACAATGTGCTTTAGGGACGTCTTAACGTCACTATATCCTTTTTTTTTTTTTTTGGTACCGGGGATTGAACTCAGGGGCACTCGACCACTGAGCCACATCCCCAGCCCTATTTTGTGTTTTTCACTGTATCCTTTTTTAAAATACTGCAAAGTGTAGTACAAAAGGGTCAGAAATGTCTCCGGATGAATAATTAGGTTGTTTCCAATTTTTCACATTACAAATAGTGCTAAATGTTCAGGTGAAAAACTGAGGGAAATTAAATATCCAGCAATAGGGGAATGGATAAATAGCGTTTTCTTATCATGGAATAATGTATAACAATAAAAAAATGAACCAATCAAAAGTCAGAGATTGTCAAGAGGATGTTTTAAAAAAGATCATCAATATACTGTCTGTAGTAGACACACTTTAGATTCAAAGATGTAAAAAGAATGAAAGTAAAAAGACAGAAAGATATATATCATGCTAGCAACAACCATAAGAACTGAAATGGCTATACCAATATGACAAGAGAGACTTTAAAACAAAAATACTACTAGAGATGGAGAAGAACATTTCATAATGATAAAATGGTCAACACACCAGGGAGATATAACAGTTATAAGCCTATATGCACTTAACAGTGCCCCAAACACATGAGGCAAAGACTGAAAGAATTGGAGAGAGAAATACACAATTCAGCAATAATAGTTGGACAGTTTATTACCCTACTTTCAATAAAGGATTGAACAGCCAGGCAGAAAAAAAAAGAAATAGGAGATTTGAACAACCCTATAAACAAATTAGACCTAGTGGACATCTATAATACACTCCATCTGACAGCAGCAAAACAACACATTTTCAAGCACACACATGAAACATTCTCCAGGGTATCTGCTGAGCCAAGAAATAGACTCAGTAAATTTGAAAGTATTTCAATGATACAGAGTGTATTTCCCTTGCTGGACACAGTGTCATGTGCCTGTAATCCCAGCAACTCAGGAGGCTGAGGCAGGAGGATCACAAGTTTGAGGCCACCTTTAGCAACTTAGGGAGACCTTGTCTCAAAGTGAAAATTAGAAAAGCCCAGGAATGTAGCTCATTGATAGAGTGCCCCAGGGATCAATCCTCCATACCAAAAAAAAAAAAAAAAGAGCCAGAGTATTAAATTAGAAATCAGTAACAGAAAGAAATGTGGGAATTCACAATTTGGGGGAAATTAAACAGGACTCTCCTAAATAACCAATGGGCCAAAGAAAAAAATCACAAGAGAAATTGGAAAGTCAAAAGGGAATTAAAATTAGAATAATGTGTTTGTGAAAACACAACACACCAAAACACATGGGTGCAAGTAAAGCAGTGCTCAGAGGAAAAGTTATAGCTATAAATGCCTGTACCAGAAGGGAAGAAAGATCTCAAATAAATAACCCACCCTCCCGCCTGACAAAGGCAGAAGAAAAAAAGAGCTAACTAAATCCAAAGTGAGCACACACACACAAAAAAAAGAAAATAATAAAGACTGGGGCAGAAATAAGTGAATTGAAGAGCAGAAAAGAAATAAAGAACCAGAAGTTGGTTCTTTGAAATACCAACAAAATTGACAAACTTTTAGCTGGACAAAGAAAAACAGGAAGACTCAAATTACCAGAATCAGAGATGAAACAGGAGATGTTATAGCTGACCTTACGGACACTGAAAAGGATTGTGAAGGAAATCATGAGCAGTTGACGTCGGTAGATTAGGTGACATAGATGAAGTGGACACTGGAATGACGCTAACTCCTAAAGCTGGCCCAAGAAGAATAGACAATACAGACAGGCCTAGGACAAATAAAGAAATTGAGTCCATAATAAAAATAATAACTCACAAAGAGAAGGTCACACCCAGATGTCTTCAGTGGTAAATTCTACTGAACAGGAGAAAAATTAGTACTGGATCTTCAAAAATGCTTTCAAAAAGTTGAAGGACAACATTTCCCCATTCATTCTATAAAGCCAGTATTACCCTGCTGTAAAAAACAGACAATGACATCCAGCAAAAGAAAACTAGAGACCAATATCTCTTCTGAACACACATGCAAAAATTCTTTTAAAAAAATAGAAAATTGAACCCAGAAACACAGATCAAGAAGGATGCACCATAACTAAGTGGGATTTATCCTAGGAATATGAGGTTTAGTAACATCCAAAAATCAGTTAATGTAGCACACCATATCCATAGAATAAAAAATAAAACCACATGATAATCTAAATAGATACAGAAAGAGCATTTGACAAATTCAGATTCAAGCACCCATTCATGACAAAAACATTCAACAAACCAAGAGTGGAAAGGAACTTTCTTAACATGATAAAAAAAATCCATTAAAAAAAAAAAAAGCTACATAGCTAATGGTGAAGGACTGGGGGCTTCCCTCCCCCCCAAGATCAGGACCAAGATGAGAATATCCACTCTCTCCATTTCTACACAACAGTGTACTGGAGGGTCTAGCCAGGGCAAATAGGGGAAAAGGAGGGGGCAGGAAAAGGCATCCAGATTGAACAGATAGAAGCAAAACTATCTCTATTTGCCAGTGACATGCTCTTACATAGAGAAAATCATAAGGCATCTACTAAAAAACTATTAAAACTAATAAATGATTTCAGCAAGATTATAGAATACAAGATCAATGTGCAAAAATCAATTGTGTATCTATACATCAGCACAGAATGTTTCACAAATGAAGTTAAGAAAGGAATTCCCATTCACAATGTCATCAATAAAACACTTAGGACTACATTTAACAAAGGAAGTGCAAGACTTGCATACTATATTAGTCAGTTTTCTGCCACTATAACAAAATACCTGATATAGGCTACTTATGAAGTAAAGAAAGAGAGAGGTTTGTTATGGCATGCATTTCTGAAAGTTCAAGTCCAGGATTGGTGGCCCCATTGGTTTGGGCCTCTGGTGAGGCAGCACATCTTTTGGATGTGCATGTCAAAGTGAGTAGTAATATCTTGAGTCAGGAAGCAGAGAAGAGAACAGAGGATGGACAGGGTCCCATAATCCTTTTTGATGACGTGTCTCCAGTGACCTAAGAACCTCCTAAAGGCCTATAGCTCCTCCCAGTAGTGCTATCCAGGGGACCAAGCCTTTATATACAGACCTTTGGGCAACACTAAACATCCAAATTATAGCACACACTGAAAACTATAAAACATTGCTGAAAGAAATTAAAGAAGATTTAAATATATGGAAAGATATCCCATGTTCATGGACAGAAGATTTAATATTGTTAGCAGCAATACTCCTCAAGCCAATCTACATACATATTCAGTGCAATCACTATCAAAATACCAGCTTCCTTTTTTGCATAACTTGACGGTAATCCTAAAACTTATATGGAACTGTAAAGGGGCACCTAGTAGCCAAAATAATCTTGAAAAAGAAGAATAAGGATGGAGGATGTGTATTTCCCAATTTTAAAACATACTACAAATCTACAGTAATCAAGACAACATGATACTAGCTTAAAGATAGACATAGAAATCAACAGAATAGAATTGAGAGTCCAGAAACAAACCTTTACATTTATGGTCAGTTGACTTTTAAACACAGACTTTTAAACACAGATCATTAAATGGGGAAAGAATAGTGCTGGAGTGACTAGGTGTCCACACATAAAAGAATGAACTTGGACCCCTACTTTACATACACACACACATTAACTCAAAATGGATCATAGGCCTGAATGTAAGAAGTGAAATATAAAACTCTAACAAAAAAATAGGTGTAAGTCTTCACCACTTTGAGTCAGACAATGATTTTTTGATGCATGCCAAAAACAAGTGCAAAAAGAAAAATAAACAAATTGAACTACACAAAATTTCAAACATCTGCATTACAAACATTGTCTTTAAGACAAGTTACAAGAGGAGAAATATCTGCAAGTCATATATCTGATGCAGGACTTGCCTCCAGAATATATAAAGAATTCCTACAACTCAATAATGAAAGGACAAGCAGACAGTTTTGAAATGGGCAAAGGCTTTGAATAGATGTTTCTCTTGGCAAGTGGCCAATGTGCACATGAAAAGATGCATATCATAAATCATTAGGAAAATGCAAAGCCACCATGAGATACCACTTCACATCCAATAGGATGGCAACAGTGGAAAAGACAGACAATAACACGTGTTAACAAGAAGGGGAGAAATCAGAGCCCTCAGATATCACGGGTGTGCCTGTAAAATGGTGTAACTTCGGAAACCAGTTTAGCAGGTCCTCAGTGTAAATGTAGAGTTACCACATGGCTTAGGAATGGCACTTCAAACTGTCTAGTCAGGGGAAATAAAAACATATACCCACATGAAAACTTGCCCATGAACATTCATAGTGATATTTTTCATAAGAGACAAAAAGAACTCAAATGTCCGTCAATCGATGAAAGGATAAACAAAATGTGTCATATCCATAGAAAGGAAAAATCATTTGGTAATTTTTTAAAAAATGAAGTACAGACACATGCTACAACCGGAACCAACCTCGAGAACATTATGCAAAGTGAAAGAAGCCAGTCACCAAAGAACAACAACAACAAAACAAAAACCTACTAATTCTATGATTTCATTGGTATGGAACATGGAGGAAAGACAAATCCAGAGAGACAGAAATTGGATTAGTGGTCGCCTGGGATGAGGGTACTTGAGGGAAATGAAGAATGGCTAATTATGGTATTAGGTTTCTTTTTGAAATGATGAACATGTTTTTAAATTGCTTATGGTGACAGTTGTACAATTCTGTGAACCATGGAATTATATACATTTAAAAGGTAAATTGTAAGGCACGTGAATTATATCTCAATAAAGCTGTTTTTAAAAAATATGAAAGAGGGCTGGGGTTGTGGCTCAGCGGTGAAGTGCTTGCCTCGCATGTGTGAGACACTGGGTTTGATCCTCAGCACCACATAAAATAAATAAAGATATTAAAAAATATATATGAAGGGCTGGGGCTGTAGCTCAATGGTAGAGCGCTTGCCTGGCATGCGTGAGGCACTGGGTTCGATCCTCAGCACCATATATAAATAATGAATAAAATAAAGATTCAACAACTAAAAAAATTTTAAAAAATATATATATATATATATGAAAGAAAGTGGATAAAACTTGAAAATATTATGCTAAAAGAAGCTGGTCACAAAGACCACATATTATATGACTCTATGTATATATTAAAAGTTCAAAATAAAGGAATCCATGGAGAAAAAGCAAATCGATTAGTAGTTGCCAGTGAGGGAGGGAGTAGGAAGAAGTCAGAAGCAACTGCTAATAGATCTGTGGTTTCTTTTACAGAGGAAAAAAACTATGCTAAAATATTAGGCTGTGGTAATTACTGCACAACCCATGAGTGCATTTTAAAAAACTTGAATTGTGTACTTTAAATTGGCAATTGTATGGTATGCGAATTATATTTCATTAAAACTTTTTTTAAAATCAATGAATTAGATCAGTATGTATCCACCTAGATAAATCTCGAAACAACATGGGGTGGGGGTGGGGAGAAGGCAAGATGAGAAAGAAAACGTACAGTACACCAGTATCCTATCATTTATGTGAAATTAAAAAAATTAATAGTATCATGTTGTTTTGAGAAAAATATATTCTTAGGAAAAAAACTGGTAAAGGTATAACTCCAACAGCAGCATTTTTCCTCTCCCTATAAACAACCTTTTAAAACTTTTATGGATTATCTTTCCATTGTTTATGTTTAGTATATAAGAAATAAATATATATATTCATATCTGTTCTCAGATAATAATGATAAAAGATAAAATGCCACATATACTTTACTGTACTTTTGGTTTTTTAACTTAATAAAAGTGTATTCTAGAGACCACTGGGGAGCGGTCCAGGGAGGCTCCTTGACTGGGGTTTATGTCCACAGGGAGGCGGCCAGCAATGGATGAGGACATGGAGACACTGAAGGATGAGGAAGACGCCCTGTGGGAGAACGTGGAGTGTAACCGGCACATGCTCAGTCGCTACATCAACCCGGCCAAGCTCACTCCCTACCTGCGCCAGTGCAAGGTCATCGACGAGCAAGACGAGGATGAAGTGCTTAACGCCCCCATGCTACCATCCAAGATCAACCGGGCAGGTAGGGCAGGAGGGCTTGTAGGGACGAGGGCGGGCCACCCCAGGAAGCTGCTGCAGAACCTACCCTCATTTAGCAGCACCAGAATGGGGTTCAAAAATCCTGACGTCCAGGGGTCACTGTCCACTCCTGACCCCTCACAAAGTTGTCTGCATATAGAACTCCAAGGATCCATGAACTTGGGGAGGGGTGGAATTACATCTTGGTTTTACAAACTTCAACTGAAATTTAGCCTGGCCTTCAATTACAAATGACAGCAGGTGTCCGCAGCAGCGATGGGTAACCTCTGACTCTGTCAACAGTAAAAATTACAGGTATCTCTATGTCACATTACAGCTTTGCAGATGTCTTAAAATACCATTTGCATGCCTCTGTTGAAATTACAGTAGTTATTAGACCTGCCAAGAGATCTTGTTATTTAATGCATTAACAAAGAAATACATCCATTACTAAATCACAAATTTGTTTAATATTTGATAACTGGATTTTATTACAATCGGTTTCCTTTGTAACCTGATGTATTTAATTTGTTTAGAACTATTATTCTGGAAAGAGATTCTCAGGCTTTTCTAAAGTGCCTGGCCAGGGGGAGGTGGTGGAGGTGGAACTTTACCAAACTCTGTAAGGTAGTGTGTTTGTGGAACATGTTTAGTTTAGTTTAGTTGTTTATATGTACACATAGGTTTCTATACTTATCCTGGTGTATGGGCACTACCAAGTCATGGTGTAAAATGTATTTCTTTCTGTGGATCACAGTTGAAGAAGCTTGGAAACCACTGTCCCACAGCATGGCTAATAAGTGGTTCATATGCTGTGACTCTCCTCTGCATTCACAGCAGACATCCTTAATTAATCACAGCGTGTTTTCCCACTGAGCTTGGATATAACTTTGGAATCCTTCTCAACTCAGTGCTCTAGGCAGCTTCCCCAAACAAGCAAGATTGACACAGATGAAATTTATTTATCATATCTGTCCTAGGGAAAAGGTAGAGTTTTAGGACATAAATGGAAGAAATATCCGAAAATAAAACATTTAAGGAAGGGACACGAAGTATAAAACAATAAATAGAATTACTACTGCCTTAGTCAGATTTTTCATCATTACAACAAAATAACTGACACAGGAAAACTTTATAAAGAAAAGAAGTTTGTTTAGCTCACAGTTTTAGAAGTCTGAGGGCACATTACTAGCATCAACTCAGCTCTGGGGGGGACCTTCTTGGCTACATTCCATAACAGCAGGAGTAAGGAAGGAAGAGATTACATTGACCAGCAAGAAGCCAGATAAAAACTGGGATCCCACAGTCCTCTCCCAGAGCACACCCCCAAATGACCTAAGGACTAACCTCTAGGCCCCATTTCTTAAAGGTCTCCACCATCTAGTATTTCCACCCAAGGACCAAGCTCCTAGCATGTGACCCTTTGGGGGACAAACAACATTCAAACCACAGAAAGTAGGTGGAAACTGGAAGTTGCTGGCAGATGACATCTAGGATAAAGATGTTTCCAGACTGTGCAATAATCCCAAAGAAGAACAGGGAGGCATGCCTCTTTCTTATGACCTCTCCTAGCTTCCCACCCACACAGTTGTTTTCCTGCTCTGAATCACAGAGAATCATGTATGATTCCCTATACTTCTAACCTCCTTCGATCAGAACAGCTGGGGCCTATATGGTTCATTTTAGCGCTGATCCATCGGGGAGTTCTGCTGGGTTCATGTGGCTATAATTCCACTCATCCCGGTCGTAGCAGTTTTTAGAGAAAGGAAAGGGGCACTCAATCTATTCCTGCTGAGGGCCTGGCCTTTGATTTACAGAGTATATGGATTCCATGGTACAACCCGGGAATGACAAAACACGGCCAGAGTCTTCTTAGAGCTAACTGAGGGATCTAAGACTGGATATGGAGACTTGGGTCCAGTCAGGCACGTATTGTGCTTCACATGAAATGATCTGGATTTGGACTTTCCTCTAGGCCGCCTGTTGGACATTCTACACACCAAAGGGCAAAGAGGCTATGTGGTTTTCTTGGAGAGTCTGGAATTTTACTACCCAGAACTGTACAAGCTGGTGACTGGGAAGGAGCCTACCCGGAGATTCTCCACCATTGTGGGTAAGCAATGTGGTCGATGGGAATACCTGGACTTCAAGAAAGGGGGTGTATATGTGTGGTGTGTGCTATGTGTCCCACAGTGGGACAGTTTTAAAGCTGCAAGTGTGTAACATATGGGATTTGGGGCTGTCCATCATGCAGTCTGCCTGGTGATGAAAGGTAGGTGACAGAGACAAACTGAAGCAGGGGCCAAGAGTAGTGAGCATTCACAGAGTATCCCCATGAATGGTGTGGGGGGTGGTCAGAAGAGCACTCTGCCTCTGGATATTTTTTCTTTTTTTCTTCTTTTTGGGATGTATGTGTGTGTGTGCTGGGGATTGAACCCAGGGCCTTGTGCATGCCAGGCAAGCACTCTACCAGCTGAGCTATGTCCCCAACCTTGCCCTCTGGATCTTTTCCTTGCCTTCTCTGCTCTCTTTCCAGTGTCCCAAGGGCCAGGATCCTTGGGCATCTCATCTTCTTCATCTTCCTTCCTAAACATTTTTAAAATCAGTCTCCTCCCTGTCTGCAGTCAGACCCCCAGCCCCATCAACCCCCTTCATCCCTTCCTGGTCTGCTCTGATGCTTTCTGCAGTCTCGCGCTACCCTCCCCCGCCTAAAACCCTTCCGTGGTTTTCCATTGTTGCTCTGTAAAGACTCACGTCTTTGATGGGGCCCATAAGGACCCTAACACTCTAGTGCCTCCTGAGACTCCCCAGCCTCATCTTTCCGCCCCTCCCTCCCTCTCCCCTCTCCACTCTTCTCTTTCCTCCTCACCCTCCCCTCCCCTGCCCTTTCTCTTCCCCCTCTTGGCTCAGCCACTTTGGTCTTTAGTTCCTGAAATATGCCAAGACCCTTCCTTCCTCCTCAGGTGACCTTAGCAATGTTATTCCACCTTTCTAGAATACTTTTTCCCTCCTGAACATTTTGGCCTAACCATCAGGGGCCTTCTCCAAAGCCTCTCCCTACCAGACTGGATCTGGTCCCTCACAGTAAATTCTCAGGGCCGCCTATGTCTTAACTTTGTGAAGAAGTCTAGTTATCCCTGTGTGTGATCATTCCTCTGTTTTGCTCTCCCTGAGTCCCCAGTGCCTAATGGGTAACAAGAGCTGACTAAACTGTTGGTAAGTGAACAAGTGGATCAACGTCACCTGCCCCCCGTCCAGAACCTCCTCCGTGTCCTGCCCGGTCCTCAGGCCTGACTGAGTGTCCCTCTCCGCAGTGGAGGAGGGCCACGAGGGCCTCACGCACTTCCTGATGAACGAGGTCATCAAGCTGCAGCAGCAGATGAAGGCCAAGGACCTGCAGCGGTGCGAGCTGCTGGCCAAGGCGCGGCAGCTGGAGGACGAGAAGAAGCAGCTGACGCTGACCCGGGTGGAGCTGCTGACCTTCCAGGAGCGGTACTACAAGATGAAGGAGGAGCGGGACGGCTACAACGAGGAGCTGGTCAAGGTCAAGGACGATAACTACACCTTAGCCATGCGCTATGCGCAGCTCAGCGAAGAGAAAAACATGGCGGTGATGCGCAGCCGGGACCTCCAACTCGAGGTAGGGCATCTGGGGGCTCCTCGCCAGGCTGAGCCAAGTGGAAGGTGGGCTGCAAGACCCCAACGGGCATGTGCTGGCACGCGCGCACGCACACACACACCAGAGCTTCATGCCCAGGTAGGGGAGAGGGACCCGAGGAGCCAGTGACTCCAGGTTTCCAGGTCCACCATGCGCATGTGTGTGCGACCCAGTAGGGCTTAGTGCCTCTGCTCAGCCTCTGTGCATATTCAGACTTGCGCATAAAGAAACAGTGGAGCTTGGTGCTACTTTGAACCTCACTGTGCGTGCTCTGCACATGCGCAGAAATGGGCACACAGCCTCCACGCTCGCCAAGGTGAGAAATGAAATGGGGAAAGTAGGGTTTCAGTGGCGAGAGGAGAAATACGAGACCCAGGGCCCAGATTATGATGCTTAGAAAAATTAGTAAGGAAATGAGCGCAGCCCCTGCTCCTACGGAATGAATTTCTCAGGGCTAGGACTCTGGTCCATCACACTTGTAATCCACAAAGTTCAGCATGGTTCCTGGCATGGTGGGAAAACCAGTGCATTTACCAGTAAACAATCCACCAGCCAAATGATTGACATGATTAATGAGTTTGCCTCCTAAATGCAGAAAGAGAAAGGAATTTGCTTCATTCATTTCACCTATTTATTGAGTACCGCCGTGCATCAGCTCTGTTCCAGGAATATAAATCTCAAGACGAAGGTCTTGCCATCACGGAACTTACATTATAATCAGAAAACAAATACATAAATAGTTTGAGTGCTATCAAGAAGACTGAATGAGGATAGAGAATAGGAGTGCTGTTTTATCTAGGGTGGTCAGGAAAGGTCTCTGAGAAGAGGACACCCAAACAAGGATCTACAGAAAGGGAGGAAACCTGGAAAGTCAGAGGAAAGGCAAATGCAAATCCCAGGTAGGAGCAGAGAGGAAGCTTGGGAGTTTGTTTGTTTTGGATAACATGAAGGAGCCAGTGGAGCTGGAGCCAGAGGAGCAAATGGCATGGGAGAGATGGCCAGGGTCCAGATCATAGGGGCATAGTAAGAAATTTGGAATTTATTCTAGCTGTGATGGGAAGCCACTGAAGGATTAAGAGCTGGGGAGTGACAACAGATTTATATCTTAGAAGGATCACTCCGGCTTCTGGGTGGAAAATAGACTCGGAATATTTATTAAGCACCTGCCATGTGTAAGGCACTGTGCTAAGCACTGTGGGGGACATGGGGATAAATAACCTGAGCTCTGCTCCGGTCACTTACAATTTAGTGAGGCAGACAGATCTGTAAACAATCCTCGAGAATTTAGGGGAATTGAGGCCATGGCAGTGGAGCGTTTCAGTTAAGAGCATGAACTGTGAAGTCCTTATAGGTTTGAGTTCAAATTCTGGCTTCTGATTCCACTACTTACTTGGCTATTGGCCTCAGTTTTTATTTGTAAGTGATGATAAAGATAAAACCTGTACCCTGGGATTGCTGAGGTGCTGTACCCTAAGTTTTTGGCAGAGTAAGTCCTGTATTTTGTGGGACTAGGAATCTGGCTGGGGCCTCAGTTGATCTTCAAAGATACTGAAGGGGAATTTTTTTTTGCCTGACCAAGAAGAGAGGTTTCTGTGCTGTTTTGTCTAGGGTTGAGGGAAGTTAACCTGCATCAAGTTAACTTAGAAAGTTTCTCTCTTCCAACTTCCTGCTGTATAATGTTTCCCTAAAGATATGTTAATAATGAGAAAGTGTGTGTAGTAGAATTGAAAGAACACCAGCTAACTGAGTCCCTAGGTCATTTCTCTACCCCAGGCTGTTTCCCTCTTGCCCCTTTCTCCAGTGTCTCAGGCCACACTGCGCAGTAGCAGCCCTCTCCTTGCTAAAGCCACCACCCCTCTACCTGCCCGATTTCTTGAGACTATTCTCCCCACAAGCCTCGATTTGAAAAATGACACCTGCTCCTTTGGCATCTCCCTTCCTTGCAGCCCTTGAGGGCAGTGCTTTACCAACGTCCGTCAGCTTGGGGAGGCAGAGAAGCTTAGTCACAAAGCCTCAGGACATCTGCTGGCCCCAGTTCCTGATGCTAAACTCTTGAGGGTGACGCTCGGCACATCTGCAGTCATGCTTTTCAGACGCAGCTGCTTGCTGCCTTCTCCAGGAGGCTGCTCTTCCTGGCACTAAATCCAGACAGGTCCTTTTAGGCCAGAGGTTCCGAGGATTTAGACTCCAGTGAGTTTCAAGCTGCTTTTGGTTTTGTTGTTTTTAGCAGTAGTGCAATGTATTCCAATAAAGTCCTGGAATTCCTCTTGCAATTCACACAAAACCATACAACAGCAGGAATGAAGTCAGGGTGGTGGCCAGATCTGTGGCTTCTCAGCATCTTTTCCCTCCCTTTCATCACCTTACAGTTCTTCAGGGGAATCCCTGAGTTCCAGGGATCTGGGACTATTATAAAAGGCCCACTGAAATCAGTGTCATATCCTGGGGAGACACCAGCTGGGGGATCCTCATCTGTAACCCTCTTCTATCCTACAAATTTCCCTGAGAGAATTTTCTAAGGGACAGATAGCTCTTTAGAAATATTCTAAATTAGCTCATGGGGAACTTTCCATCAACAAGGAGATGATGATATGTTTTACTGCAGAGAGTTTCTGGGAGCCCTTCCCCACCACCAGCTGGAAGGGGGAGGGGCAGAACCTAGCTGGTGCCAGAAGCCCAGGGGGATCTAGAGAAGTGTTACCTCTTCTGTCTCCTGCCAACTGCATTCTCCCCTCGCCCTCTTGGGTGTTTCAGATTGATCAACTGAAGCACCGATTGAATAAGATGGAGGAGGAATGTAAGCTGGAGAGAAATCAGTCCCTGAAACTAAAGAACGACATCGAGAATCGGCCCAAGAAGGAGC
Organism: Xerus rutilus; assembly: GCA_028644305.1. NCBI lineage: Eukaryota > Metazoa > Chordata > Mammalia > Rodentia > Sciuridae > Xerus > Xerus rutilus. The sequence goes on along the minus strand of CM053415.1, from coordinate 9,771,499 downwards.
AGGTCCTGGAATTGGAACGGGAGAATGAGATGCTGAAGACCAAGATCCAAGAGCTGCAGTCCATCATACAGGTGAGGGCGTGCCTACCTGGGTGTGAGTCCAGAGCCTCAGCTTGCTGACCGCACATGACCCAGGCCATCCCTAGCCACTACATCTGTGAAGTGGGGATGACCAAGCCAGCTCTTGTCAGAGATGTCCCGTTATGGGAAATCATACTTAGAAACACAATTCCTTCCTGGAAGCACTCTGTGAAAGCCACATGGAAATCAATGCCCCGGTGCCGAGGGATGTCAGGAAACCACCTTTCCCTTAAAGATTCCAAAGAAACTCAACTATGCACTCTGTGCATGTGCCTCCTATATTGGTCACCCCAGAATCGTGTCTATACAGAGAGGGACATCGCTGAGGAATCATATTCCAAAGTGCATTTGCAGAGAAGGAAAGAAAAAAAATACCTCCCCCTCTGCTGTCTCCAGAGTGATCCCCCAGGATTGCCACCTGGGGCTTGTGGCTCTGTTTCTAAGCAGAGGCTGAGCCTGATTTATCAGGGCAGATGAGTTGATATTTCCAGGGCAGCATCTGGAAGGCAGAGTGGCCTCCTTTTGTTGTCAGCTCGGAAGTGTTTTACAGAGAGCAGCCAGTGTCGGCTGGGCTGAGATAAGAGCTGGGAGAACAATGTGCTCAGGGTACTCCTGAGAAGTAGTGAGTCTTATGCTTCTTTCCAGGTGATAAACTTCTTAAATAATAAGCTGCTTAAAGACCCCAAGAGAAATCTCTTCTTGGCTCCGCTTTCCTGCCACAGAGCCTTCTGTTCTCTCAGCATCTGTGGCTGGCTCTTTCATCCTAGCCTTCCATGTCCACCTTGTTCCCCGCCCCTGTCCCTAACACCATCAAACCCCGCTACCTGTCTGCTCAGGCCGGCAAACGCAGCCTGCCAGACTCAGACAAGGCCATCCTGGACATCCTGGAGCATGACCGGAAGGAGGCACTGGAGGACCGGCAGGAGCTTGTCAACAAAATCTACAACTTGCAGGAGGAGGTCCGCCAGGCAGAGGAGCTGCGGGACAAGGTGGGAGCCAAGACCACGGGCAGCGTCCCTTCCTTACCAGGGTGCACCCATGTGTGCTACCTGGAGCCCCACATTTCTTTCCAGGGACTGGGTCTGCCCCTGGTATAAATTTTCTCTGCTCCCTTGCAATCTTTTATGATTTCTAAATATGAGCTTAGCTTAGCACCTGTCTTCCCCTTCCTAAACAAGGAAGCCACAGGAAGGCAGGCGCAGTGTGTGCACTGTCCTCCCCTACATTACCTGGTACGGAGTAGGTCCTCAGCAGTCCTCGGTTGATTGACTGGTCTAGCTTGGTGCCTTTCAGTCAGATCACTGGACCTCAGAAGGACAGGCTGCGTCCAACTCAAGGAGGTACAAGCAGGAAATAGCTGTTAGCCCTGACCTATCGATTGCTCCATACATGTATTGATTTCTCCATGTTGCTCACAGTACTTGGAGGAAAAGGAAGACCTAGAGCTCAAGTGCTCGACCCTGGGGAAAGACTGTGAAATGTACAAGCACCGCATGAACACGGTCATGCTGCAGCTGGAGGAGGTGGAGCGGGAGCGGGACCAGGTATGAGTGCCACCCAGAGAGTGGGGGACCACAGGCTGCACTGCAGGGCCCCTGTCCCAGGCCACTGGAATCCATCAGTGAGTTTTGACCAATAGAATGTCACTGGCCACACAGGAATTACTCATGAATCCATCTGTCCTACTTCTGATCCAAACATGAATTCCATCCCAAGAGGCTTTGAGACCCATGCCATTCAGGGACCAGGCAGGGAGACAGGCAGAGCCAGGCCCAGGGGCCCACATAATAGCATGGTGTTCAAATGCCTGGACTATTGAGTGAGGACAGGTTCAGAGGCAACCCATCCATCACTCATAAGATGTGTGCCCACAGGCAAGCTGCCCCTCTGAAGCCTCCATCCTCATCTCTAAAAGGGGAATAATTAACATAGCACCACCCACTAGACCCAGGGGTGGACTCTGAGTTATGCGTCGGTGTCTGGCACATAGCATAGGCAGGACGCTCGGCCCTGGGATGGCACTAATGAAGAGGGTAGTGGTGACACCCAAGAGTCAGGGCCAGGAAAGAAATGACAAACACTACAGCCAACATCTGGACTGGAGATGACGTGTGGCCCCAGCCCGCTGTGATTTGGTCAGAGTGAGGCACCAAAGGGGACCCTTGTCCTGCGTCCCTCCACAGGCCTTCCATTCCCGAGATGAAGCACAGACTCAGTACTCGCAGTGCTTAATAGAGAAAGACAAGTACCGGAAACAGATCCGGGAGCTGGAGGAGAAGAATGACGAGATGAGGATCGAGATGGTACGGCGGGAGGCCTGCATCGTCAACCTGGAGAGCAAACTCCGCCGCCTCTCCAAGGACAACAGCAGCCTCGACCAGGTGGGCCAGGCCAGCCGTGGCCCCACACCTGCCGCCAGCTGCTGTGCTGACACCGGGGATGGCTGGCCAGGGGCACCACTGTGAAGGGACTTTGTACGTTGGAAGGAAGAAGTACACCATTCCCTCCCACACGGAACAATCCATGCCCCTTAAGCTTCCACGTGTGTCTCTAGTGTTGAGTAGAAGCCACTCATCTCACCTCAAAGTTAGAAGGTAGAATTTAGGATAGCCACTTCCTGGCTCAGACAAGCAGCTTCACCATTAGAAGCTTTGGCACCTCTCAGTTGACCACAGTCAACTCCCCTTGGGCTCTCCCTGCCCACAGGATGGCCCTTAGTTTGAAGATGCCCTGCTCTTGTTAAAGCTGCTGGTGCCCGTGAGTAAACTCACTGATGGCCACGTGAGTGGCTGAGTGCATTTCCCAGCGGGCCCCAGGCACCCAGAAATGAGTGAATGTTGCACCAGGTCAGATGAGATCATGGTCACTGTAGTGAGAAGCTGCCGGGTACAGTCCTGGGCAGGTGCAATGCAGGTCCCTCCCAGAGCCCACAGAACCATCCTTCAGGGAAGCTGCACTTACTGTCCTCATTTACAAAGGAAGGGACCAAGATGGAAGGGCTGAGTCATTGTGACTCACCAGAGCCCTGGAGAGACTGATCAGAATCCCTCCCCCTACCAGCAGGCAGAATCCCACAGTGGAGGCAAATACAGAAACAGTTTTTCAGCACAGTTTGTGAATTCCAAGTTCAAGGATGCCATGGGAGCCCAGGGAGGAGTCCCCTTCCAGGTTATAAGAAGACCCACTGCAGAACGAGCCCTGCATCCTCAGGCCCCCACCTGGGATGCTTACCTGGTATTGCTGAGTGTCCCTGTCAGGGGGACCAGGATCCTGTGATGTGCTCTCATCTGGCCTTTGAGTGAAGTCCTCTCTGTTTCCATCACCAGCCTAGTGCTAGGCACAGATGGGAACCCTGGCTAGTGCCATGCATGATGCTGGCCAGGACCAGCATGAGCAGAGGCCCGGAGGTGAGGCCTGGCAGGCAGGTGGCTGTCTGTGGACTGGGAAGTGAGGAGAGGACAGAAGACAGAACAGGCACGTCAGGGTTCCCTGAGTACCCTGAAAGGCTTTGCAGCTGTTCTGGGACCTCGAGGGGTTCGTACAGTATTCGCATGTTTCTAGCTCAGGCGTGGGGCTAGATGTTGGAAGACAAGGAGGCCAAGTTGAAGGGGCTGAGGCAGAGAGGCAGCAGCCCCTTCCCTGCACAAGACAGTGAAGGCCCGGCCCAGGCCCCGGTGAGGTCAGAGGAGTGCTGAGCCAGGATGTAGGCCACGGCATCCGGGTAGACGTCGGGTCAGGAAAGAGGATGAGCCTCTGGGTGTTGAGCTGTGGTGCCAGAGGAAACAATGGCACCATTGGCCACCTGTTCTGCTGACGGCCAGCTGCTCATCACACCTGTCTCCAGCACTGGCATCTCTGTCTCCAGAGTCTACCCAGGAACCTGCCAGCCACCATCATCTCACAGAACTTTGGGGACGCCAGCCCCAGGATTAATGGTCAAGAAGCTGACGATTCTTCAACCTCAGAGGAGTCACCTGAAGACAGCAAGTACTTCCTGCCCTACCACCCGCCCCGGCGCAGGATGAACCTGAAGGGCATCCAGGTACCTGGGTGCAGAGACCCATAGTGGGGCAGGCACCAAGTCAGACCCCCAAAGGGGAAGGTGCCAGGGCTGGGAGTCTCCCAGGCTGTGCCTGGCTTTGCTTGGGTGTTGGGGACCCAGGTGTCACTAGATGAGTTTCAACCCTGGAAACAGAAATGATGCCAAGTTAGGGTATTTATTTGTTTGTTTTTACTGATCCCATTTCTCCTATGAGAGAAAGGAAAAGAGTGAAGTACACGGTATTTCCAAATTCATTTGCTAATTTAACAAATAAGTATTGAGTGCCTGTCACATGCCATCATGACAGTGTCCCAACTGTGTTGCTCAGTGCCCAGTGCAGTCCCCCACACATGGCTGATTCAATGAAGAGCCAGAGAGCATGTGAGCGAATGGGACCATCTCATCAGGCCTGACCTGCCTCGGCCTCTCCCACCATGACCCCTGGTGGGGCCCCTACCTGGGGCCAAAGGTGGTGGGGCAGCTGCCCTAGAGCCTCATCCTTCTCTAAACCCCCTGCCCTGTGCACCCAGCTCCACCTCACCCTAGATCCTCTGCCACTCTGAGAGCTGTGGGGCAGGCCTTGGGGAGCTTGGGCCAGCACCTGCCTGTCAAAGCCTAGAGGAGCCATCTGAGTGTCCCATCCCAGCTGCAGGAGACCCACGTCCTGTGAAACCATGCCAACCATGCTTTGAGAGGCAGAACAGTCTTTTCTGGTTTTTATTTTTTCTTAGTGCCAGTGACATGTGTCTAGGGCCTTGTTTGATTTGTGTCCTCTGTCTAGTTTCTTCCCCTCCCCTCTCTTTCAGCTACAGAGAGCCAAATCCCCCATCAGCCTGAAGCGAGCATCAGATTTTCAAGGTTAGTGAGACGCCCGGATCCCTCTCTCCCTTCCTCATCTGTCGCTCTGTCTCTCTCGGTCCATCTGTTTCTCCCACTGCAGTTATCAACCCTGCAGGCCGACCTGGGTGGGACCTTGGGGGTCTCAGGATGGTGAGAGCCCATTAGGTAGTGATTAATGTTCATCATTATCCAAAGTGCACAGGGACCCTGCCCACCAGGTCGCCCTGGGCTTCCCTCCCCAACGCAGCGCCACTCCCCTTGGAGCTGTGCATCTTTGCTGGAGCCTGTCAGCCAAGGACTGCCTGACCTTCCTCCACACCCTGGCTGGGCAGGCTGTGGGATCCTCCAGAAGCCCCTTGGTTCTCCCAGACACACTGCCTGGAGTTCCTTCTTTTGTCCGTACCTCGCGTCCTGAGTGATGACCAACTACGGACAGTTTGCTAGGAGAATGCATACCTCCTACGTGTAGGAAGGTTCAGGAAAACGCCCTGGTGTGTTCCCCACATGCTCAGTCATGTTGAGGAGGGAAAAGTGTCACTGGCCACCCAAGGGAGCAGTTAAGGGTGTGGGACATTTAAACTGGGCCTTGAAAAATGAGAACTTGGGTGCCTGAACCCCAGTGTCTGGCAAGGCTCCTCTGCAGAAGGGGCAGCAGAAAGAAAGGGGAGGAGCCCAGGCAGGGTGCCAAGTGCCAAGTCTTCCATCCCAGAGCACAGAGACAAAGCAAAACCCCTGGGGGCCTGGGAGTTGTGCCAAGCATGTGGGTTTCACCCTGCTCTGGTGACAGCCTCCACGTGGCTTTGAGGGAACAGTTCAGACCTGGGCTTTGGGCAGGTCTCTTCGGACATGAAGTGAGGTAGGCAGCTGTCCCCATGGCTGCCAGCTTATGCACCTGAAGTGCCCAACCTACCTTTACTGGGTCAAGGGCCTGATCCAGGTCCCTCATGACTATCGGGTATCTCAGCAGCCGTCTTTATCAAAAGGGATGTGCACAGGGCCTAGAGCCTGCAGGAAGCAGAGAGTACTGTCCCCCAAAGGAAGAGAAAGGGTGTGTTACGGCTGTGGGGCTTCTTTGCCCCTCCCCAGACCTGATGAGTGCCTAGTGCACAGTTCCTCCCCTGGAGGTGCCCACAGATGGGCTGTGTATCTGTGCACACGCTCAGTAAGGTAGAGGTGGCGAGATGGGGTGGCAGGGCTGTCACACAAGAGCTGCCAGGGTGGCACAGACTTGTGCCATTTGCCTTGGGCCATGTCAGCAGGACATGGTGATCCGCCAGGATGAAGGACTAACTGGGCAGCGATAGTCCCGCTTCCCTGAAGCTTATGCTCCCTGGGGGGCTTTGTCCACAGAGAGCTCCCCCTAGGGACCCCTGTGGGAAATGTCATGAAAGTCTTCAGGGACAAGTGACATTCAGGCCTGGATGGGGACAAGATTTGTTGGTGACGGGTCCCAACTGCAGCAGCCTGCAGCTGGGAGGGGAAATGTGAATATTGGGGGAGGGGGACTGTTCTTCCAGGTATCAGAGAAGGGAGGGCAGATCCCCAAGGAAAAGGAGGTAAAAGGATTGGGGCAGCCACCAGGGCCTCTGATTTCCCCTTTCTTCTCTTCTCGTTTCTGCTTCCAACCACCCCCCCCCGCCCCTCCCTGTTTCCTGTCTCTGATGAGGACAGGCAAGGGACATGAAGACAAGGATGCCAGCCCCAGCTCCTCCCGCTCTCTGCCCATCACCAGCTCCTTCTCCAAGATGGTAAGCATGGGCTGCTCCACTTGGTCATCCCCCTCCCCTTCAGAACACTGCCCCCATGGCTGCCAGCTTATGTACCTGAAGGCCCCAACCTACCTCTTTGTCCTTCCCAAGCCCAGGCCTGGTAGCTGAGTCCCTGTCCATCCTGGGCTATAGCCCAGGTCTTCCGTGTGTTTATTTAAAGATGTTTCTATAGCCTCACAATGGATTTACACCCTCTTGCTGCCTCCTTTCCCAATTTAACACTTGGCAGGGGGAGGAGATGGGTCTTGGGCTGTAGCACAGCACACAGCTGAGAACTCCACACCGAAACCTTGCAGCTGGGTGACCTGTGTAGCCTGGACGGGTGAGCAGGGCAGGAACTGCTTAAGCTTGCACCCCAGCACCTGACCAACACCCCCATTCCTCAGCTATAGACCACCTGAGCAGAGCCACCAGGGTCTCAGCCACTAGATTCAATGTCACTCACCCCAGCTAGGCAGCAGAAGGCGCAGGATTAGAAATTCTAACCCCGGAGGGAAGCCCTAGGAAGCTTGTCAGCGCAGCTTCCCAAATCAGGCCCTGGGGGAGGCAGAGATTCCATAATGAATGAGTCCTGTCTGGTGGCAGCTCTTGGGGGCAGAATCCAAGGCTCCTATTTGAGGCAGCCTTTGCCAGGAGCCTGCAGGCTTGGTTTCCCAGGTCACCCCCAAGCCATCCCCACCCTCCCCAGCCCACGCTCTTCATCATGTCCAGAGCAGGTGCCCAGAGCAGGCACAACCGGGGGACATGGAGCTCAGTCTGTGCAGGGTTGTGAGGCCCCGCCCTGGCCGCCCAGCCTCTGGGGTTCCCGCCAGCTTCCTCCCAGTGAGCAGATGTGAGAGCAGATGTGCTTCAAGCTCAGCGGAGCCCCGGGCTGAGCACAGGCCTCCTCTGGCCAAGGTCGCCGCTGAGGACCAGCTTGCTGTGCCCACGCTGCCTGAGCTGGGGACGGGAATGAATCCGAGTTAGATTTCGTCCCTGTGTATATAATATTTATGCCCATGGAGGCATCAGCACACAGCTACCAGGCTCCCGTGACGCTTCTGCGTCGTGTGTTTGAAGCAGCCCCATCGGAGCCGCAGCAGTATCATGTCAATCACTGCCGAGCCCCCGGGAAATGACTCCATCGTCAGGCGCTGTAAGGAAGATGCCCCGCTCCGCAGGTGAGTGGCGGGTGGAAGAGGGGCCGCGGCCAGCCTACGGGTCTCCAGGCCACTGCTGACTGGGACTCGCTAACTTGGCGCTCCTTGCAGCCAACTCGAAAGGTGGGCAGGAGGGGTCCTCTGTACCCATGAGCAAGCCACAGCTCACAGAAGGGAAGCAGCCTTCCCAGGGCTACCTGCCATCTATCAGATGACAAAGCCTGAGTCCCTTGTCCCCATGCTGCCTGAAATCAAGTTCCTCAGTCCTGTGACCTCTAAGCTTGGTTTCTTTCTGCCAAAGAGCAAGAGACCCACGAACGGCTTCCCACTTCCTATCCCCACCTTCTTCATTTCCCAAAAATCACTGGGGCCCTTGACCAGGAAAACCACAGTAGAGGCACATGGATAGGTGGGGGTCTCTAGTTAGCCCGATGCCTGCCCACAGTACCCTCACATGTCAGGGGTAAAGGGCTGAGAGGAAGGTGTGGCCCGGGGAGCAGGATTCATAGCCCAGGCCTGCAGGGCCCGGGTTTGGACTTCACCAGCAACCTGCCCTAGGAGCTCCACAGACCACCCGGGTCCCTCCTCAGCCTTGTCCGCCCACCTGTGAGGCCACTGCTCAGTCTCCACAGTGGTGCTCTCCTCTGCCAGCATGGAGAAGTGTTTGCGGGTCTCGGGGAAGCCATGCATGGCGGGTTGTATGGGGGCCCCCCACACCCTGTCATCTATTCCAAGAGCTGGGGGCGGTTGAGGCTGGACCCACCCACTCCTGTCTGGAGGGCACTTTGCTCTCTCAGACCTAGCCAAGCACACATGGTTGTCAGGTGTGCACTGTGTCCCCGGCTAAGAGGGAAATACACAGCAGGAGGAGCCGCTGGGCTCTGCTCACTCTCCCGTCCTAGTCCCTCGCCCTGCACCTTCCAGCCCTCCTGGCCCATCTCTTCCACCTGCCTGCTGACCTTCCTCCCCCGCCTACACTGCCCTCTCAGAACCAAGGCCTCTTGGAAAGCCAGAACATTCCAGAAGCTTTCCCCTCCCTGGCCCTCCTGCACACACATTCACAACTATCCTCCCCACCCCTCCTTGTGTCTCACAGCACAGTCGAAGAAGATAACGACAGTGGCGGGTTTGACGCCTTGGACCTGGACGGTAGGTACCTGCCAGGTCGGAGCTATTTCACAGGTGCCACGTGAGAGCGGGGCTGCCTCTTGCACCTCTGGTCTCCTGCAGGGCCTGCCAGGAAGGAGTCCTGCCAGGAAGGAGTCTGGCACATAGTAGGGCCTCAGGAAATGTGTGGAGTGTTTTCAGAGTAGGCTTGGCATGAAGATCAGGTGAGCTCGCCTGTGGCGAGGAGATGACCAGGTCCAGTGCTTATCTTGTAGGCAGTTGGGGGGGGGGAGCAGTTGCTAAACAAGGGTCGGAATTACATCTGGGTTTTTAAAAAGACTAGTTCTGGTGAATCGTAGCCATGCCCTGCATGCCCGGCCCACTTTGAGCTCATCTCAGCTGCTGTACTCAGGAATGGTATTTGTGATCCCATCTTGCGCAGTAAGTGGAGCTGGGCTGGAGGCACATGTCATGCTGTTTCCACTCTGCACAAGATGCATAAAGAGGCTGAAACTGTGTGGGTGAGCATCCAAGTGGAGGGGCAGACAGGCAGACAGGGGGACCTGAAGCAGCCCCATGGGCAGAGCTGGTATTAGGAACATGCTACAGACCTGGGTTCTTCCAGAAGCCACCCTCCTCTCCCAGCCAGGAAGTCTGATTCAGCCCAGCACACCTCACCAGGCTGTGCTTGGTGCCTGGGGCACAGGCCTTGCCTGGCAGAAACTGTGTTGTCCCAGCTCTGCACCAGCAGGAAAGACAGATACAGACCCACAAACTCAAGTCTAGATCAGCAGGGAGAGGGGAGCAAGAGGCATTGAGATGGCCTCGCAGGGGACAGCGCCAAACCTCAGGAATGTGACGGCATCCCCAGGCCCCTGCACAGCTGGCAGCCTGGGAGACCATGGCTCAGAATCCTCCGAGTGTGCCCTGCCAGCCCCCTATGTTCCAGGGCTCCCCAACCCTGCCTCCGTGCCTTGCCAGGGGAGGCTGCCAGCAGATAAAACGAAAGATCAGTGGTCCCTCTTAATTGGGACCATCAGAAGCTATCAAGTGTTAAAGAGAGGTTAGCACCTAATCGAGGCTGGGTAATGAGAAGAATTGAAAGAGTTTTGGAAAGGGGACGCTGGGAAGAGAATCCTGGGCATCTGTCCAAAGTATTTTGCAGTGTCGGGAAAAATTCCCTTTGCAGAGAGCCTTTGTTATCAGCCTGGAGCAGGATCTGTGCATCCCTCCACCCTAGTGGCCCAGTGCTGGATGGAGTGGGTGTCTTCCCCAGGCTCTTCAGGGTCCTGCTGAGGTGGGGAGAGAGGGAGGAGCCCTGTCCCATAGTCTGTTATACTAGTGGGTGATAGTGAGACCTCGAGGTGGGAGATCCCAAAATGAAAATCCAGGGATCCAATTCAAAAGCAGAACTACCAACTGGATAGTTAGTGAGGCTTCTTAATAAGAAAGGACTCCTGGAGGCAGGGGAATGTCTGCATTGGAGAGGATGCAAGGACTCGACCATCTACCCCAGGCATAATCAGGGCTGTAGGGCTCTGAGTACCCCAGGGCCTGGGTCTGCCTCCCATCCACCCTCCCAGGGGGCCAGGCAGCCCTCTGTGCTCCCCCTGGCTGCTCCTGCGCCTGACAGCCCTGGCTCCTTTCCAGATGACAGTCACGAACGCAGCTCCTTCGGCCCACCCTCCATCCACTCCTCCTCCTCATCCCACCAGTCTGAAGGCCTGGATGCCTATGACCTGGAGCAGGTCAACCTCATGTTTAGGAAGTTCTCACTGGAAAGGTACTGGCATTTGGGGCAAAGGGGAACCTGGGGGAGTGTGGGCAGGGACGGGATAAAGATCTGTCATCCCTTGCCACCCACATCACCCCCTGTCCTGGGATCCAGTCTTAGAATCACAGCATCCCCAAGTCAGAAATCACTCCCTCTGACCCCCTGACTGTCCAGGGAGGAAAACCAAGCCCACAGAAGAAGGGCTTGCCTAGAGCATCTAGCATGGTAGAGGCAAAGAAGAAACAGAACTTAATGCCCCAGAGGGCATGGGCCCCAGGGTGACATGCTAGAGCCCAGAGGGCAGGGCTCAAAGGGCTCCCCCTGTGGCAGGGAGGAGTCAGCAGGACAGGGTGGCCAGCACAGGCCCTGAACAAGGTCTTACCGTGGCCACTGTGTTCCAGAGAGGGCAGCTCAGCTCTGCATCTGTTTCTTTCTTTCTTTTTTAATACCAGGGATGGAACCCAAAGGTGCTTAACCCCTGAGCCACATCCCCAGCCCTATTTTGTATTTTAGAGACAGGGTCTCACTAAATTGCTTAGGGCCTCACTAAGTTGCTGAGGCTGGCTTTGAAATCATGATCCTCCTGCCTCAGCCTCCCATGATGCCGAGATTACAGGCATGTGCCACCATGTGCAGCAGCATGTTTCTTAACAGCAGGGCCAGCGGTGAGCCCTCACTTGACTTGGCCAGCAAGGTGGCTGCAGTGGGGACTCACCCAGTATCTGACAGACACAGGCAGCTGTGCCACCAGGGTGCCCCCTCCTCCAACCCTAACCATCACTTCATTTCCTGACCCCAGACCCTTCCGGCCCTCGGTCACGTCTGTAGGGCACGTGCGGGGCCCAGGACCCTCAATGCAGCACACAACACTGAATGGCGACAGCCTCATCACCCAGCTCACCCTGCTGGGGGGCAACGCCCGCGGCAGCTTCATTCACTGCGTCAAGCCAGGCTCCCTTGCAGAGAAGGCGGGACTCCGCGAGGGCCACCAGCTGCTGCTGGTGAGGAGCTGGGCACTTGATGCTGTGCCAACAAGGGACAGGGGCACCTCAGGTTGAGCTCAAGGGGGGGAGCTGGAGGGAAGGTGGCCATGCTGTCAGGATCTCCAGCCCTTTCCTGCAGACTCCTTGCCGGGTCTCATGCGCACACCAGCACGCTATGCTCCTGGGGAGTTCACAGAAACACAGGCAGCCCTCGTGCTTTCTCCCGCTCTGCGGTGCTGAGCTGGGGAGGGTGCTCCCGTGCCCTGTGTGGAGCAGCCTCGGCCCGAGACTCAGCTCACGTGTCTTTGATTCCTAGCTGGAAGGCTGCATCAAAGGCGAGAGGCAGAGTGTCCCCTTGGACGCGTGCACGAAGGAGGAAGCCCGCTGGACCATCCAGAGATGCAGTGGCCCGGTCACCCTGCACTACAAGGTCAACCAGGAAGGTGAGGTCTGGGCTGGACCAGTTCCATTCAAAGGCCCCTGATCTTGGGCAAGTGACCTCATCGCCCAGCATTCCACTTGCTCATTGGTTCAGTGGGAAAAATGAGCCCCTCCCAGCACCATCAGCGGGGGTCTGATGGGCAGGTCTAGGAGAGAAGGCAGGGATGGCAGATGACCTGCCTGGAGTACCTCCAGATGCCTGCCTATCAGGGTGGACGCAGCAGCCCCAGTCTGGTCCCTGCTGGGTGGAAGTTTCATCTCTTGGGCTTCCTGCTCTGCCAGAGGTAGCAGCTCTGGAGCAGCTTTGCTGGGCCAGGAAGGGCCACGGAGCCCATCACAGGCCCCCTGACCCTGCGCCTGTGGTGCCCCAGCCTCAAGGCAGGTGGCCTCTGACCTCCCTTCTGGTGTAACCCCAGTGGTTGAAACCACGGTGCCTCTTGGCCACGCTCCTGGGCAGGGCACGCTCAGCGTTGTCTTCCGTTTCCCAGAGTCTGAATTCTTCTCTCACCTCAGGGTTCCCTGCATGATTATCTCTGCAGCTGGGTCTTATTTTTAACTGCAGGCTCATGAATGTTTCAGCAGAACATAAACAACCAGCTTCTCCAGCCGCTGTCAGGTCCCTTCCCAGAGTGCCCTGCCAGTGCGGGAGGTGACAATGCTGTCCCCAAACACAGGGCCAAGTAGCCCCACATGTGGGGCAGGCTCCCCCCTACTCCTGCGGCCTGGCCAGCCCCACACAAAGCCTATGGGCGATAGACACAAAGCACTGGCCAGCGGCCCCACAGAGCATGCTGGGAGCAGCACCCCCAGAAGTCTGTGCAGAGCATTCCTGCAGCCTGGGCCTCCAGGCAGAGGTCGCTCACTGCAGTGGCAGAATCTTGGACAGCAAGTGGGTTGACCCCAGCCTCTGAGATGCACTGAGTGAAGCCAGGGCCCACTGTGCCCATTCGGCAGACAGGACGCTGACCCAGCTGGCTGAGATGTCCCTGGAATTTGTAATGCGGACACTTGACAAGCTCCTCAGGGCCTGGCTGTTAGCATGGCTTTAGCTTCTGCTGTTATTCGTCATCTGCATGTGGAGCTGATTTAGAGATTTACATCATGGACTTACATTATGGATGTTCACTTAGAGCTTACTGCATTTGCAAAAATTTACTCAGAAGGACAATGACATTTAAATAAGGTCGCAATGGCATGCAGTACCGTATTACCAACTTAGAAAACCAATTGGCAGTATCGACCAAAGCAAGATACATAGATACAAAATATATAGCTACCTGGCCATCCTACTTCCAAGTAGATATCCAAGGGAAAAGAGTACATATGTCCGCCAAAGACAACATGTAAGAATAACTCATAGCAGTTAGTCATAATAGCCAAAGCTGCAAACAATGTAAACGCGCAAACTAGAGAATGGAGAAATGAGGAAGTGTGCATAGTATACAGCCATGAAAAGAACACTGCTGCTATGTTGTGATGTTACAGATGAATATCACAGACATAACATTGAGCAGTAGTGGCTAGATCAGAAGAACTTGTACCATTAATTTCTGTTGATATGAAATGCTGCACATCTTAGCGAGGGTGATGGCATTCAAGATTAAAATAACCCGGGGGGGGCTGGGGTTATGGCGCAGTGGTAGCGTGCCCGCCTAGCACGCATGAGGCACTGGGTTCAATCCTCAGCACCACATAAAAATAAAAAATAAAAAATAAAGATATTAATAAATAAATAAAATAAAATAAAATAAAATAATCCAGGGAAGAGTATTGACAGAGAGGGTTCAGGGTAGAAGCTACCTACGTGTAGACATTCGTGAAAATGTACTGAATTTAAGATGCATGTGGTTTACTGTATAAGTTATGCATCAGTTGAAAATAATGAATAAAACCGGGCATGATGGTGCACACTCACAATCCCAGCAACTTGGGAGGCTGAGACAAGATGGCAAGTTTGGCAAGACCCAGTCTCAAAATGAAAAAATAAAAAGGATCAGGAATGTAGCTCAGTGGTAAAGCACCCCTGGGTTCAATCCCCAGTACCAAAAAGAATAAAAAACAAGTACCATATAAGAGTGGGAAAGGCGTGGAGATTGTAGCAGAAAGCTAGTATTGATAATTGTTGTGACGTGACACACATTTTAGCTCTGAGCTCCCTAGCAGCCAAGACAAAAAGGGAAACCCATAAATGCCAAGGATGCTCATTGCTCAAGGAGTAAGGCTTTTCCCAGCTGGGAGCTCTTGAGAGGAGCATGCCACACAGGCACATCATCTGAGGGGCATGACAGGGAGTATATTTGCCACATTTGGGATGTCTGCTTCTTAGGGTACCGGAAGCTGCTAAGGGACATGGAGGAGGGTCTGATCACCTCTGGGGACTCATTCTACATCCGGCTGAACCTGAACATCTGCAGCCAGCTGGACGCCTGCTCTATGTCCCTGAGGTGTGACGATGTCGTGCATGTCAGAGACACCATGTACCAGGACAGGCATGAGTGGCTGTGTGCCCGGGTCGACCCTTTCACTGACCACGACCTGGACACGGGCACCATACCCAGCTACAGTAGGTGAGTCCTGAGCCTGGCAGGGCCTCTGCTCCCAGCACAGGGGGAGACATGGGCAGGGCTGGCACTGCTGTGAACATCTGCAAGGGTCTTGGGGCAGCCAGATGAGAAGGCCCCCACCTTGCCTGTGGAACTGTGGAGCCCCTCCCCCAGGAAACACCCCTGCCTGTTTAGGGATGTTGCTCTGGCCCTCCACTAAGTCTCACCACACTCACTTTCAGTCTGGTGACAACCAGACTCTGCCCTTTCCTGTATTCACCCCCTCATTGCTTTCCCACGGGCCACAACCTGCCAGCCATACTCTTCTTAGCAGTGTGATCTGCCCCAGGTGGAGCCCACCAGTGGCCACACTCGGCATCTCGAGAGCATCTCTAAGACCCCAGCACTGTAGTTCCATCCTGTGACACCTGAGGCTGTAACATAGCTTCTCAGGCCAGTCCTGCAAGGTGGGCATCAGCAGACCAGAAGAGACAAGGAAGCCCAGGCTCAGAGCCAAGGAGCCGCTGGCCGTGGCCTCACAGCAAGTCAGAGCCATAGGCATGGTCCACACACAGGCACCAGCCCCACGTTCTGCTCTGGCCATGTCCCTCGGGCTCAGCGCGCGTGGTCCACAAGGCTATTCCTGCATAGCTAAGCACACCCCTGCTCCAAAGCTGGCCTTGGCTCTGTTCCAGCCCCTGAGGCTCCTCCTTGTCTCACCTCCCCAGGGCCCAGCAGCTGCTCCTGGTCAAGCTCCAGCGTCTGATGCACCGGGGCAGCCGGGATGAAGCCGACACCGCCCACCACACCCTGAGGGCGCTTCGGGTAGGCGTGGTGCAGCCCTGTGGGGTGGCAGGGACAGAGCTTTCCCAGCTTCACACCTGCTTCCTGCTCTAACAGCTTTACTGATGAATCTCAGGGACTGGGTTCCCTGGAGAGGGACGCCCCCGCCCCAGGAGGGGCCCCAGCTTCTGTGCCCACATTGGGCTCCCGTGTTCAAGGGGAAGAGTATGGTTGCGGCTGAAATATGCTTTTGCTCTGTGCCTCTGGTCTCTGTGGGAGCAGGTCACCTTCCCTGAGCCTCCCCATCTGCTCCTGGACACCTGGCGCGAAGCTCGGGGACAGGTTTCTGCTTTTCTGCAGCATCATTGCACTGGCGCATCCTGCCAAGCCCTGCTCGGTCTGACTGATGGATAAACTCATTTCAGAACACCCTGCAGCCCGAGGAGCCACTTGCCACGAGCGACCCCCGGGTCAGCCCCCGCCTCTCCAGAGCCAGTTTCCTCTTTGGTCAGCTGCTTCAGGTGAGGATCACCAGCTGCCTCCGGACTCTCCAGTCACACTGCTGTGGCTCTGCTTTCTCGCCTCCCCCCAAAGAAGAAAAACCTGTCCCCAAATAGCAGCACTTCGTGGTTTTATATCATGTGCAGTTTTCCTCGGTGCCTTACATCTCCCATCCCAGCTCACTTTCTTGGGGACAGGGCAGTAGACAGTCTCTGCTTCTGTTAGAAGCAATTCTCACTTTTATAAAAGGTTTTAGGAAACTTATGACCAACAGGAGCTTAAGCAACTTGGCTCTTGAAACATTAATAGAAAACTCAGAAATAGTGTATCAGGAAAAGAAAAACATTCCAAATATTTCAGCCAGTTCAGGTCCTCAGATTGAGCTCTCAATTTATCTGAGCATCCCGGCAGCCAAGGAATAAAGAGAAACCCAGCAGGTTCTTAAATCTTATCCATTTGTGGAAACATAGTAGGTCTTCAGGACCAGAAAAGATTTGTCCCTGGTACTTAACTGTAAAAAAAAACAAACAAAAAAAAAAAAAAAACAAAAAACAAAAACAAAAACGTTTTTCTCACCTGAATAATTATATAAGGAATCCTGACCACTATACTGAGTGATGTCTTCAGAGGTAATTTCACATACATGCAGAAGCACTCCTTGTGACCATTTCTTCTGTCACCAGTTGACAGAAGCAAAAAGATTGATAGTAGAGTGTAGCTCCGGGCACAGTCCTATGGAGGTGCTGCCTGATTAGAGCCCAGGGGCCTAAGGGTGGGGTTCACTGCTCCATCCTGATGTTGGAAGAGAGGAGACTCAGAAATGGTTAGCAGAGACAGCCAGGTGGGACAGTCCGAGCTGTCCCAAGGGCAGGGCCCTCTGAGATGGCACACCATTGTGTCCACACGCCTGCAAGCACCTGAAACCTTCACAGTCTCATCCCACACACAGGGGCCTGTCGAGACAGGGCAGGGCCAGCTGCCAGCGCCCCTGGATTTGTGTCCTTGCAGAAGGAAGGGAGGGAGAGACTCCAAGGAGTCGGAGGAGTACGGCTGAGCCTGCCTTCTGTGCTCACCTCGGGGCTTCTGTGAATTGTGGAAGGGAACAGTGCTCCCCAGAAAGCTTGAGGGTTGGGGGGGAGCACAGTGTCAGGGGAGACAGTGTCCAGGGCTCCGTGGCAGCTGAAGCATGTCAGCCTGAGTGCTAGCAGGGGCTGTGGGCGAGTGTCCACGGGAAGGCGGGGTGGGGCTGAGATGGTGAGGAGAACCCACATTTGCCCACCTGCTTGAGGGCACATACCCCAAAGCTGAAGGACTCCCGCCACCTGCCCAGGTGTGTCCTGTTTCCAAGGGGGAAGGTCCCCTGGGTCCCTGGACTCAGCCAGGATTTGGGGGATGGTTGTCCCCGCCCCTCCCTCTGCCCCTGCAGTTCGTCAGCAGGTCGGAAAACAAGTACAAGCGGATGAACAGCAACGAGCGCGTCCGCATCATCTCGGGGAGCCCTCTGGGGAGCCTGGCCCGGTCCTCGATGGATGCCTCCAAGCTGCTGACCGAAAAGCAGGAGGGTGCGTGTGGGGCCCGCCTGGCCCCGCCCTGCTGCTTGGCTAGCCCTGGGGCTGCACCCGCCACGCATGCGCACTCCCACCCCCACAGGGCAAGGGCCGGGACCTGGCAGCCTCCTGGGGGCGATGCCTCCAAGCTCGACTCTGGCTGACCCTCCTCCCGGTCACTTCCACCCGAGATGCCCATGTTAATCAGAGCTGCTTGCTGGGATGTGTTCATCAATTCCTCTCCCCATTGAGTGCTTTTTGCCATTTGTCTGGCCAAGGAGGGGCCACCAGGACCCTGAGCCGATCCCCCAACGGATGGTGGGCCTGCCCCTCCCTGCCTCCCTGGTCAGGCCAGCCTCACTTAAGAAGGGAGGCCCAAGCCCTGGTGCCAGTTATCAGAGTAAGGCCAGGGCTCCTCGCCAAGCTGGCCAGGCCAGGGGACAAAGGAAAGGGACAGGATGCTGGTTTCAGGAAGTGGGTCCTGGGGCTGCCTGGAGCTGGCTTTACAAGACACCCCTCCTGGGACTCTGCTCCCACAGGGCTGGAGAGGGCAGATCTGAGGTCATGTGGTCACTCTGCCTCAGTCTAAGGCTCCCCAAGCTCTCAGAGACCCCAAGGCCTTGCTCAGTGACCCTGCCCTCCTGCCACCTGGTGGTCTCCCACCGTCTCCTTCTCCCATGCATTCGCCCTCCCTCTGCCCAGGCCACCTTTCCCTGGCTCTTCTGGTCCTAGTCTATGCTCCTCCTCCAAGGAGCCATCCTCAACCATCTGCTAAAGCAACCCCTTCCTCCAGAGCCCCACCACGTCTGAAACTACCAGGGCTAGTGCGCATGTCCCACACCCCTTGTCCACCCTCCTCAGGGGCACGGTCCCCTGGGGGAGGTTCCTGGGTGCCTGGAGCATCATGTTGCCCGTGCAAATGGCCCTGGGGCCACCAGAGTGCCCAGGGTGGGACCAGCACCTCCCTTCCTCTTCCCCTAGCAGGCAGGGTGGGACTCTGACGCCAGCCCCTCTGTCCCCTGCCAGAGCTGGACCCCGAAAGTGAGCTCAGCAAGGGCCTCAGCCTCATCCCCTACAGCCTGGTGCGCGCCTTCCACTGCGAGCGCCGCAGGCCGGTCCTCTTTACACCCACCGTGCTGGCCAAGACGCTGGTGCAGAAGCTGCTCAACTCAGGAGGCGCCATGGAGTTCACGATATGCAAGTCAGGTGAGCAGGGAGATGGACGGATGGACACCAGCCTCAACCCCGGGGAGCTGGAGAGAGAGATAGGAGGGGGCGGGGCATCTGTAGTCTGTCCTTGCCCTGTCTCCTCCGAGTTTGCAGGGGAACCTGGAACCCCAGCCTCCCCTGAGGGCAACAGGGCAAAGCTCACAGGGTTATTAGGAGTTTGGATCCCCACTCGAGGCCTTGAGGCACAAGGCAAGAAACCCCATCGCCCTAGGCCTTGGTGTCACCATGTGTGGCAGAGCGTGATGATGGGCCCGTCCCCCGGCTGGTGAGAGATGAGGCAGAACGCTGAGCCCCAATCCCAGCTGCCACTGGAGTCACCTGTGTTTAAAAGTACAGGTATCCAGGCCCGCCCAGGACTAGTCAAACGTCAGAGGTCCAGGGCTTTCTTAAGTTAACGTAAGGGACCTCGCCCTCCTGGCTGTTTCCAAGCACTCAGTTCAGCACCACTGTTAGCACGTTCACACCACGCAGCCATCTCCTCCATCCTCATCCAGAACTCGTCATCCTGCAGACAGAAACTGCAACCCCAAGGGGAGCCCCATCCCCGCCCCAGCCCTGGTACCTCCCTTTTATCTCCGGTCTGTGATCCAGAATAAGGTACCAAACTCAGTTGCTTCATCTGTAAAACTGGGACAATGGCAGCTGCCCCTCCCAGAGGACAAAGACTCATGGAAGGTCAAAGCCAGCCCTCAGGCAGCACCCAGCATGGGCTCCAGGTGGAGCATCATGGGTCCACCTGGCTCTGAGCACTGGCTGTGGTGTCTCCTTCCCCAGCAGGGCCCACTGGGTGGGTGCCTCCCTTTAAAGCCCAGTAGTTGCGCCCTGCAGCCTTTTGAGGGTGTGCATCTGACCCCTGGGGGCCATACCAGCTCCTCCAGGGACAGGCTTGAGGAGAGGGACAGCCCTTCTGCCTGAGGCCCCAAGCACTCACCAGCTGACACCAGGCCACTCGGAGGCTCCGTGTCCTATTTGAAGATCCCACTGAGCCCCTGACCTCTGCAGACATGTCCAGTCTTCCCCCTGGTGTCTTCATTGGGCAGGGGTGCCAGGCTCCTGCCCCTGCACAGGCTACCTGGCTCCCTGCTGGGCCCCTCCCACTCAACTTCCTGCACCAAGTTTACAGCCTGACCCTGGGGATTGGTGTGGGCTGCCCCAGGCCTGGACTTGACTTAATGCTCCTCCTTCCGCAAATGGAGAACCTAAGGCCCAGAGAAGTTAGACATGTTCAGAGCCAGGCATGGTGGCACAGGCCAGCTAGTCAGGAGGCTGAGGCAGGAGGATCACAAGTTCAAGGCCAATCTCAGCAACTTAACAAGACCCCGTCTCAAAACAAAAAAATAAAAACAGTATTCTGGATGTAGCCCAGTGGGTAGAGCACTTGCCTAGCATGTGAGAGGCCCTGGGTTCAACACTCAGAACTAAAAAATAAATAAATAAGTAGGTGATAGATAGATAGATAGATAGATAGATAGATAGATAGATAGATAGATAGATAGAGACAGACATGTTCAGGGTCACCCAACAAGTAGGTGAAGCCTATCATCTTCCAGGAAGCCTGTCTGCCCCCTTTCCCCCATACCCCTTCATGGGAAAGTAGTTCATCAATAAGTAAATTTGTAATTATCTGAAGGCCACATTTCCCTCCACCAGCTAGTACAGCAGCTATGCTTTTATCAAAGTTCTCTCTCTAACATCAGACCCTTAGTGATGTCAGGTGGTGGGTGTGTGGGTGGATGGATGAGTGGATGGATGGATGGTAGATGAGTGGGTAGGTAGATAGGTGGATGGATGAACGCATGGATAGGTGGGTGGATGGATGGATGGTGGATAGATGGTGAGTGGGTGGGTGGATGGATGGATGGATGGTGGATAGATGGTGAGTGGGTGGGTGGATGGATGGATGGATGGTAGATGGGTAGATAGATAATGGATAGATAATGGGTGGGTGGATCGATGTGCCAGATTCTTCCTGATTGGCAGCTGATGGACAGAATTGCACCCAGGGCCTGAGCTCTTTTGCCTGGTGGAGTTTATTACCGAGAAGCCAAACACCAGCTCTATCCTCAAGGAGCTTCACGGTCTAGTGAAGGAGACAAGAGTCATTTAACTGTGGCTGGAGGGGGACCAGACACCCAGGAGGGGACCTCAGGGCGTGGAGAGGCTGATGCACCCAAGACCACCCTGAGCCACCCTTAGGATTGGCCCCTCTCTCTGCAGATATTGTCACAAGAGATGAGTTCCTCAAAAAGCAGAAGACAGAAACCATCATCTACTCCCGGGAGAAGAACCCCAACACCTTTGAATGCATCGTCCCCGCCAACGTCGAAGCCGTGGCAGCCAAGGTGAGGGGCTGGCTGCTGCAGGGCCTGGCACAACCCGGTTATGTGTGCGAGTCCCCGGGCCGTGGGTGCAGGTGGATGCAGGTTGCTCTTACCTGCATGTCTCCCTCGTCCCTCTCTCTGCCCCTCCCTCTGCCTTCTCTACCCGCTGGTTCTCCTGTATTGTATTTTGGAACCATCTTCTGTTTTCGGTGATGTCCTGGTGCTGGTGTGCTGATCTGCATTGTTTGGGGACATGTGCACTTGGTCATGATAACAAGGCCCTGGGGTAGAGAGCAAGCATGTCAGGGAGCAAGACAAGCAAGCAGCAGGTGACAGATATGGCATCACCTGACAGGGAGAAAATGGGGCACCAGCAGTGTCGATGGCTGCAGGGCTGCAAAGGTGGCTGTGTGGCCCCAGAAGCCAGGGCCCAGTCGCTTGTTGACCTGTGCTCTGAGTCCTTTCCCCTCCCAGGGCTTGATGGAAGGAAAGCTCCCAGCCTGCAGCACCGAGGGCCGGGCTCAGCCCTGGTGGATGGACCCGTGGGGTAGAGGACAGAAGCCCAGCCAGGACCTCCGCACCACCCAGCTGGTGGCCGCTCCTGCGCCCTCCCCACAGGAAGGCAGAGGCCGAGCTTTTGGGCAGCCTGGAGGGTTTGTTGGGTTTTTTAAAGTCTAGGCCAAGCAGCTTGGGAAGTTCTGACAGCAAAGCACAGAGGCAGCAGGCAGGCAGGCATGGCTGGAGCCCAGGTGGCCTCAGCAGGAAGGTGCTGCCTCCAGCAATCCCACCCTGCGAAGCGCAACGTGAGCAGTGGCCAGGAGCGGGCGCGGGGCTGCGGGTGCCTCTGGGCCTGGGTGCCTGTCCCCATGTGGTAGGTGTGCAAGGTTGTGCAAGTGCACACTTAGGACAGGGCAGTTGTGTTCTAGCTTGATGTGAGTTTAGTGCTTCTTCTGAAGTGACTGATGATTTCAGCAAGGCCCCAGATTGTCCTTTGTCATGGTTAAGAGCCCTGCAGGTGCCCACCGACTTGGACTTTTTTTTTTTTTTTTGATACCAAAGTTTGAACCCAGGATTGAATATCCACTGAGCCACATCCCAGCCCTTTTCATGACTTTTCTTTTTCAAATTTTGAGACGGGGTCTCACTGAGTTGCTTAGGGCCTCACTAAGTTGCTGAGGCTGGCCTTGAACTTGTGATCCTCCTGCCTAAGCCTCCTGAGCTGCTGGGATTACAGGTGTGCACCACCACACCTGGCTCCCACCTTGCCTTTCCAGTGTCTCCCAATCTGGAAGGCCGGCTGCCATGGCTGGTGTCTGGTTGAGACCATTCTGGGGCCTGGTCTCCACCAGCACATTGCCCTGCAGGGTCATGCAAAGCGTCAGGCATGCGGTGCCTCAGTTCACAGAGGCCAGGTTTGGCCTTGGTTGCTCCTTGGTTCAGCCGGTGGCACTCAGCACTCTCCTGACCCTGGCATCTGTCTGTGGGAGCCTGGCCCTGCTTCTGGGCCTTGCTCCTGGCACCACGAGGCTGGGGCAGTTGGAACGCGGGCATTGCTGATTGGTGGCTGCTTCACTCACAGAACAAACACTGCCTGCTGGAGGCGGGCATCAGCTGCGTGCGGGACCTGATCAAGTGCAAGATTTACCCCATCGTGCTCTTCATCCGGGTGTCCGAGAAGAACACCAAGAGGTTCAGGTAGGCTCCAAGACCTGCCCCTCTCCCTCACAGCCTGCCCCGCCTCCCTGCTCCCTGGCATGCCCGTCCCTCCCTTCAGTAAGTCCTCACTCAGGACAAGACCCCAATCCATGGGGCAGAGGACACAGCTGGTGGGGACAGCCTCAAGGAGGCTAGCGTTTGGGCAGTGGCAGACGAAGGTAAGTCCAGGCCACATGGAGCTTGTCGGCCACAGGAAGGAAGGATGTGGCCTCTAATTCGGAATGAGACAGGAAGCCGCTGAGGTTCTGAGCAGAGCCTGACAGTCTAATTCAGGATGTAAACGGCTCCTCTCCCTGCTTCTGCTGAGGTGTGCAGGGCGGTAACCCAAGCAAGGCAGACAGTGGGGGCCCGGATCCTGGGCAGGAGGTGATGAGAAAGTGACTCTGGCGGGGCACAATGATGCCTGCCTGAAATCCCAGCAGCTTGGGAGGCTGAGGCAGGAGGATCACTTGTTCAAAGCCAGTCTCAGCAACTTAGACCCTAATATAAAAAGGACTGCAGAAGTGGCTCAGTGGTTAAGTAGCCCTGAGTTCAATCCCTGGTACCAAAAAAAGAGGAACAAAGAAAGTGAGTCCGGAGCCTGCCCAGCATTCAACCTGCAGAATTTGCCACAGGGTCTGCTGTGGGGTTGGACAGGAAGCCAGGGTGCAGCTGAGCTTCGAGCCTGAACAGCAAGACAGACTTGCTCTCAAGTGGTATCATCTCAGGCCCTCGCCTGCCCCCAGGCAGGTCCAGAACAAGCCTTGTGACCATTTCCCGGATGC
>CM053415.1:9730725-9747419 GCA_028644305.1 Xerus rutilus | reverse complement strand
TCTCCTTACCCGCATGGTGCACACTTGCCAAGTCTGGACCCGACTGGGCACAGCCAGACCAGGCCAGGTGGTGCCCTCGGCTGGGCAGGGAGTCGGCAGGAACTGGGGGAGCAATGCAAGTGGACACCCCAGTGTTCCCACTGCCTCCCTAACAAAATCCTGATTTTATTCTGAGAATCTATGCGCACAGCTAAACATCCATACGTCCCGGCTTCCCTTGTAGCTAGGGGTAATCAAGGAAACAAGGAAAGGTTTGAGGGAGAAACAAGACAAAGAGCTCCTCCCTCCAGTTTTTTGCCTGGAATGCAGATATGATGACTGGAGCTCTAGCAATCATCTTGGAATGTTGAGGTGACCATGAAAATGGGACATCCCACTCAGAGGATGGTGGAACAGAAAGAGAGGAGGAGACAGAGTTGCTGATGACATCAGAGAGCCCAGGACTGCTGCCCAAGTTTCTTTTACATGAGACAGAAATAAATTTTTATCTTGTATTAAGTGGCTATTTCAGTTCTCCATTACTCAGCCTGGAGCAATTCCTGACACAGGAAAACCCCTTTTCTTTCTAGTTTCAAATGCCATGAGTTGATCTTCTACTAGGATTTTTGCCACATAATCAAGATAGGAATTGTTCATAGAAGAACTGTATTAATAAATATCTCCTCCTAAAAAACAGTCCTGCACAGCCTACAGCAATGGCTGGCATTTTCGGCTCTCAGAAGACAAATTAGCCCTGCAAATTCTGGGGAGATGGAAGTGGATGAGTGGAGGGTCGGAGGAGGAGGGTGCCTCTGTCTCTCTTCCCTCCCTCCATCTGTCTTTCCTCTTTCCCTCCTGATTCATCCCTAACCCCCAAGTCGAGCCTGCCAGGCAGAGCAACAACTTTAAAACTTAAAGCAACCCCCTGCCCCGCAGCCAGTCACAGCTTCCTCTTCCAAAACAGCCCCTGAAAACAAGCTGATGTGCCCAGGCTGCGCAGTCCAGCTGCAGTTACTTAAGGCGCTGCGTAGGGCCAGGCACGGCCAGGTGGGCGCGGCTGGAGAGCCTTCTGCCGGCGCCTTGTCAAAGCTCGAAGTTAAACAGTAAATTTCCCCCAAGCCGAGGCCATTGCGTTTCCACTTAGGAGCTGTGCCGGTGGGGACAGACATGACTGGAAAAAGAGACCTGGAAGAAAGGCCTGCTGATTTATTTGTATTTATTTATTTAACTTCGGGGTTCTCAGGCTTGCCGTGCAGAATCACCAAACTGGCTTGAGTAGCGTTTGGGAGGCTCCGAGTGATGCTGGGCTGCGCTGGGGAAAGATCTGGGAAGATCCGGGTTTTGCCTTCCCTGGTGATGTTAGCCAGGCTCCAGCAGGCAGGGCCTGCGGCACAGCCACCCTAGCAAGGGGGTAGGAGGCCTGGGCCTGTGCTCCGAGGGCCATGGGCTGGGGGTCTGCACATGTTGAGGCACTGTCCCTGCTGAAGCTGAACCCAGACTCCGATTCCACCTCAAACCCCAGGAACCCAGGCTGAACAAGAGGAAGTGGCCCCACCACCCTCCCTGGCTGTGGTCACCCACCCTGCAGCAGGTCAGCAGGTTGCTAGGGAAAGCAGAAGAGGCCCTGAGAGCAATTCTGACCACATAGGGCTGTCATGAGATTAAAGGGAGCCACAAATGAACACCTGCCCCAGCCCAGTCCCAAGTGGCCGTGGGACATGGGGACATTCAGCCTGTCATCTCCCAGGCCAGCAGTTGAAACACACACCCTTCCATCACAGAAGTCACAAAGCAACAACCTGCAGGGACCGGGGACCTCAGAGAGGAGGGCAGGGTGGCAAGACTTTGTTCTTATTTGGAAATGCATAGATAGCCAGGGCACTCCTGTAATCCCAGGAGGGGATTAATACCAGGAGGCTGAGGCAGGAGGATCACAAGTTCAAGGCCAGCCTCAGCAATTTAGTGAGGCACTAAGTAATTCAGTGGAGACCCTTGTCTCTAAATAAAATACTAAAAAGCTAGGACTGGGGAGGTGGCTCAGCAGCCGAGTGTCCGCACACTCACATTTTCACCGTCACCCAATGCTCACCCTATCCTCCACTAGTACACTCCACGTTCACTTAGTGGCGTCATGTCCTTCTGTGATTCTTCATGCACATCAGACCATTTGGTCACATGCACTGTCCTCTACCTGCTTTTTCCACTGACCAGCAACCCTGCAGCTCTGTCCTCTTCCGCACACATGAGCATCTACTCTATCCAACAGCTGTCTGGTCTCCAGCGATCGCCGTCACATCTCTCCTTGATGATGAGCATCAGGTTGTTTTCAGGGAATATCTGCTCTGACGTCACTTGGCAGACTTGTCCTGCAGGAGGGGCTCTCCAGGGACTCTGTTCCAGCCTCCTGGTTGGGCATGTGGCTCTGCAGGGTGGCACCGTGTCTGCAGGCTGGGGCTTGGTGGCTGATAGCCAGAGCAGGCTTGGGGATGGGGACCAGGCCTTTTCCACAGATGCCCATCTAGCCCATCAGGATGGCTCCCACTTGGGCAGTGGACCCACCTGCCACCCCTGCTCCACAGTCACACTGAGTTCCAAGGCCTGGACCCCTCAAGGAGCTGCTGTTCTTTGTTACAAAGTGACAGGTGTGGATTGTGAAAGTGGTTCCTCTAGGGACTCGGGGGGGGGGGGGGGACACTTTGTTAGGGAACAGACAGATGAGGATGGTGGGAACATGAGGTTAAGAGAATAATTCTAGCTGGGTCCCCAGCAGCTCGGGAGGCTGAGACAGGAGGATTGCAAGTTCAAAGCCAGTCTCAGCAAAAGCAAGGCGCTACTAAGCAGCTCAGTGAGACCCTGTCTCTAAATAAAATACAGAATAGGGCTGGGGATGTGGCTCAGGGGTCGAGTGCCCCTGAGTTCAATCCCTGGTACCTGGTTTCCTTCCCCGCCCCTCAAAGAAGAGAGAGAATAATTCTATAAAATGGGCCCACAGTGCTGACCGTCACACACTTTCTTTTTCAAGAAGTTTACCTACAGCCCTGCCCGGCCTCAGTGGACAGGATATGTCACATTCCTCAGCAAACTGTTAACTGCTGGAGAAATGCAGGCCCAATATAACGTTGATAAGAGCAACCCAAGTTACTCTGAAGGGGGAGACTTTTGTGACCAGATCCTGAAACTCTGGGAGATAAGGATTGTTCCTCCTAAACATAAAGTCTGTAAGAATGTATGGTTAAGAATCCTAGCAGAGGGCTGGGTTGTGGCTCAGTGGCAGAGCGCTTGTCTCACATGTGTGAGGCACTGGGTTCGATCCCCAGCACCACATAAAAATAAATAAAATAAAGATACTATGTCCATCTACAACTAAACAATAAATAAGTATATAAAAAGAATCCTTTTAGAGCCAGTCAGTATGGGCCAAGGTGACCTAGAGTTGCCATGACAGTGGGGACTTGAAAGCCTGATGTCACCCTGCTATCAAAAGTCAAGAGGTGGACCTGGGTGGGACTCTCTGGAAACTTCTCTGGGATCCCTCATAAAACTGGAGTGCAGAAGAGGCGTGTTGTCCCTCTCTTCGCTGAGAGGACCCACTCTCTCCCTTGAGAGTGTCCCCTTTCCCCTTTCCTATCCCTTCAATAAACTGCCTGTTACTCTGAGTGACATGTCTGATGTCTTTCTGACCTGATCGCAAGGGTCAGGGTTTTAAGAGGGGTCTTCGTGGTCCCTCAGTTTCTCGCAGGGCCCCAGCTCTATAACAGCTTGAGGCCAGGACCCCACCCCACCTCTCCTGGACACCGACTGAGCCCTCCCCCTCCCTTGCTCGGAGGGACACCAGTCCACCCAGACTGCACCCAGCTCAGCCCTCACTGGCTCAGCAGGCCACAAGCTGGGCTCCCTGCTCCCCTCTCTCCTTCCCCCTGTGCTCCCTCCAGGCCTCTCCCCTCTCCCCACGCCACCCCCACCTGTCGCTCATCCTGTTGATTGATCTCCTAATTCTCTGCCACATCCATTCACTTCCCCAACCCTGGCCACCCCTGGTCTGGCCACCTGTAACCTGGACCACGAGGATGCCCTTCATGCCACCGCTGCCCCTGCCGCCATCTTGCTGTCCCCTGGTTTCTGTCGGGCCACCCTTCACTCTGCAGGCCAACTCACCACTGGGGGCAGCCTACCCCACCTGGGCTGAGGCACACCCTGGGCCGCAACTGCCATTGCCCTGCACTGAACGACTTTGGTGCTGTCTTCTCCTGTGGACAGTGAGGGTAGGCCTGCTCACCACTCGCACCAGTGCCGTGGTTAGGGATGCCCATCTCTGCCACCCAGCGGGTCAGGCAGGCACAGCACGGCTGGGAGACCCCAGTTCTCCTGATGTCTGCAGAGGCCACTGGTGGCTCTGGATGGATTCGCCATGGGGACGCAGGGACCCTGGAAGGCCAGGCTCTGCTGGAGCTGTCCATGGGTGCCCACATGGGGCCTCTCTGGCTTGGGGACTTCAGAATACCAAGTTTCTCCCATGGCAGCCTAGGGCTCCCAGTGTCCTGAGAGGCTTCTCCTGAGCCAGCCCTGAGGGTCCCAGAACAACCACCCACAAGCGAGCCACAGGGCCAGCCAGATCCAGCAAGAGGGAGGCACGCCCCAGAGGGGCGGTTCTGGGGTCTGCAGCCTGTCCCATCTACCTCACTCCAGGTCCCTCCTGCAGTAAGAGGCAGAGTCGGTGACCTCAGCCATCGCAGAGCTGCCGCTGCCCCCCTGCTGCCCCTGCTCTAAGGCTCACCCGCTGATAGGCGACCCCACCGTGTGGGATGCAGACTCGGGGCTGCCAGCTCCAGGGACAGGCAGCAGGGAAGGAGAGGAGCCCCAGATGGGGACACTGCCAGTCCTTGGCCACCCATCAAGCAGCTCTGCAAGCTGCAGAGACCTGAGTGACGCTGCCACGGTGTCCACCGTAGGGGTCGCGAGCCACAAAGGGTTACTTAAATCAAACCGATTAAAAGTAAATAAAATTGAAAACCCAGATCCCGGTCACATTTGCCACATCTCTCGAAGTTCAGTAGCTCATGGGGCTCATGCTACTGCATTGGGCAGAGGAGGCAAAATGTTCTCATTGTGGCAGAAAGCTCCACAGGACAATGCTGCCCGAGATGGCACATGAGTTCCTGCCATGAGCCTGGCGCGGGCACAGGTCCTAGAACAGTGCACTGCCCTCATAGTCACTCCCAGGCCAGCAGGCAGGCCAACGACCGAAATGGACCAAGCCCAGGCAGTAGGGACAGGTGGGGATCATAGCAAATGGGCAAACAAATAATCCATCTACAAGGGGCAGCAAGCAGTCAGCCCCAAGTGCTTGGTGCCCTGCAGGATGAAGGCCTTGTCTTGCCAGACTGACTGTTCAAGAACACTGGTTTTCTCTCTTTCTTTTTTTGGGGGGTGGGTGGGTACCAGGGATTAAACTCAGGGGCACTTGACCACTGAGCCACATCCCCAGCCCTATTTTATGTTTTATGTAGAGACAGGGTCTCACTGAGTTGCTTAGCACCTCACCATTGCTGAGGGTGGCTTTGCACTCGCGATTCTCCTGTCTCAGCCTTCCAAATTGCTGGGATTACAGGCATGCGCCACTGGGCCAGGCAAGAAAACTGTTGGTTTTCTATGTCAGCCCTAGTTGCTTCATCAGTATAAGATGGCTGCCACAGATCCAGGCATCACATCCTCATATACTCGTGCCCCAAGCAGGAAGAGAGAAATAAAGGGCTCCCTGCACTGGTAGGGCTTCTTTGTCATGGAGAAGTAACCTTCTCAGCCACCCCTATTATTCTTCCCTGCATCTCCTTGGTCAATATTGAGTCACATGTCCACCCTGGACCAATCACTGATGAAAGAAATGAGATGCCATGATTAGCTTTAACCAAACACAACCACCCCCCACCCCACTCCCACCCGCTATCCCAGACTCTACACATTACGACCCAGACACAGAAAGCAGGAGATGGTGGATGTGTTTACAGCTAGGGAGCTTGTTTAGACGGCATGGTTCCTTTGAAGAGGAAGCATGGGGCAGAGAGCCACAGGAGTGAACACCATGCAAAGACATGGGGCAGGAGCACTCTGAGCACTAGGAACTGCAGGTGCAAAGGCCCTGAGGCAGGTGGATACTGGAGTCAGAGCACACTAGCTCAGATGAAAGAGGCTGCCATGTGATGGGCTGGGCTTTCCCCTCCACTGCTGAGTTTCTGACTCTACCTGCTCAGTGTCCTTCCCTCTCTCCCCCAGGAGGATCTACCCTTCTTGCCCCTGAGGGAGGGCAAGAGAGGGAGTTGAATAAGAACTGGGATAGAAATTTCCAAGAAGAGAAAGTAAGTCCATGTAAGAGAACTCTCTGGGAGGAAAAGAAAACATTTTAAAGTGTTATAAGGATGGAGTATTTGCTTTCTAATAGTTAAGATGGTAAAGTCTGTGTTGTGTTCATGTACCATCATTTTTTAATTAGAACAGTATGGTCATACATAGTAGTTGGGTTCATTCTAACAAAATCACACATGCATGGAATTTGATTTCAATCTCCATCTCTACACCTTCCTTCCCCTCCTCCCTCTCCCTATTCTCCTTCCTCAACTCTATTGATATTTAATTTGCTCATTTATTTATTGATTTTTGATTGGTACTTTCTACATGGACATAAAGGTGAGAGTCCCTGTGGTATGTCCATACAGGCACATGATATGATATTGTTAAATTTATTCCATATTTCACCCCCTTTCCCATTCATCCACCTCTCTCACTCTCCATCTCCTTTTCCACAGATCTTCACTGTATCTTTAAGATATCTGCTCCCCCCTACACACCTTCTTTCCTTTATTTTGCTCCAGCTTCCACATATGAGAGAAAGCATTCCACCTTTGACTTTCTGAGCCTGGCTTATTTCAGTTAGCTTGATGGCCTCCATTTCCATCCATTTACTGGCAAATGCCATCATTTCATTGGTCTTTATGGTTGAGTGAAACTCCATGGTGTATATCTGCCTCTTTTTCTTGATCCATTCATCTATTGATGGGCATCTGGGTGGATCCAGCTTGTGGTGACAGCTCACGGTGGGAAGGAGGCTCCTAGGCCGGTGCCCATGGCTGGGTTGACGGGGTCGGCACCTCAGGTGCACCTGCTCCTGAGAGCCCTCCAGGGCTCCTGCTCTGGGAGGAGCTGGCTGCCATGTGATGGGCTGGGCTTTCCCCTCCACTGGGCTCGCTCAGAGCCTGTCTCTTTCAGACCTTAGCTGACCAACACACTGAGGAGAAGAAAAAACCCCAAGCAAATCACCAGAGGGCTGAAACCACACATCGGCTGCCCAGAGATGCCACCAAGAGCTGGCTTCGGTGGGAGCATGCCACCCACGGCCCTCCCTTGACTCTCACCTCTCTTGATTCAAGTGTTTCATCAAATTTTTATTCATTAAAACAAAAATTCAGGGGGCGTGGGAATGGGGAACATAGGAGAAATGGAGGAACTCTGGATGGGGCAGGGGGGAGGAGGGGGAGGGAAAAGGGAAGGAGTGTAGTAAAGATGGTTGAATGAGATGGTCATCACTACCCTTGGTGCATGTATGAAGACACAAATGGTGGAACTCTATCTGGTTTGCAACCGGAGAAATGGAAACATTGAGCTCTATATATGTACTATGACTTGAAGTGCATTTAAATAAATTAATTTTTTTTAAAAAAACTCAGAAAACAGAGGTGGCTGTGGCCCCAGCCAGCTCACGGCGCCCCTGGGGAGCTGGACATGGCTGGCCTCAACTAAGAGGTTGCTGGGCATCCTCTCTCATCCTGTCTGCCCAGCCTCTCCTCGGAGGCTGCCTCTGTGACTCAGGGCAGCAGTGGCGGGACTGGGGACCTGCACCCAACCCTGCTGCCCCCCCATCCATTTCCCCTCATGTCCCATTACTATAATTTATCCAGTGGCCTCTGACTCAGGTGAGGGATGGGCATTGACCCTCCCTGGGCTTGGGCCTCTGGGTCTCCCTACTTCAAAGGCCACCGCCCTCCAATTCAGCTGAGAGTCATCTCCCCACTTCTCTATGCTGGGCTCACAGGTGTTGTTTCCAAACCTGGCACCTCTCTGTTCCTGTGGTGATCACCATCCTCATTTTGTAGATGAGGAGGCTGGGGGAGTCAGCTGAACTTGAAGGAGGGGTCCTCAGAGCTTCCCCCAGCTGCCCCTGGTGCAAGTCCAGCAGGGGCAGCCTTGGCCTCTTCCCAGGTGGAGATGGAGCTCAGACAAGACCAAGGAGGACTGGAGCGGCCAGGGAAGGAGAAAGGCATCCACCAACGCAGAGGCGCCCCAGGTCCCGGATGCAGGTAGGCACTGGGCTCTGCCCTGTGTAACCTCCACCACTTCTTCTCTGGGCTGACCCCAGCACCCCTCACTGTGTGCGTTGCCCCTGCTGCCAACAAACCCCTGTGTCCCCAGGCTCCTGGGTGTCATCCTTCCCCATTGCAAAGCTGTCAGTTCCGGCTGCAGGAAGCCAGGACTCACGGGCATGCGCAAGGGTGACAGCTGCAAGGGCAGACAGAGGCTGGGGGCGTGGGGAGGGGAGCGCCCGGCTCTCTGGTTTGTTTGGACACTTAATCAGCCGTTAGTGAATGAGGGGGCCCAGGGCGCGTGCTGGCCCCCTCACCTGGCTAAAAGTTGCATTGAAAGTTTCCGCCCAGGCTGGGGTGACTAGAAATGAATCTAATACAGGAATGTTTCTCATTTCATGTCATATTTGGTGCTGAACTTGTGGGGACCAATGTGTGTGCTTCCCCCAGCTTGTCTGACGGACTGGGACATGAAGGTGGGTCCCAGACTGTCTCTATTTGCGTGTTTGAGAGAGGAAGAAAGACAGAGGAGGAGAGAGAAGGAGAGAAAGACAGGAAGAGGAAGAGGGAGAGAGAGCCATAGAGACAGCATTCCTGAGAATAGCACCACCTCCCACGTTCCCAGCCCGAGGACAGCGCAGGGTGGACATTAGTCATCCTGGTGACAGCAGAGCAGACCCCAGCTGTGCAGGGCCTTGCCGTGAGGGTCTTCAGGCATCTGTAGGCTGGTGGGGCAGGGAAATGCTTGACATGTGGGACAAGGGGGATTCCAGGGATGGAAAAAGGGACATCTGAATGCCAAGACCATTTTCTCTGACCCCTGTTCCTCAACTGTAAAGTAGGGGTGACATGCCACTTGGAGTTGCTGCAAAGACCCAGTGAGTTCATGCAGGTGGACCCCAGTTTGACATCTCCAATCTAGCAAAACCATGGCCCTTTGGCCTCTCTGCTTGGATTTCTCCCAAATTAGATGTCCAGAACCAAACAAGCTTCGCGCCCAGCAGCCCACTGCTCTCGCCAACATGCACCCACCACCACCAACCAGTCACTCGAGCAGGGAGCCTTCAGCTCAGCCTCGGATCCCAGCTTCACCCCCACATACACCTCAAATCCTCTCTGCAGCATCTCCACTGCCCCTCCACTACCCGACCACGTGGCCCTGGCTGGTCTGTACTCTCTCCAGCTAGTGTCAAAATGACCAGCACTGGTGCAAACCTGTTTTTGAAAAATGAATCCTCTGGCATCTGAAATCCCAAATCCCAGAACCCTCACCCCCCATTCTCAAAAGAACATTTTTATTGGTGCATTATAATTACACAGTATATTGTTACATATTCGTACATGCACACAATGTAACATATAATTTGGTCACTTTCACTCCCCAGCCCTTCCCTCTCTCCTCCCCTCCTCCCTCCCACGATCTCCTTCTCTTCCGCTGGTCTCCCCTCTATCAAAATAACATTTTTCAATGCATAAAGAAGAAAACATAGGATTGCAAAGGAAATCAACTCTGTTGAAATACAGTTATCAAAATATTTGAAGAGCATATTTGTAATCTGGTAATTTAGCGTCTCTTTTGCTCATTGAATAACAAGATTCGATAACAAGCGCCAGGGACAGGCCAGCAGCTGTCATTATTTCAAAGTCGTGATGAGCAGAAGCGGTGTTACCTGCGAATGCTACAGGGAGTGTGTGACGCGACCCTACATCTCCAGTGGCGAGCAAGTCCCAGGTGCTGCTCCATACCCTGGGTGTTTCCTGACTCCATTCGTAATGAAAGGAAATGCTAACTTTCAATGAAGATGTCATTTTTTCCGATCAGAATTCACAGGGCCCCTGAATTCGCTATTCAAGATTCAAGTTAAGAAACCCCCTGGGCTAGGGATGTAGCTCAGTGTGAGGCACTTGCCTAGCATGCAGGAGGACCAGGATTCCTTCCCCAGCACCAAACAAGAAAAAAAAAAAAGACTGCGGAATCCCTGATGGAGGGATCTTTCTGGAGCACAAATTGGAATGTTTGGGCTTTAGACTTCCCCACCAAAGGCCATTGGAATTAAAGGACAACAACTCACCCTGCCTATGAGGCCCCACCCCCTTTCCTTGCCTCCTGCATTCATCCACAGTGACCCCCCTACTGGTTCTCAAATCTCTTCTGTCTGAGGCCTCCAGTTACTCCACAGCTCAGCCCTGTGTGCCTTCACATTCTCTCCTTTCTTCTTTGCTGTGATGTTCTCTTGTTTATTGTTCGTCACCCCGAAGCCGATGTAATGATACCCCTAAGAAACTGCACCAGTCCTAACCAGTACCTGCGCATGTGGCTTTATTTGGACAGAGGGTTTTTGCAGATGCAATTGCTTGAGACACTGATCTGAGATAGGCCCTAACCAATGACAGTGTTTATGTAAGAAAAGGGACAGGGAGATTTGGATTCAGAGCACAGAGAAGGCCACGTGAGGAGAGAGGCAGAGATTGGGGTGATACAGCCTCAAGCCAAAGAACCCCAGGAGCCGCTAGAAGCTGGCAAGGCAGGAAGGACTCTTTCCTAGACCTTCAGAGAGAGCATGACCCTGTCCATACCTCAATCTCAGGTTTCTGGTCTCCAGAACTGTGAGATAAGAAGTTCCTGTTGTTTCAAGCCACATGGTTTTTGATAATTTGTTACAGCAGCCAGAGGAAACTAATACTTACCAAAGCCAGAATTTAAAGTCCAGGGAATCAAGGACCCTGCCTTCTTAGTCACCCACACTTGACACCCAGTAGGTGCTCAATACATGTTTGTTAAAAGAATGAACATATTCTCAAAAAAGGAAAACCTCCATCCAGGCACAAGATGCTATTTTTATCTTCCAGGGGGTCTTACTGCTGACCACAACCTATGCCTCTCATTGCTGAGGGCCACAGTCAGGGTTGGTTCAGCTGTTCTTTCTTCAGTGGGAGCTCCTTCCTCCTCCTTTTCCTTCCCCAAATCCCAGCAGAGCCTATAGGAAGTTCTTGATGGAGGGATGCTGCAGAAAAAGGAGCCAGGGCTAGAGAGCCTAGCCCTGCTCCAGCTTCCAGAGAAGGGGACCAAGGTCTGGCATCAGGAAGAGTCCTGAGCAATGAGCCCGGACCCATCGTGG
The DNA here is from genome assembly GCA_028644305.1 of Xerus rutilus. NCBI lineage: Eukaryota > Metazoa > Chordata > Mammalia > Rodentia > Sciuridae > Xerus > Xerus rutilus. The sequence goes on along the minus strand of CM053415.1, from coordinate 9,735,970 downwards.
ACAAACTCTGGCTGGTAAGGGCTGAGAGCCTGGGTTACAGGCCCCTGCAGGCCCCTCTGGCCGTCTCATGAGAGGCCTTGACCTTGAGCACCTAAACAGCCAGGAATGCAGAGCCTCAAACAAAACCATAGCCTGCGAAGCCTGGCCCAGAAATCTCCTCTGAAAGAGCCCATCTTTTCCTGTCCCTGGAGCCCTTGAGAGCTTAACATGAAAAAGGGTAGAGACAGACTCATCATCATTTGGCCTAGATGAGGGTGAGAGACATCACTCAGCCAACAGCTCAGGCTGGTCCTGGTTCTCCAGGAGCAAGGGCACAGGCTTCAGCCTTTGCTGCAGCCCAGCTGGGATTGGGATCCCAGGAAGGTTCCCAGCCCAGTAGAAAGGGATTGGACCAGCCACACACAGAGGTTTGCAGGACCAAGCTCCTGCTGCATTTTGGGTAATGGCTAATGAGCAGAATAACCCATAACATCCAGGGACGTCACCCTTTGAAATGTGATTTCTTAAACCTACTCCTGACCATCACCACCAAGGTAGCTCCTGGTGGTGCAGGGAGAAGTAGGACGGATGTTGGGCAGGAACAGCACTTGATGCCCAGGAACCTGGAGAAGGGGCCAACTTGGGGCACACTGATGGGAACAATCTCAGTGCGGTTTATCGATCTGCAAGGGATGCCATTGCAGATCTCTGTTAATCTGCCACCTTCTCTTCAGATTTGACTGTTATTGTTATCAGCCTCCGGGATCCACGGCTGCCGTCGGCTTGAATTACCATCAACTGCTATATTTTTAGAGGAATTTCTTTTCTTTTTCTTTCTTTGTATGTGTGTGTGTGTGTGTGTGCATGTGCACACACACAAGCGTGCACACACGGCTTTCAGCAGATGAATTTGCTGGGAAGACTTCCAGTACCCTCTAGTGGTGGGAAGGGCTCCACGGTGCTCTGTTTGCCTGTGTGTGTTTTGGGTAAGTGTGAGCATGTGTGATTTTGCGTGTGCACATGCATGTGTGTTTGCGTGTGTGTGCACACGTGTGTGCTTTGTGTGCTTGCCTGTGTGCCTTTCACGTCTGCTCATGCTAGTGCGCAGGTGCCTGGTATGCAGGGAGGCATGCGCAGGTGCTGGGGCTTCTCTGCAGTCCCAGATGCATGCCTGAAGACCCCACCCCGACTTTCCTCTATCAGCCTCATCTCTTTGGTGGCCTTGCTCTCTCCAGGCTGGGACAGCCTGGTGACTCCCAGGTGCTCTCACCCTCTGCATCCCCTTAAACGGACTGTGCTGCCAGCTGAGCAAACCCAGGCCTTGGAAGATCAGCTTCCTCAGGCCACTGACCCACCTTTCATGCAGAGGAATGGGGCACTGGGTGGGGGTGGGGGTCCCCTGGCCCTGAATCCTACAATCCTCAGTGACCTTCATCCTCCAGGATTAGACTAGTCCCTGCTCCATGGAGGTGTGGCCCAGCCCCAGTCCCCCCTTGGGCTACCCTTCATGCAGCTGGAGCAGAGAGGACTGATTTCCTTTCTGCAAAATAGCACAAAGCCCAGGACAGACCCAAGTGACTTGGGCCCCTGAGGCTACCAGGCCCTCAATGTCATTGCAATAAATCCTAGTGTCCAGGGCGGCCTATGGGGCCGGAGAGAAAAATTACCTCCAGGGTCCTCTGAAATCACTGAATGCCCCACAGTGAGACTCTGGAGAGCCTCTCAGGTGTGAGCCTCACTCTGACACCCTTGATTGTGTGCACTTGGGCATACGGCTCCTTCCCCTGGATCTCCAGGTTTCCAGCTATACAATGGGCATACATCTATAAAACTGGAACATAGCACTGCATCTATCACTATGGTTACACATATATGCAGAAACAGCTACATTCACACCAGGGCAAGACAAATAGTCTATTGAAAATGTGTCTCTTTCTCAGAAGAAAGGGAAAGGAAAAGAGTCAGGATGGGGTGCGCAGGGAGAGGGGCTTGGGTAATTTCCCTCATGTTCTATTTCTTCATGAAATCCAAAGAACCTGCATTGGAAAACAAGAATTCCATGGCTCCGAGGTGGTGTGTATGTGGGGGGGGGGGGCTCCCACATAGTGTAATCTGCAAGATGCATTGAAGGGGACATGGAAACTTTATAAAATAACATATATATAAGAATACATGAGGGGCTGGGATTGTAGCTCAGTGGTACAGCACTTGCCTCGCATGCATGAGGCACTGGGTTCCATCCTCAGAAGCATATAAAAATAAATAAATAAAATAAAGATACTGTGTCTATCTACAACTAAAAAAAAAAGAATACATGAAATACATATGAACAGTATATATCCATACATGTAATACATGGGAGTGCAAAATGTATTGGAGACGTTGATTTTTGTGTTATCTATTATTGGCAAGTAATGCTGCTTTCCCATAAATCGGTGATATAGTTTCCTTTTATAATCAGTTTGCTGATATGGGGGGAAAGTGGTTCAGGTTAAAGAAAAATGAAGGTGGTTTTGGGTGTCACATGGATGCCAATCAAGGTCCTTAGCACCCGCCCAGGTGTCTGAGAGGGGTTGGACTCAGCCTGTGTCCACCCATAGGCCACATGCCCCTCTCTGGCCACCCAGAGGATGGGCCGTTCTCTTCTTCACACAGAAGGACCATCTGTTCTCCAAATACTGTGAAGGTGGAAATGGAAGTCTGAAAAACAAAGGGACAGCAGGACACCCAGCCTCCTTGCTATCTGGTGACCCCGTTGCAGCCTACAGCTCTCCCATCCCCTTCCCTCCGAGGGGACCACAGGTCCACCCATGCCATGCCCATGTCCCCACCTCTCCCATTCATTTGCTGTGTGACCACAGGCCAGTGCCTGTTTCTGGACCTGAGTCCCATCAAAAGATGGGAGCTAAAGATTTCTAGTGGTTTCTAAAGGTGCCTGCTGCACAGCCTACATTCACTGCCCCATGTCTCCCCACGTACATACCCTGATGGCTTCAATGATCCCACCAGCAAAAAGCAGCCTCCACCAGAGCAGATGGATTTATGACTCGCTCGTCAGCCACGGCCTGCTCAGCCTGTCCTGGAGTAGGAATACAGGCAGCGCCGCCTTCCAGGCCCTCCACCCGCCCCTCCAAAGTGCTGGAGCCCAGAGGACAGGCTGGGAGAGGACCATCGCAGAGGCCTCCAGAGCCACGCCTGCACCTGGACCTTGGGGCTCATGGGTGAAATTGCCATGCTACAGGGGCAGGGCATGTGGAAAGGTGTCCACAGCCCTCAGGCACCAGCCAGGCCCTGCTTTACTAATGGAGGCCTGAAGCCTGCACGTGAGCCACTCTTTCAGGGTGGCACAGAAAGTCACTGGCAGGGCCCAAATGAACATCCAGCTGCCGTCATGAGACCACCACTGTGGGAGAGTCCCAGGTGCGGTTTCCAGCCTCCCAGTGTAAGGCCTGCAGCCCCTCTTTGCCTCCACTTTGCCCTCTGTTCACTCTCAGGAAAGGCCTAGCTCTTCTGGTTCCTGGGTATGACCTTCCCCCCAGGACCTCTGCTCCCAGGTGCCTCTGGCCCCCATCCTCACTGGGTCCTAAAGAGACCCTTGCTCTATCTTGGCCACGGAGGTGGGTCCTGGTGGCACTTGCCCCCACCACATGGCAGGGCGAGTTCTGAGCAAGGTTGGGAAAGCTCTGTGAAGCTCTGTGGCTCCTTCAGAGCTTGCATCCCTGGGGCTCAGGGCTCAGAATCACGGCACATCCAGCCCTGGTGCTCTGGTCATCTCCAACACACCCAAGAGGAAACGGAGGCTCCGAGAGGGGACGCAGATTCCCAAGGCCAGGGAACCTGCAGCTGGGATTTGGAATCAGGACACCTAGACCCAGGAAGGAGGCCCCTGCATAGCCACCCAGAACACACACACACCAACAGGAGGTGAAGGGCACCCGGATGCCCACAGGGAGCAGCACCTGATGGTAGCAAGCTCTCAGAAACGACCAGATGACATTACAGTGAGTGACAGTCTTGATGTGTCATCTTGGACACCTGGGAGAGGACAAGGAGTTGGAGATCCTAAACAAACCCCAAGAATCATTACCTTTTCCCTCTTCCCCATGCCTCACCTCAACACTTGACAGAGCTTCCGGTACCTGCAAAGGAATGAGGAACCCTCCCCTGAGCTTCCAGGAGTTTACGCCTGGGCAAGGCAGGAATGGCCACAGGGGGATGCACCTTGCCCGGAGCTTTGAACGACCTTGAAACTTTGGGGGGCAGGTGCCACCCAGGATGCCCGTTCTTCTTTCCTGCAGGATTTGGCTGCGGGTCCTCTTGCAGAGGGAGTCCCCATCCCAGGGCTGAGCCCACCTTTCCCAGGCACACCTTGGCCCCCCACCACGAACTGGGATATAAATTAAAATTCAATTTCATTAGAGCCAGTGAGCAATCAATCCCTGGCTCCGCTAACAATGCCGGGCAGGGGGCCTCGCTTCCTCCCACGGCTGTAACTCACTCGGCCTCCCCTGCTCTTGTTCGCAAACTGCTAGAGCTGCACTTTCCGCCCAAATTTATGGTGCTGGCAGCGTCTAGGGCCTGAGTTACAGCTGCAGGTTTGATCGGGGACTGCATTATTCTGCATCTAATCCTCACACTTTGACAGCCAGGGAAGGGACTGTTGTTCTCCAGAGCTGGGCATTGTCCTCTGGCCGGCCAGGTTCTGGTGGAAGCCAGGGGTCCAGACCCGAAGCCACCCACCCAGGCAGGACACCTGCAAACCCCTGCCAACCACTGTCACCTTGAATACCCTAAAGGAGGGGGTGCTGAGATCCTGTGTCACACAGCAGCAAACAGAGGCACAGAGAGGTCGTTCGGACGCCCAGCAAGTAGACTCCAATCTTCTGCATCAGGGAAATTCTCCTGGCAAAGTACACCGATTGTGTCCATGTGTCCCCTGCAGCATTGCCTGAACAGGCTAAAATCAGAAGGAAAGAAGAAACAATCATCAATAGGCCAGTGAGCAAAAGGAACCTGTGGACTTTGGACCCCTGGAAAAGAGCAAGGCAGCCTTGCGTGGTGGCACACGCCTGAAATCCCAGTGGCTCAGGAGGCTGAGGCAGGAGGATCGTGAGTTCAAAGCCAGCCTCTGCAAAAGCAAGGCCCTAAGCAACTCGGTGAGACCCTGTCTCTAAATAAAACACAAAATAAGACTGGGGATGTGGCTCAGTGGTCGAGTGCCCCTGAGTTCAAACCCCCAGTAAACCTCCCTCCCCCCCAAAAAAAA
>CM053415.1:9704763-9730225 GCA_028644305.1 Xerus rutilus | reverse complement strand
AGGGGGACAGTGGGACTGCTCCTCCTTTCCTCAACCTGCCTCTTTGTGAGTCGAAATGTATTTTTCCCTTTTCCTAATTAACTCCCTGCCACCCCGCTCGCGGTAAAGCCAGATTTATTTCTGCTTCTCTGCATTCAGGCGACGGGCTATTTAATCTCAGCTGCGTGGACTCCAACACACCGTCTCAATGAAATGCAGATCCTTCATCCCGTGAGCACCCTGCCAGCGCTCCTCCATCTTCCCGCTGTCTACGCTGGCTGTCCGGAGCTGCCGCCGCCACTGCTGTAAATCATGCAGTCTCTCTTTCATAATAACACCCTTTGCCCTTTGGCCACACCTGTCAGCATGGCTGGGACTCTGCCCAGCCAGAGTCAGCTGCTCACTTTCATGGGCAAACCCCGGCTCAGGCAGCACCTGGCCAGCTGGTTCCTGCAAAGGCAGAATCAGCATCACACCCTCTGTTGATCAATACCATACCTCTGCTCAGTCCTCAGCCTGTGTGGTCTGATTCTCTTTCTTATCTTAGTCGCCCTGTCTCTATGGTCACCTGGGTCACCTCCCAAATAAACTACCTGTGTCCTGGCCCCAGGATCAGCCTTTGGGGGAAGTCAGAGACAGCCATGCAGAAGAGCCAGGCACCTCTAAGTCCTCAGTGATTTATAAAGTGCAGAGGCTTCTCTAGGTGGCTGCCCTGTCACCCTGGAGCCTGGAGCACCCTCGTCCATGCCAGCTGCACCACCGTGCTCCATCATCCTTGTCTCTCAGGCCACTACCCCCCATCCCATGCCACTGGCCTGCTCTTAACTGCCTATGTTCCTGAGGTTTCTTTTCTCACGGCCCTGCAGCCTAGAGCTGCTGGTACCTGCCTCCCAAGCCCCCACTCACCTTCCTCACCTGCCTGTAGAGGACTACCTCCCCCTCCTCACATCGCTGCAGCAGGGACTCCAGCAGTCCTTGCTAAGTGGTCTCCTCCCAGCCAGAGGCCAGCCTCTCATTCACCCAGAGAACTGGGCAGGGAAGGCGAGGTGGGGGTAGCAAGGAGGTCAAGGTTGACCTTGAGCCACAGACTTTGCTCATCTCCCACGGGCCTTTCTCCTGAGCCTTCCCCGCTCTTGCAATTATGCAGTTATTTTCCTGCTTGAGAGACTCCTTTGTTTCTCCTCACAGCTTGAATTTCATTGCCTATAGCTCCACCCCATCTCACACACCACTAAATCCTGATTGGAAATATGGTTCAAATTCCTTCCTAGAGGACTCCAGGCCCACATGCAAATCAGGGAACGTGGCTGAAGCTAGGAGATGTGAAGATGAAAGGAAGAGGAGGCCTGTCTAATTCCACATACCAATCCCCTTTGCACCAGTCAGGTTTGGCTGCATAACAAACAGACCCAACTTCAGTGTCATGAGACAGTGAGTATTTCTTATATCTTACTAATTGCATCTAGGTTCCCTGGATGTGGCTCCTGCAGGTGAGGTATGATCTATGGCACAAGGGCTGGCCAAGGATGTTCTATGGGGAAAAAGAGGAGGATGAGAGGGCAAGTCCAACATCAAGTGCATTTCAAATGGGCATATATTCATGGGCCAAAGTAGGTCTCTCACAGAGATCAAAGTTGGGTGCAGAAAAGTGCATAGTTGTGAACAATAATGTCATCCGCACACCCCACAATGTATGCAAATCCAAGAATTTGGCATTCCAGTGCTCATGACAGCATAAACTTGCTGAGTTTGCAATGTTGGAATGAGGCATGATGGTCCTTGCAGGAAGAGGGCCTAACTTCCCTCTTAGGAGCAGGTCACTTCAGCCATTCCAGCAAGGACAAAGCAGGTCATCCCGAAGGTAGCCTGTAAGGACCTAAAACACCAGCATCTCCCAGCCACAGTCCTTACTGACATAGTTTCTATTCAATCCGTGACACTCTCTGAGGACCTCACTGTGCCAAATCTTATGCTGGCAATAAGTAACCAGATGCCCTCCATGGCCATGGCCTAGCAGAGGTACAGGTGAGCTTGCTCTCCAAAAAAGAACAAAATCAGTTGCAGAACAAAGGACACATGAGGATGAGGTGAAGAAGCTGATGGACATAAATGAGAAGGAGGGTACAGCATTGGTAAAGAAATAAAGAATAAATAAATGGGGAGGAGGGGACATTTGGGCTGGGTATCAAAGGGTAAGTAGGAGCCCAACAGGCAGAAGTGGGGGGCAGGGGGACAGAAGGCCACACTCTGGGAGAGCAGGAACAAGGCCTGAATGTGAACAACTTCGAGAGCAGTTTTCTTTGTCTGTCTCAGAGATTGTGTTCAGGGTAGGACTAGGGCCTGTGTTACCATGGTACCCAGCACTGCATCTGTGTGACTTGAACATCCTGCTCTGACCTTAAGCAGGCTAGTGGATTCCTTTTCCAGAATAATTAATGTATGAGCTCTATTTCATGATGGTCCCCCAGGTGTGTTTTGACATGTCATATGTTGGGCCCTCGGGGGCACATTTTACTGAAGGTTTTGGTCACGTGCTTTGCAGTCCAAAGGCCTGCTGTGCTGAGTCTGTCCCCATTAGGACACTTCTGCTGTGGCATACAGAACAAGCCTCAGCCTGAGCCCTGCACCTGTGGAATGAGACTGCACAAGGCTGGGTGTTTCTCAGACTTGAGTGAGCAGGAGAACTTCAGGCCAGCTTGTAAAAATCAAGAATCCACATTCTTGATGTCAACCTCTAGGCATTCTGATTCTGCATGTCCAGGCGAGCCTGGGAATCTTCATTCAAACAAGCTTTCAGGCGATGCTACTGCCCACAGATCACATTCTGAGTGGCGATGGACTCCAAACCCCACCCTACAAAAGATTATCAGCCTCGTCCTATGACATCATGATAGCCAGCCATACTGGGCAGGAGGATGCAGAGGCCAGAGAGAGCTTGGTTGGCATTTTCCTAAGGCTGGTGGTTGGGCCTAGGGCCTGGGGCCAGGGGAGAGGTTTCGAGATAAGCAAAATGTGGGACAAAGGCCAACAGGCCACGGAGCCTGCAGCATCTAACCTGGTCTTAAGGGGGGCAGGGTGGGTGCAGAGTGGTGTCCACACTCCTTCCAGGGCTTCAGGGCCCCACCAGCACAGGCAGGGGTCCGGCTGAGGCATAGACCACATTCTGCCAGCCAAATGCACTGTCACAGAATGTTCACAAAGCTGGGCCTTGGAATCACCTCCTCCAGAGGCACTGACTGTTCTCACGACCACCCTGCTTTGCAAATGAGCATGAGGAGGCAGAGGGAGGCAAGGTGCCCTGCAAACCCAAGGTCACAGCTAGTAGGTGGGATAGCAGGGATTAGAACCTAGGTAGTGGGCCTGATGATGACGCTCTGCACAGCCAGCCCTGGTCCTGAAGCTCTGGAGGGGAAGCAGGAGCTGGCAGCAAGGTCAGGATGCTCTGCAACAGGGGGCTGCCTTTGTAGAGTCTGCACGTGGGGAAGGGAGGCCCAGAGAGGGCTGGAGGTAGCAAGGGCATCAACAGCATCAGAGCCCACAACATGCTTCTGGCCCCTGAGGGTGAGGGACAGAGGAAAGCATGGAGGCCATGAGTTTCTTGAAAATTCACCATATCAGGCCTGGGCCAGGAGGTGCTCAGCTCCAGCTTGTCCCTCTACCAATTCTGCCTGGGCACAGCTCCATGTAGACAGCTCTGTCCCTCCCTCCTGTGGCCAGGTGGCCTCCACAGGGTCACATAGGGCTACCAGCTCCTTCCCCCTGGGGATGCAACCAAGCACACTCCCCCAGGTCTGCACCTCCCCCTTGGCCCACGTCACTGTTGCCAAAGGAGCGAGCAGGTCCAGGTTCCAGGCCCATGTCTCTCTGCGTGTGTGTATGATGTGGCTCCACGTGTGTGTGAGTGTGACCATACGGCATCTGTACCTGAGACTCTGCACATGACTGCATGGTGTGTGCACGTGTGTGTGACCCCACATGCTGCATATGTGTGACTGTGTGGTGCCTATACGCTTGTCTGTGACTCCATCTAGAGGAAGTGTGCCCGTGTGTGTGGCTTAGGAGGCCTCCCAACACTGGAACAGGGAGATCAGGCGCTGCCACTGGAGACGGAAACAAAGGACACTGGGCAGATGCAAGCGGAGCTGGCCACTCACACGGCTGCTCCCTTGTCCCGCCCCTTCACTCTCCATCTTTCATCACAGGACAATGGTATGGTCTCCATCAGGGCAAGCTTTCAGCTATCCAGTCAGTGTCGGTCCAAGAATATTAAATGGAAAATTCCAGAAATAAACAATTCATAAGCTTTAAATTTGCACCATTCCGAGTAGCTAGGCAAAATCTTGAGCCCTCTCACGCCTTCCCACCCCAGGCGTGACTCATCTCTTTGGGCAGTGAATCCGCGTTCACATGTCGCCTGCCCATCAGTCACTGAGCAGCCGCCTGGGTCATCAGATCGCTGTCCAGTGCTGTGTTCAAGTAGCCCTCCTTTTTACTCCAGGGGCCCCAAAGTGCAAGAGTGGTGATGCTGGCAATTCATAAGTGCCACAGAGAAGCCAGGAAGTGCCTCCTCCAAGTGAAAAGGTGAAAGTCCTTGACTTAAGAAAGAAAGGAAAAAATCACATGCTGAGGTTGCTAAGAAAGAATCTTCTATGCGTGAAATTGTGAAGAAGAAAAAATTCATGTTAGTTTTGCTGTTGCGCCTCAAAACACAAGAATTACAGCCACAGTGTGTGATAAGTGAAGACGGGAAAGGCCTCACCATATGGGGTTTGGTGCTCTCCGAGATTCTGGGCATGGCCTGGGGCGGGGAAGCCCCCTGTGGACAAGGTAATGCTGGACCTCAGTCAGGGGCTGTTTCAAGAATCAGTGCAAATTAAGTGCTTTGAGGTTCCAAGAGAAGCACAGGAGACCAGGCTCTCATCCACACAGCCCTGAATACGGCTCTCAATGCCGTCACTCACATCATGGCGGTAGAAATGTCTAGAGGACACCTGCCATGGGGGGCCTCGAGGATGCTCGCTCCCTGCTCCTCGAACTCAGTAATTTCTCTCTTGAAAAGAGGCTAAGAGGACATCTCCAGGGGTGCAGAGTCACTGTCATCTGTAGGTCAAAAGACTCTAGCAGTAACTATTCAGTGGACAGACATGGAAACAGAGACTGGGCACAGTGGCACATGCCTGTAATCCCAGCCACTCAGGAGGCTGAGGCAGGAGGATCACGAGTTCAAAGCTAGCCTCAGCAGATTAACGAGGCATTTAGCAATTCCGCGAGATCCTGTCTCTACATAAAATATAAAAAACGTATGGGGATGTTGCTCAGTGGTTAAGCACCCCAGGGTTCAATCCCCAATACCAAAGAGGAGCAAGAGAGAGAGAGACGGGGAAACAGAAGCCCAGAAAGGGTCAAAGGCCTGCCTAAGGTCACACAGCAAGTTGGTGACAGAGCTGGGCCAGGAGCCCAATGAGGTGCTTCCCATGTGCTGAGGAACAAGGACACAGCCCCGTCCTGCAGGGTAGGAGCCCTTCAGAGACAGGAGGCAGCACTACTGAGAGCCTGAACCTGCATCACTCATGCACATGCATGTGCACACACACACACACACACACACACACATGCACACACACACGCACACACGCACACACACACATGCACACACACACACACATGCACACACACACACACACACACACACACACACATACACACACACGGCCTCTTCTGTTCCACTCATGACCAGCCTGTCTGGCGGGCGGCTATCTCCTTAGGGCAAGGAATGCACAATGCAAAATCTTCACCTACCACTAAATAAAGGTAAGTTGTTGAGGGGATGCATACGCCAGCTTGATTTAATCTTTCCACAGTTCACAGATGAGAGCATCACATCGTATCCCATAAATATACACAATTATTATCTGTCAAATAAGCAAGAAAAGAAAGGAAAAAAGAAAGACCCTGCAGTTCCAGGTGCAGTGGTGCACACCTGTCATCCCACCCACTCAGGGGGCTGAGGCAGGAGGATCCCAAGTTCAAGACCAGCCTCAGCAACTTATTTATTATAATTTATTTTATTAAAAAATAAGGGCTAGAGATGTAGCTCAGTGGCAGAGCATCCCTGGTTCAATCCCGAAAGAGAAAGAGAGAGAGAGAGAGAGAGAGAAAGAGGGAGAGAAGAGAAGAGAAGAAAATAGGGGCTGGAAACAGCCACTAAGCTGAGTTATAGAAACACAGTTCCTGGCTTTGCTTCACCCAGTCCTGCGTGAGCAGTGATTCAGTGACTGACCATGTTCCCCCATAGCAGCCAGGAAGCTTCTAGAACTCATTCGTGTGGTCTGAAGGCAAGATTAGCCAAATTAGCCAACCCACCCTTAGCAGGATATTGAGGGAACCCCTGGGGCTTAAAGCATGCACCCTGAGCTAAGATCTGGCCAGTTTCTGGGGAGCAGTGGCAGGAAGCCAAATTAGCTCCTTGGGCCTGTGGAATGCTTGGCAGCCAGGGTGAGGGGTCCAGGCAGCTGATGAATGGCCTCGCCAAGGACCCTCTCCTTGGGTGGCCACGGCCATTGCTGGTGGGTGGGAAGTGGGTGGAGGCAGGGCTAGTAGTGCCAGGTCTCAGGCCCAAGGTCCCTATCCCCACCACCTTCCCGCTTTCTCACCTACAGCTGCCCAGAACTGGGAAGAGGGGCCACCAGCCCTTGCCCTATAATGCTGGTCACACTTGTCTGGTTTCTGGGGAGGAAATTCGAGTGCTAATGAGAACAAATGGAAGCCTGGAGAACTCATCTGTGACTCACAAACGGAGACCCCAGCTCCAGACACCCAAATTCAGCCAGGCCCATCATTGGGTTCCCTTGCGTGGCATGAGCGACACCTGGTGGTCTTATGTGGAATTTCAAGACCTGTTCTCCAGGATGCCCAGGGATGCCCCATCTCAACTGCATTATTTTCTGGGGAAAGTTGGGCACTTCCCCCAACCAACCACCAAACACACTGAGCACTTGAGCACCTGATAGTGGTAAGGAGGTGTAGCACAGTGGCCACACCTCCCAGCCTGCAGACATTCCATTCGTTTGTTCATTCATTTCTCCACGCATTTACTGAGTGCTCACTGCATGCTGGACATAAGGGACAGAGATGAACAAAAGGCCACATGGTTAGCTTCATGCAATTTACATCCTAAGGGAGAGGCAGATGACAAGCATGTACATGATGAGATAATTCAAACTGTGTTAAGTGCGTTCAGGAAGAGAGTCCAAAATCCTTACGGCCCCTTCAGTCAACCCCAACCTCATCTCTCAAACCTCACCTTGACGCGGGCCTGGGCCTGACCTCATGAAGCTCCCAGCCAGTCCTGGTCAGGTTCCTTCCCTGGCACACACTTTTCACTCTAAACTCAGTGCCTCCCTACCTCCTCACCCGACAGCTCATCAAGTGTCAGAAATGGATTTGGAAGACCATGGGTCCTGACCATGACTCTGCCACATCCTCATTTCATGACCTTGGGCACATTTCTTAATCTTTCTCAGCCTCAGTTTCCTCAACAGAGAAAAATGGGGTTTATGTCTTTAATTTTTATTTATTTATTATTTACTTTGGTCCTGGGGATTGAAGTCAAGGGTACTCAACCACTGAGCCACATCCCCAGCCCTATTTTGTGTTTTACATAGAGACAGGGTCTCACTGAATTGCTTAGCACCTCACTGTTGCTGAGGCTGGCTTTGAACTCACGATTCTTCCGTCTCAGCCTCCCAAAGTGCTGTGATTACAGGCGTGCACCACTGCACCAGGTGAAAAATGGGCTTTATAAGAGGACCCATCTCCTAGTTGTGAAACTCAGACACTTCTCAGTAAAATTCTTGGGGCAGTTCCTGGCCCAGAGAAAATGCTTTGAGTAAGCATTGTCCACTAGTACCATGGATGTTAATGTTATTATGGTGCCAAAGCACCAGACCAGGGCTGGCTTGTTGCCTGGCAGGGACCTAGGCTGTGGGTGTCTTGCTGTGTCTTATCCCACTGAGTGAGCCTTTTCCCACTGCCCCAAAATGGACATCTAGGACTCCAAACTGGAGCCAGTATGCTCAGCCAACATCACTATCAGCAGAAAGAAGTAGCAGACTGGGCAGGGATAGGGGATGCTGAGGTCCTGGGGACCCCACACCTGTCCCCACCATACTGACTACAAAGAGGCTGCCTTGGACAGACACAGTGACCCAAAGGCAGGCAGCAGTGGGTATTAGCTGGAGGTGAGTAAAACATTCTAGTTTCTCCTCCTCTCCTCCTCCCTTTATTCCCTCCTCATCCCATCCCCCCACACCATGAAATTGGATCTGAGATGGAAGTTTTAGTTTCAACCAAACCAGCCTTTTTCTTGCCCCAAAGTGCCCAGGCCACAGGAAAAGGACAGGAAGCTGGGATTGGAAAGGCCAAGGCTGAACAGAGTGAGTCACCAGCAGGGAGAAGATGAACCACTTCCTGTGTGTTCCCACAGAGGTCGGGGCGTCCCAGCACTCGGTGATGTTCATCTGGGGCCTGGAGGGACTCCATGCCCAGCCCAGCATTGCTGAAGACTGGCTATTCCCTCTGCAGCCTCCAGCCGAGGAGCCCAGATTGGCCTCCCCTCTCCAGAAGGGCCCTGTGTTTCTTCACACTTTTTTTTTTTTTCAGAGCTGGGAATGGAACGCAGGACTTGGCACGTGCTAGGCAAGGGCTCCACCACTGAGCTGCATCCCAGCCCTTCTTAGCACTTTCAAACAAGAGGCCCCGTGTTTACATGTTGCACCAGCCTTGCAGATTGCAGAGTGTGTGACAGACCGGGCAGGCATTAACCCAGGGAACCGTCACATTCTAGGGTCGATGAGTTTACCACCATTTCACAGAATGGGAGACAGGCTCAGGGAGTATCTTGTTATAATACACACAGCTAGTAAGTGGCAGACAGAGCCAGGCCCAGGATACACTTTGCACCCTGGCATTTTCCATGCATAATCTCTAATCTTGCCATAACTGCAGCACAGTTGCTAGCACTAACCAGTTTAGATGTTTTCAGCAGTGTTCAAGAGGGTGGCTGCTGGAGCAGCCTGGATCCTGGAGTGAGATGACACAAAGGAGAGTCCCTAACCAGAAAGAAATCTTGGTTGTTGAAAGCTGCAAAAGCTTTTTGTTACTGCATCCCAACCTAACTTGTCCTTACTGGTAGAACTTCCACATGGTATTGCAGTCTTAGGGTTAAGGATGTAAAACCTGGGGCCCATCTCTCTACGTTGGAATTGTGTGATCTTGAGCAATTACTGAACCTCACTGTGCCTCATCTGTAAAGTGGGAATAATAATAATACATCCAATAGCACAATGGGATTAAATTCAAATCAGAGAGCTCATACACATAAAGTTGTAAGAAGAGTGCCTGGCACAAAATCAGCTCTCAAAAAATGTTCATTGTTATCACGATTATTATCTTCATCCTATACAAGATGAAACTGGCACTCAGCAACATAGAGTCTCTTGCTCAGAATTAAACGCTGAGGAAGTGGCAAAACCAAAATATGAAGCCTGGCCTTCTGGCCTCAACCAGCACTTTGGACTCTCTCTGTATTTTCATGCATCTCCCCCGCCCAGCCCGCTCACCACCCCTGTCTCTTCCTGCCTCCCCACAAAGCCGTCAAGGACCTCACTGGCCTCTGCTGGGCAGAGGTTACTCCTACCTCGGGGCCTTGACTCCTTCTGTTACCTGGGCCAGAAAGGCACCACCTCCATACTCCCCCCCCCCCGACTTCCTTCACCCTTCAGAGCTTAGCTTTCTCAGAAAGTCTTTTCCCACCCCAAACCCTTCCCATCCCACCAAACTCCTGTGACCTTCCTAGTCCCGCAAGCAGTGCATTCCTGGCATTTACTACAACTATGTGTGTAAAAATCCCTGTTTAATGTCTGTTTCCCCAATTTTACCCACAAAGCAGAGGTTGTACCCAGCTAGAGAGGGCTGAAGCCCCGGTGCCTGCACGCAGGAGGAGATCCCACACTGTTCGCGGGGTAGATGAGTGGAAGGAAGTGTACACAGAAGGATGGCAGGAGGATGAATGAGTGGGCAGACAATGAGAACTGGGGTACATGAATGAGCAGGTGGATAGGCAGGTGGGTGGGTGATGGATGGATGGATGGATGGGTGGGTGTGGACAGATGGATGAGTGGATGGATGAGTGGGATGACAATGAGGACTTGGGTAGATGAATAGATGGGTCGATGAATGAGTAGGTGAATGGGTGGGTGGGTGATGGACAGATGGGTGGGTAGGTGGATGGATGGATGAATGGATGGATGGGTGGATGGATGGATGGATGAATGGATGGGTGGATGGATGGGTGGGTGGATGAATGGATGGGTGGGTGGATGGGTGGATGGATGGATGGATGGGTGGATGGATGGGTGGATGGATGGGTGGGTGGATGGGTAGGTGGGTGAGTTGGTGGGTGGATGGATGGGTTGGTGGATCCACAGATGGATGATGGGTATGTGGCAGGCAAAGTCCCTGGGGGCCTCGAAAGCACCATCCTCTCTTTAGAATGGGTTTCATCACCTTTGGAATTGGACAGGGGGACCCTCCAGGATGCTGCCAGTCACATTGGGAGAGAGAGTTACTATCTTGCTGACTGATTATCTCATCCAAAGCCGGCACATTTTTAAGGAAGGATTGGTCATGTGATCCAGGCTCGTGTTCTGAAGCACTTCTACATTCATTTTTTTAATTATCGTTGTTGTGTTGTGGTGCTGGGGATGGAGGCTAGGGCCTCCTGCATGCCAAGCACATGCTCTACCACTGAGCCACCACAAACCTCATTTCCCCATTGGAACTTAAGTTCTACTCAGTTGTTCTCCAACCCCAGGAGGAGAACAGCAACTTTGAGGACCAAATTAGCAGGTTTGAACAGCTGGATGACTTGATCTCTTGGTCATGCCAGTCCCAGTTACCACTGCACTCATAGCAGCAACAGGAAGAGCTTCCTGCAGTGATAGCTATGAGGAGCAAGCTGAGCCTGGAGTGCCCTTCATGATTGCTCAAGCAAGTTTGTTGGAAGACTAGAGTGTGTTTCTGGTATATATTCAGATGGTCAATCTTTTGTGTCAACTTGGCTAGGTCACAGTGCCCAGATATATAGTCAAACATTCCATGAGCCTATTTTTGGATGAGATTAACGTTCAAGTTGGTGGACTTGGAATACAGCAGTTTACCTCCATAATGTGGGTGGGTCTCATGCAGTCAGCTGAAGGCCTTCAGAGAACAGATTGGTCCCTGGCTGAACGACAAGGAATCCTGCCGCAGATACCTTCCGACTCAATCTACAACCTCTGGTCTTCCAGGTCTCCAGCCTAACTGCAGATGTTGGGCTCTCCAGCCTCCACAATTGCATGAACCAATTCCTTAAAATAAATTATGGTTTGGATGTGAGGTGTCCTCCAAAAGCTCAGTGTGAGACAATGCAAGAAGGTTTAGAGAAAAAATGATTGGGTTATGAGAGTCTTAACCCAATCAGTGAATTAATCCCCTGATGGGATTAATTGAGCAGTAACTGAAGGCGGGTAGTCTATAGCTGGAGGAGGTGAGTCATTGGGAGCAAAGCTTTGGGGTATATATTTTGTGTCAGGTGAGTGGACTCTCTCTCTGCTTCTTGATCATCGTGTGAGCCGCTTCCCTCTTCCACACTCTTCCACCATGATGTTCAGCCTCACTTCGAGCCCCAAGGAATGGAGCCAGCTGTCTATGGACTGAGACCTCTGAGTCACATCTAAGGACATGAGCCCTTAAATAAACGTTTCCTCTCCTACAATTGTTCTGGTTGGGTCCTTTAGTCATAGCAGCAAAAAAAAAAAAAAAAAAAAAAAGGCTGACAAAAACAGAAATCTATGTATATGCACACACACACACACACACTCACACACACACACTATTACACTATTGTTTCTGTTTCTTTGTAGAACCTCAAGTAAAGCAGGTTATTTATTCCAGAACCCACAGATTTCAATTCTCATGGGGCTTCGGTGCTCCCCAGGGAGAGAGAAAGGGCAGGGGACAAATGGTGGCCTACTGCACATTGGCCAGCCCCTTTCCGTTTTCTGGAAGTTCCTCCTTCAGACTTCCACCTATGTGGAATTGGCTACCCCCACACTGCAAGGGAGGCTGGAATGGAAACATTCCCTTGGGCCATTTGCCAACCCAATAAAGTCAGACTTTGGCTGACAAGGATCTGGGGAAGGCAGAAACACGGTTTGCTATGGAGGAACCAGATGCCCGGAAGAGTCTCTGATCAGACAGACAAGACACCCAGCTGTTGCCTCTTCTTACCCGACATCCTTCCTTTTCCACAGCCTGATTTCTTGTAGTGGAAAGTATGTTGGCCTGAGAATCTGGAGACCCAGAGGCACAACAGTCCCAGCTCTGCTACCACTTGGGTGAGTGACTTTGGCCTGGACACTCAGCACCAGGAGGCTTCAGTTTCTCCAACTGCAAAGTGACAGGAATGGCTCCCTAAGTGCCCTTTTTACTACACGGCGCTGCTTCTGAAGGGTAACCTACACCTGGCCTCATCAAAAGGTGCATGCAGGGGTTGGAGGTGTGGCTCCATACTGGAACACTTGCCTGACATGCCCACGGCCCTGGCTTCCATCCCCAGCACCACAAAATGAATGTGCTCTTTTGTGAGAGGTCTGGGACTGCACTGGCAGGTAGGTGTTTCTTCAGGTCAGGAATAAAGGGTCTGAGCAGAGCGGCTCCCTGCCAGCTATCAGGCGGCTGCCCATCTAGGTGGCCAGAGCATCTGGATCTGAGTGTCACCTGGTCCAAATCTCTGCCATGTGAATCTCAGACATCCTGAGACTTTACTGCGGGTCCCACGGAACTGTTGACGGTGTGCCCTGGCTCTGACAGTCCAACCAAGACAGTCATCGTCATCACAGTGAAGTCAGGTAGGGACAGGGAGCCCGACTGCTGTGGTTGAATGTCCCCTCCAAACTTCATGGTGACATTCCATTGCCTTGCTAACAGGTGAGACTGGAAGAGGTGATTAGGCCAAAAGGCTCCACCCTCAGGTGAGGTTAATGTCATCACAAAGGGTAAATTCAGTTTCCTTTCACCCTTCTCTGCCCTTCCACCTTATGAGATTGCAGCAAGAAAGCCTTCCTCATGCCAGAGTCTTGGTCTTAGACCTCCCAGCCTCCAGGACTGTGAGGTAATAAATCTCTGCTCTTTATAAATTATCCAGTCTCAGCCAGGTGTCATGGTAAATGCCTGTAATCCCAGCGGCTCAGGACGCTGAGGCAGGATTGCAACTTCAAAGCTAGCCTCCAACTTAGCAGCTTCCAACGTAGCAAGGCCCTAAGCAACTCGGGGAGATCTTGTCTCTAAATAAAAAATAAAAAAGGGCTGGGGATGTGTCTTGGTGATTGAGCGCCCCTGGGTTCATCCCTGATACCAAAAAATTAAAATTAAAATTAAAAAATAAATTACCTAGTCTTGGGCATCATCGCCATTAGAGCAGCACAGACTAGACAAGACCCTGGCCACAAGTATCATAGTAGGGTGGCTCCAGACATCCATCTGCAGGTTCATATTCTCCTCCTGTCATCTCCTTTTTTAGCTGCAGGTGTTCCATGGAGCAGGCATTTGATGGGGGTGCATCTGCAGGTCAGAGCAGAACTGAGGAGAGAGGAGTCCCCCTGAGGTATTCTGTCCCCTTCCCAGTCCCCACACCTGCTCAGCCCTGTGCTAATAATGCCTGTACCTCAAAAGGGTCCTAGCACAGATCTGAAACTGAAAAGAGATCCCAGGTTTTTGCATTTCCCAGATGAGGAAACCGAGGCTCCGTTTTCCACGTGGGGCTCTGAGAGGGCTGAAGCGGCACAGTAGCACTCTTGGAGTTTGTTTTCCATCTGTTTGTTTTTGGTTTTTGCTCTTGGACCAAAGCACCTCCGGGGGAGGAAGAAGCCACGGTGACTAATGCGCCGGGGAGCATCCGGCAGATATTCTTGGAGCACAGTCATCTCAACCAGGGGCCCTGCTTCTGAGCACTGTCTCTTTGGGGACACTCAGCCATCTGAGGGCAGCTTCTAGACACTGAGACCCTGCAATTACTGAAGTGCTGATCACCATGGCAACAGAAATCAAGAGGTCAGGTCAACATGATCTTGTTTATTCTAGCAACCTATGAATCCAGGGCAATCTAGGCAAGACCAGACTATTTGATTCAAAACAACCTCCCATTTCCCATGCAGTCTGGATAGTAAAGTGGTTCCCAGGCTACCACATTTAATAGCCCTTTAACACTAGAACTAGAGCTAAAAAAAAATTAGCTAATTATTTAATAGATTTTTGTATTACTGATTACCATAGCAATGCTGTATCCCAAATCCAATGGCTTCAAAAGAGAATCAGTTCCTCTCACTCATGTGTCTGGTTTGGCCATGAGTCAGAGGACCAAAGTTGGGCTCAGCTGGATGCTGTTGGTCCAGGTCAGCTGTTCATGTCTCCTCCTCTTTGGCCCTGTGCCTCCCCAGAGCACAAGAGGCCAAACCCACCCAGGCAAGCATACTGCCAGCCTCTACCTCCACAGTTTTTGAAGGCTGCTCCACTGGTCTCCTGGGGTGAAATAAAGAGAAGAGTCAACAGGAAGTGATTATCCAACAGCAACTGCCCCGGGCAGAAAGAAAGATGTTCTGGAGCTGGGCTAGCCAAGCAGAAGAGGGCCAGAGAAGTTCTGCCTGTGAGAAGTGCTACCCACGCTGCACGTGGCACGCTGTGGTCCTCAGGTTAGTCCCAGCCTTGGCCAACATCCTGCAAAGGATTTAATTTGCGCCCTCCCAGTGCATCATCAGAGAGCTCACTTCTAACTCGCTGTGGGATTTGGAGGTTCTTGCTAACCTGTTAGTGCCATTTTTCTTTCTTCTTAAAGTTTACTTTGCTGGTATTTTTCTAGCCTCTTATTTTGGATGCTTAATGTGTGTGTGTGTGTGTGTTTTGCTGGGGATTGATGCACATGAGGCAAATGCTCTACCACTGAGCTATATTCCCAGCTCATCATGCTTTCTGTTTGGTACTGGGGATTAAATTGAGGGGCACTTTACCACTGAGCTACATCCCCAGACATTTTTATTATTTCTTTAAATTCTGAGCCAGGGTCTCGCTAAGTTGTTTAGGGCCTCACTAAATTGTTGAGGTTAGCCTCGAACTTGCGATCCTCATGCCTCAGCCTCCTGAATCTAATCATGCATTTTTTGATATGTAGTAATTCAACTATGGTTTAGTTCTTTTTTTTTTTTTTTAGTTGTAGGTGGACATAATACCTTTATTTTATTTATTTATTTTTATGTGGTGCTGAGGATCGAACCCAGTATGGTTTAGTTCTAAATACATTAAATTATGTCTTCACTTGATGAGTTTACTTAGTAATGTATTTTTAAATTTCTATAACTATGTAGTTGTCAGAATATATCTTTATGGGAGGGAAGAACAGAAGTTCATTGGATTAGACAAAGGGAAGGGAGGGGGGATAGGAATAGGAAAGATGGTAGAATGAATCTGATATAACTTTCCTATGTTCATATATGAATACAAGATCAGTGTAACTCCACATCATGTACAACCACAAGAATGGGAAGTTATACTCCATGTATGTATAATATGGCAATATACATTCTACTGTCATGTATAACTAAAAAGAACAAATAAAAATGGATATGTCTTTATGTTAATACTTTCAAATTTAATTGCAGCCTGGTTCAGAAAATGTGGTTATATGATACTAGTTCTTTGACAGGTGTTGAAACTTGCTTTATGACCTAATATTGGGTCAGCTTTTGAAAATGTTCCTTTTATTTGAACAGAATATGTATTCTTTAATTCTTGCTCACTGTACATTTAATAGGTCAAACTTACAAATACAAGCCACTCAAAAACTTAGTGGCTTAAAACCTTTTATTTATCATGATTCTGCAGCCTGGGCTGAGTTTAGCCTGGCAGTTCCTATAACTATATTCAGTCAGCAGATTGACAGAGGGCATGGCTCAGCAGGTACTCTCAGGGCCTTTACCTCTGTCCATAGCATGTTCTTCAGGGTAGCTAGACATCTTATACAGCAGCTCAAGACTTCAATATCAGAAGCTATCAAGCTTTCTTAAGACTTAGACTGGAACTGGCAGGATTCTATGTGTCAAAGTAAGTTCCAGACACTATGCAAATTCATGTGGAGGAGCTATAGAACATCATGGATACCAGGAAAGGTTCCTATGGGGGCTACTTATATCATAGACCACTATAACTATATTTTTCAACTGCTCAACTATTTCTTACTGGAAGAAAACAAAAATGCTTAGCCCACACCTCACAATAATGGTGGATTATTTAGTTTCTCCTTGATTTTCTGTCCATTTTTTTTTACCTTAAGTGTTTGAGGCTATGTTATTAGGTGCATACAACTTTAGAACTGTTATATCTTACTAATTAATTAAATATATTATTTAAAATTTATTTATTTTAAATAATATATTATTTAAAATTGTTTACAATGGCCCTCTTTATCACTAGTAATTCTTTTAGACTTAAAAAAATCTATTTTGTCTCCTACTAATATTGATACTCCAGACTTCTTTTGGTTAGTATTTGCCTGGTAAATCTCCATTCTTTTATTTTGATGTTTTTCTGGGTCTTTAGGTATGTCCCCCCTTGTAGCTGGACCTTGTTTTATTTTATTCAGTCTGATAATCTGTCTTTTAACTCTATTTACATTTACCTTGATGAGTCGAGTATTTGGATTTATTCCCATCCTGTTATTTTACCCTATTTATGCTATTTTTAATTCTTGTGTTTCTTTTTTCTTTTTTTTTTTTTTTTTTTTTTTTTAAATATTTATTTTTTAGTTGTAGGTGGACACAATAGCTTTATTTTTTATTTTTATGTGGTGCTGAGGTTCGAACCCAGTGCCTCCCGCATGCTAGGCGAGCACGCTACCACTGCGCCATAACCCCAGCCCTCTTTTTTCTTTTTGGTACTGGGTTTGAACCCAGGGGAACTCAACTACTGAGCCACATCCCCAGCCCTTTTTTTTTTTTTCCCCAGCCCTTTTTATACATTTTATTTTGAAACAGAGTCTTGCCAAGTTGCTTATGGTCTTGCTAAGTTGTTGAGACTGGCTTTGAACTTGCAATCCTCCTGCCTCAGCCTCCTGAACCACTGGGATTACAGGCATGTGCCACTATGCCCGGCTACCCTCAAATTTTTAACATGAATATTTAACTTGACAAAATTTAACATTTACCAAAACATTTATCCTCTTCTCAATGTGAAAATCTTCAAACTCTTGAATTATTACAGCTTCCTTCCTATATACATGCCTTTAGTGTCCAGTACTTTAGCTCTATTTTTTTTTTTGTAAATTAAAATCATTATAGTTGTTAATACAGTCAATGATAAGAATCATCTACACATGCCAGGTATAGTGGCACATGCCTGTAATCCCAGCAATTTGGGAGGCTGAGACAGGAGGATCACACATTTGAGGCTAGCCTTAGCAACTTAGTGAGACCTTGTCTCAAAATAAAATATAAAAAGGGCTGCAGATGTAGCTCAGTGGGGCGCCCCTGGATTCAATCCCTAGTATGAACAAAAAGTTTAAAAAAAAAAAAAAAAAAAGAATTATCTACACATTCACAGAATGTCTCCATTCATTTTGAATTGTCAGAACTTCCTTTTGATATTATTTTTTCCTCTTCCTGTAGCACACCATATCAGTCTGCTAGGTGGTCATAACAAAGTCCCATAGACTGGGTACCTTAAAAATAGAAATGTATTTTCTCACAAATCTGGAAGTCCAAAACTAAGGCATGAACAGGTCTAGCTCCTCGTCTCCCTGGGTCCTCACATGGCCATCCCTCTGATGTGTCTGTGTCCTGATCTCTTCTTATGAAGACCCAGTCAGACTGGATTAGAGCCAAACTTAATGACCTCATTGAACCTTAATCTCCTCTTTGAAGGCCCTAACTCCAAATACAGTCACATTATGAGGTACTGAGAGATTAGGACTTCAACATACAAATTTTGGGGTGGAGGAAGAGACCAGTTCAGCCCATAATATATATTCACAGTATAAAATGATCCTGTTTTATTTTTGTTTTTTTGTTTGTTCTTTGTTTTATTTTGTTTTGTTGGTGCCAGTGATTGAACCCTGGGGCACTTAACCCCTGAGCCACATCCCCAGCCCTTTTATATTTTATTTAGAGACAGGGTCTCACCGAATTGCTTAGGGCCTTGCTAAGTTGCTGAGACTGGCTTTGAACTCGTAATCCTCCTGCCTCAGCCTCCCAAGCTGCTAAGATGACAGGCATGCGCCACTGTGCCTGGCCAATCCTCTTTTTATTTGAAGCATCTTTATTTTCTCCAGGAGATATTTTCACTGAGTTTACAATTCTAGGTGAGTGACTGTTTTCTCTTGCACTTTTAACATGCCACTTCCCCATTTGGCCTCACTCTTGTCATCCGGATGTCAGTTCTCAGTTTACCCAGTTCCTTAGAGGGCTGCAAGAGTCGGCATGGGCAAAATGCTCAGACAAGGTCTGGAACCTAGTATTACTTTCTCTCTGACTGCTGTTAAAATCCCTCTGTGTGCCACACTCTAGTGCGCCATAGGCTGCATTTCTTTTTATTTACCAAACCAAGCATTTCATATCATTTGTCCACTTAAAATTCTCATCAGTTCTCTATTCAGAGAGCATCTCTTCCTCATTCTCTCTGTCCCCTTCTGAACTCTACTCAGATGTATTTCAGATATTTTCCTCTCTTTTTCTCCTATCATACTTTTCATATCTCAGGTTTACGTTGGATTCAGGGTAATTTTTTTTTCAGACCTATAATCCAGTTCAGTTTCTTTCTTTTATGTCTTAATCTGCAATTTAACCTATCCATTAAGGGTCTAGTTTGCTTTTCGTATTTAGATGATGTTTGGTTTTTCTTCCACATTTCAGACATTGATTATATTCTCGTATTTCTTTCAATAGCCTCTTTTATTTCTTTAGAAGTAGCAAACATATTCATTCAATGATCTGTACTCGATAAGTTAAGTATCCCAGCTTTTCATGGGGTGATTCTTCTGGCTGTATTTGAGCTGGTTTTCACTGGTGTTGTCTTGTTTGCCTGTTTAGGAATTTTAAAATACGTGTTGATAAACCTAATGATAAACTCTGTCATACTCTTGACTTGACTACTTCATCCTTCCCCTGAATGCATGGTCCTCTGTGGTCCTGGGCTTATCCAGTGGCCCATCAGAGGCTCTGTCTTTGATGATCTCTACTCCTGCCCTCTGGTCCCCTGCATCCCCAGCGTAGCCAGAGAGATAGAAGGCCAGATTCAAAGGCTTCAGCAGGGGCCCCCAGGCAGCTGGAGTTTCACAACTTATCAGTTCAATTCTTTGACTTTCTGCTTTCACTTTGATGTTGGCCAGAGGCCTTCCTTGCTCTGCTCAGTGACACTTTTTTAAAGTTTTGATTTGTTTGTGTGGCAATTTTTAATGGATACTGAAGGAAGGTGGGTCTGAGTATTTGGTCCACTACTTCGTCAGCCAAAGGAACTTTATTATTTCTTTACCTGTGTCCCCTCCTCTTCCTCCTCCCCCTCCTCCTTCTGGAAATACTGTTCAAATGTTAGAGCTCTTGGATTTTCCTCTAGCTCTCTTATCCTTCCTCTTATAGTTTCCTTTCCTTACACTTTTCCTCTCAATTTTGTAATATTTCTTTTACTTTATATTTTAGGTTTCTCATTTTGTTTTCAACCGTTGCCAATGGCCACCATCCTCTCTTCTGTTCATTATTTTTAAATCATGATTTGCTATTTTCATTTTATGCCATGAACAATTTTCCTCAGGTGGGATGATGACAGTGGTGGTGGTGGAGATGATGGTGGAGGTGGTAGTGATGGTGGTACTGATGATGGTTTTGGCGGTGATGGTGGTGATGGTGATGGAGGTAATGGTCATGCTAGTGGTGATGGTAATGGTGGTGATAATGATGTGAAATTTCTACTCACCACTACTGGAAATATTCCATTTTACTGCTTCTCTCTGGTACCTAGGTCCCCTTATTTATTGTCTTGTTTTATACTCATTGCTCTTTGCCTTTCAGGGAAAGCCTTTAAGGTTTTTCATACAGTGGAGAAAAATGGAGTAATGGCCAAGACGCTGCTCTCTGATGGCCACCAGTTGAAGCAATTGCAGTTGTTGGCAAGCTCCCGCTCAGAGATGGAGAAAATGTTCCCCCACCCCATGTAGCTCTCCCATATTCTCCCCAGGGCAAAAAACCCTTCTAGGACCTCACAAGGGAGTTACATGCATGGGATCCCAGGGATCTCACTCCTCTGGGGAATCTCAGAGTACTGAGCTCAATTCTAGACCTCCAGGCACCCTCACTTCCACTCAGCTAGAGAGAGAGAGAGTCCTGTCGCTGATCCCTCTCTAGAGATTCCAGATGAGTCCACTGTTTCACGTATATGTTCCAGTCCCTGCCGGATGCTCCTTAACATACAGGGTGGAACTGAACACAAATTTTTAAACCACATGGTAGCCTCAGACAGACAGCATGTCTGTGGACCATCTGTTTGCAAATCTCAGTCTTGCTTATTCTTTTAGGAACTTCATATTATTGCATGTATATGAATGTACATTAATTTAACCAGACCATTTCTTCCTCCTCCTCCTCCTCCTTTTTTGCCAAAACAATGGAATCTCACTCTGTTGCAGATTGGTCTTAAATTCCTGGACTCAAGTGAGATTTCTGCCTCAACCTCCAAGTAACTGGGACCACAGATTGATGCCACCATGCATGACTCCTGTTTTGTACTGGGGATTGAACCTATGGTCTCATGTGCAATAAAGACACACTCTACCTGTAAGCTACATCCCTAGCCTGGTGAGTTAACTTATTTAATACCTATTAAGGTCTTATTTTCATCCTGACTTTACAGATAAGGAAACTAAGCCTCAGAGGTGTTAAGTAACTCATTCAAGGTCACACAGCACTGAGCAGTAGAACCAGGCTCCTAAGCTCTCATACTTTCCTCCAATTCCATTATATGTGAAGAACACACCAGGTTAGGCTTCCCATCCAGGTCCTGCAATTACCAGCAGACTACCCCTGATGAGCGATGATAGCTGCCTGAGATTCCGATTTTTATATTACAGTTGCCTCTGACCAGCCTCCCTCCCAGCAGTCTGGAAAGGACAGATGAGATCATGTATGTGGAAGCACTTTCGAAATTATAGCTTGCCATGTAAATGTAAGGGATAATTAAGAGATTATTATTGACTACACAGATAAGCTTGTTTATTTGAAGCACTTTAGCCCCTTGACAATGTGAAGGATATGTCCAGGGAGCTCGTCAAATTCCCAAATTAGATACCACTGACAGCATACAATTTCTCCAGTACAATGCCATAATGTATCACTAAAAAATGTAAGTGACCCTTTAAAACATTTAATGATTATATAAACATAGGCATCAAACTATTTATAAAGATATAAAGTTATTTGACCATGTTGTCTGAAGCACTTGATGATTCTGTTTTGTGAATTATTTCATTTTTCAACTGAACTCTGATTTGAATACCATTGTCCCCTCTTTGAAATTTCCCTATTTTCTGTCTTGGGAAATTATTTTCTTAGGCCTCCACTTCTGTCATAATAGTGGTGCTTGGCTTTTTGTGGGAGATGATTTTCACAGAGAAACAAAATTTCCTTTTTAATCCTTTTTCAAAGATAATATGAATTTTATCCATATAGTTTTACTGAATAATGTTGAGTCATAAGAAATACAAATTCATGCCATGATTTATAGCATTTCTAGCAAGTGACAAATGCTATAAATCATAGCCATTTAGGTCCTTAGAGAGTTTAAATCTTAAAGTTAAATCTTGAGGGCTGGGGTTATGGCGCAGTGGTAGCGTGCTCGCCTAGCACGCGTGAGGCACTGGGTTCGATCCTCAGCACCACATAAAAATAAAATAAAGATATTCTGTCTGCCTACAACTAAAACATAAATATTAAAAAAAATCTCTAAAAAAAAAAAAAAAAAGTTAAATCTTGAATATCCATGGTTCTATGGCAGGAAATAGGGATTCCTTTAGACTCCACTTTGCTCAGTAATTTGAGCAGTCTGGCTCCCTAACTAATGTATAAGTTATTTGATGCAAAAAAAAAAAAAGGATTATGCAAAAATTATTCATAGAATTTAATGGAATTACATTCATTAATCATTTTTTCTATTGATCATATTCCTCTCAAATTAGAAGCAGACGGATATACTAAAAGAATAGCGTTCCAGCCTGCCCTTGTGTGGCCATGGGTCAGTTGTTTTTTCTGCTACTCTTCATTGTATTTACCTGTACACAGTGGAAAGGCAGGTCTGAGAGAGACTAACCTTTAAGACTGTTCCCAAATCTAACCTGAACCTCTTAAGGGATACCTGGGCTCCTTCCAGAAGGGTCTGATTCAGTAGATCTGGAGACCATAAGGAATCTATTAAGATCAGCTGACATTCCTCAAGAACTTATTTGGGGCTAGGCACTGTGCTGTTTTACAAGTTCATGTTCTCAGTTTGTATTTTTACAACTATTGGAGGTACTTGCTAAGAACAAAACACAGAAGTTACTTTAAAAGGTTACGCAACCAGCATAACCAGTAACTTGGTTGAGTATAGGTTTTAACTCACAGGCTCAGCAAATCCAGGTCCTCCTCTCTAGATCATTACGCTATATAAGACTTTTCCGGGGAGTTTCAGGTGATTATGATGATTAGCCAGCTTTTTGAAAGTTGCCAGGAGGCCCGTGCAACTCTCAAAGGTGTATTTGCTTGAAATTTATGGCCTATCCCTCTCCAGTGTTTCTGGAAAAAAGATGGTTTAAAACAGCTTTCTCCCTAAATATAGCAAGAGTAGCTGGACCTCCTATAGGTATTTTCCAGCTTTCGGGCCACGTCCCAGTTCGCTAGGCTAAGATCCTGGTCTCGGGGGCTGACCCAACCTGGGAACCAAGGGAGACTCTTTCTGTACACCTGGCACTTCTGGTCACGCCCCATTCAGTGAAACTCCCAATACCAAGCCCATTTCCTGTGATTGACGTGTCCTCAGAGCAATTATAATTGGCCATGAAAGACGGTCGCTCCACCTCCCCAACGACCCCGCCTCCCTTTCATTCTGAAAGAAAGAACCTCGCTCGCGAATCCAATGAGAAGCGCCTCCACCCCAAAGATCCCGCCTTCTTAGGCGCCGGCCCCGCCCTGAGAGCGACAGGAGTGCCCGCCCTCCCGGCCCGAGCCAGACCAATCGGAGAGCCTGTTCAACCTGACAGACAGCCACCGGCCCAATCTGCGGACCTCGGGCGGCACCGCCCACCCGTCGCGGCTGCCCCGCCCCGCAGCCCGGCTGAGCTGCGGCCGGGCGAGTGCGGGCCTCGGGCGGCGGCGGCGGCGGCGGCGGAGCGGCCTGGGGAGCGGCGGGCGGCGCCTGGCCCGGCCTGCGCGCGCCGCGGGCGTCCATGGCGCGCGGGCCCCGGCGGGGCGCGGCCGCGGCCTGAGGGGCCATGTCCGGGGTGGTGCGCACCCTCAGCCGCTGCCTGCTGCCGGCGGAGGCCGGGGCCCGTGAACGCAGGGCGGGCGCGGCACGCGACGCGGAGCGCGAGGCCCGGAGGCGCAGCCGCGACATCGACGCGCTGCTGGCCCGCGAGCGGCGCGCTGTGCGGCGCCTGGTGAAGATCCTGCTGCTGGGTGCCGGCGAGAGCGGCAAGTCTACCTTCCTCAAGCAGATGCGCATCATCCACGGCCGCGAATTCGACCAGAAGGCTCTGCTGGAGTTCCGCGACACCATCTTCGACAACATCCTTAAGGTGAGCGGGCCCGCCCCGCCCGCACACCTGTGTCCAGGTGGGCGCTGGTAGCAGCGGCTGGTCGCGCGCGAATTGGGGCCACGGCCACGCGCTTTGTCCCCCTCTCTGCTGCGCCGCCCTGCTCGAAGCATTGTCCACTGCTCCCGCGACCAGGTTCCCCTGCGCGGTGTCGAGGGGGCAGCTTCGCGGCCGCGAGCCTGGGTCACCTGGGAGTCTCCTGCATGCCTCCCCTGCCCCTGTCGGCCTGGTGGCTTTGCCCCTTCTCTGGTGATTGGGGACGGTGTGAGTAGAAGCTGGCCAACTTCTGGGGACTTGTGGGAGGAAGGGTGCTTGGTGCCAGAGAGAGCCCCCACTGGATGCACCCTGGCAGGATGGATTCCGGGGTGTCTCCTGCATCTGCGCGGGGTGAGGGATGCGAAATTGCCCTGCCCAGCAGCCAGCCCCAAAGAGCAGTGAAGTCTGGAGGAGAACCAGCCACCAATCTTAAATTTTAAACTATAATAGGAAAATTTCAAGCGTATACAAAAGTAGCGAAGATAGTAGAAAGAATTGTAATGTACACCTCTCAGTTTCAACAGCGATCATGTCCAGGCCAGCCCTGTTCACCTATGCCCCCATGATCTCCAAGCAAATTCCAGGCGTTGTACAGTTACTTTAGAAAGCATAGGATCGCTAAAGATAAAGGCCTTGTTTTAAAAATATAACCACATTACCATTAATGAAAAAGGTTATTAGTAAAAGTAGTAACTTCTTAAAGTCGCCAAATATCCAGTCAGTGTCCAGATTTCTTTCATTGTTGCATCATTGTTTTGTTTGAACAGGATACAGATAAAATCCTTACATTGAGATGTGTCTTGCTCCCTTTACAACTTTGCTGTGTTTGTGAAAGAAACAGAGTTGACAGTCTACTTTCCAGTGCCTCACTACTGTGAGCTTGTGCGAAAGGCCCCAGAGAAAGGAAATCTGGAGAAAACTGATGAGAAAGGGAGAGGAGAGAGTCAGTCTTGCACCTAGATTGGGTCATTTCCCTTTTGAGTTTCTTATGTATACACTTTTCATGCCCCACTCCTCGCTTTTCCCCAAGTCCATTTTGGGGAAGCCAAGTTACTAGGTCTGAGGAACATTGTCTCCAAGCAAAGGTGGAGAGATGTTTATCTCCCAGAAAACCTGCCTGGAGGCTCAATTTTATGGTGCCTGAGGGATTTTAAATTTAGCAAAGGGCTGGAGAAAGGCTTCTGGGACATTTCTTTGACCGCAACCAAGAGGAAGCTCCCCTCAGGCAATTGTGCTGGGATCCTGAGCCCCAGAGCTCCAGGCCAGTATTCCCGATTTACATTTTTGTTACTAAAATATTTTATTTCAACACAAATAGCTCATTTGGGATTGTGATGGGAAGAAAATAATTTGAATGATAAAACATCTCTTTTCCTTTTAACCTTTTTTAAAAGCCCCTCAGTCAATCAGAGCTCAGGCCAAACACTTGATGAACTTTAAAGAGGAGATGCCCAGTGCAGCTCACTGGAGATCAATTGTGTGCTTCAAAAATCTCATCTTCTGGGGTAAAGTGCACTTGACTATCTCTCA
>CM053415.1:9670416-9696571 GCA_028644305.1 Xerus rutilus | reverse complement strand
AAGGTGGCCTCAAACTTGTGATCCTCCTGCCTCAGTCTTCTGCGTAGCTGGGATTATATGTGTACACCACTACACCTGGCTCAAGAACATTTTTAATGACTAGGTTCCATATCCGGTTAGAAGTGAATAAACCATTTGAAGGTTTTTTGTTACGTATACTTGAATGTTCATAATACCAGGTACATTACTGCACTGATGTCTCTTCTAACTACTCCAACATATTTATGTGTAAATATATTGCTGATTTTAGAAACTTCTTGAAGATTAGATTATTAGAATGGATGGTCTCTGAAACAAAAGAATTGACATTGAACTGTTGATAACTGTTGACACTGTAATGAAAGAATTAAATTCAACAAAATATGGAAGGCCTTGTGCTAGGAGGAAGGGAAGTCAATGAAGAGTGCCTGTTCTCAACCCTCATCTGCTGAACTGGAGAGACAGTTACACACGTGTATTTAATGTAGAATGTGAATGTATGCCCTGTAAGCACCATGTGGAAGTAGATGAATGAGTCAGTGGGAGAACAGGGAAGATTAATTCTGGCTGAGGAATCAGAAAGGCCTTGTCCAGGAAGTGTGATTTGAACTGGCTTTAGAAGGCTCTATAAGATTTAAACAGGTAGAGGAGGACTCACAAATGAGACCATCTCAGTGCCACACAAGTCTGCCAATGAAATTGGTTTTGTTGTTGTTTATTTTTATTTATTTATGGGGGTGGGGCTGGGGATTGAACCCGGGGTGCTTTACCACTGAGCTATACCTCCAGTTTTTTAATTTTTCATTTTGGAACAAGGTCTCGCTAAGTTGCCTAGGCTGGCCTCAAATTTGCGACCCTCCTGCCTTAGCCTACTGAGTTGTTGAGATTACAGATGTGTACCACCACACCCAGATATCAATGAAGAAAACTCTAACTGAGCAGTATTAAAGAAGAGTCGGCACAGGAGCTGGCTGGAATAGCCCAAGCAAGTGGTCAGATTGTGGTAGATGGTTACATACTCTGTGTTCATCACATTCTAGCTGAAAGCTGTGGGCTTCTTCCCTGGAAAATTCATGTACATGCGTGTAGTTCCAAGAGGTTTTCTGAATGCCCTAAGTCCCAAGAATGGGCCTACAAGTGGTCTAGGAACTTTTATTAAGAACTTTTATTGTAGAATATTTAAGATTATGCTAATTTTTTGGAAGTTTCTTTTTCTTTTTTTTTTTTTTAGAATTTTGTTGTATCGTGTTTAGGACTATGGAGAATCCAACATTGCTGATTTATATTTTATTTATTTATTTATTTGTACTAGGGATTGAACCCAGGGGTGCTTAACCACTGAGTCACATCCCCAGCCTTTTTTTATATTTTATGTAGCAACAAGACTCACTGAGTTGCTTAGGACCTCGCTAAGTTGCTGGGGCTGGCTTTGAACTTACAGTCCCCCTGCCTCAGCCTCCCAAGCTGCTGGGATTACAGATCTGTGCCACTGTACCCAGCTGCTGATTTGTATTATTGAGCACTTTGAGACTCCTGGCCTGTGAGTCCATGTTTCCAAGGCTCAACAAGAACCTCTTGGTGCTTGATGCTGTGTGGGTTTGCGTGACAGCAGAAGCATAAAGCTGTGTCTGGGGTCTGGAGCACAGTTGAGTTTTTATTGCCTTGTTGGAAAATTGCACTTAACTAAGCAAATTTACTTTTACACTGGGAAACACATGGTTGGTCCTTTAGTAATGCCAGAAACCAAAAGCATCTTTTTCCATCAGTTGAGAGAAATCCAGACACACCCCTCTGGCCATTGTTGAGATTCAGAACCCTAAATGATTGGTCTTGCCCTCCAGCTTCCAAGTTTATATTGTAACCAATCATGTCAGGGAACAGTTTTGGTCTTTAGTCACCTGTCCTATGAGACCGAGAACATAGCTACTTGATGCTGGACAGTGTTGTGTTGACAGCTCATAATCATTTTATCATTACCTGGTTGAGAGTGGGTCCATGGGTGATATAATGTTTAAATGGAGCTGAAGATTTAAATTCAAGACTTATCTAGAGATGTGATTATAGGGTCATCTTCAAACCCAAGAAGCTCATGTGGTATAATAGACCCAGTACTTCCCTTAAGAGACAGGCTGGTTCATTTTATGCTGTAGCTATTATTATTTGTTTATATTCAAAGGAAACGAATTTAAGTCTTCTTTCCTCTTGTGTCAAATGGCTAGGCAAAGCTACATAGTGGCAACTGTCCTTTAAGGGCAAGCAGAGTATAAATAAGTTTCTGACCTATGCAATAGTCTTTCTGTATGTTTCTTTTGTCAGTTAAGATATTTGTCTTGAAGAGCCAGGTATGATAGGGCACCTGTAGTCCCGGCTACTTAGGGGCAGAGGCAGGAGGATCACAGAAGCCCACAGGTTCAAGACCAGCCTGGGCAACACAGTGAGACCTATCTTTGTTGTTGTTAGAACTGGGGTAGAGAGATGTGGCTTAGTATTAGAGCATGTGCTTAGCATGGGTTTTATCCCCAGCACCACAAAAGAATTGTGTGCCTACTTTAGGATTGAATGTTCAGGTATGCTCAGGTACATGGGTTTAGAGAGTGGAAGGCATAACTTGCCCTCTGAGTAGTTTGTCTGTTGGAGGTGCCCATGCTTCTGCACTGATTCTGTGGATTGGCTCTGTAACTTGAGCTTTGGATGTGCAGCATCCCTATGGCAGTGAGGGGACAGTCCTTACTCCTGGAAGGATTTATGAGCAGGAAGATGAGAATAGCACGTGTGGTTGTTGTGGAGTCCAAGGGAGTTAGTCTTTGACCCCTGCTGATGCCCACTGGATGGCACCCCTGTCTAGATTTTGGCATCTATTTTCCTATCTGGTCTAAAGCCTCAGCCCTGTTGCATCAGACCACTAACCTTAGTGGGTATCACTATGTTAGCCAGCACTTTAGGCATTAGGTAATCAAACAACTCCTGCAACTGAGCTGAGCAGAACTAGAAGCCAAGGAAACGCTCACGTGCAAAGAATTTGGATTTTGATGTTATCCTGGAGAAGTGTTTCCATGACTGTGCCCTATGGCTGCACCAAAGCCCTCCAGTGCTTGTTTGGAACAGCAGGTGGGTTCCTCCTGTAACCTGCCAGGTGGATGCAGTCTACAGGAAGACCCTCCTTGTCACTCAGAGCCCTACATGTGTGCAGCCTGAGTGGAAGAGACACATCCTCCTCTCCTGGAGCTTCCTCTCCTAGAGGCTCCTCTGGGACCAGAAGCAGAAGGAGGGCAGAGTGGGGGGCGGAGTTTCACTGGTTATAACACTGGCAGGACAGGGGAGCCTTGCCTGGCTGTAAAGGCACCTACGGGATGTGTGACGAGAGTCACCTGGGCTACGCTAGCAGTGTCCTGGGTCAGTCCCAGGTTCAGACTGCTGAGGAATCTCTACAGGACAGCTCGGTGCTCCGTGTTGGTCAAGGTGCTCATGCCTCCACAGTCACTAACAGCTCCAAGTGACGCAGTTGCATTAATTTTCAAGGAAAAATATCATTCACCTTTGTAGACAAGATACACAGTGTTCCAAGCCAAAGACTTGACATTAACCAAGGAAGGAAAGGGATTTGTTATTTCAAGCCTCACCTTAACTGCTGGCTTCCTTTACAGGTTAGAGGGACTAGCCACTTCAGACATTATTTTTATAATTTCTATAATACTTACTAACAGAATTTTTATTTCTTTTTTTATTTTTTTAGAGGTGCTAGAAATGGAACCCAGGGTCTCATGCATACTAGGCAAATACTGTACCACTAAGCTATATCCCAGCCCCTCATTAACAGGATTTTTAAAATCTATATATTCAATTTTTTAACTAATTAGTTAATTTTTGGTACCAGGGATTGAACCCAGGGGTGTTCTACCACTAAGCTACATCCCCAACTCTTTTATTTTTTATCTTGAGACAGGATCATGATAGGTTGTCCAAATTGGTATCGCGCTTGCAGTCCTCCTGCCTCAGCCTCCCAAGTTGCTGGGATTGTGGCATGTGCCACCACACCTACCACTTTTGCTCAGTTTTTATCTACAATTCTTGGCACACACAAGGTGACCAGTAACTGTTTATATTTGTGTGGCCATTTAGCTGTTTTATTCAAGGTAATAAAGTTCCATGATTTTAGTTTAAGGTTGGGGAAAGGAAATGTTTTTCCCAGGGTTCTGATGACTTGATGAGACAGATATAAGTCAAAAAGTGATAAAAGTGCAGAGTAATGTGGAAGAACATGAGACACTTCCTGGGCAATTAGCAGGTCAAAACTGAGGAATAGAAAACTGGTCGTTTACCTTCTTATCGGTACATATTTGGTATGACTATAAAGTAATGATACTATTTTTAAGTACACCAGGACCACCAGAACATACTAGTTAGAGAGACGTGTCATTAAAGGAAATCACCCAGGGAAGCCTAGTCACCCAGTGCCTGTTAAGTGTCCCTGTGCAGACACTGCTGAGACTACAGAGAGGGCAGCCTGCCAGGGAGGAGCGAGACCTCCCTGTGTAGGGAGTGTGTGTTTTTGGAGCACCTTGTCTGTTACGGCATTTGACCTTGGGAGTAACCCTGCCAGGGTAGGCTGGGGGCCTACTTCTGACTGGGGAGTGGGACGGATTCTTTATCTTCCTGGCCTCCTGTGTCCTGGGCAGGAATTTCAGCTGCCGGGATTCTCCTGCCTTCTCTCACCATCCCTCGGCCCCTCTGCTCAGGGAAGGAGGAGCAACTTGGTAGTCTGGTGTGTGTGGGAGGAGAATATGAGCAGGCAGGGCTCAGCACCCTCCTCAGAGCCACCCTACCTCCAGGAGTGTGTGGTAGCCTTTCTTCAGGCACCAGCCGTGGGGCCCCTCACCTTTGTTGCCATCTATGCTGGTGAGCAAGCCGCCTTGGCTGCCCATCTGAAACCAAGCTCTGTAGTAAGGAAGCCAGGGTTTTGGTCTCCATCCATCTGATTTCTCTTTTGATTTCCAAATTGATTCTAGACTTGGGGACAGGAGTAGAAAAGAGACTCGTGTGAGGATGCACACTGCAGCCAAGGATGGAGAGGATTCTAGGGCAGGTGGCATCTCTTGACCTCAGACTTCCTGAATATTCTCCCCAGCACCCTGTAATCTGGGGAGAAGTAGACCCAGAGATCTGGAATCTAAGCCCAGGGAAAAGTTAGGGGGACCTCAGAAGTAAAGGACCATGGCAGAGGCTGAAAGCACACCATCTCCAGAGCACTGAGCTGGAGCCAGACTCGGGGCCTGGGGAGTGAGCTTGAGGTCTAGGACATCAAATAGGATTTCAGAAGAAAACCCACTCAGCCCAGACCAGTTTTCAGCCGTTCTTCACCTCCTCGCTCAGACATGCATTGAAAGCAACATCTGTCACATTTCAGCTCTGACCTGAGAAGAAAATAGGTAGATGTGGTGTCAGGGAGATT
The DNA here is from genome assembly GCA_028644305.1 of Xerus rutilus. Lineage (NCBI taxonomy): Eukaryota > Metazoa > Chordata > Mammalia > Rodentia > Sciuridae > Xerus > Xerus rutilus. The sequence continues at coordinate 9,691,143 of CM053415.1, read as the reverse complement.
GACCTGGAGAACTGCTGAGAAAGGTTCTCAGTATTCAGAAACTTAAGCTTGAGAAAGTTTTAAAGAAATGAAGTGGCAACTCTGAAGTACTATAGCCAAATTAGTAGTGGTGTTGGGAACAGCATGCAAAAGGCCAGCGAGAAACCAAATCTGGAAAAGAAGCCCAACTGTGAGACAGAGGTATTTCCCAAGAGTGCTTGATATCATGCAAGATTAACAAGCATATAGATTCTATAAAAACAAAAACTTCAGGATATGATAAAACAATAGCATGAGATAAAAAGGAAGTTTGCAGAGTTAATGAGATAAATTGAAAATCCAGATAACACCATTATAGACTCATGTGTGTGTCAAAAACAGGAGGAAGAAATAGATACAACAGAAAAGTAAAGTAATGGTGTGTGGGGTTGTGCCCCAATCCACTCAGCATCGGTTTCCCCACAGTTGTGGAGCCAGGAGTTGCAGGACACTAGACTCCTTTGGACGCTTGCCTGTGAAACGTATCTACTGTCAGTGTCCAGAGAAGGCTCAGTGCTCTGCAGTCCATCCCCACAGAGGGGAATAAGGGCAGCTTTGCTGGTTCCCCTCTCATCTTTGTGAGCATACACTGCCTCAGGAGGTGACCTGGGTCTGGGCCAGGGGCTGCAGATGGCCTTTTGTCCTCTTATCCCATCTCTGCTGGCACTGCAGTGGCCTTTGTCCTGCACTGCAGTGAACAGGCCGTTTTGATGTCGTACACCCACTAAGGAAGGGCCTATTTGGGCAGAGGGAAGTTTATCTCTTAGGCCACCAACCGAGGCCCCAAGAGCAGGAAAAATTTTCTGCCTCTGGTGTTCCCCCAGTGCCTGCATGCATGGGAGTGGGAGACGCAGGCCAGGCCCCTGCCACGGGCTTAGGAGCAACTCTGGCCCTTCTCTCAGCTGCCTCCTTGGCTGCTTTGTGGTGCTCAGCTGCACAATTGTCCACCCCCCTTTCACACAGTTCCCTGTTCACAGTAACTGGAAAGTGGCAAGGCAGGGGTCAGGTTTCAGATGAGAAAATAGGGACAAGGGCCCTTTGTAACATGTGACTCAGCCCGTTGGAAAGTTGGTGACAGTGGACTACATTGAGCTACCTAGGCTGCCTTCTTAGAACATGGGAGTACTGTGTCACTGACGCTCATGTTTGCAGAAGTCGCTACAGTGTTTCCTACACTAGGAGTAGATGTGGGAACTCTGTACTGGTGACAGTTGCTACAAGTGAAAGAGCCAGGCTGTCTTTCATGGGAGAACCCAGGGCACAATCTGGAAGCACAAGAACACACACACTCACTTGCTCTCGTAGATGTGCGCGCACACACGCTTACACACACAGAACACATGAGATACCCTGATTCTGCTGTAACAACATATGTAACCATACCTAGAAAAAAGTACTTATTTCTATGACACAATTATAGACATGTTGTTTTTTAAAATGTATTTTCTACAGTAAATATTATTTTAGAAACTGCATTAATCATAGCAATTTTATGGTATGAACCCCTAGGAATATAATTTAACTATCCACTAGTCATTAAAGCCTTTTCTCCCCATGTTAATTCCTCTGCAGTTACCCGGAAATTTTCATTTTGAATTGTAGGTGTTGTAACTTAATTTCTGGTTTGAATCTTACTTTAGAATTTTTGTAATCTTGAATATTTTCAGAATGTGTAAATATTTGCCAAGCAGACCACAGCATCTTCAGCATTTTTTTTTTTTTAATTGGAAACTTGTCTTAATCCTTGGTAACATTTCCCCTGTCCCTCCCTAGCCCAAGATTCTCCTGTTAGGAACATCTTGCAGCAGTGTGGTTCATGCACTACCATCAGCGAGCCAGCATTGACATATTATTATCAACTAACGTCCCTAGTTTACATTAGGGTTCATTCTGTTGTGCAGTTCTGTGAGTTTTGACAAATGTATCCACTGTTATAGTGTCATACAGAAAAGTTACACTGCCCTAAAAATCCAGTGTGCTACCTACCCATTCCTCCCTCTCTCCACCTCTGTGCAACCACTGATTTTTTTAGGATTTTTTGGGGGGGGAGAGCAGTACTGGGTATTGAACCCAGGGCCTCACTCATGCTAATCAGCTGCATCTCCAGCCCAGCAACCCCTGATCTTTTGCATTCTCCACAGTTTTACCTTTCTAGAATAACATAGTTGTAAGCAGACAACATGTAGCCTTTTCAGATTGGCTTCTTTCACTTAGCAATTTATATTTAAAGTTGCCATGTGAGTTTTGGTGGCTTGATAGTTTATCTCTTTTTATTGTGGAATCATATCTTTGTGGATGTACCATATTTTATTGTTTCTTTTACCTGATGATGAACATTTTGGTGGCTTCCAAATTTGGGCACTTATGAATAAAGCTCCCTAAACACCTGTGTGCAAGTTTTAGAATAGACATATTTTCAGCTTGTTTGAAGCATGACTGCTGAATCACATGGTAGGAGTATGTTTCGTTCTGTAAGAAACTGCCAAATTTTGCTTTCCCAGCAGCAGTGAATGAGCATTCCTATTGCTCCACACTCTCACCAGCACATGGCATTGTCAGTAGTTTGGGTTTTAGCCATTCCAGTAGCTGTGTCGTGGTACCTCGTGGTGATTGTTTTATTTTGCCATGCTGTAGTGGTGCATGGTGCTGAACATCTTTTCATAGGTTTATTTGCCATTGTATGTCTTCGGTAAGGTGTCTGTTCAAAGCTTTTGTCCATTTTTTTTTATTATTGAATTTGGGAGTTCTTTCTGTATTTTAGGTACATGATATCTGTTGGCAGATATTTTCTCCCAGTCTCTGGCTTATCTTTCTTTTCTCTTAAGAATAATGTGTTCAGGGTTCATATGCGTTGCAGCATGTATCAGTACTTCATTCCTTTTATGGCTGAATAATATTCCACTGTACAGGTATACTATATTTTGCTTATCCATTTATTAGTTAATGGACATTTGGGTCATTTCCACTTTTTGACTATTGTGAATACTGCTGTAAACATTCATATGTGGACATATGTTCATGTGGACAGATGTTTTCATTCCATTGGGTATATTCTGTGTTAGACAGGTTTCCACTACTATAACAAATACCCAGAATAAATCAACTTATAAAGAGAAAAGAATTGGGCTGGGGTTGTGGCTCAGTGGTAGAGCACTTGCTTTGCATGTGTAAGGCCTTGAGTTCAATTCTCAGCACCACATATAAATAAATCAATAAAATAAAGGTCCATCAACAACTAGAAAAAATATTTTTAAAAAAAAAGAGAAAAGGGGGCTGGGATTGTAGCTCAGTGGTAGAGCGCTTGCCTCGCATGCGTGAGGCCCTGGGTTCGATTCTCAGCACCACATACACACAAAGCAATAAAATAAAGACATTGTGTCCATCTACAACTAAGAAAATATTTTAAAAAAAAAAAAAAAGAGAAAAGGTTTATTTTGGCTCATCGTTTGGGAGGTTTCAGTCCTTGATCAGTTGGCCACGTTGCTTCTAGTGTACCAATAATGCAGCACATCACGGTGGGGAGCATGTGGTGGAGCAAAACTGCTCACCTCGTGGCCAGGAGCAAAAAAAGAGAAAGAGGAAGCGACCTGGATTCCGCAGTCCCTTTCAAGGACACACTGCCAATGACATGAAGACCCCCCACTAGCCCCAACCTCCTAAAGGCTCCACCACCTCCCAGTATGGCCAAGGCCTCCAACACATGGCCTTTGGGGGACATTTAAAACCCAAACTATACACATGCTTAGGAGTGGAATCACTGGAGCGTACGGTAGCTCTCAGGTTTATTTTGAGGGGCTGCCAAGTTGTTTTCCAAAGCAGTCACATCTACTTGCTTCAGCAATGTACGTGGGTTCTAGTTTCTTCACATCCTTGCCAACACTTACTGTTGTCTTTTTTTTTCTATTAGCCATCATGGTTTTGATTTGCATTTCCTTAATAGTGTTGAAATCCTTCCATAAGCCTATTGGTTTGTGCTGCCAAAGATTGACTCTTTTTGACTTCTTGATTTTCACTTCTTGCTGTTGAATCAAACCTATGTGAAGATTCGTTGTATTTTATCTATATATAGAATGAGTATGTATGTAGACCTAATGGCAATTTGGGCACTCAGATACCAAAGAATTGAAAATATCCAATGGTTTTAGTGAGTTACATCATTATGAAGGAGGAGGAGGAGGAAATAATGTTGGGAGTGTATAATTGGAATGAAAGTCCTTCTAAGACTTGTTCTCCTGTCTTGATTGCTGTGTGTCTGCATCTCCATAGGCATCCTTTGCTGACGTTTCTCCTCTGTGCACTTCTTTGGGTGTCCTGTGCGTGACTGCTGCCCCATAAGACTTCTCATTCATTCTGTTTAAGTCTACTTTCCTGCTTAAGAAATGACAACAGGTCTTGATTCCCTATCAGATCAAGTCATTTCTAAGCCAGGAATGACCACAGTTGCTCTTTGACCTGTGGGCACAAGTGTGCACACTCCATGCTAGGTGGGCCCCTCCTCTGCAGTGCCTTCTTCCTTACTTTACCCTTTCTCCATTACTTGGCTTCTTAATGTCATCAAATCAAATGAAAACACACCCCATAGAGAGTGAAAAGCTTCCTGGCACACTGCAGGGGCATGCATGGCATGGAGGTCTTGGATCTGCCCTCCTGAGGTCTGGAGACTGCCCATGTGGATGAGAACAGCAAGCTTCCTACTTTCTGGCTGCGAGGGAGCACTGGGGAGTTCTGGAAGGAGATCAGAGGGAGAGAGAGATTCCTTCTGCTACTACTTCTTGTGCTCTCCGCCACCTTCCCCGCATAATTCACTAATTTGAAAGTGTGTTTATTTCCTGTTGAGCACCAGAGTGATTTAGGGGGTAGACTGGCATGACCTCTCTTCAGAGAGCAATGTGACGATCCAAGTGGTCACAAAGCCTTGTGTGCTGCACAGAACAGGTGGAGGGTAAGGCCAGCTAGGGATCTGTGTCTGCCTGGTGTGTGGCCAGAGTAGGGGCCTAGCTGCCTTCCTTCACCTTAGCCGGATAGCACTACTGAAACATTTGCATGCCACTCAGTCACCTGGGAAGCTTACTAAAATGCAGATTCTAGCATTGCAGGACTGCAGTACAGCCTGAGATTCTGTACTGCTTTAAGTTCACAAGTGATGTTTATGCTGCTCGACTGCACTTCGAGTAGCAAAGATGTTCACAAATATTAAAAGACCTGCAGCAACCTAAGTGCCAACAGCCAGGGACAGTTAAATGATAGCATGAAATGGGAACCTCAGCCATTACTAAATCATTTAATCAACTGATATTTATTGACCCATCTCTTTTTTTTTTTTTTTTTTTTGGCACCAGGGATTGAATCCAGAAGGGCTTAACCACTGAGCCACATCCCCAGCCCCTTTTATTTTGAGACAGGGTCTCACTAAGTTGCCTACGCTGGTCTCGAACTTGCAATCCTCTTGCTTCCTGAGCCACTGGGATTACAGGCAGTTTCAGCCACTGCCAGAAACACAGCAGTGCACACATGTAGTGTTGAAACCATAGTTTTGGAACTTGGAAACATGGCTGTGATATTTTAACTGGAAAAGAAATGTGCATCTTTTTCAAGATGCACATTTTTAGTGTAAAAAAATAAATGGTAGTGGGTGGGGTTTCACCAGAATAATAAGTATTTATCTCTAGTTAAAGGAGATTTATTTTTATTTTGACCTACTTCCACTTCCTAGAATACACATTACTTGTATAGAAAATAACTTTAAGCCCAGCATGGTGGTGCAAGCCTGTAATCCCAGCACTTAGGGAGGCTGAAACAGGAGAATTGCGAGTTCAAAGCCAGCCTCAGCAACAGCAAGGTGCTAAGCAACTCAGTGAGACCCTGTCTCTACATAAAACACAAAATAGGGCTGGGGATCTGGCTCAGTGGTCAAGTGCCCCTGAGTTCACTCTCCAGTACCAAAAAAAGAAAAAGAAAAGAAAAGAACTTTAAAGCCAAGAGAGGTGGCGCAGCCTCCCAGCGGCGTAGGAGGCTAAGACAGGAGGATCAAGAGTTCAAAACCAGCCTCGGCATTTTAGCGGAGCCTGAAGCAATTCAGTGAGACCCTGTCTCTAAAAAAAATATTTAAAAGGGCTAGGGATGTGGCTCCATAATTAAGCACTCCTAGGTTTAATTCCCAGTACCAAACAAAAAAAAAAACTTTAAAAAACAACTTTGCTTCTTTGCTGATGTCGTTTTACTGTGTGTCCTTTATTTCATCAAGATCGGTCATTTGCTTTGTGTTTGATCAATCTTCATCTATAGTTCATATGTTTTGTCTATCACGTGCTTTTAAAGTTTTGTTAATTCTGTGTATCTAGCTCACTAGAATGCACGATCCTTTGCAGTTCGGGATTGCGTTTTAATTTTTCTTTTCCAGCTTGTGACAGATCCTCCCTAAGTGCTTATTGAATGAATTGTTCTAATTCTTTTGAGTCATGCCTGGCCTCTTCCAAAACAGTTTTGTTTTTCTAAATCTGCTGAGGTTTATTATTAGCATGGTTGAAGGACCAAAGCATGATGTCTGCCTCTTTAAGGGTCTAGTTTCTTCCTTCCCCATCCTGTTCCTTACCACCTGCCCCAGGTGCTCTCCCCCACACCACCAAGAGCTGTTTCATTTGAGCTCATAGAAGTTGTAATATTGGAACACACATTTGCCCTCACTGCTAGCAGTTCTTCAGTTACATAAGTGGCCTTCTTATATAAATAGTTCCCTCTTGTCTCTGCAGTTAAAAAACAGATCCCTTGGACTTGTCTGTGCATTGTGTGAAGTGGGAGGCAAGCTCCTGGGGCCTGGGGCGGGCTCTGCACTCTTCCCTAAGTGTGGACAAGGCCCTTCCCACAAAGCCTGCCATACATGTCTCAGCCTTGACTTTTTTGTTACAAATATTGTCGGAATAGTTACTTTTCTCAAGGTCATAGTGGTAGCTGGTAATGGTAGTTCTTGACAGACGTATTGTCTCTAATCTCTTAAACCATATTGGATTCCAGTAAATGTGAGGTCACGGAGTGGACAGAAGAACTCGGATGACAAATTCATGGACCATCTTTTCAGTTAGTGTTCCAGGGAGTGGCTTTAGCAGACTACTTTGGGATTGGGGGCTTGAGAACGTTTGTTTTGTTCAGCTCCTTTGTAAGTGCCTGTCTTTGATCTTTGTTAGGGTTTGAGGAAGGGACTTGCTTAAGAGACATCTTAGATTTGGGAGTTCATAGTAGGCCACATTCCCACTCTCAGTTAATTGACAGTCTACAGGTGGTCATTCCAACAGGTAGATCTTTAAATTCTGAAGAAATTGCTCCAGAGAAACCTGGTAGGTGAAAGAAATAGAAAACCCTACCAAGGAAACAAGTCAAAGGAAGAGTAGCCTTCAGGATTGGCAGCTATAAGTATAATGTTCTGTTTTGTTTTGTTTTGTTTTTCCTTTTCTTTTTCATCTTTTTCAATACTAGGGATTGAACCCAGGGTCCTGCACATGCTAGGTAAGCCCGCTACCACTGAGCCACACTCCCATCTAAGCAAAATGCTATGAAACAGAGATTGGGGATGCCAAGTAAATACGTACTAACCTTTTTAAGCTTTGTCAAGAAATGTTGGTGTTTATCTGAATTATCTCTGTTTACGTGCATGTTGTATTTTACATGGTTTTAGGGGGTATATCCCAGAATGTCAGCCCTCAGCGGCCTGCAGGGACCTGGCCTCATGCCCCTGTATCCCTGGGCCTGGCCCAGTGCCCACACAGAGTAGGCATTTAAATATTTATTGGATGTATAAATGAATGCTTTTAGAGGAAAAAAGTCTGAGGGAACTTGAAAACCAGTTTTAATATTGATGGTCTTGAAACAAAGTTTTTGTCACATTTTAGTAACATGAATGTCGGGTTTCTGTGAGTAGGAATCTAAGCCAGCCTGGGTTTCCTGGCAACCAGCCCTTTGCTGGCAGACTTGGCAGAGATAGAGCTCACCTGGTATAGTGCTTCACTGTCTTGCTAAAGTGGAGGGGACAGTGGAGCAGAGAGCTAAGACAGGAGAATCCCTGCAGGAGTTTTCACTGTCCCTTGGGAAAATTACTCAGGGTGAACTGTTTTGCCAGAGGCCACCCAGTGAGTGCCTTGGGAGTTGCAAGCATGATTTCCTTATATAGAGTCATTCACACAATTTGGGAGTTTCATGTGCAGATGATAAAAGCAGTTCTCTGTCCATTTTTCTCTGGAACTGACTACTCACGGGTATAATTTCTCCACTGTCAGCTGGAGCCTCACATCCATTTTCTCACACTCTGTGGGTTGGTTGGCTCATTCCAGTGGGGCATCAAGATGGGCACCTAGCTGCAGGAAGCAGTGTCCCTCCACTGTTTCGAGAAGAGGGAGTGTCTTCTCAAGATACAGCTGCCTTTCTGACATCTCTGTAGAACATCTGTCACTTGAGCATGCACACAGAATCCTTAAGCCTAAGACGAGCAGAACATTCATCAGAAAGTTGTAGATTAACATCTTTCAATTAGACTGTTCTGTAGAGCCTACAGGAGTGGCTCCCATAGTCCTGTCCATGTTGACTGGTGGTGGCTATAGGGATATAAGGCAGAGACTTCGTGGCCATTGGCCACCAAATGGTAACTGACTGGTGGGAGCAGGTCCGAAGCAGCAGCAGCTCACAGATTTTGTGGTGTTTTCTTACTCTGTGCTTCACATCACTGGAGAGGACTTTCTATTTCAACTAAAAAAAAAAAAAAACAACACCGTTTTATTGAGACATAACTGCCATCCCATGCTATTCACTCATTTAGATGCTACAGTTCAGTGAACTTTAGTGTATTTCTAGAGTTACGTGACCATCAGTGTAGCTGATTTTAGAACATTGTTGTCACTCCAAAAGAAACCCGGTACCCACCGAGGGTCTCCCTGTTTCCCTCCAACTTCCTTCCCAGCCCAGACAACCCCATCTTCCCGTCTCCATCAACTCATTTCTCTGAGCACTTCAGATAAGTGGAATCATACAATATGTGGTCTTTTATGACTAGCTTCTTTTCTTAGCATCATTTTTTCAAAGTTCATCCACCTTTTATGTGGCTGAAGAGTGCTCCTTTTTTTTTTTGGTTCCAGGATTGTACTCAGGGGCACTCAACCACTGAGCTACATCCCCAGCCCTATTTTGTGTTTTTATGTAGAGACAGGGTCTCACTGAGTTGCTTAGCACCTCGTCATTGCTGAGGCTGGCTTTGAACTCGCAATTCTCCTGTCTCAGCCTCCCAAAGTGCTGGGATTACAGATGTGCTCCACAGTGCTTGGCGAGCGCTCCATTTTGATAGACCCATTCCATGGACCTCAGGCAATGGACATTTGTGTTGTCTTTTTCTTTCGGCTGTTAATAATGTGCCACAAGCATTAGTGTGTCGGGCTGTGTATGAACATGTTTTCATTCCTCTTGGGTGTATCCCTTGGGGTGGGATTGCTGGGTCACATGGTAACTTCATGTGTGACGTTTTGAGGAGTCATCATACTGTTTTCCAAATCTGATGTACTGGCAATGCATGAGCATTCAATAGCCCTCGCACTCTTCCTCTCCTTTTGATACACCCCTCCTAGTGAGTGTGAGGTGACATCTGTGGGTTTGATTGACGTTTCCCTGATGGCTGATGAGGCTGAGGTTCTATTCATGTGCTTTTTGGCCTTTTGCATTTCTTCTTTGGAGAAGTGTCTGTATGCAGCCTTTGCCCATTGTTTGTCTTTTTATTATGGAGACTGGGGAATTTCTTAAGGGGGCTGGTTTTGATTATTGTGTGTCTCACTTATTAATCTCCCTGTAGCACGTGGGAGGAGTCTCCATGGCTGTTTTAGTTTTCTGTTGCTTCTGTAACTTACCACAGACTTGGGAACTTGAAGCGCTTACTAGTTAGCTCACAGTTCTTGGGTAAGACGTCTGGGCGCAGTGCGGCTCAGTCAGTTGCTGTAGGTCTCACAAATCAGAAGTGATGGTGTCAGCTGGGCCACGTTCCTTTCTGGAGACTATGGAGAAAAACTGGCTTCCACCCTCACATAGGCTGTGGCAGATGTCCGCCCCTGTGGTTGTAGGGCTGGGACCTCTCCCCAGCCTTGCACAGGGCTTCTGCACCTCAGAACCAGCAGGGGTGGGTGAGATGCTGCAGATCCTGGGAATCTGCTTGACTATTCCTTCTTCAGCTTGTAAGGAAACATACAATTACATCAGGCCACAAGGTGATCCAGGATAATCACCCTATTTTAAGGTTAGCTGATGGGCAGCCTTAATTACATCTGCAGAGTCCTTTCATCCCAGTGCCTAGAGAGTGCTGGATTGAGTAACTGGGGCTATCTTTAGAACTCCACACCCAGCAGTGTGGGCCTACCTTGTGGCCCTGTTGGTAAGGGCCACTAAAAGTTGAGGGACTGCTCAGAGAGAACAAGTAGAAACAGACGATCAAACCTACAAGCAAGGCTGATGTGATGCACCTCTCCTATTTTTTTATATAAGTTAATCTTTTTCTTATTGAAATCTAGAGTCAGTTTGTCTAGCATCTAGCCTCTGGCCCACTCGTTCTCAGTTGGGGTGCTTTTGCTCCCCAGGTGATGCTTGGAAATGTCTGCAGACCCTTTTGGTTGCCATAGCTAGTGGATGGTCAGCATCTAGTGGGTAGAGATGCTGCCAAACACCATAGTGTACACAAGCCAGCCCTCTAAATCAAAAACTACCCATCCCATAATGCCAGCAGTTGGTGCCAGGGCTGACCCTTGTCTTGTGTCGGATGAACAGTCTTCACATGGCAGGATGGCTCTGTTAATGTCCTTAATGACGATTCCCCCAGAACCTGCTGAACCCTGACGTACCCTTTAAGACATTGCATAGTTGTCCCGTGTTCAATAAATTGACTCAAATTTATTGTACTGAATTTTAGTACCATTTGAAATGTTAAGGGTCATTTTATGGTGTTCTAGTACATTTTGAACTAGTAACTTATTGGTTACTAGAGGGCAGGAAGGAGGGACTGTAATAAACATCCTGGCCATCCATCGCCACAGTTCAAGGTGGTGACATCTGCCACGCTTGCCTCGGGTGTGTCTTCCCCTCCGTCTGCGTGCAGTGTTTCTCCCATGCTCCTTTCACCTCCCCACTCTAGCACTGGACCCTGCTTGTCCTGGACTTACCTCACCCTCTCCAGCTCCCGGTCAGTGGTGTTCATCCATTCACTCCACAACGCCGAGTGCCAGGTGCTGTTCTCAGCTCTGGGAAGACAGTCCTTGCTGTCATGATCTTGTGCTCTTGGGGGTGGAGGTTAGGGACCAGTAAGTTAAGAAATACATAATGTCAGGTGAGAAGTCATCTGTAGAAAGATAAGGAGGGGGAGGGAGGTGGACTTGATGTCAGCAAGGACTTTCAGAAGAACCCACCATGCTGACTTCTGGGGAAGGTGCTCCAGGCAGAGGGAACAGTGATGGGAAGCTTGGGTCTTGTGTACCTTGGGACTGGGGACAGTGGGGAGGCCTGAGTGGGCCAGGAGGCAAGCGAGGGGAGAGCCAGCCGGTGGATATGGGGGCAGTGGGCAGGCCACAGCGAGGATTTCTCACTTAAAATGGAGCAGGATGGGGAGCCTCTGGCTAGGTGAAATAGAGACGTGAAATGATCCAACTTAGACCTTTAAAAGGCGGACTCCCGCGAAGCAGCACTCCTGAGCCACATCCTGGGAGACACTGTGGTGCGAACGCAGCGCCTGGGTTGTTCAGTCGGGGAGGAGGGGTGCGTGGTAAGAGTCTCAGGGATGCACTGCATGCGCTTCGTCACTTCACAAGCCTGTTTTCTCATCTGTGAAGTGAGGGTGATGATCACTGCCCTCTCAGGGTTGCTCTTTCAGTGGAATGAGTGCGAACACGCAAGACTTATGCTGGACACAGCAAGTCCAGGTAGCATTAGCTCCAGTATTCTTCTTCTTAGTCTTTTGTTTTTTGTTTTCTTGGTACCAGGGATTGAACCCAGGGACCAAGAAAACAAAAGTAAGCTACATCCCCAGCCCTTTTTATTTTTTATTTTGAGACAGGGCCTGGCTAAGTTGCTGAGGCTGGCTTTGAACTTGTGATCCTTCTGCCTCAGCCTCCCAAGCCTCTGGGATTATAGGCATGTGCCACCATGCCTGGCCCCTCCAGTGTGATTCTTACCACGATGGCTGCTACCCTTTCCCCAGAGGCAGCCACTATCACAAATTTGATATCTGTTCAATCCATGTTTTTATGCCAAGTTTTTACCTATATACATGTCCACAATCAAAATATATATATATTTTGTTTATATATAATATTATATATAATTTGTATGTAATTTGTTTAATATATAATTTACATTATCATATATAATTTGTTTCTAAGAATTTATATAAATGGTATCATTTTAAATAAGTGATTAAAAATTTATTTTCCTAGCCTTACCTTTGCATTCTGTCCACGTTGGTACATGTGGGTCCAGTCCGTTCCAGCCCTCACATAGCTTGCCATAGTTTGTGATTCATCCCCACAAACTGATGGGGATGATGCGTAACTGGGTTGTTTACTGTTTTCTCTGTGACCAACAGTGCTGCACTGTGTCCTTGTCCACGTCTCCCAGTGCACTGTGGCCAGTTGCTCTGGAACGTGTACTTAGATGTGGGATGCTGGGTCTGAGCGGCAGGCAGGCCTGGCTCTCCCAGCTACTGCCAAATACAGCTTCTCAAGGAAGGTCTTAGTTAACATTGCTATTAAATGACCTGGAAAACCACATTACTTATTTTAGATTAATGGAAAATTCACTATAGACAGATTATTGGGACTTAGTAAATATATGTGCCACAGAAAGGAGGAGAAAAGTGACATGAAATGTACCTGGGATTTGTTTTAATCAGACACAGTAAGACAGGCGGACATGGACATGACCCTCATGAAAGAAGGAGTTTACACTCCTAGGTCCCTAGAAATAGGAGGCATATGTGCCAGGCCAGGCAGGGCCTCACATGGGAGTGGGGGGCAGGGGGGGACGTGGGCAAGAAGAAATGGGCAAGGCAGAGTAAACAGTTGGGGATTGGGTAGTTTGCATCAGATAATTTACATCTGCAGTGCTTATGAGGTGGTCCCTAATCGCCTGGGGTGACTGGGGCAAAGGAACATCATCTCCTGCAGTGGAAGGGTCAAATGGAGGCGGGTCCTGAGTATAGGCTTGGACTGGTTGGCTACCCAGGAAGAACTTCTCAGGAAGAAGTGACTTCCTCATGAGAAGGAGAATCAATAAAAAAACAATCCCCGTCTCACAGGCCAGATGGAGACAAGAGACAGGATGAGTTTGGCCCACCTGCCCCCCAAGAGATAGGCAGGCAGAGTGTCTGAGGAAAGGCATGATCAGCCTCTTCTCTCTCTGTCCCTGGCAGCTCTTAGCCCAGGGTGGTGAGGGGAGAGACTACAATGTTGTTCTTTGGTTTTGTGATAGTATAATATAGACCCGTTCATGCTTGTCTGAGGTTTTGCTGGCTTCCAACCTCAGATTCAGATTGAATTATAGGCTGTGTAATAAAGTTCAGCCCTGGAGAAGACTGTCTCAGATGACCCAGAGCAAATGTGAATGCCAGAGCTTTGAATTTGAAAATTAATTATGAAAATCAATTTCTTAAGGTCTCTATAGCCGAATGCACTAGGTTCGTATCTTGGTGAATGTAAAGCCAAAAAGCACAACCAGGAGACAAAAGAAAAGACGAAGACTTTATTACACCAGTGAGAAGAGCACTGGGGTCCTTGATAGCCACAATTTCCCTGAACAAAGAAGGCTGGAGATTTTATCAGGGGGCCTACATGTATTCATATAGGACAGCTCATGAGGGGGGCGGCACACTCCTGAGCATGCCCAGTTGGAGGTCATCAAGCACCTGTTCAGGAAACGTGGCAGGCAGGAGCCCTTCTGGGCATTCTTAGTTCAGTGTTATAATGAGTCAAGTTTACTCCAGGTCAACTAAAAGGAGTCACAGTGGCTTGGTAGCCCTGAATGGTTCCTCATGGGTTTTTCCAGAGTTTCAGCTGAAACAGAAAGAAAGAAGCTGGCAGGTGCGTTGACAGCCTTTAGGGGGAGGGTGCGAGGGAAGGAGCCACCCCTAAGGAGCCCCCTTTGCTCTGCAGCCAACGTCTGCTTTCCCAAGGTCTGGTGCTGGGGACATGGGGAAGTGGAAAGCTCAGTTTTGTTGTCATCTTGACCAACTGTGGACAAATCTGAAAGCGCCTTTGTCTTTCATACATGGGTAAACAAATGACCGAAAATGCCAAGCTCCCAAATGCAGTTTGAGTCTACTTTGGCAAACTTTCAAAGATCTCTCTCTCTCTCTCCCTCTCCCTCTAGTTGTAGATGAGCACAATACCTTTATTTTATTGATTTGTTTTTACATGGTGCTGAGGATCTGACCCAGTACCTCACACGTGCCAGGCAAGCACTCTGCCACTGAGCCCCAGCCCAGCCCTCAAAGATTTTTTTGATAAAGTGACTCTGACATCAAACCTTTCCTCTTCCTAAATTATTTTACACTGTTTTCCAGCAGTAGTCCAGGGAATATCTGAAAGAGCCCCATGGAGCCTGGCTGCCACCACACCCTGCGCCCACCTCTGCTGTGAGAACCCTCTGCACACGCTTCTGCTGCTCTAACGTGGTGTGTAGTGTTTCAGAGATGCTGGGCTCAGGGCCTCGCCCACTAGGAAAGCTCCTCCTCCTGCCTTCTCATGGCCTGCTCCTCCTTCTCCTCTGAATGTCAGCTTAAGGGTCACCTTCTTAGAGGAGACAGCCCTCCCCCGCAGCAGCCCCCTTCCTCTCCCAGGATTGGTCCTCTGTGGAGCAGGTTGCCCTGCCTGCCTGTGGACTTGCTGTTTGTGTTGCTGCTCCCCAAGCAGGTGCTCTTCAGCAGGGCCTGGGTCACATCTGTCTTGTTCACCGTGGCCTTAGTCCTGCCACTGTGCTGGGCACGTGGTGACTTTGGGGTGCACTAAATTGAATTGATGGGACTGCCCTGGGACCGCAGCAGTGCTCTGGTCACCCATGCCTTGCGGGAGTGCCTCCTGTTAGACAATAGGAATAAAAAGGTAAGCGCATCCCAGGCACCACACTTAGGGGGCACCCAGCCTGCTGGGGAAGCCAAGAAGCCATTTCAGGTTTCCCTACCAGTGCAGGGGGCAGGCCCACACAGTGCTGTAGGAGAACAGCAGGTGCGTCAGGGATCCTTTCCAGAAAGGGTGTCAGGCACAGCTGATACACTTACCAAGGCTGTTATATATAAGGAATTCACATCTGGAGGGAGATTTGACAGAGTACCTTTTAGATTCCTTCCATTCAAATTCTGTGAGATTATGTGCCATGGGGGAAAACAAAAGTTCACACAGAAAAGAGGAAATAAGAATAAGGAGTTCTGTCCTGGGGGATGTGGTTTTAAATAGGATAGTTGGGTAAGGCCTCACTGCGAAAGACTTTTGAATAAAGATTCATGGTTTCAAAAGAAATCCCCCTAGAAGTCTTTGCTAGTGGACTTGATGTTATTTGTGAATTTGGATAAATTAGGGGAGTTATTTGGATATCTTTAATTGTCTTTAGTCCAGGTTATTGGAATTCTTAAAGACAAATGTTGGCTTGCGTGGCTCCCCCATGTTGGGGAGGGCAGTCTGCTTTGCTGAGACCCCGATCCTGTTGCTGATCTCATTGAGGGACACCCCGCAGACACACTCAGAAACAGTGTCGTTGGGCCTAGCCATGTGACATGTGCATTTAGCTTCACAGTCTGTTCCCATCTCATGAACAAGGACTCTTGAGACACACCCAGTGATAGTGTCCTGCGTGGGCACCCCTGGCCGGTCTTGTGACACAGGCAGTTAACATCGCAGTCTGTCCCTGTCTTGTGGACAAGGAGCCTTTGCAAACAAGCAGACATAGGCACAGACTCAGACTCCAAATCATGTCTCTAAGGCAGCGTGTCCTTCTCTGGTTCCCATTTAGCACCTCGCACTGGACAGTTGCTGCATCTCCATTTTTATTTCCTTCCCAGATCGGTCTGTCTCTTGTTAGGCATGTTGTTGTTCCCCTGCTTGAGAGGTCTTTGTGCCCAGCTTCTACCCCTGAGGCATAAGAACATCCCAGTTCACTTGCTACAGGTGTCCTTCATTCCAGGTCTCCTTATGTCTGTCCCAGCAGCAACCCTCACAGACTGGGAAATTCTGCTTCCTCGCAGGGGGAGGAAGAGGAGACAGGCCAGGAAGGAGACGTCACTGGAAACCTCTGTACCTCATAGTCTGTACCATGGCCCTATTCCTCTATTTTTTAGATAACTTTAAAAATAAAAACATCACTCTACGAAGAAGGAGCATTCTGTTTCACCAAATCCTATAAATATTTATAACTTTGAAACCTTGTTTCATGATAGAGCTGGAAAACATAAACTGAGCCTTCTTACTATTGGAAGTGAAGTGATTCTATCTGAAAGGTCACTCAGTTCTGTTGATTTTAAATATGTATTTATCCTTAAATCCATTTTTTTAAAAAAGTCAAATAAGTGGACTTTGTTCACCAACTTTGCCTTTAGTTAGAGGTAGAGTTTTCCTGGTAGTGTGGTAAGTGGCTTTGGTCAGGCAGTCATGGAAAGATCTGCCTGAGCAGGACTTCAAGCCCTGGTGTTGGCAGAGTACCAGGGTCTGAGCAGCTTTAGAAGGAGCAAGTAAGCTAAGGAAGGCCTGATTTCAATGATTTATCATAATTTTGAGGAAAGCAAATGTGAGTCCTTAAAGGAGGAACTATTACTATCTTGGAAATGGCCACTGTTTGTTTTTTTCATGGAATTAGTAGCTGAGGGACTCACTCATTTTCAGGCGTCTGAGGGCAAGCAGTTCACAGTACTGGAACTGTGTGCCCTTGAAGTCATGGTGTTCTCAGAAACTGAGCCCTGTCTCCAGACCATCTTCACACTCCAGTAACTGGTGCTTCATCTGTTGAATAATGGACCTCTTCCCACTTCACGTGGAGGTGAGCTGGGGCTTTTCCCTAGTTCTTGATGGATGGTACTTCGTTGAAGAGTGGAAGCTGGTGTCCAGCATGGGCCACTGGACTGATTTCCCAGTGGTCAACAATCCCTTGCAGGGAGCCTCAATCTCAGCAGAATGTGCTGCTGAGGTGACCTTGTGATCAGCACCATGGCTGAGCCCAGTGTAGTCTGGGAACTTGAGCTGAGTGTGCCCACTGGGAGCTATCAGCAGAAACCTGTCCTCAGCCCTTCCACACTATTTTGTAACCCTACACAGTGTGCACAGTGCACTTTTAGTTAAATTGATCTTGCATTGCAGTCTTAAGTGATTTTTATAAGAAATTTTTATAGTAAACAAAAATTTGGTGAAAGTCACTTTGTCATAAAATTCACCCGAGCACAATGTATAGCCGAGCACTGGTGCGTGCCTGTAGTCCCAGCTACTCCTGAGTCTAAAGTGGGAGAATACTTGAGCCCTGGAGTTCAAGGCCAGCCTGGCAACACAGCCAGACCCTGTCTCTAAAAACAAAACAAGCAAACAAATTCATCTGAGGAATAAGAAGCAAATATATGTTCCTGCACCTTTGGAACATGTTGCCTTTTCTAGTTGCCCTGCGCTGTCTCTGCAAGGTTGGGAAACCGGGATTCTTGCAGTACCACTGCTCCATGGAAGTAGGTTGGACAGCAGCCTCTTCTCTGTTTTCAGCGGAGTGGGTACTGTGCTGTGGAAACCAGGAGGAGAGGCTCGTGGCCCTGTGCAGAGAGCAGGTGCGGTGAGCACATGTGGGGCTCAGCCCTGTCCCGTGCTGCAGCTGGGCTCCTTCTGGGTCTGAAGTTACTGTCCTGGGCCTGCCAGGGTCTGGCCCAGGGTCTTTAGGCTGGGTTTCCTCTAAGCTTGTATTTTCTTTCAAATTCTGATCTTTTGCTGCTGGAAGATGAAATCCCCTCCCTGGCTATTCGAGAAACATGTGTTTCTAATGATTCTCTAGAGGCTGAGCTGCTGGCCTGGGCATCTTGCTGATTTAGAGCTGACCAGGGGGCTTACCTCCACATCTCTTCTTATTATCGTGCAGCAACTGCTGGATGCAACTTATAATTATCAAATTGTCATCCAGAGCTAAGTTGCTCCTAAAGGATATGATATGGCGAGTGGTAGTAGTATTGCTAATGCTAGTAGTATTACTGTGCCCATCTGTGGTTCTATAGCCTGAGTGTATCCTAAAATTCTTATGTTGAAATTCTAATACCCGAGGTGACAATATTAGCAGATATGGATCCTTTGGGAGGTGATTAGGTAACAAGAGCAGAGTCCTCATGAATGCCATTAGTGCCTTTCTAGTGGGACCCCAGAGAGTTCATTCACCTCCTCCTCCATTGCGAGGAAGCAGCCAGAAGGCACTGTCTGTGCACCAGAAAGAATCCCTCAGCACTCACCATGTCTGCTGATGCCTCATTCCAGGACTCCCAGCCTCCAAAACTGAGAAATTTCTGTTTATCAGCTGCCCAGTCTGTAGTACTTTGCTGTAGCACCCCAGATGTGGTAAGACATGTAGCAAACTCTGAAAATTTAGATGCTTTGTAGGAGGTCCCACCACCCCACTGTGACCCCTTCCCAGGATCAATCCATTTCCCAGTGAGAGTGACTGCTAGCTGGGAGCCGTGGTGCTGGAGAGCTGCCCCCAATTCAGCAGTGCCTTTAAAGGAGAATCTGCATTTTATTAATCATGAAAGCATCTGTGTGCTTTGAAAAGAAGTAAAACAGACATGAGAAACTGCTTCTCTGTAAACACAGTCAGTCACGGGGCAGTTATAATCTACCTGCAACAGTAAATTAAGCTGTCTTCTTTTTGGTTGAGCTTCTCCTATCAATAGGTCTTTTCCTTTGACATGAAAGGAGATGTATATAAAAGGCACTTCCAGTCCACTATACGGCTACTTTTTTAAAATTTAGGATGGGCCCATATTAACTTGTTAACCTCAGTAATGAGTGTTCATGTGGGGGGATGCTCAATCAAGCTACTAATAGTGTTTAGTTTACATACTATCCATCAGTGATGATGCAAGGCAGATTTAATTGCTCTAAATATCTTATATAAAATACCTGCAAGCCGGGTGTGGTGGTGCACGCCTGTAATCCCAGCACTTTGGGAGGCTGAGACAGGAGAATTGCGAGTTCAAAGCCAGCCTCAGCAAGGACAAGGCGCTAAGCAATTCAGTGAGACCCTGTCTCTACATAAAACACAAAATAGGGCTGGGAATGTGGCTCAGTGGTCAAGTGCCCCTGAGTTCAATCCCCAGTACCAAAAAAAAAAAAAAAATACCTGCAGCTTCAGGAATCCCTTGGTGCATCTCATGAAGCAGCAAGGCTGGCTTACTGTATGGGTGGGGAACCCGGGAGCCCCCATTCTACTCCCCACACTGGGTGTCCACTGTGTGCCAGGCCCAGAACACAGAAAGCAGGAAAAAAAAAAATGTCCTGCCCCTATGGGGCTGACCCTCCAGTGAGGGAAGAGATAATAAACAAGATAGAGTGACCTGTGACGGACGTTTGCTAAAGAGAAACAAAAAGCAAGGAAGGTGTGTGGGAAAGTGGGCATAGCGTGTTTGTGGATTTAACTTCACACTCCATGCAGGGAGAACTTGCTAAGAAGCCACTGTTCAGGTGGCAACAGGAGGGAGACCAAGGAAGTGTCAGGAACCAGATGTGCAAAGGCCCTGAGGCAGACACAAGAGCTTGGGGAGGCTAGAGTAGAGCAAATCACAGCACTGAAGAGGTGGAAGAAAGCTCAGAAGTACCAGACCAGGTCCTGTGGACTTTCTGGGCCTTTGTGGAGCCCTAGGCTTTACTCTGATGTGATGCAGATCCTTGAGGTTATGAACTAACTTGGTTTAGCAGGCTGACCTTGCTGCTGGCTTTTGGAACAGACTGACAGGGGCAAGTGTAGACATGAGGAGACCCACTGGAAGACTTGGTGGTAACACAGGCAAGAGAAGGTGGTGGCCAGGCCAAAGCAACAGCCTGAGAGTGGCAGGAAGCGATCAGGGGCCAGTGACTGCTACAGGCAGATGCCGGGTGGGTGGGATGTGCCACTCCCAGCTGCAGGCCACTGCTGTGCTCCCACAGGTGCAGGCCTGAAGGAGCATGGACCTCCTCTGTCCAGGACTGGCCCTCTCAACCCCCTGATTCCAGGCCTGCAGGGTGGCTCATTCAAATGCCTGAACACGCTCCTCCTGCTGCTGATGGTCAGTCTGCAGGGGAGGCACAGGCTTCAGGGGCACAGGAGGTCTCTCAGTCACTGCTCTTGTGATCTGCAGAGGGTTCTGGTGTAGCTTGTCCAAAGACTCGGGCAGGGCCCCAGACTCCTGGGTTGAGCTCAGCCAAAGCCTGAATGAGCTGCCCAATGGGACTGCTGTGCACACTGCTGGAAACTGCCATGCGTGACAGTCTCTCTGCTTAAAGGAGAGTGGGGTCTGAGCCAGAGGAAAATACATGAACAGATTCCCGCAGCAGATATTGAACACTGAAGAGACCAACTCTGCTGTTTTATAAGCACACGCTCATGAAGTATAATTCAGGGTTTGTTTTCAGCATCCAGTCCATGGAGGACAGAAGGCTGAAGGTCGAGTTGTGTTGAGTAGCAGACAGCCTGAGACCTAAAGCAAAGGAAGCAGCTGAAGTCAAA
>CM053415.1:9646402-9669916 GCA_028644305.1 Xerus rutilus | reverse complement strand
CAACTCTGCTGTTTTATAAGCACACGCTCATGAAGTATAATTCAGGGTTTGTTTTCAGCATCCAGTCCATGGAGGACAGAAGGCTGAAGGTCGAGTTGTGTTGAGTAGCAGACAGCCTGAGACCTAAAGCAAAGGAAGCAGCTGAAGTCAAAAGAGCATTTTTAGGCGCTTTACCTTATAATTCACCAGAGCCCCCACCGGGCAGAAGAGCGCTGTGCCCTGCACGCCCAGGAGTTCTTTCTAAGGAGCTGAGTAGCCAGCCTCTCTCCCGAGTCTGTTTATGCCTCACACTTACCACTTAACTTGAAATGCTGCCGTGTGACAGTTGGGTACACATCTGCCTGATGCTGATACTTAAGTTTATTGACATGCCCAAGTACATTTCTGACACTATTTATGTTAGGATTGAGTTTATTTTCTGCAGTAGTAGTTTTATCTTCTTTACGCTTTTCTCCAGTTGGTCTTATCATCAGCCCCAAAACCCACCAGATAAATTTTTGCTGTTGCCCCCACACACACAGTGCTGGGGATGGAACCCAGGGCCTGGCACACACTAGGCAAGTGCTCTGCCGCTAAGCCTCCCTCAGCCCCCTCCAGAGTTTTAGGGGCAAGGAATGAATATAGTTAGCAGGCTGGTTTGTTATCCTGGCTAATTCTTCCCTCTTACACTTCATTTGAAAGCCTCATTATTTCAAAGGGATTTCTGTTCATATAGACAATAACTAAATTTAACTCTCCAATCAAGTTCAAGACTGTCGTCACTTTAAAACCTCTAGGAACTCAGGCTAAGTGTTTTAAATTCTTCTTTATGCCTTGGCATTAAAAGTTTCATTGGAAGAATTGGCTGAACCAGATCTCTAATTGGAAATATAACATGCATGTGAAATTTAGGTATTTCTGGTTACTAAGTAGTTACTTTTTATTTTATCTATTTTATTATTTAATAATGACTATTTTACTATAAATAGGAATGAGAGGAAAATGAATATATGAAATATAGAACTGAATATAAAAGCTTATTTGAAGTATAGAAGCCAAATATCACTTTACTTTTTTTTTTTCCTACTGTGGATTGTTGAGATGCATTTGCAAAATTTGTTTCATTTCAGTTCAATTAGTGTGCTATCTCTGGGCTTTTGTCTGAGGATGTGTCTGCTTGGATGTTGCTGGAAGACAACTTCAGTAAAGCAAAGAGATCAATTCAAAACACAATTTTGTGAAGTTAAAGGAAAACAAGATACAAAAAAAAACTATAAATGTATAAATTGGGACAACTTTTCCAGAGAGCAGTTTGGTACTAGTTATCAAATGCCTCAAAACTGTGTGTATGGTTTTTGACCTTGACCTTCTATAAGCTTCTACCAACTTACCACAAGAAAATAGTCAAATATGTGTCAGGAATCTCTGCATGGTCCACACATGGGAAATGCCTCCCACATTTATGAGAGATTCGATAACTCTAGCATGTCCCATATGTTGACCTACTGTGCATCAACTCCAAACCTGAAAAGATGGAAGTAATTAATGGCATGGGAAAGTGATTATGATTTATTGCTAGAAATGTTCTTCAACAGCTATAAAATGTATGTAGTGGGCTCATACATGGCTCAGTGGTAGAGCGCTTGCCTAGCACATGGGAGGCACTGGGTTAAATCTTCAGCACCACATAAAAGAACAAAATAAATAAAGTTACTTTTAAAAGATACAGATCTACACACTCTTTAAAAAAATGTATGTACTCACAAAGAGAATTTCTAGGAAGAATGAGACAGTTAACATTCCAACATGTTAATAACTATTATTTCTAGGTAGTAATGGTTTGGATTAATTTTTTTATTCATTTCTCTATTTCCTATATTTTCTACACTAGAAATGTGTTATGCGTTTAATCAGAAAGAGACAGATTCCATTTTTAGAAATGTTACCATACAGAGATGCTGTCCAGTAGCAATATAACATAACATGCACTTTAATATAACATGCACATATAATATAACATGCACTTCAAATTTTCTAGTAGCCACTAAGAAAAACAAAAGAAACAGAAAAAATCAATTTTAATATTACATTTTATTTAACCCAGTATATCCAAGATATTATCATTGCAACATGTAATCATATTAACAAAAAGATGTTTTGTTTACTTTTCATAGTGAATTTGAAATCCATCATATATTTGCAGTAATCTCAATTCACACAAACCACATTTCCACCGCCCAGTGGCCACTTGTCGTTAGGGGAGCAGTCAAGGGATGTCTATGTTGCTGGGATGGCAAAGTTTTACTATCTGGAGATTAGACCAAAGTAGAATCTGAACTCACAGAATTTATGGACCAAGCCAGGCTTAACAGCATATCCCATACCTCTAGATTTTAATTACTGTTTTGTAAAAACATTCTGCAGATTCAAAGGTCGACTCAGATCTGGTCTGGTCTCCGCGCCTGCTGTTGGCTGTGAAAGCAGCAGCACAGGCCACTCTCTGCTTCTTGCCTGTCTCTTCTCTCGTCCCCCAGGCATACCCATCACAGTGTAGACAGAGCTTACAAAATCCTAGCTTCAAGTCAAATGTCTATGGATGGTGGCTTTGTGCTTGTATTCTCATCTGTGAAGAACATTTACCTCACAGAGTTATAAAGATCAAACCGGCTCACAGATGTGACACAGTATTGTCCGCATGGCAAGCACCAAGCCTGTGCATTTTTCTAGCTTCTCTGAACCAGTCCTTAGTTGTTAGACATGCATGGAGTTTATGCACACCTGCATTTGCTTGTACACTTGACATCTCCATCTTAAAGTACTTAAAGGCTCTGTGGGAAGGCTTTGAGGGCACTTTTGTGACCTCTGCACCTAATTTTACCACAATACACCAAGGGCTGAGTGTGATGAGGTTTGGCTAAGTCAGGGTCTGTCTAAGTGGATGTTAACTGCATATCCTCTTCAGCATCTTCAGTGGTAGAAAGTACGTGACAGCTGAAGGCCCATGCCTCACCTTCCAATCCAAGGTGGCTCTGAGTAATGGGCCATCGCTGGGTTTCACCAAAATCAGCCTCGCTGCCAGGCACAGTGGCACACACCTGTAATCCAAAAACAAACAAACAAAACAAACAAAAACCAGCCTTGTGATGCTAATCCCACAATTTCTCACGCCTCACATGGTTCCTTTCCACTGTATTGTCATTTCTTTACAAAACCCAACTTGCTGCAGTTGTACTTCTGATTCTTGGCCAATTCCGCTAGATTTGAAGGAGTGGGCACAAGAAAGGGCCTCATAGCAGGCTCATCCACAAGAGTCTGCCCAGCGACCCTCAGACTACTATCCACGGGGGAAAAAAGGGTTGAGGTTGGAACCCAGCACGTGTGTGTGTATGAACATGCAGACATGTGTACATGTCCAGATTTACGGATCCTTATTCTATGGGTTTCTATTTTACCTAAAACAAAAATTCTATGCAGTGCTTACCTTTGTTATATATAGTCTATTTAGATATCTGCCCTTATATTCTATTTCTTTTTTAAAAAATGCCTACTAGATTATTTCACAGTGTACATTCTGGCTTGAATTTCAAAATACTGAATTAGCACATTAAACTTGATACCTGTATTTGCAGGCTTCTTTCCCACTTGGAATAATCTTTAGCATCCTTTTTTCTCACATTTCTCTAATATTTTAAAGGCTTCATTTCCCCTTCGTATCAGCATTTGTCTGAATAATATTTAGTGAAATGTTTAAAAAGGGTCCAAGGGTTATAGCCTGACACCTGGAAGAACAAGAGGAAAAAAACTTGTCCTATGTGTGGCTCCAGGAGGTGATTTCAGAAGCCTCCCGAATGCCAGCCCTGGAGTTCTGAAACAGCAAGACTTTCCACATTCTGGTTTGGGAGATCTGAGGAAATCAAAACTGGTGCTAAATTCTTTTTTTCTTTTTTCCTTCTGGCTTTCAGGAAAACTTGTTCTAATCATTTGAGAAAAGGTTAATGATGACTATTGCTTGGCCTGGGCACGTCCTGAACCCAGTTTTTCCATCATTCCATCTATTTACTGAAAATCATACCTTCTCACTGCCTGTGAAATTCAGTTTGTCAGTAACTGACCCAAGTGTCCCTGCTCCTGAGCCACCTCCTGGGGGCTGATGGCGGCCGGCTGGTATCCTGCAGCCTGCATGGACTACTCTAAGCTGTAGTTCTCTTGGCTCCATGTGAGTTGATAGGTGGGACACTTGGCATCACCTGATGCTGCCCTGTGTTGGTGTGCCTTCTCCCATAGCCCCGCCCACCACACGGGTCCAGAGGCAGCCCTCCAACCTTGGCATGCCCCTTTTCCGAAACCTGTTTTTCCCCATTTCTTACAGAAGTTCCCAATTTCTCAGCTCACCCCAGTTTGTCTTTAAACTTCTCCTTTCACCAGGATGGTGACATTTCTGGCTGATCTCCATCTTGCTCCGACTTCACTTGTAGCATTTATCTCAGGACTGTGCATCTGATGGCCTATGGCTCATCTGTTGTCTCTGTCCTGCTGCTGAGATGTTTTGAAAGTACTCAGAATAAGAGCCACCTGGCACTTTCCTTTGCCCCTTGAGCTTTAGCTGGTAGTACTCTGTGAGTGGCTTTCCTGGTCAAGCAGTGTGTCTGTTGCACACAACAATGCATTTGTCCCAGAGGCAGCCTTGGAGAGTCAAGAGCTGTGGTAGGTGCAGGCGAGGGGGGGCCAACTAGGCTACAGCCAGCTTCCCACTTGGAGCTGCTGGAAACTCTGGGGCCAGGCTCCTCTCCTCCAGCTTTCCTTTCTCACTCACTCTGACCTTTGAATAGAAGGTACCCTGCACTTCAGTTCCAGAGAGAAACCGAGAGGAGTGTCTGTCTTTGTTTGTTGAATTCATTAATTTAAAGAAATGTATCCTGTTTACATTTCTGGCAGCATTTCTTTGATTTGGATGATGGCCAAAGGCAAACAACCCGGCCTGGTGGAGTTAAAGCACAGAGCCTACCAAGCATGCAGGCCTCGTCCAAGTGCACACTCAAAACCGGAATAAAGCCTCGATGTGACTGTCTCGTCCTATAGAAAAGGCTTATTCTATTTACTAGCATTTTATGTCTGACTTAGCTCTAGTATTTATTGTGGGAAGGTTTTAGTGAGAAATAACTACTCTAAAAAGATTTGGCTTGATTAGGAGCTAAACTAACAAAATCTATTTAGAAATGAGATAATAGGATTTGCAATTTTTGGTCCTCTTCCTATAAAACCAATGCCCCTACCCACCCATCTGCATTCCCCAGCAGAGGAGATCTATGCTATGACTCGGAAGTTCGAGTTCGAGTTCAAGTTGGAGATGCGGGGTTCATAAATTGTCTTAAAAATGCTCTTTGAGCAGTTTAAAGTGTTACATTGTATTGAGATGAAGTCATCAAACTGCTTGAGACTTTAACTGTTTATATTTGCACAATTGAGAAAGTGTATGATTATCAGAAACCTTAGGACTTGGATAACACTGTTGAAGAGGGCTTTCCTCTGTCAGTAAAGAAACTTAAGTCTGTTGTCTTCTGACCTGTTTTTTTTCCCTTCCTTCCTTCCTTCCTCCCTTCCTTCTTCCTTCCCTCCCTCCCTCCTCCCTCCTTTCCTTCCTTCCTTTCTTTGTATATGAGTTTTAGAATTTTCTTGGCTTTTGTCTTTTAGGAAATTGGTCTTTTATTGGAAAAGACCAGGCTAGACTTTTTTTATTTTTTTTTTTATCATGGCTGCTTCTTGTATCTGACTGAAGACACTAGTACCTCTGATTAGTCTGCAAGTATGAGATTAAACACAATGTCACCAAAGACCTGAAGCCCCCAGAGGGAGTTCACATGTCACTCTAAGAAGGAGAAAGAAAGGACTTGGAACTTGAGCATATGTCCCAAAGTAGAAAACTTCCCTAGAAGTCTGTTTTGAAATTTCAGAACAAAGTTAGCAGGGAGCAGTTTTCGACTTGAATAATTTAAGTGACCCAGAGAGCCATCTTTTTTCCTGATGCCTTTCCTGCAAACGAATTGAAAAAGATACAGAAAGCAGACCCCAGTTAACTGTTCTAATTCAAAGATCATCGTTAATTTTACCAACTGCTGTGAATTTTTTAAAAAGCAAGGAGTCTGTTCTTGGTGGCTGGGTGCAGGTGGTTGGAGCAACTGTGGCTTACTCGGGTGGCATCCAGCAGGGGGATACCAGGCTGCTGAAGGGTGTGTGTGTGTGTGTGCGTGCACGTGCACGCGGCCAGCTCCGATTAGGGGTTTACCCAGCCTCATCTTTTCCTACTGCCTCTTCTCCTTTGACCTCCAGTAACCTTCCCTTTCCACACCACATAGTCAGGGCCTACATTACTGCAACTGCTAGTTAGCTTTTTAAAAATTTTATTTTGAAATAATTATAGGTTTATAGGAAGTTGCAAAGATAGTATAGGGAGGTATCATCCAGTTTCCCCCATAGTTATGACATACATAATTACAGTACCATATCAAAGCCAGGAAACTGACACTGGTACAGTGTGGGAGGGGCTCTGTGCCATTTGATCACCTGCGTAGATTGGTGTGACCAGCAGTCAAGACCACAGAGATCTCTTTAGTCATCCCCCTCCCCTGGCATCACTAACACTAACCCCTGGCCCCATTTTTCCATTGTCCATCTCTATAATATTTTTTTTAATTTTAATTTTTTATTTTTTATTTGTTCTAATTAGTTGTATGTGACAGTAGAATGCATTTTTTAAATATTTTTTCAGTTGTAGATGGACACAATATCTTTATTTATTTATTTATTTTTATGTGGTGCTGAGGATCGAACCCAGGGCCTCACACATGCGAGGCAAGGGCTCTACCACTGAGCCCCAATCCCAGCCCCAGTAGGATTATACACATTGTACACAAATGGAGCATAACTTATTTCTCTGGCTATACATGGTGCTGAGTCACACCAGTAGTGTAATCATACATGTATATAGGGTAATAATGTCTGTCTCATTCTACCATCCTTCCCATCCCCACAGTCCCACCCCCTCCTCACTTCTCTCTGAACAATCCAACATTCCTTCATTCTTCCCTATCCCTGCCCACACTATGGATCAGCCACTTATCAGAGAAAACATTCGGCCTTTGGTTTTTTGAGATTGGCTTATTTCACTTAGCATGATATTTTCTAGTTCCATCCATTTACCTGCAAATGCCATAATTTCACTCATCTTTAAGGCTGAGTAATATTCCGTTGTGTATATGTAGCACATTTTCTTTATCCATTCATCTGTTTCAGGGCATCTGGGTTGGTTCCACAGTTTAGCTATAGTGAATTAATCTGCTATAAACATTGATGTGGCTGAGTCTCTATAGTATGCTGATTTTAAGTCCTTTGGATATAACCAAGGAGCAGGATAGCTGGGGTCAAATGGTGGTTCCATTCCAAGTTTTATGAGGAATCTCCATACTGCTTTCTGTTGTGGTTGTAGCAATTTGCAGTCCCATCAGCAATGAATGCACCTTTTTCCCCACATCCTCGCCAACACTTATTATTTCTTGTATTCTTAATTGCCATTCTGACTGGAGATTAAATCACTTTGAGAATATTTCATAAAGAGAAGCACATAGTTTGTGACATTTTGAGATTGATTTTTCTCTTTTGACATCAAGTGCTTTAGATCCCTCCAGGTTGTTGCGTGTCAGTAGTTCCTTTTTATTGCTAAGTAGTATTCCGTGGTGTGAATATCTTGTAGTTCCCAATTTGGAACTCATGCAAATGAAGCTACTGTGGACATTCCTGCACTTGCCTTTATGTGGACATCAGTTTTCATTTCTCTAGCACAAACACTTAGGATTGAGGTTTGCAGCACTGTGTAATAACCATGTGCTTAGTTTTTAAAGAAACTGCCAACTATTTTCCACAAGCTGTGCTCGTTGTGTTCTCATTTCTCTGCGTCCTCACTGCCACTTTATGATGTCACTGCTATTTCTTCCCACTGTTTCCCAGGCACGTGGGGATGGCCCCTGAAGGTCCTGCCCTCTCTGCTTTTCCCTGGCATCTAGCAAGTATGAGCCTCTTCACCTGCTGATTTGTTATTTGCTTGCTCTGACTGGTGAAATCTAAGTGTCCTGTGCCTGTTTTCTAGCTGAATTTTTAAAATTTATTTGCTTTCTAAGCAACAGTTTTCTTTTTTGTTTTTTCTTTCCACATGTTTTATTGGTACGTTATAGTTGTACATAATGATGTAGTTACATATTGTAATTACATATTCATAGATGCACACAATTTAACAATATAATTTGGCCAATATCACTCCCCAGCACTTCCTTCTCCCTCCTCACCTTCTACCTCCAGTCCTGTTCCTCTGCTGATCTCCCTTTGATTTTCTTTTTTATTGGGGGAGCGGGCCAAGCAGGTACCAGGGATTGAACTCAGGGGCACTCCACCACTGAGCCACATCCCCAGCCCTATTTTGTGTTTTATGTGGAGACAGGGTCTCACTGAGTTGCTTAGCGCCTCGCCATTGCTGAGGCTGGCTTTGAACTCGCGATTCTCCTGTCTCAGCCTCCCAAAGTGCTGGGATTACAGGCGTGTGCCACCGTGCCCGGCTCTTTTGATTTTCATTATATCCCAAACCCACTCCCTACCTTTTTTTCTCTCTGGCTTCTACATATGAGAGAAAACTGTACATCCCTAACCTTCTGAGTTTGGCTTATCTAACTTAACATAATGGTCTTCAGTTCCATCTATTTTCCTGCAGAAGACATAATTTCATTCCCTATGGCTGAATAAAAACTCCATTGTGTATATATACCATGTTTTCTGTATGGTTTCATCTGTTGAAGGACACCTAAGCTGGTTCCATAGTTTAGCTATTTGAGAATCGTGCTGCTATAAACATGGGTATGCAGGTATTGCTATAGTAAGATGACCCCACAGCCAGAGGCCTTTGCTGGTACTATTTCATTTAGGCTGTTTCTCCATCCCATTGCCCCTGTCTGTGAGATGAGAAGGGGCAGAAAATGCTCTTTTTTTAACAGTGAGGAAATAAGCAAAAGAATGGAAAGCAGTTTCTTGTTACCCCAGACAGTGGTGACATCACCCCAAGGACGTGGTCCCAGTTCCTGCCCAAGTGGGGTTAGTTTTTTCCTGCCATGTGGCTGCCAGCTGCCAGTGTATTTTCTCACCCACTTTAAGTTGGGATAAGCAACTGTGACCTTCTGGTTTCTGGGAGCTGCTGGGTTTCTGTCTCCCCTTCCCTCGCCCTCTCAGTGCTTTTCAAATGCATATAGGAAAGGCAGCCTTTGGGGGTAGTGCACATACCTGTCTCATAGGGTGTGGTCCTGGGACTTGAGACATTGGTGCCACAACAGAACAAACCAAAAACAAACTCTGGTTGCAAGTGCCACAGCTCGCGAGTTTTCTGCTTTTTGACAGCCAGTGCTTGTATATTTTGATGTCGTCTCAGAGCACAATTAAATCCTTTTCCCCTCTGTTATTTCCTAGGGCTCAAGGGTGCTTGTCGATGCACGGGACAAGCTGGGCATCCCTTGGCAGCACTCCGAAAATGAGAAGCATGGGATGTTCTTGATGGCTTTTGAGAACAAGGCGGGGCTGCCCGTGGAGCCCTCCACCTTCCAGCTGTATGTGCCGGCCCTGAGCGCACTCTGGAGGGACTCGGGGATCAGGGAGGCTTTCAGCCGCAGGAGCGAGTTCCAGCTGGTGAGTGGCCTCTCACTTGACAAGACCATTTTGACCTGTAGCAGAATTTCCTTAAAAACTGTGTGAAAATACAGGTGAGCTGTGCATTGCCCTAAATCTTGGCAGAGGCCAGCAGAGCCACCGAAGGGTCCAAGAGGAGCACAGTGGCTCAGGCTAGAGGAATGGCTGTACTCGGGTAACACGAAGGGTTCTTAAAATATTCAAGATTGATGCAACTCAGGAACTCGGGCGTCTAGAAGATCTCGTCCATAGTGGCTTCCTGGCTGAGATGTGGATGCTGCAGCTGGGTGTTTCCAGATCAGCCTGGAGAGCTGATCGAGCCCTTCCAAGCTGCTCTCCTCAGATTCGTTCCTTCCACTTTACGGCCTGAACGTGTCACAAAGGCTAGCCAGTTTAGTCATTAAGACGCTTTACCGTGTGAGTCTGTAACCGGAACACTGGAGGGGTTTGGCATCTTTGCCTTTTGGTTGTCCCCTGACTACCCTTTAACATAGGTCATGTGCAAAGAGAAGCACCATTTCCCTCTAACAGGGCATTTGTGCAGGTCTGCCATCTGTGCACCGAGGGTCGTGGTCCAGCGTGACCTCCTCAGGCCTTCCCCTTTCCCCTGCCCCTGGCCTTCCTTATGGTTTGGCTATAATATGTACTCAGTGCAGACTTGCATTTTACTGATTTTCAAACCATAAAAGCCGTCTCTTAGGGCACGTGCCATCGTGCAGCTTGGCTTTTCACTCAGCCTGTTGAAGTTCCCCACCGTGGTCTTCGCCTGTCCATTGTTGCGTGAGGATGCTAGGATCCGACTGTCTCTCCTCACGTGTTTTTAATTGTGTTCTGTGTTTTGCTGTTGTGATCTTTCTGTCTCCAGATGCTACATTCAAGGGCTTCTCTAGGACGTATGCCTTGGGATGTAACTGTCAGATCCTAGGGCCCATGCAGACAAGATAATGCCAGAGTGTTTTCCAGAGTGGCCGTACCAGTTATGCCTCTGCCAGTAGTGGAAGAGGTTTCCAGGCATCCACATGTGGGCCAGTATTTAGAATTATCAGACCCCAAATTTTTAATGATATCTCATTATGGCTTAGTTGAAGTTGCCCTGAGTTTTTTTATTAGCAGTATATATTTTCTCTTACAGGAAAATGCCTATTCGTGTCTTTTGCCCTTTTTTTTTGGTACTGGGGATTGAACTCAGGGACACTCAACCGCTGAGCCACATCCCCAACCCTATTTTGTGTTTTATGTAGAGACAGGGTCTCACTGAGTTGCTTAGCGCCTTGCCGTTGCTGAGGCTGGCTTTGAACTCGCGATTCTCCTGTTTCAGCCTCCCGAAGTGCTGGGATTACAGGTGTGAGCCACCGCACCCGGCTCCATTTTTTTTTTTTTAGTTTTTTTTTAATTTCCAAATTCAGCCAAGCGGTTCTGTAGTGTGCTAATAGCCCTCATTGTTCAGCCTCTGCGTGCTTTTCACCCCACTCCCCACAGCGTGACATCTCATACAACCACAGTCCAGTGACCGGAACCAGGAAAGTACACTGGTACAATGCTTAGACCTTGTTTAAATATCATCTGTTTGTCCTCTGATGTTTCTTGTGTGCCAGGACCAGCTCTGGGATCTCCAGGGTGTTGTCTGTCCCCTTAATCTCCTTTGATAGGTGATTTGGTCTTTCCTTGTCTTCTGTGACCTGGAGACCTAAATACCACTGACCAGTTGCTTTGTAGACTGTCCCTGTTGGGTCTGTCTGGTGTTTTCTCATCATCAGAAAGAGACAATATTCAGAGTCATCAGACCCATGGTGGTAACATGTGCCCTGCCCAGAGCACTGTCAGGGGGTACATGGTGTGGACGTGTCCATTACCAGTTACTTGGTTAAGACAGTGCTTGCCCGGTTCTCTGTGTTGCCAGCACATGTCTTGGGGAGGTATTTGGGACAATACACATACCGTTTCTCATCAAACTTTTGCCCACTAATTTTAATCTTAAGGGGATCTTAAGGATGACTTTGTACTAATGCTCATTCATTTGCATATTCTCTCTCAAGTTAACTTTAACAATTAAGGGGAAAGCGTGAAAACAAGCAGAAGATGTGGTTGCCATAGAAAGAAAATCTAAATCGTGTTAAGGGCAGGAACATAAGACTTAGTTGGGAGAACATAAGTTAGCATCCAAGTGTGGAACCGGGGGATTAAGTCTTTTCCCCCATAAACTCACGTGATCTGGGAAAGATGATTCTAGTCTATTCCGAACTGGAATTGGAAGGAAATTGCTACTGTTGATTGAGGATTTACCAAAGAAGGAAATGTAAACATCCAGAGCTGATTAATCACAACGCGTGTTCAGTAAGCACCGCCCAGGAAGTCGGTATGTCGGGTGGTTTTGTCAGACCCAGCATTTGCCTTGTTCCTCCGGACACAGTGTTTTAGAGCTGGAAAGGACCCCCAGCTTAGGAAGTCAAGCTCTTGCATTGTCTCAGACTTGGAAACAAGCCCAGAGAGGTTACGGCTGGGCTGAGGTCACATCTGGTAACTGCTATGAGAAATTTGGGCCCAAAAGCCCAGTCACTTATTTCTCCCTGTATTCAGTCACTTGACACTTTGGAGCACCTACTGTGTGCCAGACACTGTACTGCATGCTAGGGATACAGCAGCAAATAAGACTCAAGACGTGCCTGTCTCCAGAGAGCTTTCAGCCTGGACACCAACCTGACACCAGTTAGGTCAGGCTGCCGTGGGGCCTGCAGCCTTCAGTTTTACCATCTTTTACTTCAGGCAGCATGACTTTTTGAAGCTATGGCTACCTGAAAAGTCTGCCGTTCAAGACAACTATGTGTTTTTAGAGACCATAGTAACTAAAGCAAGCATGACAGTGTTAAATTCTTGTTTATTGGGTATTGGATGCATGGGTGTGTGTTATTCCTATAGTGATTAATTTCTGTATTTTTTCTTTATTTTTAAAAAAATTACAGCATTTTATTGAGTAGCTAGACGGTAGGCCTTAATAGTCAATATTGTCAAAATATACAGGTACAGCCAAATTGCAAGAGGGTGACCATCTTCAGCCACTGTGCTCCTGAGTACCCCCCACCTCTCTCCCCCAAGTCCTTTCCTTGGTGTTGGGAACCTTTCCTGGCTGGTATTTCAGCAACTTGGTTTTACTCTTCCTCTCTCTGCTGACAGAACCCACAGCCTTTGACAGTCTTGTGGCCCCATTGCTCACAGAGCTGCTCCCGGCCAGGTGGTGGCTTTTCCTGCCCTTCCACCATCCTGGGCATCCTCCTAGCCAGGGACAGAAACAAAAAGAGGAAGAGAAAGGGTTGGGCCTGGTGACAGCCTTGTGACGGCCTCTCTCCTCTGAAGAGCATGGGGGCTGGGTCCTTTCTTTCTAAAGAGGACACAACCCTGCATCTCCTGCTGTGCACCCTGGGGTAGAACTCCCTACGTCCACCGCCACTTAAACACAGGGTTGATGTCAAGTCTGTGGCCCAGCAACAGAGAAGGGAAGGTGACCTTACCATGTCCAACCTCGCCTTGAAGCCCACTGAAGGAAGACACAGCAGGGGCTCAGCAGGGGGATCGCCATGACTACCATGAACACCTTCTCATACGCTGCCTTTGTTTTTGTTTGTGGTGCTGGGGAAATCAAACCCAGGGCTATGCACATGGGAGGCAAACACTCTACCACTGAGCTACATCCCCAGCCCTTTATTATATGCCCTCTTATTAAACAAAAGTGAATTTAAAATTTTTTAAACGAAGCATGCAAATTCCCATTAATGGATGTGCTTACAACAGAGTACAGGTGATATTAGCAGGAGGTGTCTACTTTCTGTTATACCTCTTGCTTTGGGGGACTAGTTAATCAGAATGATTCCACCTGGGAATCTGGGTTCTCTGGTGTGTGACTTCTGCTCTGAGTGTGACCATGAGTCTGCACATCAGAGCCTCCTCGCTGGGCCATGTGCTGGGGATTCTCTCTGAACACCAGGCACTGTGCTGTCAAGTCCAAGCCCCTCAAAGAACTGGTAGGATAGACAGATGTGCAAGCAAATGACCAATTGCGGTGAGATGTGGTAAGGAACATAGCTGAGGAGTGTGCAAGCCACACCAGGCACAAAGGGGAAAGGAGGTGGCGCCACCTGGCAGGAAGTTGTCTGGGAGATGTGTTTGGAGCTTTTTCTAAAGGTAGGTAGGGATGAGCCAGGGAACAGTTGCAGTGAGGTGCAGAAGGACAGAGACTGATCCATAATGGGACTTTAGTGGCTGCAGAGTGCAGGGGATGGAGGGTTAGGCGGGAGCACTGTGTGTGGTTGGAACCACCTCTGAGCTCTTTCTTCAGCTGTCCCTGCACTTGTCTGTGCTGCTCATTTTTGGCCCAGCTCCTCCTGTCCTGGCAAATGGCAGCAGCAAGACCAGGGCTCACGTGTGCCTGCCACCAACAGGAGCAGAGAGGGACTAGGCCTGTGTCGAGGGAAACACTGCACCTAGGTAGGTTTAGGCGTGGCAGAACTGTCTCTGGACAGGGTGCTGAGGGAAGGGAGCAGACTTCCCCAGAGTGGTGGGGGGTCCCTCACTCTGTGTCACACCATGGGCAGGAGGAATCTCACTGTGGCATGAGGACCACACTGAGCAACATGGAATGACCTGCAGGCGGGAGGCAGGGAGGCATTGCTGGTGTGTTGAAAGCAAAAAGTAACAGATGCCAGTCTCAGTTTTCTCAAGAACATCTTCAAGCACTGGGGAAAGCGTCCCGAGGGAGACAGGACTGGATGCAGCTCCGAGAAGCCATTGCGGAGGCAGGAGACCTGGCGCCAGGGCAGGAGTGGCTTCGCTGTCTTCAACATGACCCTGTGATTCTTTTCTAGTTGATTTTAGTCTTTGTCACCACACGATCCTGCACACAGGCCGTGTGAGCACACTGGAAAAATTGCTAGGCATAGGACTGACCACCTGGGCTAAGGAACCTGGTTTGATTTTCATGATGTGCTCTCAAAGTTGTGAAAGGACCAACTTGCTACCGTAGGTTAGGTGTGCCTCAGCTCCCTCAGAGCATGGGACGTCATCCCAGAGTGAGGCACACCCATCAGAGTCCTCTCTGCACTTTGCGCCATGACAGCTGAGCCTTGCTCATGGCCAAAGCTGGGGCCTCTGCTCGGGTGGAGGTGCTGCACACCGACAGGCCCGTCTCTTCTGTCCTCACCTTGGACACTTCTTGCTTCTCTCTTCTCACCTGCCAGGAAGAGTCCTGAACCTAAATCATGTTTACAGCCTTCCGTTCTTGTTTCAGAGCATTGTGCTTCCTCAAAACGTCTTCACTTGTTGGCGTTGGAAGATGCAGGGAGAGACTCCAGAGACTCAGGTGGTGCCGCAGCGACTGCTTCTTTATTTCTGGGTATCCAATGACTGTGCTATGACAGGGATTTTTTTTTTTTCTGTCATAGCTAAAGGAATCAAATTTTTATAATGTTACTAGAGATTGCTAGAAAAGACTGCGGGTACAAGGTGTGTTTTAGGGGTAGAGGAGAGACAGGAGGAAAGTCAGCCGCAGCAGGGGTGTGGATGCTGCTGCAGTAATGCACATGTACATGGCGCCCCCAAGGAAAGCCTGCAGCTTGGGACCCCAGGCATAGCAGCCTCGTTCCTCCCTGAAGCCACTTGTGCTGCCCTCACTTGGAGAAGGCCAGGGCCCCAGGGTCCCTGGGGACCCTGTCCCCAGATGAATGGCAACAGCACACAGGCCAGGGTCCAGGTCGTCAAACTTGGCTCTCTTCCCTCCCTTCCTAATCTCACCTGGTGTCATGTTCTCTTTAGGAGCCATTGGCCACAGAGTTCTCAGGGTTTTTGTTTTGGTAAAGTTCTGGGTAAAATAGCATCTCCCTCTGCATTCCTGAGACAACTGTCTATCTGTGCTATGTGGTGGCAACATCTTTTTAGAAAAGAATTGCTTATGGAGATGACTTGATGGTGTGTTCCTTTGGAAACCTACCCACACTTTAGCTGATGTTATTTTAAATGACTTTCACATACTTTTCCTGAGCTTTCTCAGTAAGCTTGGGGAACACCTGCAGGCTGGCTAATGGAAGAGAAGGAGGTTTGTAGCTACAGAAACTTTTTGCAGCGTTCTCTGAGGCCACAGGAAGCAGTGACTTTCAACAGCGCAGCCTGCGTTTTCCCTGAGTGAGTACCTGTCCTTCCAGGAGAGAGCTGCGCACAATGAGCTGGTTACTGTGGGTGCTCGAGGAAGTCTCACTGCAGCTGCTGCCTTAGGAATAGCACCTAAGGCAGCTGCAGTGCCTGCCAAGTGACAGGACGTGTGCCAGGGTCATCCAGGGACAGCGTAAGTGTTTTGCTTGTGCCCTGTGGGCTCTGTTAGTCCAGTTGTCTCTGTCTATAGGACTTTTTCCTAGGCCCCCCTAAGAACAGTTGTAATCCTTTACAAGTTTAATTCTTTGCTTTCTCCTGTTCTTTCTTCTTTCCTCTGTTACAAAGACACCCCACAGACTTGATTTTTAAAAGCACGTGTTGCAGTCTGAGGTTGGCCTAGAGGAAGAAAGGAGAAGGCAGGCGTGCTGTTGAAGACAGCCTCGCCCACTCTCAGCCCCCTGTTTCTTATACACTGAAACAGCTGGACCATTTCAAAGAATCTTTCTGCTTAGCCTCCTGCCATTTGTCGCGGATGGCGAGTCTCCCTGGTGTCTGTGCTCTTACGATGGATTTTGGCTGCATGTGACTGAAAACCCAAAATAGCAGTGAGACCCAAATGTGAATATCTCTTCCCTCTCTTGAAAGAAGCCCAGAGGTAGCCAGTCCAGGGACCATGTGGGGGTCTCCGTCCAGGTCTTTTCCTGTCACATGGCTTCTGTTCTCAGGTGTGGCCAGCAGACTGCATTCCCACTAGAGAGGAGGCTGGGGCAAGAGTGTGCCCTCTGCTCCCAGGGTGGCTTCCTAGAAGCACCCCCACACACTTTCCCCCAAGTCTCAGCTGAAGTTTAGTGACCTGATCACACCTGCAAGGAAGCCTGCAATGTAGGATCTTGGCAGACAGATTGTCACTCCAGAGCGGGGCGAGTATGATGGCGAGGTATCAGACAGCCTCTGTCAGAGTGCTTTGAGACCTTTCCTGCTTCCAGCCCGGTGCCAGGGAAGCCAGTGCATCATGTGGCGCCCACACTAAGGAAGTCAGAGTTGAGCTGTGTAAAGTCTTTTTAACTCCTTGTTTTTTTGTTGTTTTTTTTTTTGGTGCCAGGGATTGAACTCAGGGCCACTCAACCACTGAGCCACATCCCCAGCCCTATTTTGTGTTTTATTTAGAGACCCTGTCTCACTGAGTTGCTTAGCACCTCGCCATTGCTGAGGCTGGCTTTGAACTTGCAATTCTCCTCTCAGCCTCCCAAAGTGCTGGGATTATAAGCGTGCGCCACCATGCCCGGCTTAACTCTTTGTTGAGTAAGGAGGAAATTCTAATCTCATGTCATAGTCTATGGCTTTTATATGGGCTAGTGGAGATAAATCACAAGTGTGCTTTCAGTTTTGTGCACCTATTTCAATTTGATGGAATTGATTCCACAGACTTTTGTGGGTCTGCTCTCCTGTCTATGGAGTTCTTGTGGGCGCTGGGGAAATAGAAGCAAACCAAGACCCTGCTCGGGTGGAGCTGACTTTGTGGGAAGCACAGACAATGGCAGTGAAGTAATGGCACACACACATGCACCTACATGTGAATACGTCACTGAGAAAATCAAAGCTGGCACTGGGGTAGAGGGTGTGGAGCAGGAGAACCTGGATGGACACGCATGCACACACAGGGTGGCCATGAGAGGTTTCTCCAGCAAGTTCTTGGTCTCTGGTTTTCCTACACTTTAGTTTTCTCTTCTTTCTTGATGACAGAGTTGAGAGTGTAGCTCCAGATCCCTGCTGTATTTCCTGCTTTCTCTATGGCTGGAAGTAGCCATGGGACTAATTACTAGGACTTGCTCTTAAAATGCCGGACACACTTGCCCTAGCTTCTCTCCCGCTTCCTGCCCAGTGTCAAGGTCTGGGTGGTCAATGAGAACCCGCAAGGGGAAGCAGCACGTGGTGTGTTGGACTTCCTGGAAGGCTCCAGAGGAGATGTCTCAGTGCGAGGATACCAAGTGCGAAGCCCTGAGCTGGGAGTGGGCCTTGTGCTCCAGAGCACGAGGACGCGATGGCGATGGAACCTCAGGAGCATGTGGTGAGAGGCGCCAGGCCCAGGGGCAACTCTCTGTTGCAGAGGGCTTCTGATGGCCCTAGAAGGGCTCAGGCTTTGGGCAGAGGCATGATGTGGTCTGGTTTACATTTTAATAGGATTGCTTTGGCAACTTCATGATGACAAAGAGAGGAGAGCCACTGGGAGGCTTGCAGTAGCCCAGGTGGCACTGCCAAAGCACTGGGCATGGCCTGCTTCTGAGAGTCCAGGTTTGGAGAGGGGATTGTAGGGCATCAAGGCCCACTGCTCACCTGGCTTAGGGATTCCCTGGCCCCAGCCCTGATGGTGGGTTCAAGCCCCAGTATTTTATCTTATGTTCTTAACTTTAGGTGCTTGACGAACAGTCCCTTTCCTGTCTGTGTCAGCAGCTCCCAGGCTGCCTCATGTTGGGAACTTGCCCCCCGTACAAAGCATGTGGAGCTAAACCCCAGCTCACACCATCATGCCACGTCATGGCATGGCTCACTCTGCCTGGAGACTTTTTCTAGATCTGACTTCCCTAGTGTCTCCATGACCTTCAGGTCCCAAGTAGGGGTATTGGGTTGGGAATGCTCAGAGCAGAGGCTGCGGGTGGAGGGTGCAAGGTTAGAGCAGCTGAGAGGCCCAGGCCTAAAGTATCAGCTCCTCCCTGATTAATGAGAACTGAAGCCAAGCAATAGGCCCAGTCTGGTGCATACCTCCTCCAGATGTACCCTGCACACAAGCCCTGGAGGACCCCCAGCATCCCCAGCCATCCAGCTTCTTTCTCCCTAAGTGTTTACTATCTTGATCAGAAAAGTTCCCAAGAGTATTGATTCTTTGCATGTGTTCACTGGCCGCTGCCGTCATTTTCCTGCTAGCTGGCTGTCGGCACTCTGCTTGGTTTTCTGTTGGCAACAAGTTGCCTTTGATTCGTGCCAGTCTGTTGCCAGGTGCCCATTTTTCAAACTCTTCTTTTGTTGTTTTTTTTTTCCAGTAATTATAGATGCACAGGAAGTTGTAAAGACATTCTCCAGTACCCATCCTCGCCCCTCCCCCAGTGGCTACATTATATGTGATTGTGGTTAGGAAACCAGGAGATTGACGTTGTTCCAGCGTGTGGTTCTGTGTTGTTTTATTAGCCTGTAGATGAACGTGGTCACCCATCTATGGAGTGCAGAACTGTCCACCACCAAGACCTGCTCAAGCTGCCCCTTGATGGCCATTCCCACCTCCCACCATCCTATCTAGGTCTCCTCCTTTGGGGGATGTTGTGTAAGTGGAATCACACAGAGTGTGACCAACCCTCAGAGGCTCATGTCTGTCACTTGTCACACTGGAGAGCTTCCAGGTTGTCACTGTTATCAAGCATTTACCTTTTACTTTTTGATTAGTAGTACCACAGTTCCTCCTTTACACACACACACACACACACACACGTATGCATTTATTTCAGAGGTTAGATCAGAAATGTCAGAATTAGTGAACAATTTCTAGAAAAAATAGAGTTATATTTCAGATAGTCAAGTGTCCAAAATTACTGTTTGGTTTTGTACTGTGTATGCATGTGACAGTTTCGAACGCTTCAGACTAAATTAGTGATTTATGATGGAAAGTCTTAGCTTTCTTAAAACTTCCTGTTGGGTCAGAAGGACTTGAAACTCCAAGTCCTCTGATGTGAGACCTCCTCAAATCGGAGAGGTGAGGAAATGGGCCTGGTGACACATGAGCACAGGGAGCTTCTTGTCAGATGCTCGTGTGGGTCCTGAGCCAGCCCTGCAGGGGTGGGACACATGCCCTCCAGTGGGTGGCTCCTGCCCGAGGACAGACTGCAGGAATCAGAGCTGTGTGCTGCTCTCCGAGCTCACGCTGGCGAGGAGTTCCTGCTTCTGCCCCATTGTCAGCCTCTCCTCTTGGCAGCCTGGAAGAGCCTGCACTTGCAAACCAGAAACCCCCTCCTGGAGGGAGCAGCTGCAGCGTGTGCACTTCAACACAGATCCCTGTGGGACGCATTGCTCTCCCTGTGCCTGAGGAGGGCTGGTCAGCAGCAACCCAGTGGCCCAGGTGGAAATGTGACACGTAGGAGAGTTGATGGTGAAATGTCCTGCATGACAAGACA
The DNA here is from genome assembly GCA_028644305.1 of Xerus rutilus. NCBI lineage: Eukaryota > Metazoa > Chordata > Mammalia > Rodentia > Sciuridae > Xerus > Xerus rutilus. The sequence goes on along the minus strand of CM053415.1, from coordinate 9,649,925 downwards.
AAGGAGAATAAGGGGCTTGATTACATAGCATTTTTATCTTGTGTGGCAAAAGTCAGCATGAAACTGGCAAATGACAAATTAGGGGAGAAATTGCAACATATAAAAAAGGGGGGGGCTGGGGTTATGGCGCAGTGGTAGCGTGCTCGCCTAGCACGCGGGAGGCACTGGGTTCGATCCTCAGCACCACATAAAAATAAAATAAAGATATTGTGTCCACCTACAACTAAAAAATAAATATTTTTTTTAAAAAAAGGGGAGGTTTTTTGTATGTTAAGATAGTGTGTAAAACAACAGCTTGCTGCACGGGCAAGCTCTTATGAATCAGTAAGTGAGGGGTTTACCCCCAGTTTGAAAACTGAGGGAGAGAAGAGGTAAGAAGTGGGCTGGGAATGTGGCTCAGTGGGAGAGTGCTTGCCTAGCATGTGTGAAGCACTGGGTTCGAATCTCAGCACCACATATAAATAAATGAATAAAATAAAAGATCCATCAACAACTAAAAATATTAAAAAAAAAAAGAAGAAGTGAGATGCCCAACCTTGCCCCAGTCACAGAAATACAAATTGAAGCCATAACAATGTAACCTGCCGTCGTTTAGAATGGCAGTGACTTTAGAGAGTCCTGCTGCAGGCTGACAGGGTTGCAGGAAGTAGGCCCTGTCCCACACAAGTGGTAGGAGAGTGCAGGGATCAAGTTTTCCAGTGTGCGTCCAAACATGCGTGTTCCGTCCTCTAACCCTAACTCGTCACCCAAGGAATTCATCCTAAAACAGTGATTGTAAGATTTCTGCCTTCTAGTTATAATGGACTGATTATCCAAAGACCTGCTGCAAATAATTTAAAATGCCAGATAAAGTGTTAAAAATAACTTTGCAAAAGCTGCCAAACACCAGCAGGATTATAAGGGACGAGAGCCCTGAGAAGCGGTGGAGCCCCTGCAGCTGGCCTTCCCGAGACACTTGGCGACTGTGAGCCCGAGGTGTGGTTTTGATAGATCTTTTTAGGTTTCAAACGGGGCAGAAATCAAAGATTGCTCCCCCACAGTGACCTGAGACCTCGGAGGGCAAGGACAAACGAAAAGTTAACTCACAAAAGGAGAATAAGTAGAAAGCCAGGGTGCCCAGGGGGCGAGGGGACAACAAAATAAGACCCATGGGCTGGCTCCCCTGGGGATGTGTCCCCCAGATCCACACTAGAGCAGTCTAAGTAACCTCCACGCTATATATTCAGTTTAAAAGTGACCCCAAGGGCTGAGGTTGTGGCTCAGCAGTAGAGCACTAGCCTAGTATGTATGAGGCGCTGGATTCGATCCTCAATGCCACATAAAAATAGCTAAAATAAAGGTATTGTAGAAGTTGTGTCCATCTACAGCAACAACGACAAAAGTGACCTCAAACAGGAAAGGTACCTAACAGGTAGCATACCTGGTAGGAGCAAATGGAAACCCTCTCTAAAAGGACATAGTACTCCTAAACCTGCGGGATTCTCCACAGACCCCACAGGTGGTGTTTTTAGGGGCAGGTGTGTGTCATAGGGACAGCCAAGCTCACCAGGAAGCAAGGTGACACCTCAAGGCAGAGGAAGGGCAGATGGCAGAATTGTACGCGGTGTTGTTATTTGGGTCTTAAATGTCCCATGAAGGCCACATGGCTAAGGCTTAGTGTCCAAGGAATAGCGCTGTTGTGAGGTGGGAGAAATAGAAGGTGGCACCTATTGGAGGAAGTAGGTCACTGGGGCTAAGAAGGTCCTTGCCCTCTGAGGTCCAGGGTCACTACGAGGCTGTCTCTGATCAGAGAGGGTCCTGGGCGCTCCTCTTTCTCCTTCCTGCCTGGCTACCCTCAGTGAACAGGATCCCACCACCACAATATTCCATCTCACCTCAGGCCCAGAGCAGTGGAACCCACTGAGCTTGGACTGAAACCAGGAGCCAAATCAGCCTTTCCTCCTCCAAGCTGATCTTCTCAGGTGTGTTGTCACAGCGACGGAGAGCTGACGGCACTTACCAGGCCTCCCTGTACTCAGTGCTTTTAAAGAAACAAAAGTCAGAGCCAGGCGCGGTGGCACAAGCCTGTAATCCCAGCACTTAGGGAGGCTGAGACAGGAGAATTGCGAGTTCAAAGCCAGCCTCAGCAATGGAGAGGTGCTAAGCAACTCAGTGAGACCCTGTCTCTACATAAAACACAAAATAGGGCTGGGGATGTGGCTCAGTGGTCGAGTGCCCCTGAGTTCAATCCCCAGTACCAAAAAAAAAAGAAAAGAAAAGTCAGAAGATATCTGCAGGAAAAATGGACACCATTGAAAGTGACATTTTAAAAATCTTAAAAGCAGCTAGAGGAAGAGGTAGAGATGAACTTTAGGAGTGACGGTTTGAAGAGTGGAGTGATACCTGGAGGTGGTGTCTGTGAGAGGGCGTAGCTAACCGTCTCAGAACCTGTAAAACTAAAGGCAGGGAAGAGATATGTTCAAACTGTGACAGAGACTGCTGGCCAGCAGCAAGTCCTCAGGGAAGGAATCATCAGGACAGCAATTCCAGAGAGAAGGCTTGAGACCTAAGGAATGGCATTACTTATCTGTTTTTTCTTTTGTTGTATCGAATTCAAGAATTCATTGCCAATTCTAAGGTCACTAGGATTTACTCTTGTGTTTTCTTTATATATATATTTTTTTTTATGTTGATGGATCTTTATTTTATTCATTTATTTATATGTGGTGCTGAGAATCGAACTCAGTGCCTCACACATGGTAGGCAAAGCACTCTACCACTGAGCCACAACCCCAGGCCTCCTGTGCTTTCTTTTTATATTTATGCTGTTGATACTTTTTGTATATGGAGTGAGGTAGGGGTCCCAGTCATTCTTTTGCATGTGTTTTTCTAGCACAACTTGTTGGCTGTCTATTCCTTCCCCATTGAACAGTCCCAGCTTCCTTGTCCATCCTTGAGCAGCTGCCCACAGATGTTTGGGTTTGAGCTGTTTCTGAACTCTCACTTCTCCTCCATTGGTCTGTGCGGGCATCCTTAAGCAGTGCCACACTACTATGGTAATTGTAGCTTTGTAGTAAGTTTTGAAATCCAGAAGTGTGAGTCTCCAGCTCTGTGTTCTTTTTCTCCTTGTGGTTTTGATCTTCATTCCCCTGAGGACTAATGATGTCGTTACTTTTAAAGAATAAAACAAGCAGGACCAGCTCTATCACAGAGGTCAGCAAACTGTGGCCTATGGACTAAATGTCATGTGGCATATTTTCCTGTGCCTCCCCAGTCCCCACTAAGAATGTTTTGATATTTTTAAAGGATTGGAAAAAAAGAATATGCAATAGAGATAACTATTTGTGGCCCACAAAACCTAAAATGATTATCAACTGGCTCTTTATCAAAAAGTTTGCTTCTTTTTTAAATATATTTTTAGTTGTAGAGGGACACAGTAACTTTATTTTATAGATTTATTTTTATGTGGTGTTGAGGATTGAACCCAGTGCCTTACACATACTACACAAGCACTCTACCACTGAGCTGTGACCTCAGCCCAAAA
>CM053415.1:9608876-9645902 GCA_028644305.1 Xerus rutilus | reverse complement strand
CTTTGAACTCGCAATTCTCCTGTCTCAGCCTCCCTAAGTGCTGGGATTACAAGCGTGAGCCACCACGCCCGGCTTGGGATCTCAATTTAAATTCTGTGTGACCATATAATTTGATACCCAAATCATAGCATGTTTGTTACTAGGCAAAATTACTTTGTAGTAAATTTGCCTAGCAGTAATTTTGCCAAGAGAATAGGCATAAAGTGGGACTCAACCAGGCCAGACGGGCATGTGGCTGTCCTGTTTGTAATGTATATGGCAATGAACATCAGCACAGTCGTGCACTTTAGATTTATTTGTGGGTATCTATGTCAAGAACATATTTTCCACACAATACTTGAATTGAATCTTACCTCTGCATGTCACCATGGTCCATTTTTATGTGACTTTTTCTTGTAAATTCTTCATAAAAGTAAAGGAAATAGGGGCTGGGGTTGTGGCTCAGCGGTAGAGTGCTCACCTAGCACATGTGAGGCACTGGTACGATCCTCAGCACCACATAAAAATAAAGGAGAAAGGTATTGTGTCCACCTACAACTAAAAAAATATATTAAAAAATGTAAAGGAAATATTAAAAAGTAGTTGACTCCTAACCTCCAAGATAAAAACAAAACAATTCAAAAAAACTAGACTTCAAATATAATGAAATACCTCCCGTTAAATTGGGGGTGAAATTAGATAATACCAGTGTAGCGAGAGTATGAAGGAATAGACATCGTAATTGTGTGTTCTTTGGGATATAAATCAGCACACCATTTTGGCCAGCAGTTCTGTGTACAGGTATCCATCCAGCTTAGGCACATAAATGCAGATGCATGAGGGTGGTTGCCAGGACATTGATGGTAGGAGCAGAAATCGTGTGTATGTTACTGTAGACATACTGGAGTATTTGGCTAGAGGCGTTACCCCAGAACACACCTGGTGATATTTTGTAATGTACATCATATGTACCATATTACTTCTCCAAAATCTGAAATTCTGAATTCCAAAATTCATCTGGAATGAGGGTTTCAAGGCAAAGAATTGCAATACAACAAAGAAGTCAAAAAGTTCAAAATAAAGTTAAAAATAAGCCCACCAAAATTGATTTTAACTACTAAACAGATTGGAAGATGATGGCTCTCAAGCATGAGAAGCTTCTATAAAGTATATCGAGCCATCATTGTTCATAGTAACACAACACTGGAAATATCCTACCCAAATGGCTATTTGCAGGGGCAAATAACTTTTGTACACTTAATTCAATGGAATAATGAACAGTTATTTTTAAAAAAAGCATTGACCCTTATCTTATACCATATGCAAAACTTAACTCAAAATATGTTTAAAAAAATAAGAATTAAAACTCTGAAACTCCTAAAATAAAACCTAAGAGTTTTGTACTTGGCAGTGATTCCTTGAATGTGAGTCTAAGGGCCCAGGCAACAAACAAGTAAAGTAGATGAGTGTGGGACTACACCAGATAAACCTTTGGAATGGGAGAAAATATTTGCAAATCATGAGTCTGGCACATGATTAACATCCAGAATATACAAAGTTTTCTGTGATTCAACCACACACACACACATAAAAAAATCAAATTACCTGATTTAAAAATGGGCAAAGGACTTAAATAGAATTTCTCTTGAGATGATCTAAAAATGACCAATGGGTCTATGAAACTGTGCTCAATGTTACTAGTCATCAGAGAAATGCAAATCAAACTCACGTTGAGATACCACCACACACCCAGTAGGATGACCACCATCAACAGAAAACCAGAAAATACCAAGTGTTGGTGAAGATCTGGTGGAGAAATTGCAGCCCTGTGCACCGTTGGTGGGAATACAAAATGGTGCAACCACTGTAGAAAATAGTGAGGTTCCTCAAAAAATTAAAAATAGAACTCCCATATGGCCCAGTAGTTCCACTTTGGGGTACATATGCAAAAGAATTAAAAAGAGAATCTCAGAGATATTTTTAAAAATTTAGATTGTAGATGACACAGTACCTTTATTTTATTTATTTACTTTTATGTGGTGCTGAGGATTGAACCCAGTGCCTCACATGTGCTAGGCAAGCTCTCTGCCACTGAGCCACAGCTTCAGCCCCTGCACATCCGTTTTTCATACAGCATTATTCATAATAGCCAAAAGGTGGAAGCAACCCAGATGTTCATGGACAGGTGAATGGATAAACAAAATGTGGTCTGTACATAAAATGGGATGATGTTCAGTCTAAAAAGGAAAGAAGACCTGATCCATGCTACAACAGGAGTGGACACTGAGGACATGATGCTGAGGGAAATACACTAGACACAGAAAGACAAATACCATAGGGTTCCAGCTACATGAGGTGTCTAACCAATCAAATTCATGGAGACAGAAGCTCAGGGTGATTCCAAAGCCTGGAGGAGAGGGAAAGGGGAGTTTCTGCTTAATGGACCTAGAAAGTTCAGATTTGCAAGATGGAAAGCTATGGAGATGTTTCAAAACAATGCAGATATACTCTACGCTACCGAAACATACGCGTAGAAGTGGATGAGATGGTGAAGTTAATGGTAATGTGTTTTTCACATCCGCAAAAAAAGTCTGTGTGGTGACGTGGAACAGATCACATGAGACACCTCCATGGTGAAAGCAGGTTGCAGGCTCCCTACTTCTTGCTGCTGGCGTCCTTGACCTTTAACTGAGTATTTGAGAAATAGAGTCTCAAGTTTACAGAGCACCCGCTATTCTCTGCCCATTTATTCAACAAATCTTATTGTATTGACTTTTTGCCATCAGCCTGACAAAACCAAGTTGTTTTTCCCTTAAATTTTAACACAAGTGATCATAAAGGTCCAGGCCTAGAGTTTGGGGGGAGTTATTTGGGTTCCTAGGATCCATGTTTATGGGATTTTGCTTCTTTCCCTTAAGGAAGGGTTTTCATTTTCTTCATGACACAGAGCAACCAGAGGATTCCTTTTCTGCCATACAAGATGCAGTCCACCTACCCCGGCATCAGCCCGGACAGGAGAACTTAAAATAATTAACGCTTCCTTAAGTCTCTAAGGATTCCATTCTCTAAGAGGATTGAGCAAGTCCAGCTGTAATTAATCTCTGCATTCCTCACAGGACCTGCTGGCACATGCTGGGAGGAAAGAGAAGTGGTTTCCTGAGGTTGCCCCAATGCTCTGCTGGGGCTGAAACCACTAGGGATTGCTCCAAAACAAAGAAAAACTCAAGCGCACTCAGATGGAGCCCCAGCTCCGAGACCAGCCCTGGCTTTGATTCAACTGGCTAGCGGGCCTGGACCCCAAGCCACAGTTGAGGAAATGATTCGTTTATTTGTTAGGAAAAAAGCAAAACCTGCTGCCCAGATACCGACAGAGAAGAGTCTGCATTATGAAGTCAAAGCTGAGCTCCACTTTGATAATTGTGAAAACTAATTGTTATTGGGATGGTTTGGAGGGTGGAAGTAATTGAACAAATAGCTTCATACAGAATCTCAACTGTAACCTGGTCAGAAAAATCCCAGGTGGCACTCAGTTGCACTTCTCAGTCAGTAATAAGCCGATGGAGGACACCAGTGTTGCAGGCCTTCTAGAAGGTGCCTGCAAGTCTCCCTGAAGGGAGGGCTCTGTGCTCAGCCTCCTGTAATGTCTATAGGAAAGCCGGGTGCTCAGCACGGCAGGCAGGATCTTCTTCACCTGTCAGGTCAGAGAGCATCATCTCTGGAAGGCCATGTGTGGGATCTCGCTGCAGAGCCCCTGTCTGGCAAGCCCAGGGGGCTTGTCACCTGAGCCTCCGATAGAGAAGGCAGAGACTATAAGGGAGATCTGGTGTGGGAAAACCACTTTTAGGACTGGATATTCTGGGCTTCCTTATCTGGTGCAAGAGCAGACTCTTAATTGACTCCTTTTTTGAAATATTGTTTGTGGTCATATTTATGGTCGTGTTCATGAATGCATAATGTCTCTGATTATGATGTAGTGTTTTTTAAAAAAATTTTTGAGATAATTTTACAGTACAAGTTGTGAAAGTACTGCTGAGAACGCCAGTCTGCCTCCCACCTGGCCCATTCGCACATGTGTATGCGGTGTCTCTCTCCCTCCCTCTTCCTCTCTCTCTCTCTCTCCCATGGGATTGTTTCTGACTGGTGTCTGTCTCTTAACTCTTGCCATGCCCCACCTCAAAGCTGCAAGCTATGGACTTTCTGATAATCTTCCAATTAGGCACCAAAATGTTTCAGAATTATGAAGACAGTGATTCCCCCTCTTTTCATAAGGCACATTATAAAGAGGGTTGTTTGGGGTTTCTTTTTCTTTTTCTTTCTTTTTTTTTTTTTTTTTTTTTTTTTGGTCTAACTTTTAAGGAGAAATAGACTAGTTTTGGTCTTAGATGAAAAAAGATTTAGATGGTAAATAAATATGAGAAATACGGGTGGAATGGAAGCTGAACAGGCCTCTGGTCACGCGGCCCACACGGCCAGCACTGGGCCTCTCCAGGAAAGACGTGTACTTCTTCCATCCAGGCCTGTCTTCAAGGAAGTGCCTCTGCAGAACCGCTTTGGGAATCCCAGACCTCAGCAGCACCAGGCCACACTGTGCCTGCCTTTCAGGGGCTCAGCATGGGAGGGGCCGCTTCACCCCCAGCACTGTGTTCTCTAGGCGCTTCCTCCCTTCTTCCCTGTACTGGGAGCATGCGAGGACCTTTGAAGGGGACATGCCAGAGCCTGTAGTTCCATTTAGGGATCTTACTCGGTTTTCTTTTAATTGACATTCAGGGTCTGTTTAACTTCCTGCTGGTATTTGGTTAAATAATTGTGGTTTAATAAAGATGAAAACAGCCGGTAACAGACTTTACAGTGGGAGCTTTCCTGCCCTGAAAGCTTTGAGCCTCTGAAAGGACCTTAGACCTATCCAAACCAGTGTTGAGCCACTTGGGCGTTACTAAACGGGCGATGATTGATTCTCAGTGTGAGCAAAACAGGACCGTTCTTAAGTAAATAACTTGGTTTTTCAGAAACATTTTTCTTTTTATGCAGTTTTTTAGCGTACATAATTCAATAACTTTAAGTCATAATTCAATAACTTTAAGTACAGTTACCAAGTTGTGCAAACATCACCATTAACCTGTTTTTTATTTTATTTGCTTTTCCAGTTCTGGGGGTTGAACCCAGGGCCTTGTGCATACTAGGCAAGTACTATATCACTGAGCTATATTCCCAGGCAAAAATCCATTTTTAAAACATTTCCATCATCCCAGTGGGATCCCTCAGGCTGGTTCACACTTAACCCCAGCCCCCACCACAGGCAGCCACTTGGCCACTCTGTAGATTTTTCCGGACAGTTCCTATAAATGGTATTGTAGGACAGGTGGCCTTTGTGTCTGGCTTCTTTCATTTGCAGAATGTGTTTGAGGTCACTTAGATTGCATCCCTCATCAGGATTTCATTCATTTTTATTGCTACATAGTATTCCCTGGTATGGATAAACCACATTTTGTTTTACCTATTCACCAATTGTGGGATGAACAGTTGGATTATTTCTACTTTGGGGCTATTACAAATAATACTGCTGTGGACATTCCCATTCTTCCCTCCTTATCTAACATTGCATGAGAACCAGGATCCCTTAAGGATGGTTTGATGATCTCTGAAGAGGAATGAGTTTGTCTTTCCAAGTAGAGGGTGTGGCATTGGGAAGCCAGTGAGCGGGGAGTGCAGTCACCACCACAGTGCTGGTGTCCCCCGCTTGCTCCCGGATTGCACATTGCCGACTCCACAGGTGTGCTCTTATCATTTTAATCTGTTCTTTGAATGTTCTCTTCTAGAAGGGAACTTCATACCTCCCTGTACCAGCTAATAACTGAACTTTAAGAAGCAAAGTTTTGTGAAAGCCTACAATTTGCTCCTTTTTACTGAGCTTTAGAGTTTTTAAGAAATACCAAGCAAAATTCTCTGAGAAGGTGGAAAACATGTTGCTTTGAGAAGTGACTTATTGACACTTTTCAAATGTTCCCTCTGTTCAAGAAGTTCCTGCTGAAGCTGGTGGCTGACATTTCACTGGGTGCTGCTCCTGGGAGGTGGCCAGGCGTAGCTGGATGGGCTCCGCAGCTGTCCCATGAAGGCTCACTGCAGGTGGCACCTCACTTAGAGAAGTCCAGGTTCTTGCGTGTCTGGCACCAGTTCTCAAGGGAGGAAAGCTGGCTGGATATTTATTTTGCATCTCATATTCTAAAGTAGGGAAGGAAGGAAATGAAGCTTAGTTACCGATTGAAAGTTTGAGCTCTAAATCATTTGGCAAATCAGTTTCACGTAAGAAATTTCATTCAAACTTTGCTTTTCTACCTGGACCTGCACACTGTCTAGACGTGCCAAACGACTTGGACAGGCTATTCTGCACTGAAATCATCTCCTTTGGTGACACACCACACCTCCATAAAGATCATTTTGTTCGGTCTAATTTGTCTTCTAAGGCAATTTAAAAAAAAGTCAGAGATTACCAATGTGATTTCTTTTATGATAATTTAGAATAGTTAGTAAAAATGCCAAATTTTTAATATTATGGCATGATTCGATTCTAATAAAAAATAAGCAACCCACAGAGGTACAAAGGGTTCCTACGTCCAGATTCTTCTTTTGGTATCTGTCATTGGGAAATATAAATGTTTTCATTGCAGCTCTATCCAGATATTTTAGACCTTGAAATAATTCATTTCTTCCAGCTAGCGTTGATTCTGGGGCTGTTTCAAGTTGAAACACTTCTTAGTACATGGGGTGCATGCACCGAGAGCTGCATCCCAGAGCAGCTTGGTGGCAGGGTTGAGGGAGCCAGGCGGCTGCACAGAGAAGGCCTTGACCCTCCACTGGTCAGGCAGAGGAAGAGTTCTCGCACAGCGACCTGTGCTGGGCCTGAATGTCCCCTGCCAGGTGGAGGGAACACACTGCAGTGCACAGCACTCAGGCCATTCCTCCTGTAGGTTGTGGGAACACACATTTCTCCATGAACTTCCATCCCTGAGTGTGTGTACTGGGGGCAGATCTCTCACGAAATCCTGCTAACCTCTTGCCAGCAGAAAATTCAAGAGATGGCTCTGTGGAGAAGGGGACTTCCCAGGCTGCTGCCATCTCTGGTCAGCAGCCAGGAAGGAGCTTTGGCCCCTTGTCCTCTTGCAGCCAGGTTCAGAGCCGGGTGGAGAGCTGGCACACTGAGTCAGTGCTCCTGTGCCCTGTGGCCTGCAGCCAGGAGGGGCAGCTCAGGGTGTTTTATGAGGGGCGGAGGCCCCGGCCGGCGCCCACAGCAGACTCGGGCATCCCTGCTTTGGCCTCACCTCCCTGTGGCCACAGCACAAATGGCTCCATGGGCAGAGCTTGCCTGTTCTTGCTCCAGAAAGCCCCGCTGCCCCACACTGCCGATGACTCAGTGTTGGCAGGCGGAAGCCGCTTTGAACGCTTTTCTTTCCCTTTTGTTGGTCCCTTGGTGGGCAAGGAGGAGGCCTGGTCAGCCTCCAGCAGGAGGGCACTGTGACCCCTTCCCTTTAGTGTGCCTCCACTGCTGGCAGGGGTAGTCCCTTCCACATACCTGGTCTTCCTGTCACCTTGCAGCTTGTGCTCCCTCTCACTCTGGTATTCGGGCCCCATCAGGAGGGGAATGGCTGTCCTTGTTTGGGTTTTGTAGTTTGATGTTTAGGAAGTGCAGCGGCACTCGCCCTCCAGGGGGAGAGCCTGGCGTGCACTCTTGGTGGCTGACACTCTGCTCATCCCTGCAGCCCTGGCCCCAGTGGCTGAGAGCTCGGACTCAAGTGGCATTTTGACCTTGGCCAAAATAACTTCTAAGCTGTGGTTTCTTAACTAGAAAACTGGGAATCATACTCCGTTTGGATTAAGAGATAAAACACATCCAGTAGTCAGTCGCCTAGTGCCTGGCACCTCGCAGCCATTACTGGACGTTGCCATTGAGCTGAGCTGTCCATCTGCCGCCCTCTGGTTATGTGCCCCACCTGCATCTTTTTATGACCGAGGTCTGTTGGGCAGTTGTGAACAGGGCATGGCATGGAGCCCTCAGAACCTCCCTAAAGAGAAGCCCGTTTCCTTCCCCACCCTCAGAGCCGCAGCCATTTGGAGTCCCCAGTTGGTGCTTTGGCATGTCTTGTTTTCACGTGTTTGTGCAGGGGCTGGAGAGAGGCAGGTGGAGAGGAGTGAGCGACAGTGCAGGTGCTCTGTCCCCAGCAGCACAGCCCGTTGTTCTCTCAAGGGCTGAGAGAACAGCCCGGCAGGTTGACCCGACAGGTGGGAAAACATGAACCAGGTGGGGCTGAACTGTAAGTGTGATCTGAAGAGCACTGGCACTAACTACCTTCAGAGCACAAATGCTCTGATGCAGCCTGCCTCCGCCTGCTCTTCTCCAGGCAGGCCTGCGCTCCTGGTCTCCAGGCTCCAGCCTCCGCCTCCCCGCAGGGCTGCCGTCTTTTCACTTTCTAGCAGCTCGTTCTGGCAACTATTCATTGCAGTGTTTCATTTTGTTGTCATTTTAGCAAATTCAAGCATATGGTCAAAGAAGACCCAAGAGCTACAAGTTAAAAGGCAAGTGAGATTGAAATTGCGTTTGGGGGAGAGGCTGGTTTTGGAAGCACAGTCCTCTGTAAAACGGGAATTGCTTCTGTCCTTAGAAATTAAATAGATTAGACAATTGCTTCCAGAGATAGTACCAGCTCCAGCAGGTGTGGAGGAGGATGTTCCTCTGTGTTCTCTTTCCAGTTGACCTGAGAGATATTAGGTTAATTTTTTTTTAAAGTTTACTGGGTTTTCCTCTTACTTTGCTTTGCTCTTGTTATGTCTCAAACTCTGTCGTCAAGTCAGCCATCCTGGAATTGTGAGCCAAAGCTGTGGCTTCCGTCATTCCAGTGCCTGCCCTGGGTCATTCCTGCATCTCAGCCTAACGACAGTTCTGTGAGCCAGGGGTGTCATTCTGACAAGACAGAGGGACAAGGCCCAGAGAGGTGACCTGCTGTCCACATCCTAGAAGTAGCAGAGCTGAGGTTGCCTGGGCTCTGAAACAAGCTCTCCCAAAAGGGGTCATGAACTGTAAGGACTGGTCCCAGGCACGATGGACAGGGGTGAGGGAGGTCAACTGGAAGAGCGCCCCGCCCAGAGGAAGGGGGCTACTGGGAGGACCTGCAGCTGCCTCCTTCGAGGGTGAAGCCAGGGGCTAGTGCCTGTGTGAGGCGGAACCCAACCATGTCCCTGGAGGAAAGATTAGAAATGGTAGTAGCTAAACTTAGCTCCCGGGATAGGCTGCCTGTAGAAGGAAGTGGGGACAGATTTGGAGGGAGGGGGCTGGGAAGGCTTAAAAGGACAACAACAGGTTTGTCGTGGTTCAGGGGAGTGTGGAGCCTGCACAGGCTGCTCCATGGTGCCATCGGACACTCCACGGATCCGACACCGTTCCATTGTTCCTGGTGTCTCTGGAATAAAGAATGAGCTGTGCCCAGCAATGAGGAAAGCCCGGTGCTGATGCTGGTGGAGGGTGGCTCGGCCTCAGGCGCCTCCCGCGCTCGGGGTGGGTTGCTTCTGGTGGTGCTGGTGTGCGCAGGCGGGACAGCCTGGACTCGGGGCTGGTGCGGAGCAGACGGTGTACACAGCTGCCGAGAGGCAGGCTGCTTAGAAGTGAGCCTGAGCAATTTGTTTTGGTACAAAGTGACCTTTCTCCTACTTGGAAATGTTGAACAGTGGGTGATGTTCTGTCTCTTTAGTCATCTCTCCACGTCTCCCCTTGCCCAAGGTGGGGACATGAGCAATAGGAAAGAACAGTCCTCGGTTGAACCAGTGACTTGCTGCCGGTCACCTGTGTGCCAGTTTACGTGGTGCACACAGAGGTCTTTGATTTAGTCAAATTTTAATCCCTCGACCCTGAGGTACCAGGTGGTTTTCTATTTTTAAAAAATAAGTCATTTTTATGTGTTTCCAGTCATATGACAAAGCTACTAGTTGCCTCTGGCCTGGGCGATGTGCTTGGCGGAGAGGGTGGCAGAAAGCCAGGAGCAAGGCTTTTTAAAAGGACCTCGCCGATCAAGGGGCTTTGAGAAGAGGCGGAAGGACCAGGTTTAATGAGATCTGCACACACTTCTGAAAAGCTGCTTAGAGGGAGTTGCCTGGCCTAAAGGACTGGTTTTTATTGCCCTTCACTCTGGGTTTGTTTTGTTTTGTTTTTTTCCTCCCTCCCTTCCTCTCTTTCTCTCTTACTCTCTGTCTCTCTCACACACACTTTTTTTTAAATTACAAAATATATAAATGTTTTTCATATCCTATATGACTACAGAAGAAGGTTTGAAACATGCACAGATTAAAATACAAACCAAGGCTGGGTGCGGTGGTGCACACCTGTAATCCTAGTGGCTCAGGAGGCTAAGACAGGATTGTGAGTTCAAAGCCAGCCTCAGCAACAGCAAGGCACTAGGCAACTCAGTGAGATTCTGTCTCTAAATAAAAATACAAAAAAGGGGCTGGGGATGTGGCTCAGTGGTTGAGTGCCCCTGAGTTCAATCCCTGGTACAAAAACAAAAACCAAAAAAAACACCCAAACACCTCAGTGCCCCCACTCAGATTTAGAACTTCAACAGGAACTTATCCACCCCTTGGGCCCATTACCTCTACCTAGCAGAACCACTGTTCTGCTGCTGGGGTGATTATTCCTTTCCTTTTCCTTGTATTTTTGCCACCTGTATATCCCTAAATGGTCCACTAAGGCGCCAGAGGACCACTCTGTCTCATCTGCCCCGCAGGATGGGCTGACACCTGCCTCGGGTGTTGTGAGGAGCAGCGGAGTTACTAACAGAAGACACTTGCGACAGCGCCTGCCCCGGAGGAAGCACTGTGTGTGTTTTTATAACTAGTGTGTTCAGCTTTGTCTGTTTTTTAACTTCATATAAATAATCGCCTGAAAATTTCATTCTGACTCGTTTCTTTGTTCCATGACAGTTTGAGACTCAGTACATTGGGACAGGTGGTCATCGTCCCCTCACGTTGGCTCTTTGCCGTTGTGCCGTGCATCATTGCAGTTCGTCTGTCACACTTGGAGGCAGACAGTGGTCAATTGTGCTTTTGGCTATGGTGATCCTGCCAGGAGGGCAGTCTAGTCCCCATGAGCCCATCTCTCTAGGACGGTGGTCTCCACATGTGCTCTGGGGGGTCTCAAGACCCTTTCAAGGACTCCACAATATCAAGATGATTTTTATATTCACAGGTTCCTCCCACGCTCTGGGGGATGAGACTCTGCAAGGGGATGTGTCACTGAGGTTCATCTGAGAATTTTGACAGCACAGAATTTCTTACTAATTGAAAATCACAAGGATTCTCTCCTATTTACAGTCAAGAATTTCAGTCTGTACCTTTAGATTTGGGGTCCCATTTTGGATCCGTTTTGGGTCTGAAGTGGTTGGGGTCATTGTTTTTTCGTTTTTCGTTTTTGTTTTTGTCATTTTGTCCATAAAGATCTCCTGTTTTCCTCACATCGTTTCCCTGTCACATTGAGTTGCTCTGACAACTTTTCAAAAATCAGTTGGTCATAGATCCTTGGGCTGTTTTGTGGACTTGTGTTTCCATTCAATTGATCTATATGACTTTTCTTCCACTGTACCAAAATCTCTTAGCATTACTTTATAGTAAGTCTTAAAATCAGGCATTATAAAAATTCTGTTCTTAACCAGAGAAATGGAAAAATTGAGCTCTATATATGTACTATGACTTGAAATGCATTTAAATAAAATAATTAAATTTTTTAAAAAACTAAAAAAAAATTCTGTTCTTTTACAAAATTGTTTTGAGTTATTCTGTGCTGTCTTAAAAAGATACATTTTAACACAGGTTTACCCATGCCTATTAAAAGACTGCCTGCTGGAATTTTGCTTGGGTTTGTCTTGAATCTGTAGATCGATTTTGGGGGGTTGATGTCTTAACAATATTGACTCTTTCAGTTCATGAATATGGCATATCTCTCCAATTATTAGGTTTTAAGTTTTCTACACAAGTGGTCATACAGTTTCCATGAAGAGGTTTGTTGTATTTAAAAAAAAAAAAAAAAGCCTGTTTCACTTAAGGCAATAAGGCCTAGGCCTTATTGGAAATCTACAGAAAAGGAGAAATGAAACTTCTTGGTGCAGATGGCTTGGAAAACCCCAAGGAGCCCAGCAAGAAGGTAGTAGACTGGTGTCGGTTTAGCAAGGTTATAGAGGACATGCAATCAATACACAAAAAGTAAAATTTATTTCTGTATACTAGTAATGAACACATAGAAAAATTTTAAATGTCACATCATTAACAGTCACGTAAAAATGAAATACTTTGGTGTAAATTTAACAAAACGTATAGACTTGTATAACTAAAAGCTATAAAACACTCAATAAAAGAAATCCAAGAAGATTCAAGCAAATGGGGAGACATGTTCATGGATTGGGGAAAAAAAAAAAACATTGTAAAGACGTTTCTTCTCCCCATGTTAATAGACACATAATAACACAATTCCCACCAAAATCTCAGCAAAATTTTTTGTAGATGTAAATATGGTGATTCTAAAATTTATCTGGGAAGGCACTGGAATAACGAAGGAGGGAAGGAGGGAGGGATCGAGGGATCCAGCAAGAGGAGCCCGCCCCTTGACTTGGGGCGTAGCATAGTTATACCACTCCAGGTGCCGCGATGGCGAAGAGCAGGCTCGCAGGTAGGTGGAGCAGCCCATGCAGCTCCTGGAGCCCAGATGATCTCTCACAAGGACAAAGCAAATCATGAAGGAACCAGGCCTCTGAACAAACTGTGCTTGAGTGATCAGATGTCTTCAGGCCGAAAAGCTGAACTCTGTCTTAAATCTCACACTTTATACAAAAATAAACTGAAACTGAATCATAGATTTAAAACTTCTTCTCTAAAACTTTGAGAAGATCATGTAGCAGAAACTCCCTGAGACCTAGAACTTGGTGAGTTTTTAGACACAACATCTTAAGTGTCACCCATTAAAGAAAGAAATCAATTTTGAAAAAAAGCGATTTGGGTTTCATCAGATTTTGAGACTTCTGCTCTGCAAAAGATCCTCTTAAGATGAAAAGATGATCCATAGACTGAGAGAAGATATTTGCAACCACATATCTGACAAAGGACTCACGTCTAGGATCTGTGAAGAGCTCTGAGGACTGTACTGAAGTCTCAGTACACAGGAGCACTAAAACATCCAACTACAAAATAGGGTATAAAGAGTGTCACCAAAGACACGCACAGGTAGCAAGTAACACACAGCGCCACGCACTTTTGCAAATTAAGGGAAATGTAAATTTAGACCTTTCAAGATATTACTACAGACATTTTAGAACAGATTAAATAAAAATTTCTGAAGTATCAAGTGCTGGTTATGATGCTGATCAGCTGAATGCCCCATATATCACTGGTGGGGATGTAAAATGGTACAGCCATTCTGGGAAATAGTTGGGCAGTTTTGTTTAAAAACTAACATACACTTATCATGACCTAGCAGTCATACTCCTGGACATTTATCCTAGAGAAATGAGAATTTGTATTCACAGAGATCCTGTCCCTGAATGTCAATAGCAGCTCTACTTACGATGGCTAAACTCACAACCAGAATGTCTCTACACATGTCTTCACGGTGGATCCCTGCTCAGCAACAGAAGGGAACAACCTTCCACAGCTGCAACAGCTTGGGTGACTCTCAAGGGCATTGCACTAAGTGAAAAAAAAGCCAGTTTGAAAAAGCTGCATGTTTCCATTTACAGTACAGCCTAGAAACAGGCAATACTGTAAGGACAGGACACAGACTCAACTAGAGGTGGAAATCAGGTCAGCAGTGGCAGGGATGGTGGAGGGAAGGGGCTGGGTGTGCCTGTAAATTGTAGCTCGAGGGACCATTGTGGTGGAGGATAGCTCCCCTTGATTGCGGTGGCATTCCGAGGGTTTACACAGGTGATGAGGTGCACACAGTGCACACATTATACCTGTACGTTCCCGCGTTTTGATATTGTACTAAGTGTTTGTAAGATGTAACCATAGGGAAAAACAGGTGACAGGTACCTAAGACCTCTCTAAGCCCTAACAGCCTGTGCGTTTGTAACTATTTTAAAATACGAAATGTATAGCAAATGAGAAAATGTATTCCTAATTGAATATTTTGTTTCTTGGTGCTATTGTACACAGAATGTTTAGGGGGGGTTGTTTTCAGTACTGGGGGTTGAACCCAGGGTACTCTACCACTGAGCTATATCTCCAGCCCTTTTTATTTTTCATTTTGAGAGAGTTTCCCAGTCTGGCCTCAAACTTATGATTCTCCTGCCTCAACCTCCCAGGTCACTGGTAATGCTGGCATGTGCCACCACACCTGACTGAAATAGCTTTTTTTAAACTTTGTATTCCAGTTGCTTACTGCTAATATGTAAAAGTGCACTTGATTTTTGGCCATTTATGGTCCCATTGTTAGCTTTTTTATAGGTTCCTTCCTTGTGAGTTTGTACGCACAGTCATGTGATGTGTAAATTCAGTTTCTTCTCTTGCCTCTGGTCCCTGTGTCTTCCCTTCATTTTGTGTGCTGCTTGCCTGCTGTCTCCACGTCCTGCCCGGGTGGACCTGCCCATACAGTGATGACTGGGAGCTATGAGGGTGGGCACCCTTGCCTTCTACCAAGTGATATGGTCAAAGGATTCAGAAGTTCACCATTAATTATGATATTAACTGTAGGTGTCTCATAGACGTCCTTCCTCAGACTAAGAAGTGTCTTATATGTGGCTTGGTGTGAATTTTTAACCATGAATGTAGGTCAAAGGTTTTTGGTTTGGTTTGGTGTGGTACTGGGGATTTAACTTAGGGACACTTTAACTAAGCTACATGCCCAGACCTTTTTTTTTTTTTAATTTTGAGACAGGAGCTTGCTAAATTGTTTAGGGCCTCACTAAATTGCTGAGGCTGGGCCTCAAACTTGGAATCTTCCTGCCTCAGCCTCCCAAATCACTGGGATTACAGGCATGTGCCACTGTGTCTATGTTCAAGAGGGACATTGGAATACACTCTTTTTCAGTAACATTCTTGTCAGTTTTGATGTCAGGGTTATGCTGGCCTCATAAAAGAAGCTTGGATTATCCCTTTGTCTTTGATTTTTCTGAAAAAGTTTGCAGATTAGTGTTTTTTCTTCTTTGAGTGTTTGATAGAAACTATCCAGGCCTGGAGTTTACCTTTGGGGAAGATTTCTTTTATAACAAATTCAGTGGTTTTTCTTAGAATAAATATAGTTCTATTCAGATTTTCTGTTTCCTGGCATGTTACTTTAGGTAAGCAGGCTTTTTTGTGGGGGTCGGGGCGGGTACCGGGATTACAGGCATGCACCACTGTGCCTGGCAAGCCGAGTTGTTAATAGTAGTTCGTCCAGATCCTCGTGGATGTCAGGTCTGTCAGCCTAAAGCAGCTCATGGCATGTTCTTGATATCCTTCCACCCTTTGTGGGAGTGGCAGGGCACCTCTTTCACTCGCATCCTGGGAGTCTGTTTTTCCCTGGCCTCCAGCTGGGAGGTCGTCCCATCTTGGTAGCCTTTCTGCAGAGCCTGCTTTTGGCCTCGTTCTTGTTCCCTGGCTTGCTCTCTCCTTGGTCTGCTCTGATCTTGCACCGCACACCTTGGGTTCACTCTCCCTTTTTAGGCCCTTTGCAGTAGAACCCTTCGTGGTGACTTTGGATCCTTTTTCTTTTCTAACATGAGCATTTAAAGCTGCACATTTGGGCTGGGATTGTGGTGCAGTGGTAGCGTGCTCGCCTAGCACGCGTGAGGCACTGGGTTCGATCCTCAGCACCACATAAAAACAAAGATATTCTGTCCACCTACAACTAAAAAATAAATAAATAAATATTTAAAAAAATAAAAAATAAAGCTGCACATTTCTCCCCTGATATTCCAGTAGCCACAACTCACAAATTTTCATATTGTTATTTTCATCATCTTCAAAATAATGTTCGGATTTATTTTGTGATTTCTTTTTGATTTCTAGCATTTTCGGGTGGTTCTCTTAGGATATAGCTCAGTGCCTCTGGGTTCAATCCCCAGTATCAGAAGGGGGGAAATTCTATTGTACTCCCTTATTGTCTCCCTTATTGTAAGGGAGAAAACAAAGATGGAGCAGCCTGGCAGCGTGGTCAGCGGGTGGCTCCAGGTGACAGATGGGGGCATTTACGCTGCTCAGCATCTTTCACAGATGCCTCTGCCCTTGCCCCAAGGGCTTGGCATTTGGGTTCTGATTGGAATCCTGAAGTGAATCTCCCCAAGACATGGAAAGGTAGCAGGCAGCCATGACGATGAGAGGCCTGTGTCTCCTGGGCCATTTCTAGGGATTCTGTAGGGGGGGAGTGGGCAATCTCCCTGCACCCCCGCCCCCCATACCTGGGTTCTCTGACTGCAGGCCAAGGAGGGCTGGTCTCCAATGACAAGCCACGACCAGAGTAAAAATTCTAAGGCTGTCCTCTACAAGGTTGAATCTGTAATACAGACTACTTGTTCATAGTGTTAAAAACCAAAAGTTAACGTATTTTCTCACAGTTTTGGAGACTAGAAATCTGAGATCAGGGCCAGCATAGTCAGGTTGGGTTCTGGTAAGGGCCCTCATCCTGGCTTGGGACAGCCACCTGTGTGCTGACATGGGACAGAGACATTTAATTCCTAACTCCTTCCAAGGTCCCACATCCAAATACCATTACACTGGGGACAAGGGCTTCCAAACGCAGATATGAGGAGGAAACATTTGATCTGGAATGATAAAGATATAGAAGAGCCACCTTAAGACCCAGGCAAGACCACAGGGGATGTTACTCCACACACAGTAGGATGGCTGCAGTCAGAAACTCAAAACACCAGGTGTTGGCGAGGTAAGTGGAAAGGCCCTAGGACCTGGCAGTTCCACTCCAGGTGTGCCCCAGAGAGCCCAAGACGGGCCTCCAAGCACAAGTCACACACAGATGCGACCACAGTGGGTGTCCACCAGCTGACAGTGGATACACCAGGTGTGCAGGTCGCCATTCCCCAGGTAGAAGGTTGTGGGGTGAAGCCTGACCTGCGCTGCAGCAGGGATGGCCCCGCGCTGTCGTTCCCCTGCGTGAGCTCTCAACAGGCAGGTGCATGCCGGCAGCAGAGGGGCCTGGCCTGGCTGCCGGTGTGGGGCGCTCCTTGGGGGATGAAGAACATGCTTTGGAACTAGAGGGAGGCGAGGGGTGCACAACTTCTTGAAGGTACCAAATGGCATCAAATTGTTCACTTTAAATAGGTGAATTTTACATTATGCAAATTTTACCTCAATTAACGAATAAATAGGTAAAGGAAAGCCCAGACCATGGGGCTAGGTGCCCCAGAGGGCCCACTGCAACCTCCAGACCAGGGAGACAGCCTGGCAGAGCCTGGCTTCCAGGCGTGGAGAGGTTCACTGAGGGCCCTTTCCCTGGGGGTCCCATAGTTGCCCAGCGCAGCCGAGGGCAGCCATTTGTGGATGGAGGGTCGAGGGCTTAGGGTGTTCACGGCACAGGCAGAGCCAGCCAGGCAGCTTCCTCCATACTTGCCCCTGTGCTGGGCCAAAGCATGAGGAGAATTTCCAACCTGATGGCTCTTAGCTAATTTGTTTCAGTTTGGCTTCAGTTTTGAAGGGTTGATTTTGTCATTTAGGTTTTTGGGTTTTTGGTTTTGGTTTTGATATTTTTTCCCTGTGGCAGACAGAGGGAACCAGGGACTGAACCAAGTCTGCAGGTAGAATGGATCCAATCTGGTTGCTGAAGAGGGTGGAACCACAGGCAGCCCTCATGTGTGACCTCGAGGGCCCTCCTGGCTGTGTGGAAAGAAAGGCCCTTCTTTTCTCTTGGTCCTGCAGCCCAAGGAGATGTGCAAGGCCATATGGACAGAGGGCAGCTTCTCGGTGCAGCGACATCAAAGCAGAGGCGGCAGACTATACTAGAACAGGCTTGGGGCATGGATGTGCCCGCTGCAGGGTGGGCGGCAGGTTATTCCAAAGGTGATCTTGAGAAGAATGCAGCCAGCTTCATTCCATTCACCTGTCTGTGCCTAACACAGGTGAACAACCCCAGATCTACATGCTGCACTTCTTGAAACAGCTGCCCACTTCTCCATCCAGTGGCCTCAGCGCTGGGAGGGTAAGGCCTCACTGAGAGGGCTGAGTTAGGAGGGCAAGCGCCCTGCAAGTGTGTGCCCCACAGCCTAGGATCCCTACCCGATGAACTGTTTGTTCCCTCTTGTTTAATCCGTGAGTCCTTGTTCTCACTCACCTTAAGTGACTTAGATTTTCAAATGAGTAAGAAGCCATTTGGGCCTTACTTCTGTTTGTGAGGCTGTTGCCTCAGCTGCTGTCCTGAGAGGAGCTGGCCTGTTGGGCATGCCCACACTCACTTTTTGTCTGCTAATTTCACGTTAAGATCTCTGTGGCTGCCACACGCTAGTTCTCTGAAGAAGTATTCTGAGTGTTGAGACTGTGGGATTTTCAACCTGGCGTGTTCGTGAGCTGGTGCTGTGGGAACTGCAAAGCCTGTTGCAGATGACTGCCCTGGAAGCAATTAGTGTTGCCCCAGCACAGTGACGCAGAGCGTGGATGCCAGTCACCAAGGTTCTGGTTTCAGCAAGGTTGACTGATGCTCCCTTCCTGGCTCCTCTCCTCCAGCCCCTTGCTGGAGGGCAGGGTGGCCCATGGCACAGTTCTGACAGCCTTCTCAGCCAGGCAGGGCAAGGCAACTTTGACCCCTCCCTCCTGCGCCGTCCTTCCTAGGAGGAGAGGGGGTCCCCAAGTGTGCAGAATGGCAAAGGAGCACGAGTAAGTGCATTCAGAGGCCAAACCGTGAGATGGGGACGAGCTGTCCTGGTAGAGAAGATCTTTTTATCTTGGCATCTAATACATTTTAAAGGAGTAAGATGAGCTTTACTTCAAACTCAAGTGGAATATTGAAATTATATTTGAACTGAGGGAGAATGTCCTGACTGTCTAAAGCTTTATATTTACCTCGTCTCTGGCTGTGTCTCTGAGGCTCTTCCATTTCACGTCAGCAGCTTTTGGGTAAGACACTTGCATCCAGGTCTCCCTGTCTCTAGGTGGTAAGACGGTGGGAACTGTGGTTTGCGTTGCTGTGACTTATTTATTTATTTAGGTACTAGAGATTGAACCCGGGGGATCTTTACCACTGAGCTACATCTCCAGTCCTTTTTATTTTTATTTTGAGACAGCAAGTTGCCTAACTTGCTCAGGGTATCACTAAACTGCTGAGACTGGACTCAAACTCCCAATCAATCCTCGCCTCCACCTCCTGAGTCGCTGGGATTATGGGCGTGCACCACCGCGCCCGGTTGCTGGGACTTTTTATGCCCAACCAGCTGAACCTCCTGTGAAGAGAGCTCATCTGCCCAGTGCTTCCTTCTTCCCCAGTGGAACCAGGCAGGAGCAGCCCTGCTCAGCCTGCCTGGAAAGCATGGCGAGCACCCTTATGACCAGCCGTGGCAGAGGGCGTGTGAGGTACAGGGTCTTACACCTCCAAGGCTCTGGTGAGCAGTAGGAGGTAGAAGAGAAGGACCTTTCAGGGAAGCAGGATGTCCTAATCAGGTGCACTGCTGTCCCTGCAGAGCTTTCGCACTGTCCAGCTGTTTCCTGTCTGAGCATGGGGGAGGCAGATGTGCAAACAAAGCCAGAGGACTAGAACAGCCAGCAGAAAGGACTGAGCTGCCCCACTCTCTCCAGACGATGGCTTCCTCGCATGGAAGGGTCTTATGTGGGAGGGGAAGTGGGGGAGGGAGCCGCCCTGCTTGGAGTGCTGGGCATCCCAGGGGATTGGTGCCTCTCCCCACTTCAGAACAGCCTGTGCTTCTGAACCAGCAGGAGGAATCGCCTTCACTGCTTATCATCCATCAGTGCCGTAATGCCGGAAACGTGCGTTTCCATCCCTTTAAACAAAACACTCTCGTGAATCACTCTCACATTCTGGAGCAGAAGGCTGACTCTTCACTAAAGGAAGTCACTCTTCTTCCTTTGGGCCGCCTGAGAGAGGAGCGTAAGAAACCAACACAAGAACTGGTGGCTCCCGTTGGTCCTCCCCCTTTCCTCTGAAGTCACAAGCTGTAATCTGGTGCCTTTCCAGAGATCTTTCCTCCTTGGAAATCTAGAATGTCAACTGGCCGCGTGTGGGGGTGACCTTGCCTCTTGTACAGTTTGTGAGAAGGTGCACAGTGACCTGAACTTTTCCCAGAGCAGCTCTTGCACAAATCCCACAAGGGACAGTGTGTGACGCCCAGGCCTGCCTCACTGCCACCCAGCTTTCAAAGTGAGGTTCTGGTGAGATCTTCACACCTGAGAGCGCCCATCTCCAGCCTTCTAAGAGAGACCTTTGGGGCGTGTTCACTTGCTCCTTCCTCCGTTAGCTCCACTGAAGCCAAAGCCAGCACTGGAATGTCCCTGAGCCCCCTTGTGCCCTGTGAGTGCCACTGCCCTAGACACTGAGCACATTCTGAAACAAGGTAGAGTGTCCTCAAGTGCGCCTCCAGCTGTGGGACCTGGCTCATTCCATAGGACCTATCAGTCCACCTCAGAAACCCAAATTAAAGGTTCTCCTTGCTTTGCGCCAAATCATGAAAGTGAAATCACATGGATGCTTCTAGAAACCGGAAAAACTGCCCCTTCTGTTCAGGGTTTACTGTCATTAGAAACAATGTCTAGGTCCCTTGGGCCAACTTTGTCAGAGGCAAAAGTGCAGACAGAACTAAGCTCCTGTCCCCCGCTGGCAGTGCAACCTAGAGCAGGACAGCATCCATCAAGCACCAGCATGCAATGGGGAGAAACAGAATTCGAATCTGGGGGCTAGAGCTGCAGAAACAGCATTGTTTTAAAAATTGTGTGGTTTTGATTTTAAAAGCCACATGTACGCTCCTTCCATTTTTGCTTTGCTTTCCCGTGTGCACAGTGAAGTGTCCCTGCTGTTGCCTGTTCAGTCCTGTAATTTGCCCGTTGGGGTTCCTCCATTAAGACTGAGCCTTGAATGTTTTTCTCCATGACAGGGTGAATCAGTGAAGTACTTCCTGGATAATCTGGACCGGATTGGCCAGCTGGTGAGTGACCACCCATAGGACTCTGCAGCCCAAGGCTGGAAAGCTCTTATATTGGGACCAAAGCAAGCAACAGGGGCCCGGGCTATGCTTATGGGCCCACTTGTCCTGCGCAGCTCCCGTGACAGCACTGTAATGTCATCTTTAGCGTGATTCTGTCCTTTGTGGAAAGACTCAAAATCATAACAATACCATTGTGCTCCCAAAAAATTAGCAATGATCCCTGTTGACCAGTCTCCTGTCAGTCCTGAGATTTCCTCAGTCGTCTCCTTAAGTTTCTCTTGGTTTTTGTGGGGTTTTTTTAACAGTTTGAATCAACATCCTAATATGATCCACACATCACAGTTGATGTCACTTTTATTTCTTTTAATCTATAGGTTTCTTCTCCCATCTTTTTTATCTTCTTGATTCATTGATTGGGGTAACTGATCATCCATCCTATAGGGTCTTAGTCGGGACTTCGCTGTCCCATCCCCTGTGTGGTTGACAGTGCCTCCACTCCCTGTGAACTGTAGTTAGCCTCCAGGTCCAGGCCTGTTCACCTCCCGCCCAATTCTGGGCTAGCTGTGTGGGTGGCAGTGTGCCCAAGGCACCGAAGGGCTTGTCACAGTGCAGGACCACTGTGGTTTAAGTAGCCACATTGCCTTTGTGGTGCCGAATACTTCCAAGGGGCCAGGTGTGGTTCTGTGGGACAGCATAGGCTTAGCGTGTGCACAGCACCCAAAACAAAATTTCCAAAAAGAACGTATTATGTATACTCCTGACTTCATTTAAATGCCATTGTAAAACCTAAATTATATTAATAATATAAGGTTTTAGAATGTTTATACTCTGGAATTTAGAAAAATAAAAAGTATCTATAGTAAAAAAATAAATAAATAAAAGATAGTTAATTTCCTTTGGAGAAGAAACTGTATGAGATTTTCCACTGGGGCCTGGCAGTAGAGGTTCTGATCATTCCTCCACAGATTGATGAGCCCCCATTTATTTTGAAATGAGGCATTCGATTCTTTCACCTTGTTTCACAGTAAATGCATAACTCTGTAAATGAAATTTGCTTCTTGTTTTTGATTAAAATTCTTGCAAAGTCAGCGTAACTTTCCCTCCACCTTTTCCTTTTGCCATGTTTTTGTTCTTATTTTCTCCTGAATGTCTCCCTCATCCTGTATTTTACAGAACTACTTCCCTAGTAAGCAAGACATCTTGCTGGCCAGGAAGGCCACCAAGGGGATTGTGGAACATGACTTCGTTATTAAAAAAATCCCTTTTAAGATGGTGGATGTGGGTGGCCAGCGGTCTCAGCGCCAAAAGTGGTTCCAGTGCTTTGATGGGATCACATCCATCCTGTTCATGGTGTCCTCTAGCGAATATGACCAGGTCCTCATGGAGGACAGGCGCACCAACCGGCTGGTAGAGTCGATGAACATCTTTGAGACCATCGTCAACAACAAGCTCTTCTTCAATGTCTCCATAATTCTTTTCCTCAATAAGATGGACCTCCTAGTGGAGAAGGTGAAGACGGTCAGCATCAAGAAGCACTTCCCAGATTTCAAGGGTGACCCTCACCGACTGGAGGACGTCCAGCGCTACCTGGTCCAGTGTTTTGACAGAAAGAGACGAAACCGCAGCAAGCCACTCTTCCACCACTTCACTACCGCCATAGACACCGAGAACATCCGCTTCGTGTTCCATGCTGTGAAGGACACCATCCTGCAGGAGAACCTGAAGGACATCATGCTGCAGTGAGGGAGCCCCCTCGTGCCTTCCTGAGGCAACCTGCCCAGCCATTGGCACTTGTGGCCTGTGTGGTCCTGCAGGGCTTCTCGGACCCACGCTGTCGAATACCTGGCTCAAGAGCGCCAGACTCCAGCCCAGCCACGAGCTCTAGGCAAGAGGACGTGGGAACTCCATGTTAGCTACTGATTTGGGGACTAGTGAAACTACTGAAAATCCCAGTGCTCACTTTGGTGTTAATCTGCAAAACCTAATAACACAGCCTTCTTTTTACAGGAACTGTATTTTCCTGACACAATTTAATTGAGGATGGTGTGTGCACACACATCCTCTCTTTAATGACTAAAACACAAAAACCAGCTGGCCTTGCAGATGGCTTTTCTCTCTAACCTCTGAGTCTTCACTGAGACAGACTAACCCGAAAGCTTTGCCTCGCGGTAGCTTGTAGAGATGCATGCCAGTGCTACTGGGTGCAGAGTGCCTGAACTGGCCCTGCCGCTCTGGTGCAGGGTCTGAGTGCCACCTCCCAAGTGAACACACTGCCTTTAAAATTGGTGCCAATGTCCTAAAAGCCCCCAGGCCAGGTATATTAGGTTGAGCCAAGGATCTGAACCAGGGTCCCTGCTCCCTTCCATGGAGGACGAGGTTGAGAGCCATGGCCCTGCCTTAATGCCCCAGCAGTGGTGTGGAAAGGGGGCAGCCCTGGGCCATGGCTGTCACTCCGTCCACATGCACACAGTGGTGCTTTTTGCTCCTTACCCTTCTTCCCCACCTAATGGCACAAAGACACATAAACCAAGTGGCCTTGCAGATGGCTTCTCCATCTTACTTGCAAGTCATCTTCTGACCCAACATTTGCCAGCATGTGGAATTTCCTTCTTTGGGAAATAGTGGGGATCTTCTCCTTCTGGAAGCTGGCAAGGGTGCTAGCTACAGCCGCAGCCTTTGTTCCTGCTGCAGCTGCTTGGGGGGTTCTGTCAGCTGGCCTCCATGAAGCCCGCAGACCTTGGAGACATCCAGGCTTCTGCAGATGGCCTGTCCACCAGCACCTTTGGGCAGTGGCTTCTTCCCACCTCGTTCCTCCATGCTTCTGTTCCTGTGCACACGGAGCAGCGAGTGCTCTAACTACACACTCGCCTGGTGGAAGTGCAGAAGGCTGCTGTGTTGATGGGCTGGTACATCTAAGGTCCCTCCTGGTGACTCACTGTGTTCAGAACACCCTGCAGTCCAAACAGCACCTCTGAGCATCAGTCACAGTGGGGTGGACAGCTTTTCTTGGCACTTAAAGCAAAACTGAAAGCAGCACCAGTGTCGCTGTGGCTTCCTGACAGATCTGAGAGCCCTGTCTTGACGCCACACTGCTCCTGACCATGGTGGCCCTTTTGCCTCTCAAGCTTGGCTCATTTCAGCAACCAGATAATATGAATCTTGTGGTAGATGCTAAACCAGAAAGGGAGGAAAAGCCTGCTTGAATCGTCCAGTTATCCCCACATGTCAATCATGAGACCACATGAGACTCTCCCTTGTGGTGCTCAAGGGTCAGTGTCAAACTCTGCTGGGTTTGGGCTCTTTTCTTTGGCTGAAAAGAAATAGTTGCTGGTTTTTTGCTGCTTCCTGTAACTCTTCAAAGCTGAAAGGATGTGACCCAGGTGTCACATAGTGCAGATGGCCTTATTTAAAGGAGGTGAGTAGCCTTAGTAGGGCTCATCAGGATGGACTCGGGTCACACCTCCAGTTGGGCTCAGTGAAGAGGGGCCTAGTCCACGGCGCAGGGAGCTTTCCTTGCTGCTCAGTTTTCTGTGTGCCTCACATCTGTCAGGATCCAGAGCCCGGAGGGGAGCAAGCCATTCTCCACAACTTTGGGGTGCTCCCTTGGTTATGGAGGCTGCTGCTGTGGTGGCTGGGGTACCAGTGGCATCGCCATGGCCAGCCTCTGCAGCGAGAGCTCTTCCCTTCCAGCAGGCAGCATGTGTGCCTGTCACTTTCAGACCTGGAAGCATGTGAGTGATGGGACAGGTGACTGCTCCATTGAATAGAAAGCAGTGGGTAGCCAGAGGCCAGGGTCCTCACCCAGCTCAGTCTCTGGCCACATGGCCGCAGCACTGGCCAGCTGAGACTGGATGGCCATCTCTTCCTAATGGGGGTGGGTTAGGATGTCTTTAAGGACACCCCTACTCTGAACTCTGTGAAGTGTTATCATTGGAGGAGGAGATAACTGTTTGCAAGGCTAAACCGAGATTATTTACAACTTTTCTACACATAGATTGTAGTCCTTTTTGTCTCCAAAACCTTATGCTTTTGTAATTTTTTATTTTAATTTCACTGTTACCTTGACTGTTGTCTTTTTTAATTGCAATGTTGGAGAAGCGGGAGGTATCCGTGCCTCATCTATTATTGCAAAAATGTAACAATAAACTTCCTCAAAATAAGACATCTTCCTCAGAGTTACACTGTTTACACAAAAGAGCACCTGTCGTTTTAAACTAAAATATATATTTTAACTCTTTCATTTGTAGAGAAATTGTTTCAAAGATTTTGAGTCACAGCTCTGTAATTTATAGAGATCTCTAGAATTTTTATTCTTGTGATGTTCCTACTTCTTTGACAAAATAAAAATTTGTCAGAGCGGTGACCACTCACAAAGATGAACACCCTGCGTCATCAGCATGGTTCATGGCCAGAGTTTGTGCTCCCACTGTTTGTCTTTTGCCCACATAAGCAGGTTTCTAGAAAGAGGACTAGGGGTGCTGCTCAACGCCATTGGCGGTGTGTGGCCAGGTGTCTAGAATTGACCACAAGTGGAAAAAGCAGAAACTTCCTAGAGGGATGCCCAGAGAAGCACACTGGGCCCTGGGCTGTCCAGGTGGCTATGGATGCACTTGGACACCACCCAAGGCTGCTCAGATTCAAACCTCATACATATGGATTCCTGCTGTCCTGGGAGATTCAGGTGCAAAGCAAGGGTTGAGGGCCACAAAAATACACAGGCTTGAGGTTCCTTCTGGGCTTGTGGAACTGTGATTATCATGGTGAGAACTGCCATCCATCCATCCTTCCCCTGGCTGTGGCCAGTAGCCTGCCTTAGGAGGAAGGTGGGTTTTCTTTCACTGGGTGTGACCATAGGAAGACCTTGCAAATGAGCAGTTCTCCGTGTGTGGCAGCCCTGCAGATGTTTGTGCCATTCTCTCTACAGAACCTCAGAGGTGCTTAGCAATTCAGATGTCAAAAATTGAAGCGAGCTGGGCAGGCGCGGTGGCTCACACTTGTAATCCCAGCACTTAGGGAGGCTGAGACAGGAGAATCGCGAGTTCAAAGCCAGCCTCGGCAAGGGCGAGGCACTAAGCAACTCAGTGAGACCCTGTCTCTACATAAAACACAAAATAGGGCTGGGGATGTGGCTCAGTGGTTGAGTGCCCCTGAGTTCAATCCCCGGTACCAAAAAAAAAAAAAAAAGTTGAAGCGACTTGCACCTGAATGTCAGGCTGGTGGTCGGTTCTTGTGGCTCTCCTGCACTCCAGCTGTCGGGCTGAGAAAGTTTTTCCGGGTTCACCTGCACATTGGCAGCCAGAAGCTCATCTGCTCCTGTGGGTGGGTGAAGGGTGCTGAGCTGTGTGTGCGACCATGTCCTGTTCACCTATCCACACCATGGCCTGGGGAGTTCGCCTGCAGAGTTCAACAGGCCTTGTTAGGAAAAACTTAAGATGGATCTTCAAAGAGTCTGTGAATCTCCAGAACCTTGGAGAATTATATATGCAAATTGATTTAAAACATTCCAAATGTCCTCCTTAACTTCATTAGAACTAAATAAAAGCAGTTGGCCCGCTACTCACTGGCCCCAAGTGTAGCCGGGAAGCGCAGGGTTGATATACCCAGACCCCACTCAGCGCCGCGTAGTCCTGAGCCCAGTCTCTCAGTGCTCAGCTTGTCACCCCTGGGGAGCAGCTGTGCATGCTGGGAGGAATGTGAGGCCCCGCACTCGGGATGAGGTGGGGCTGGCATTTAGCTTTGGCACCGAAGCATTCAATGCCAAACAGCAGGAAGCCCGTCAGGAGTCTTACATGCTGAGAGAGCGTGATGCTCTGCCTCGGCTCCCCCCCCACCCAGAAGCACCAACGTGCACCAGAACTGCCCAGACGGGGCCGCTGATGGTGACAGGTGAAAAGTGTATTCCACAGCCTTGGTGGGTGGTTAACATGTTTCGTAGATGTCATTTTGATAAATCTATTAAGTTTCCTTAAATGACATTTGTCTTCCTGAGGTGTCACCTCCCATCAAAGTGCCAGTTCCCACCACACAGGTCTCTGTCATACAATGTGCCCCTGAATGTGAACACCCACTGACCTGCGTCAGACAGACAGGGCACCTGGGGGTGGATCTTGACACAGGTGCAGTGCTGGGTTCACAGGCTTCCTGGGTGAATCTCCGCCTTAGGGTTGGTGCCTCTCCTGAAGCAGAGGTCTCCCGTGGGCCTCGACGTGGACAGGGTGCGCGCGTCAGGTGCACACATGGGCAGGGGAGGTAAGTGGTCGCCCTGGCGCAGGGCTCTGGCCCAGCCCCTCTCCTGTGTCTCCCTCACTCTGTCGCCTTGTCCCCTGTGCTGACCACTCTGGCTCCTCTTCATCACGCCCTGGACCAGAGTCTCACACCCTACCCAGTGTTCATTCAACAACAGTCAGTCATCTTTCAACTTGACAACCGTCACAAGCTCAGACCTGCAGGTGTGGGTGAGATACGAGGGGTCAGCAGGACAGCTGGGGCAGCAGGGCCGAGGCGGAAGATGCTACAGGTGACCAGCGCGTACGCATATGCGGTCCCCCACTCAACACTAGCCTCCCCTTTCTGTTAAATCACGTCAAAAGCCTCAACCCAGACTCTCAAAAATATGGAAACGTGAGCATTGATGAAGTGACCAGTTTAATAGGTCTCTCTAAAACCTCCAGCAGAGTGAGTGAAGACGGGAGGCGCCTGCTAGACGCTTAGTGTATGGATGTCTATGGGGACATGTGGCCAGGGCTCCCAGCCCGTCCTCCCCCCACAGCAGCAGCATCTCAGAGGAGGCCTTGCACAGGGACGAGTGGAACATCTGCTTCCACAGCAGCGTGTGGCACGACAGTCACACAAGGATAGAGAGACTCCAATGGGAGGCTCACATTCCAAACAGGAAGTAAGTACTGACTGGGTTGAAATGAGAATTCTCCCATTTCACTTGCTCTTCTAATTTGGGTTTACAACATTTATTGAGAATGAGATTAACAGGGAAGCGTTCTAGACAATCCGAATAATGCAGAACGTGTTCTGCGTGTCAGGCGCCTGTGATCTCAGTACTGAGGCCTGAATTTAGGTGGACTTGCACTCGGACTGGACTTAAGAACAGTGCCCTGTGGGCAGGCAAAGCCGCCACCACACAAGGTGTGTTGTAGGCAGGTGCTGCAGCCAGGGCAGGGGCTCCTCCTGGGACCCACCTCTGCCTTGTGCAAGCACTGCTCCTGCTTGGGGTCCATGACTCTCAAGAGCCCCATGTAAAGTGACGGCTTCAGGCAGATGTGACAGGAAGGCACACACAGCAGCAGGAATGAGGAGGGAACTCTTGACATTTAGCCCGCTGCCCACACCAGCCCCAGCAGCCCTTCATTCTGTCCCTTCAGAGCTGGGTGCCAGCCATACTGGATGCCACTGCCGTGCCCTGCTCATCCACTAAAGGGACCTGTGGAGCCCCCATGGGACATGAAGGGAAATGCCTTAGGTCATTCCCAGGCCTGATCTCCTTCAGAAAAACAAAATCTTCATGCTTGTTCCCGCCCTGCTCCTCTCCTACTGTCCACCTGGACCATGACTGGCACCCTTCCACACCCCTGCCTGTCACATCCAGTGAATCTCACCCCCAAGGAAAGTGTGTTTTCTCTACAGTGGGCCCCTCATGTGCTGTCCCTTCTTCCCAGGGGCCCCATTGACAGCATCTGTTTCCTCTGGTCTCTGGGACTCCCTGTTTAACAAATCCCAGGCGAGAGGCCTGTCTAATGAGGCCATGCTCCCCCGTGAGCATCAGCACTGATGGGCTGACCACAGGAAGCTCTGCCACTGGGGCCTAATTGTCCTCAGCACTGCAGGCCCAGCTGTGTACTGACCACAGAGCAAGCCCGGTGAAAACAGTTCCCCAGGTGAAAACAGCCCATCCAGTCAAGAGTGGTCAGCAACATGGACTTCCTCTAGGCAGGTGCTGGAAGAAACAGGAAGATAAGCCCTGCTCTATAAAGGCCACCCGAGGAGGAGTCGGCTTCCAAGTGGATCTGGGCTGCTAGGCATGGCAGGGGAGTGCATGTGCACGTGCCCAAGAGCCGTGGTCCTTGTGATCTCACTCTGACCACAGACCAGGGACAGGCCCAGAGACAAGCTCACAGATGGTGGTACAGTCCATAGAAAAGCAAGGTGCATGCAGAGCATGGGGGCCAAAGGGGGAAGACACGTCACCTTTGCCAAGAAGTGGCATCTGTGCTCCAACCAGAAAACCAGGCACGTGTAGGGGAAAGACACCCTACACCAGGAAGTGGCCTGGGAGGGACACGTGCAAGACAGTGTGTGCTGTGAGGGATGAGACACTGTGGCTGGGGCCAGAGGAGGAGAGCAGAGCCCAGGGCCATGGCCTGGCCCACGTCAGAAAGAGTGCAGGGTTCATTCACAGGCCCCGGTGGTGGCATCTGGGGTGGCCTTGCTCATGGGCCCTGGCCTCACTCATTTCTGGTTAATGTGGAGAGCTGGGATCATCTGGGAGAGAGTCTGAGGGTGACGGGCTTGCTGTTGTGGACCCTGAGGGAGCTATTCCTGTAGGAAGCGGGTCCCTGCAGCCCACCAGGTCTTTGATGAGGGTCCTGGTTGCCTCCGACCATCACTGGGAGCCTAGGGATGGGGGATTGACTAAAGTCCAATAACTCCAAGATAATTTTTGGAAGTTGCTTTTTAACTCAAACCCCTGACTGAAGCTTGTTTCATTTACTTCTTACTCAGAAGCTAAGCTCAAAAATAAGCTTGTTATTTTGGGTTCTCGTGGATTAAGGTGGTGCTGGGAGAGGAAAGGACAGCCAGCCATTCCCATCAGTTACTTGAGCTTATTCTAGAAGCTTTCAAAAGCTGGGGTCCTTTACAGTGAGGCAAGGGACTTTCCTCGATTCCTCAGTTACTTGGCAGTGTGTGTCTTTGGCAGCCTGTTGTTCTAAGGGCCATAAAGTCTTTGGATTTCATTGAAACCAGGTCCCTCTCTGTCTTCCACCTTTCAGGATCAGGCTCATGGGCTCACAGAAGACCCCAATTCTGGCAGCCACTCTGTGCAGGCCTCTCCCTAGGCCAGCATCTGTGTCCTCCTGGCCTGGCTGGAGCTGCGCCAGGGGAGCCCCAGAGAAGGCAGCCTCCATCCTCCGGATCTGAACATGTCCTGCTGCTCCATCCACTGGGTGGCAGCATCCCTGCTGGGGACTCCCCCTCTTTGTAGGAGCAGGTCACAGAGCCGCAGCAGCCCCTGGCTCTGTTGTGGCTGAGGTCTTCACCTGAGAGCACTGCCACCACCCCGTGTTCCTTGGACAGCTTCCTGGTGACCTCAGGAACCAGCTCAGTGCTGAGGTGCAGTCTCTTAGATGCCTGTACCGCCCCTACTCTGCCCCCTGCTCAGGCACATCCAGTTTGCTTCCTCCCCTAAGGAGCCTGTGGAACATGGTGGGAGAATGCAGAGGCTCCTGCTGGGGCAGAGGAGCCTGAACTTGGTTCCACTACTGCTGAGGCTTGAGCAGGCCCCCAAGCTGTGTCTCAACCTCCACAGCCACAGAGCAGATGTTCTTGACATCTGCTGCCATTGTTTCAAGAATTGAGGGTGATGGGCGTGCAACATCCCCTGGTTCTCAGAGGGACCTGCCAACGGGTGGAATTTCCTTGGTTTCAGCAGCTGATCCTTCTGAGGCCTGGCTTTCTCTACCCCTTGGGTCTGGAGAGTAGCTGAGTCTTAGGATTGTGTGTGGATTTCCGTAGGTGGGCATGTCCCTGGAAGTTCTAGCATGCCCTTTGAACATGGTGGGATCTCAATTTGAACATAGCCTTGCCATTAGTTTCTTTTTTAAAATAATGTTGTTATGGGTTTTGTTTTTGTTTTGTTTATTGTTTGTTTCTTTGTTTGGTACTGGGGATTGAAATCTGGGACACTTCACCACTGAGCCACATCCCCAGACCCTATTTTGTATTTTATTTAGAGACAAGGTCTCACTGAGTTGCTTAGTGCCTCACTTTTAATGAGGCTGGCTTTGAACTCCCAATCCTTTTGCCTCAGCCTCCCCAGCTGCAGGGGTTATTATGTTTTTTATACCTGTATTTTATTTATTTTTATGTGGTGCTGAAGATCAAACCCAGTGCTACACATACGCCAGGCATGAGCTCTGCCACTGAGCCACAACCATAGCCCCACCATTAATTTCTTGACTAAGCCACTGTGTTTGTGTTTTAAGCCCTTTGGAGATTCCTTTCATCACAGAGAGGTCTATATCAGATGTCCCATGGGCTGGCTCACAGGACAGCATACCCCTTTCAGACTCTGCCCTGGAAATGGGGTGCAGAGCTACACTAGCTCTCCTGCCCCATGAGGGTTCCTACCATGGGCGGGAGTGAAATGCTTCTCCCCTCCTTGGATGGCGAGTCTGGGCTTTGGGTAGAAAGAGGGATCTGTCACCTCTGTCTAGGGCCCCTCCAGCTTGCTCCCTGGTCAAAGCCTGGGGAAGTGCACGTAGAGCCAGGGGCTAGATGTCCTAGCAATGAAAGTGACATGTTGTGACTTTGGAAAGGTACATGTGGACCTAGGGCTCAATGTCCTAGTAACACAGGTGATGTGCCATGATCCCAAACTACTTTAGTTCCTCTCATGCTCCTCCAGCTTGACCAAAACATGCCAGGCTCTTGGAGGGGACCTGTCAACCTGTCCTCATGAGTCCCAGGGACCCTTCATAGACCAGGTGAGGAAGCAGCTAAGTCAGCTTTGTACATTTTAGACACCGTGGCCCCTGGATCCTGCAGAACACCATCTGTCAATCTCACAGCTGCGTCCACCTCCGGCTCCAGTTGAGCAAGGTCTGCGAGCCCCACTCAGCTCCTCCTCTCCTTAACCCTCCTCCTGTGGTGACTCTCCTGATGGCCCTTCACCCATCCAGGACAGAACCTGGGCCAACATGTGAGGAAGGAAACAGGACAGAGCAGCTGCCTTTTCAAAACGATCTCCTGACATCAGTCTTTAAACACACACCACCACCCCCCCACCCCACCCCCCCCACCCCACCCCACCCCCCGCAAAGGCTCCGTGTGTAGTGGTTTGCGTCTTCCCACCTCCACACGCCCTCTGGGGACTCATGACAGTTGAGAGCCAAAGCTCAGGGGTGGATGGCCAGGGCTGAGATGGGGGTGAGCCCCACCCTGCTGTATACCAGGCCCTGAGGGCCTCCCCCCAGGCCACCTGTTCTGTGACCTCCATTGGATCTTCCACCACTCCAGTGACCAGCCTCCTGCAGACGACAGAAAGAGTGGCCAGGTGAGACTGTGGCAGGCCTGATGGTGAGACCCAGGCCACCAACACCGCCCCCGGCCAGCTTCTCACAAATGGCCACAGTGCTATTTTCCCATCTGGTGCGCTCTTGCAGAACCTTGCCACACCTCCATTCGGAGGGGCATCTGTGTCCCTCCCAGGGACCTGCATGGGCTTCAGTGACTGCTCAACAGGGTGAGGCTCGGACATGAGGCTTAGGTAGAGTCCTACCCACCTTAGGAAGGCCGCAGCGTCTACTGAGGAGCCTGGGCCAGGTGGAGGGCCTGGGAGCCGAGGCCCAGCTGTGCTCCCTGCTAGCAGACACAGGCGGCTTGAGTCCCTTCATCTCAGTGCAAGGATGTCCTGGGTCATGTGTGAAGCAGCCAGTATGGCCTGGGGACCTGGGGAGGGCGCCAGTGCTGCTTCAGGGATGTGTCTTTGCCTCCCAGCTCAGAGGGACCCGACCCTTCACATTTTCTGGGCCTGGGACCTGCCCTCTGTCCCCAGCAGTGTCACCGTCACAAGGCAGCTTCGGAGCTCCTCACCCCCACGGACCTTCTCTAGGTCTGTATTTGTATTTTGGATTGTTTTCTCGGAAGTCCCCCAAACTGTCTGAGCTGCCCTGTTCTTGCCTCTTTCCAGTGGGGAAAAGTCGGGACCCCACCTGCTTCACTCTGCAGGATCCTACTGTCTCTCAGGCTGGGACGTTTGATAGTGATCAAAAGGTCACTTCAGGGGGCGGAGAATAAAATGAGGCAAGAGGATCACAGATTCAAGGCCAGCCTCAGCAACTTAGTGAGGCCATGACTAAAAAATATAAAAAGGGCTGTGGATGCAGCTCAGTGGTTGAGCACAGTTGGGTTCCATCCCTGGGACCAAAAACATGAAAAGGAGACAGATGCCACATGTAGACGGCGTCCTAACCCCTCTTGGGAATGGACAGAACCCAGCCAAGAAGACGTCATTGAAGACATGAGCTGCACCCCGCTGGCACCAGCACGGGCACCACTGTGGCCTAGTGCCCACTGACAGCACAGCCATCTTGGTCATAAAACAGTCCCAAGAATGGTGCTGGCGTTTGCTTTCACCACTGAGTGACAGCAGGTGACCTCAGGGAATAAGGTCCCTTAAGCTGGCAGATTAGACACCCTGCCTTCCTGCAGCGTGAGTCCAAAAAGACAGACCCCAGTGGGCACATTCTCAAGCTCAGAGACAAAACAAAATAAAACTCCACGGCTTCCACCTTGAGAGGACCTTGGAACCCAGTTAGCAGCAGCACAGCCCTTGTCCCAGAGTCACCACCTGCTTGGATGACATTTCAAGCTCCAGCTTGGATAAGCAGAGGGGCAGCAGGCCCAAAGCCCAGCCTGCAGGGAGAAGGAAGCACACAGCCCCCTCCTGGTCCTCAGCCCATGGTGGAGCCCAGGAGCGGGGGCGAGGGTGCTCCCCAGCCACAGGCTACTGCCCCATTAGGGCCCTGGGTCCAGGATGTGCTTTGAGGTGAGCAGGTGGGCCCAGGGACCCAAGAAGCCAGCTAGAAGCAGCCTCCTCAACTTCTGAGGACTTCCTTGAGCCCTGCTGGGCGCCCCATACCCTTGGTGGGTGGACAGCAGTGGTCAGTTGGTGTCCTGGGGGAAGACACCAGGCGCTGCCTTTTCTGCACTGGACAGGCCATCTTGCTGCACTAACTCTCCCCCTCCCAGTGGCAGGGGGAGGACTCAGTCTTGGAGAGTCTGCGCGTGCTCAGCCACCATCTCAGGGAAGAGAGCTTGTCCCCCAGGGCCTTGCGCAGCCCTGCACTGTCCCTGCCACAGGGCAGGTCTTGCCTGGTAGCCGGGAGCTGCCCTGTGAACATCTCCCACCGGTCCAGGGCATCCACGGCCCTGTCCACCTATGCTAGCTCCTCCTCGGCCACTTCCCGTTCCAGGGCCTGGATGCATGTGGCCAGCCACCATCTGTGCTCCTCGATGGCCTCCACAGGGCCCTCAAGCTTTGGCAGAACCTCTAAGGCCACCAGGGAGCTCTGCCCTTCCTCAGATCCCTCAGGGAAGGCATGACTCCATGCATCAGGGGTGAGGGGCTCTGACAGGCTGGTGACGGGCTCTGAGTCGCTCTCACAGCACATGCCAGAGTCTGTGCTGAAGGGTGGGGTGTCCTCCGACACAGATGGCTCTCCAGCCTCCTGGCAGGGCCACGAACCTGCTGCTGCCCGGGTCCAGGCGTGGAGTCTCTGAGAGGGAGAAAAGGGCTGAGTTCACTCTGTTCGGCCACTTGTCTGGCCAGAGAGCAGCCCAAGGACCCATCTGCCTTCAGTCACCCTGAGGCTAGTGGCAAGCTGGGGCCACCAGGGCCCCACTGCCCAGCACTTCTGAGGACTAGAGTCCAGGCTGCCAGAGCCAGACATTCCAGGTCACAGGAGCCTGCTGTCCACTTTTCAGGAACTGGGCACCTCTTGCTGACCCAGCCTTTCCTCAGAGGTGAACTACAAAGCTTATGATTGAAGTTAGAAAATATTAAGGCAAAGGAATCCTCAAAACGCGTCACTCTCTAAACGTTTCACCATGGCTTTCCTGTGCTCCTGGGTCCCCTCCAAGCACCATGCCCACAGGGTGGACACCCTGCATGACAGCGGGCAGCACTTTCCAGTTCTGCGCAGTGATCAGTGGACACTGGCCAGCACCAGAAAGCCTGGCTTTTTCTATGAGCAGAGACACTGGCCCTGGGCCAGCTGCATGGCTCTTACCAGAGCCCTTGGGCCATCCAGGACATGTGGCAAATCTCCTGCAGAGCTCCCCTCCTACTACAGTCACTGGTCCACCAGGTCCCTGAGCCCTGTCCTCAGAGGGGATTGGCAGCCCCCATGGGCCCAACCATTCCAGGAAGCACCATGGGAAGAGAGGCTGCTCCACCTCAGCCCCCAGAGCTCACCCAGGGTCTGTTCAACGCCACACCCTGCCCTCAGTTGTGTAAGTTATAACAGTTCCCACCAGGTGGCTGAATGAGACCCCAAATGAAGGACACAAAATGAGAAGCCACAATCCTTTTCTGGTCGGAGCTGCCCTTCAATCCCATTTCACAGCTTTGCCAGGATAATAATTGCTGCTGCCACCAAGCCCTTTGCCTGTGTCCCCGTGAAAGGGCAGCTGGCCCATGCAGGGTGTCTCCACAAGCTGACAATCATGCCACCTGCCCTGTTCTGCAGCAACACAGGCTCCTGGCTCCCCACTAGGGACAGGCCACACCCAAGGGCTGTCCCTCTGCTCCCAGGGGAGTCAGTGCTATAATCCAAAAATGCCTGGCCTCTACTTAAGGTGCCCAGCATCACAGGGTCCTGTTCTAATGCATCCAGATGAGAACCCCACCCCACAAGGAAATTGTGACACCAGGGCAGGCTGACAGCCACTACCCTGCCAGAAACCTGCGTGAGATAGGGGCTCCCCAGAGCCGCACAAGTCCAGCCTTAAACCAAGTGAAGTTCTGACAAGTTTTGGTTTTCAAATTGATAGATCCTGTGCCTCCACTGAAAAGTTGTTTTCAGCCAAAAGTGGATTTAAAGAGAGAGAGTGAAGTTTCTGAGTTTACAAACTAATCTTCCCATGGGAATAAGAAAGGGGACCCTGCTCCATTGCCATGCCGTGTGCTGCCAGCAGAGGGCAGCATCCCCTTCCACCAAGGCCAGAAGGCAGGCGCTTCTGTTGAGGACTGGGTTGGTCTGGTTCCCTCCTCCTTCCAGGGTCAATGACCAGCATGGCAGCCAAAGTACAGGTGCTCCCAAATTTGCCACCAAGGAGACCTATGAGGTCCTGGACGATCAGGACACAGCACAGGTCCTCTGCCTGTGTGTGGCTTCCACTGGGCCAAGTCGGGAGCCAGGGCAGTGCTCACCTTGTATTGCTCCATAAGCCAGAAACGCAGGATGTGCTGCAGTCCGCAGGCAGATGGGGCAGAGGTCCAGGGGCCACCGCAGGGCCTCATCCAGGCTAAGTGCCCCTTGCATGAAGCAACAGAGCCAGCGGAAGTTCCCCAGGCGCAGGAGGTGGCAGAGCTTGTGGCATGTGACCTGAGGGGGAAAGGCCACCAGCCTTGCCTCACAACCTTGATCTCCACCCACAGACCCCCCCACCCCCACCCCTGATGAGGACACACTGCTAGCAAATGATTCAAGCACACCTTCCCCTGTGAGTGCTCTGGGGAAGCCGCACAGCATGGGGGATACTGGGTCAGATCCCAACCCTGCCACTTCACTGCCGCATGGCCTGAGTGAGCTTGCTTTCCTCACTCTGTGAAGTGAGGGATCATCTTCTTCCTGGTGAGAACTGGACAATATAACCGGCCAGGCAGAAGCTCAGCAAGAACTCACTATGACCTTTCTGTGAGGCCACGTCCACAGCTGCCCAGCCACCCACCCTCTTCCTGTCCCCATGCCCACCTTGCAGCACTGTACCACCCCCAGGGCGCTGAAGCACTGGCTCCTGCCTCTGTCCTGTAGCAGGGTCTCAGGGCCATTTGCTACTACCTCAAGCAGAGCTGGATCAAGGTCACTGGGACCCACCTGTGAGAATTCCCCTGAGAACCGGATGAAGCTGCAGAAGCCCCCTCTGGGCAGAGGGAAGGACAAGGAGACTCAGTGGGCAGTCTCAGATTCAGGGATTCCAGAGTCAAGGACAC
>CM053415.1:9590450-9608776 GCA_028644305.1 Xerus rutilus | reverse complement strand
CCAGGTCTCACAGGGGTACAGGTCAGACAGCGTGAGTCCCAGCACACACAGTGCGTCATCTGGCTTGTTGTTCTTCAAGAAGGACAGGATACCATCTGGGGGGAGAGTGCTGGAGGTCAGGAAGTGGCTGAGGACCCATCTCCAGCCCCTGCTCAGAGCAGGCTAATAGATGTGGAAATGGGGACATTGTTCTGCATTATCCAGAGGGTCAAGGTCAAAGTGAAAGACCTGAGCTGCTGCCCTACTGTTTTGGAGGAGGGAGGAAGGGGGCCACAGCCAATGAATGAAGATGCCTAGGAAACTGGAACAGGCAGACAGATTTCCCCCACAGCCTGCAGGAGGAATACAGCCTGCCCGCACCTTGACCTTAGCCCAAGGAGACTCCTGACCCACAGAACTGCAGGACCAAGGGTGTGGTCACTAGTTATAACAGAGATCGGGACTAACACTCCCCAGGAGTGTGGGCATGGACAGAGCTGAGGAAGCCAGGACAAAGAGTGGCCAGGAAAGCCAGGAGGGTTCTCACTGTGACTGATGAATGGGATGTTGCACTAGTGACCAAACAGGAAGGCTGGGACATGCAAGGAGTGTGCCACCAGGGGACAGCATCCCAAGCCTTGTTCCCTGACCTAGGCCAGCCCTCTCCTTGGTAGATACAAACTATCTGCTAAGTGAGATCAAAGTTACTCTCCAAGACCTTCAGGGGGAAGCTGGCTACAGGGCCACTGAGAAAGCAGGGACCGGGCCGCTCCCTCTGTGGTCAGTGATGGCTGTGCCAGACACACTCCCCCAGACTCAGATGAGACGCTAGTGAGGAAGAACCTGTCTGAACTACACCCCAGTGAACTTCAGATCCATCAGAGGCCTACTGAGGTAACAGGCGTAGGGGAGGACTCAACGCAGCAGAGCTGGGCTGCTCCTGAGACGGGGGCCAATGTGATCTAGTGACCCTGGCTGCCACCCTGAAGTGCCATACTCTGGAGGGATGAAGACTGCATCGCTGAGGGTCCCAGAGCTGCGCAGAGAAGTGTCACATCTTTGTCACAGGTGGAATTTGCCAGAGGGGGAAAAAAATCCTCTCTGTAGAGAACTATCATTCCAGGCCATAGATTCTTCTAGAGATTAATCTAAACTGGCACATTCTTGTAATCCCACTGAGTTTGAAAGCTGAGGAAGGAGGATCACAAGTTCGAGCCCAGCCTGTGCAACTTACCAGACCCTGTCTCAAAATGAAATATGAAAGGCCGGGGAGGTAGCGCAGGGGTAGAACACCTCTGGGTTCATTCCCTAATATGAAGAAGAGAAAGAAATAAAAACAAAGGACAGGAATTACTGTCACATGTGAAACTCGGGGAAGCAAGGACTTCTGCAGTGACACCAGAACCTTGTAAGCTGACCAGGTGAAGCCCGCTGGTGTGGGTGTCAGAAGCAAGCACGTATCTCAGCTGCAAAAAGTCAGCCTGGCTGAAACGGGTGTGGGCTCATGCTGGGGAGCATCAGCTTGGAATGCTCAAAGCACACTGGCCAGCCCACTTCTGATCCTCCTCATTCCCTGTCTGGGTCATTCTTGTGTCACTCACATGGCCTGTGTCCTCTGATCTCTAAAAAGCCACATGTTGAAGAGAAGTAGGCCTGATTCTGCCTGGACCCCAGTTCTCACCCCTTACTGTGCTCGCACCCCAGGCACCCCAAGACTGGGAGCCTCTGAACCTTGCTTCTCTCCAGTTCTCTGCACTGTGACATCTAGCTCCCGTGTCTCCTTAGATATTCTCTCCTTTTGGCTCAAGAATACTGCTGACTCCATGTCCCCTCCTGCTCTGTAGACTGGAGATTCCCTATCGGGCCAATAAGCTGGGCTGTCTCTGGGACAGCCTCTCAGGAATCTAAATTCCTAAACACTGACACTCCATATATTATGCCCTCTTTTTAAATTTGTTTCAGCTAGGACTGTAAACTGGACCCTTGAGTCCATGTTGGGCAGAAGCATCAAAAGTCTACCTTTGAGGGGCAGGAGCTGTAGCTCAGTGGTAGAGCGCTTGCCTAGCATGCGTGAGGCACTGGGTTTGAGCCTCAAGACCACATATAAATAATAAATGAATAAAATATAAACCCATCAACAACTAAAAAAAATTTTTTTTAAAAGTCTACCTTTGAGCTGGGCGTGGTGGCGCACACCTGCAACTCCAGCACTTAGGGAGGCTGAGACAGGAGAATCACAAGTTCAAAGCCAGCCTCAGCAACGGTGAGGCGCTCAGCAACTCAGTGAGACCCTGTCTCTACATAAAACACAAAATAGGGCTAGAGATGTGTCTCAGTGGTTGAGTGCCCCTGAGTTCAATCCCTGGTACCAAAAAAAAGTCTACCTTTGACACTCCTGTTTTTCCCAAAGATTTCACTGCATCTATGATCACAGAGGAGAACTTCTCTCTGAGGTGCACAGACCTTGATTCACTAGAGGACAGAGGAAGTTGTGAAGAGCAGACTCAGCAAGGTGTGGAGAACTTGCTGGGGAAATGGGTGGAGTTTCCTTGTAAGTATCCTATTCACATGGACCCCAAGGTTAGGACACAAATTGGGACCTGTCCAAAAAAGAGACACATGGCTTGAGGTGTGGGAGGGTGAAAGCTTCCATGTCCTCAGGATTCATCATCTTCCGGGGATATTGATTTATACACCGACCAAGGAAGCACAGCTTGGTTTTGA
The DNA here is from genome assembly GCA_028644305.1 of Xerus rutilus. Taxonomy (NCBI): domain Eukaryota; kingdom Metazoa; phylum Chordata; class Mammalia; order Rodentia; family Sciuridae; genus Xerus; species Xerus rutilus. The sequence continues at coordinate 9,606,073 of CM053415.1, read as the reverse complement.
TGTCCTGAGTTTTTACTGGAATTCATTAGGGAAGCATAATTGTTTCAATTATCTTGCAGGGAACCCTATATATTGCCTTCCTCTCCTTCCTGAAATACTAGCTGATATGAGCATTTGGAAATCCTGGAGATGAATGCTGTGGTCTAAGGCCAGAGGTAGAAGCCTGCAGCCTCCAGCTGAAGAGAAGGGGAGGCCGCTGAGAAGGGGGAAGCCCATGCAACTCCCAGGATGGAGAGAGTGGACCAGCTGGGAAAGTGAGAGGGGCTGGAGGCCACGGAGAGCTGAGAAGGAAAACACATCAAGACCCCAGCATTGAAATGCATCGTGGTGACAGGAGTGTGACTCTCAGAGAATGGAAGACAGGAGCAGTTAGGACAGAACATGGCAGACTTGGAGCATCCAGAATCTGGAACCAAATGGGACAGAATGCTGCATGGGAGGCTCAACACAGCTGAGGGGACGACAGCCCTGAGCTGTATTTGCAGGTGAGAGGAGCAGCTGGCTCGCTTAGAGGAAGAGAGTGTGGGGAGAATCTGAAACTGTTAAGAATGAGTAAAAAGTAGGAGGGCAACAGGAATCAAGGGTTTGATGTGACAAGAACTTAGGGAGAGTGGATCAGATGAGAAAATTGAAACAACAGCACAGAATCAGGCAAAAATAATTACATATGAGGAGAAAAGAGGGCTACAGGACTTCAGAGGACAAGTAGCATGCCCAGGCAATTGTGACTGGAACCAAAGGGGCTGTAGTGAGGGTGGGGGTCTGGGATAGTTAAAGAGTAAGGAAGAAAACAAGGGGAAGCAGCTTATGATGACAGAATATTGAGATAACTAGAAAGAAGCAATGGGAATAGCACAAGAGAGTCCCGCAGGCCACCCAGGGACACCTGTCACAGAAGCTAACCCCAAACACTCATCTTATGTCCTATGATTACTCAGTTTTGATCTCATATAACATAGCCTGAACTAATCATGTCATACCAGCTGCAAAGTTGAAAATATAAAATAGGTGTGGTATTAGCAAAGGGAGGAGGAGAGAATGAATAAAGGACAGCTCACTGGTCATTGCGACCTGCCAGGGGCTGTAAAATTGTTCAAAATCAGAAAATATAATTTGGTCTTCAAAATCAGCTTGTTATATGTAATATATATAATAGAAGCATTCATTCTATGTGAATGTTTTGATAATTTGGGGGAAATTAATTGACCATTTCTTTTTTTTGAATTTTTTTTTAGTTGTAGATGGACACAGTATCTTTATTTTATTTATTTTTATGTGGTGCTGAGGATCGAACCCAGCACCTCACGCATGCGAGGCAAGTGCTGTACCACTGAGCCACAATCCCAGCCCCATAATTGACCATTTCTTTATCACCACAATAATGATACAGATATTCTTGTGACATTTTCCAAAAGCTCAACCCAGCACTTACCCCTGAGTCCACCAATGGGATGTAGATTAGGCCAGTCTTTCCCAGAGTTTCATAAAATTAGAATTAGACAATGCTTTACCATCTCTGTAATATTCAGTCGACATAAATGGTTGGGTGGAATTTTTTGCTTTTTCAATTTAAAGTACTTACAGATTCAAAGAAACTTGTGAGGACAGCACACACAGGTTCAATGTCCCATTCCTCCAATATCCCCCCTGCTGACACACAGGACTATGGGACAGTATTTACATTAGGAAATTGTCCTTTATGCAAGGAGGCTGTAGGTCTTTACCATTTTGCCACATGTATAGATTTTTGTAACCATCACTGAATCAAGGCGCAGTCAGGAAAAACGCCACAGGAAGGAGAGACATTCTAGACATTCCCTTAAGGACTCCCTTGATCTAAGGAGAAACTCTGGGGGGGTGGGGAGGGGCTGTGGGCAGCCAACGCTCACAGCAAGTCTCCTCTGAACTGTGCATTTCAGATGGTCCCTAAAGGTGGGCGCATAGACTCATGGGAAACAGATTTCCAGTACTTGCCTTGGGACCTGCTATGGGCCTGGAAACAAGGATTTCCAGTGAGCTCTGCATGAGGACTTCCGGTGCGGCCAGGAACCAGGTCTTGTGGAGGGAACAGGAAGGCCGACTTAGGTGGGCCCAGGAAGACAGCCTTCCCGTGGGCCCAGGATGTCAGAGTTCGGTGCCTGCCTGCCCAGCATTACCAAGACGGGCCTTTCTTCGAGAGGGCTTTGCTGGTCAGAGTCTCCTGAAGGGCGCCTCTCACAGTGATCAGAAAGACAAAACCAGTCTGGAGACCCTGATGCTGCCTGGTGTCACCCCCATGCTGTGCAATTGACATCATGATTTCCCATCTCTATCCACACCGCCTTCCCTGTCTTCTTTCCTGGACGCTCATCTGGCTCCTGCACTCTATGGTCAGCACCCAGAGGGCAGGACCCGAGCCAGGTTATTGCTCTACTTCTCCCACTCATACCAAATGCTTAGTGAAATTCCAGTAAAAACTCAGGACGCTGAAACCAAGGTGGGCTTCCCTTTCGGTCATATACACCCATGTCCTCTGGGGATGTTGCCTCCTGAAGATGTGACAGCACTCACTCAGACCTCCTGGACCACCAGCCATGTGCTTCATCTTTTAGCTGTTCCCAATTTGTGTCCTTTTTGATGTGACAAAACAGTCATTATAGGATTCATGCTGTCCTAACCTCAGTGAGATGTTATAGAGAATCATACAACGGGATCATGGGAACCAACGAATTTGCAGCCAATTGGTGAGAAGAGTACCCTGGAAAATGCAGAGCTTGCAGCTGGTTTCTGAAGATAGGGCAGTGTAGAGGGGGCCTGAGGCCTCACCCTGTAGCACGTGACCTCCATGATGCAGCTGATCAGCATCAGAATTGCTTTGCACGGGGCCCATCTTGTTTTTTGTTGTTGTTGTTGTTGTTGTTGTTGGTACCAGGGATTGAACTCAGGGGCACTCGACCACTGAGCCACACCCCCAGCCCTGTTTTGTGTTTTGTTTAGAGACAGGGTCTCACTGAGTTGCTTAGCGCCTAACCATTGCTGAGGCTGGCTTTAAACTCGCGATTCTCCTGTAATCGCCTCCCAAAGTGCTGGGATTACAGGCGTGCGCCACCACATCTGGCTCAGGGCCCATCTTTAGAGACATCTTCCTTCATGGAACTTTACCTCTTCAGTTGCTGCACTCACACAGCCACCATAATTCTTTTAACACATCCACCCAACCTTAAGCTCATTCCATGGTGGTCCTTTCCAGCCCCTTCACATCATTGCCACCTGCCTCTCTAACCCCACATCACATGTCATCGCTGGCTCTGTTGCCACCTCTCTTTAGCTTTGTTTTTCTTCTGGCTGATACTCAGCTTCACCTGCTTCTTTCCACAGCTGCTCCCACATTCTCTGCAGCTCCCATCTCCCAAGATGCATGTCTGCAGCCATTCAGTGCCCACACTGTTGGCTCTTTCCTCTCTGTGCCTATTTACCAGCTTTAGCCCTTCCTATCATCTCATTCTTCTCACAACCTGCTCTAGTGCCTTCATTTCCCTTCATGAGTTTCTATTTCAGCAAGACCTTTTGGATTTTCCTTCTCTTGTATAAAACTAGACATAGAGATTGTGGAAACAACTCCCATTATGACTCTAGGAGCAAAACCCACCATTCCCTGTAAGTCCCTATCTTTGCACCATTACCAGGAAGGCATCTCCTGTTGAGATGCTTCTCTTTGATTTGGGATTAAGATTGTTATACAGGTCCTCTAGAATTTTATTTCTTTGACTTTTTCTGTTGTCTCCCTAAATGTCCTCCCTGTGTTTCCTGCTTCTGCTCTCCAATTTATAATCTGCCATGTTCTCTCTTATTTTTCTACATGAAACATAATTGAGGTGTTTTCCTTCCCCCATAGGTCAGAAATTTGGTCAATTAATGACAATCCTGTTAAACACAGTTTGTCCACAAACAGAATGACATAATCATATGGATCATTAAGGTAGGACGATTATCATCCTTATTACGTTTCCCTACAAATGCTCTGTGCTGTGATCTTCAAAAGCACATAGCGCATGTGCTCTCTTAAAATGCACAACACGGGCTGGGATTGTGGCTCAGCGGTAGAGCGCTTGCCTCGCATGCGTGAGGCCCTGGGTTCGATCCTCAGCACCACGTACAAAGCAATAAAATAAAGACATTGTGTCCATCTACAACTAAAAAAAAATATTTAAAAAAAATAAAAAAAAAATGCACAACACTTCAAAATGACAGACAAATGTCAAGTAAAGGAACAGCAGCTCAATATTCACAATAATGATGATTAAACATCAAATGAAACTTTTATATTTACAAGACATCACTGAGCTATAAATGTAATAGATGAAATAGATACAATAGATAAAAAGATTAAAAACCTCTTTAAAATGAAAAATATGAGACTGGGGTTGTGGCTCAGTGCTTGTCTTGCGTGTGTGAGGCACTGGGTTCGATCCTCAGCACCACATAAAAATAAATAAAGTATTGTGTTGATCTACAATTAAAAATTATTAAAAATGAAAAATATTTATGTACATAAACCTGTTATAACACTCATTACAAAGCTAATTAGGAATAGCAAGTTTTCAAAATAGCAGCTATCTCAAAACTATTTAAGTATAGTGCAAAATATGCCAATAACATTATGTTATGTAGTAAAACTTTCTTTTTTTTTAATTTATTTATTCTAATTAGGTTTACATGACAGCAGAATGCGTTTTGATTCATTGTACACAGTGGAGCACAACTTTTCACTTCTCTGGTTGTACACAACGTAGAGTCACACCATATGTGCAGTCATACCTGAACCTAGGGCATTGTCCATCTCATTCCACCATCTTTCCTGCCCCCATGTCCCATCCTCTCCTTTCCCTTCCCTTTGACCAAAGTTCCTCCATTCTTCCCATGTCTCCTCCCACACTATGGATCAGCATCCACTTATGAGAGAGAACATTCGGCCTTTGGTTTTTTGGGATTGGCTTACTTCACTTAGCATGATGTTCTCCAACTCCATCCATGTACCTGCAAATGCCATAACTTTATTCTCTTTTAATGGTGAGTAATATTCCATTGTGTATATATACCACAGTTTCTTTATCCATTCATCTATTGAAGGGCATCTAGGTTGGTTCCACAGTTTAGCTATTATGAATTGTGCTGCTATAAACATTGAAGTGGCTGCATCACTGTAGTATGCTGTTTTTAAGTCCTTTGGGTATAGACCAAGGAGTAAGATAGCTGAGTCAAATGGTGGTTCCATTCCGAGTTTCTAAGGAATCTCCATACTGCTTTCCAATTTGCACCAATTTGCAGTCTCACCAGCAATGTATGAGTGTGCCTTTTCCTCCATATCCTCGCCAACACTTCTTGTTGTTTGTATTCTTGATAACTGCCATTCTGATTAGCATGAGATGAAATCTTAGAGTAGTTTTGATTTGCATTTCTCTAATGGCTAGAGATGTTGTACATTTTTTCATATATTTGTTGATTGATTGTATATCTTCTTCTGAGAAGTTTCTGTTCAGCTTCTTTGCCCATTTATTGATTGGGTTGTTTGTTTTTTTGGTGTTAAGTTTTTGGGGTTTTGTTGTTCTTGTTGTTTTGTTTTGTTTTGTTACCAGGGATTGAACTCAGGGATACTCAACTGCTGAGCCACATCTCCAGCCCTATTTTGTGTTTTATGTAGAGACAGGGTCTCACTCAGTTACTTAGCGCCTCGTCGTTGCTGAGGCTGGCTTTGAACTCGCAATTCTCTTGTCCCAGCCTCCCAAAGTGCTGGGATTACAGGCATTCACCACCATGCCTGGCTCTGGTGTTAAGTTTTTTGAGTTCTTTATATATCCTGGAGATCAGTGCTCTATCTGATGTGCGTGTGGCAAAAATTTGTTCCCAGAATGTAGGCTCTCTCTTCACCTTATTGATTATTTCTTTTGCTGAGAAGAAGCTTTTTAGTTTGAATCAATCCCATTTATTGATTCTCTTTAGGAGTCTTGTTAAGGAAGTCAGGGCCTAATCCGACGTGATGAAGATTTAGGCCTACTTTCTCCTCAATTAGGCACAGGGTCTCTGGTCTAATTCCTAGGTCTTTGATCCACTTTGAGTTGAGTTTTGTGCATGGTGAGAGATAGAGGTTTAGTTTCATTTTGCTGCATATAGATTCCCAGATTTCCCAGCACCATTTCTCCAGTGTATGTTTTTGGCACCTTTGTCTAGTATGAGATAACTGTATTTATATGGGTTTGTCTCTGTGTCTTCTATTCTATACTATTGATCTACATGTCTATGGCTAAGGGTTTATCAATTTTATTTATCTTTTCAAAAAACAGCTTTTTAGCCCAGCACAGTGGCACATGCCTGTAATACCAGCACTTTGGGAGGCTGAGACAGGAGGATCGTGAGTTCAAAGCCAACCTCAGCAACAGTGAGGTGCTAAACAACAGTCAGATCCTTTCTCTAAATAAAACACAAAATAGGATTGTGGATGTGGCTCAGTGGTCAAGTACTCCCGAGTTCAATCCCCAGTACCAAAAAAAAAAAAAAAAACAACTTTTTGTTTTGTCAATTTTTTGAATTGTTTCCTTTGTTTCAATTTCATTGATTTCAGCCCTGATTTTAATTATTTCCTGTCCTCTACTTCTTTTGGTGTTGATTTGTTCTCCTTTTTCTAGAGCTTTGAGATGTAATGTCAGGTCATTTATTTGTTGACTTTTTCTTCTTTTAATAAATGAGCTCAATGCAATGAACTTTCCTCTTAACACAGCCTCATTTACCTCTAAGAATTTTTTTTATCTCCTCCTTGATGTCTTCTGTTACCATGGGTCATTCAATAGTGTATTGTTTAGTGTTCAGGTGATGAAGTAGCTTCTATTTTTATTTTATCATTGATTTTTAATTTTTTTTTTTTTGGTACTGGGGATTGAACTCAGGGGTACTCCACCACTGAGCCACATCCCCAGCCCTATTTTGTGTTTTACGTAGAGACAGAGTCTCACTGAGTTGCTTAGCACCTCACCGTTGCTGAGGCTGTCTTTGAACTCGCGATTCTCCTGTCTCAGCCTCCCTAAGTGCTGGGATTACAGGCTTGAGCCACCGTGCCTGGCTTGATTTTTAATTTTATTCCATTATGATCTGATAGGCTACAGGGTAGTATCTCTATTTTTTTGTATTTGCTAAGACTTGATTTGTTGCATAACATATGGTCTATTTTAGAGAAGGATCCATGTGCTGCTGAGAAAAAAAAGTGTATTCACTGGTTAATGGATGAAATATTCTGTATATGTCTGTTAATTCTAAATCATTGATTGTATTATTGAGTTCTGTGGTTTCTTTGTTTAGTTTTTGTTTGGAAGATCTGTCCAGCATTGAGAAAGGTGTGTTAAAGTCACCTAGTATTATTGCATTGTGGTCTATTTGATTCTCAAAATTGAGAAGGGTTTGTTTGATACATGTGGATGTTCCATTGTTTGAGGCATAGATATTTGTGATTGTTATGTCTTGTTCACGTATGGTTCCCTTAAGCAGTATAAAATGACCTTCTTATCCCTTATGACTATCTTTGGTATGAAGTCCACTTTATCTGATATGAGGATGGAAACCCCTGCTTATTTATGTGGCCATTTGAGTGGTATGTTTTTTCCCATCCTTTCGCCTTCAGTCTGTAGATGTCTTTTTCTAAGAGGTGAGTCTCTTGAAGGCAGTATATTGTTGAGTCTTTTTTTTTTTTTTTTTTTTTTGGTACTGGGGATTGGACTCAGAGGCACTTAAGCACTGAGCCACATCCCCAGCCCTATTTTGTATTTTATTTAGAAATAAGTTGCTTAGCACTTTGCCATTGCTGAGGCTGGCTTCAACTTGCAATCCTCCTGCCTCAGCCTCCCCAGCCACTGGGATTACAGGTGTGCACCACCATGCCTGGTATTTTTTTTTTAATCCATCTGTCAGTCTATGTCTTTTGATTGATGAGTTTAGGCCATTAACATTCAGGGTTATTATTGAAATACGGTTTGTATTCCCATTCATTTTGGTTTATTTTTGGTTTTTAAGTTGACTTGGTTTCTCCTTTGATTGGCTTTTCCTTTACTGTAGTTCCTCCCTTTGCTGATTTTCATTGTTTTTTCATTTCCTCCTCATGGAATATTTTGCTGAGAATGTTCTCTAGTGCAGGCTTTCTCATTGTAAATTCTTTTAACTTTTGTTTATCATGGAAGGTTTTTATTTTGACATCAGATCTGAAGCTTAATTTTTCTGGATATAAGATTTTTGGTTGGCACCCATTTTCTTTTAGAGCTTGGTATATGTTGTTCCAGGATCTCCTGGCTTTGAGGGTCTGGATTGAGAAATCTGCTGAAATCCAAATTGGTTTTTCCCTGTATATAATCTGAACCTTTGCTCTTGCAGCTTTTAAAATTCTGTCCTTATTGTGTATCGTAGGCATTTTCATTATAATGTGCCTTGATGTGGATCTGTTGTAGTTTTGTATATTTGGTGTCCTGTAAGCCTCTTGTATTTGATTTTCCAATTCATTCTTCATGTTTGGGAAATTTTCTGATATTATTCCATTGAAGAAATTGTGCATTCCTTTGGTTTGTATCTCTGTACCTTCCTCTATCCTGATAATTCTTACATTTGGTCTTTTGATATTATCCATAATTCTTGGATGTTTTTTCCATGGTTTCTTACCATCTTCATTGTATGGTCACCTTTATTTTCAAGATTATGTATTTTGTCTTCATTATCTGAGGTTTGGTCTACCAAGTTATCTGGTCTATTGGTGATGCTTTCTTTTTACTTTCCTTTTTTTGGGGGGAGGCGGGTTACCAAGGATTGAACTCAGGGTACTCAACCACTGAGCCACATACCCAGTCCCATTTTGTGTTTTATTTAGAGACAGGGTCTCACTAAGTTGCTTAGCACCTTGCCATTGCTGAAGCTGGATTTGAACTCACGATTCCCCTGTCTCAGCCTCCCAAAGTGCTGGGATTACAGGTGTGTACCACCACACCTGGCTTGTTGGTGGTGCTTTCTATTGAAATATTTATTTGGTTTATTATTTCATTCATTTCAAGGATTTCTAATAGGTTGGTTTTTTTTTTAGAGTCTCTCTTTCTTGAAATAATCTTTTGCTCCCTGTATTTGTTCTCTAATCTCTTTGTTGGAGTGATCAATTGTTGCCTGTAATTTCTCCCTTATATTATTCTGTGCTTCACGGATCATTTTAATTATGTATGTTCTGAACTCCTTCTCTGACATTTCATCTACTGTGCTGTCAATCAATGGATTCTAGCATCTTGGTTTGATTGGAGCATTTTCTTCCCTTATTTTTTCATGTTGTTCATGTGTCTTCCTCTCTTGCAGTGCCGATCTGAGGTATTACAGTTTCTACCCTATAATCTTGTAGTGTCCCTGCAGGTTACCAATACCTCACCTCTGGTGTTACCAGGCCTGCAGAGACCTCAGGGAGGATCTTCCTGGTCCTGGCTGTTGTCTCTTGATGGAAGTAGGCTGGGATAGCCACCCGTTGGTGATGGAGGGCACAGGGCTGTGGTCTCCTTCTCCGCCTGTCTGGCCGGAGTCAGTCTCCTCTGCCTCCTCCACACGTCAGGCCCTATAGTAAAACTTTCTATGACAATCCTATGTAACTCAGCGAGACCCTGTCTCTAAATAAAACACAAAATAGGGCTGGGGATGTAGCTCAGTGGTTGAGTGCCCCTGAGTTCAATCCCTGGTGCCAAAAAAAGAAAGAGAAAGAAAGCTGTCCACTAGAAGAGTGTGTGAACTTCTGAGTTGTTATGAGTGGACTCAACCAGCTTTGTTGGTTGCAGTTATCATGAATGGAAACTGGATAAGCAGAGCATCCTGGCAATGGTTTTCTACTGCGATAGGACCTGCTTCTTGACCCATAGTACCTTGCTCATCTGGGAGAGACTAGAGAGAAACCCAGGCTTGTGAGGAAGATGCCAAGGAACGTATGGGGGCTGGGATTGTGGCTCAGTGGTAGAGCATCTGCCTCACGTGCGTGAGGCACTGGGTTCAATCCTCAGCACCACATAAAAATTAATAAAGATATCATGTCCATCTACAACTAAAAAATAAAAATAAAATTTAAAAAAAAGGAATGCACAGGCCTCTTGGAAGGCCTCTGGGACCTCATCCAACTGTGAACGTCTATGATTGCCTAACATGGGGGACAGCCACTGCCAGCATGCTGGATGAACTAAGTTCACTTCATTCATATTTGGTATGGAAGATTAGAATCATGGAAGAGCTGAAAATGCAAAACAAACAGATGTGCCTATCAATAAGTTCTAACAGTGCATGAAAAAAAAAAAGATTTAAGAGCCCAAATGTGGAGGCAATCCAATGCCTGTGGGTGGATGAATGGGTAGAAGGACAAAAGATGACTATTAGCCTTAAAAAGGAAATGGTGACACATCTTCCACCAAAATAGGAGCTTAAAGACAGTGCACAAATGAAATGAGCCAGACACAGGGACAAATGAGTCCACAGTACGCAAGGCAGACACAGCTCTAAGAGTTGTCAAATTCATAGACAGGACAATAGTGGTCAGCAGGAGCTGTGGGAGAAGTGGAGAGTTTGTGTTCCATGGGTGCAGAGCCTGGTTGGGGTGATGAGAAGCTCTGGAGATGGGATGGTGGTGGTGACTGCCAAGGAATCTACATGATGACATTTTAGCCAAGATGAACAAATGCAGCACATATATGAAAGGGTTCCATAACGTGATATCCCACAGTGATGTCACAACCATCTCAGTTGGTGTAAGTGCACTTTATGTTTGCACAGTGATGAAGTCAACTAACAGTACACATCTGGGAACACACATCTATCAGGAGTGACACATGGCTGTACTGAATGCCACTGAACTCTACACTATACGATGCTCACGTGTTTTGTTTTGAATTTATATTTATTCACAACTTTTTAAAAAAATTTTTTTAGTTGTCAATGGATTTTTTTTATTATTTATATGTGGTGCTGAGGATCAAACCCAGTGCCCCACATATGCTAGGCAAGTGCTCTACCACTGAGCCACAACCCCAGCCCCTATTCACAACTTCTGGTGAGAGAGACAAAGCATGACTCAGTTACCAAGATAGAAAACAGAGGCCTAAGTTAGGAGGTTGGTGAGCAACTCCCCAGTTCCATCGGGTACCACATCCCATCTCATGTGCTTCCCCCTTCTCAGGAGACAACAATGTCTGGAATGGCAGAACTTCCATTTTTTATTTTTGTACATGTGACATTTTCCTTTGAGATACATAAGGGGTAGTGAAATATGTAGATCAAGAGAAACGGGGGCTCACAAATTTGCCATGCAGGTGAGACTACCTGGAATTGAGAGGCAGACTTGTAATCTATACATTCCCCCAAAATTGGAGGCATCATTTGAAGAGAGTGTGAGCACATGCAGTTGTATTTTAGGTCCTCAAAATGTCTCCCAAACTCAAGGATGCCTTAGGATGTGTCCTCAGGACAGATTCCTGAAGAAAGTAAAGGCCAGTGACATTTAGCAGAACAGCTTTGAAAACCAAGAGTTTTATTTTTCAGCTGACGATTCAGTGTATCTGGGCTTTTGTGTGTACATATTCTCTTCCTCTTGAGAGTTATTATCTCTGCTCTCCCTAAATTTCCTTTACATTCTTCCTCTTGTGCCAGACTGAGCTGTAAAATGGGAATGTACAGAGAGGAAAGGTCAGACTCCAGGGGCCCTTGAAGCACAGGGGACAGTTTCTCCTCAGGGATGATCACTGCTGATTTCTCCCCTATCTGGAGAGGCGCAAAAGGGCTCATGATCAACCAGATTCCAGAAGGGTTTGCACAGATCAAGAGCCTAGGTTTTGTGGAAGAGAAGCAAGTTTGGGAGAACTCATGACCACTTGTCAACTGTCCACGAAGTCTGAAGACCAGGATTCCCTGCCTAGCACCTCAGAGTACTGCCTGGAGGTACTGGTGGATGACAAAGTTCCAGAACCATCAGATGAGGGAGCTGAAGCAAGAAGAGATTTGAGACTGTGACTGGCAAGGAAGAAGGGGTAGAGAAACCAGGAAAGGTGGACTAAGGAACCCCAGTTTGAGAGAAGGAGAGCATAGGACGTGGGACAAGGAAGTCTATGTGGAAGGAAAACCTGCAGAGAGAGGAACTGACTTAGGAGATGTGATCCAAACAGAGGAAAGAGGTTGAGGGGACATAAGCAGTGTCACTGCCCTCATGGGAGAAAGTGTGCAGAATGGACAAGTTTTGAGATACAGAGAGATGGGACAATGGCAAGGAGAATCAGGGGTAGATGGATGTGAGAAAGGGGAACAGGGAACAATGGCTGAGAAGAAAGCAGGAGCTGAAGTGGCTGGGTTTTCTGGTGGTGGACTGGGCTTAGTGGAGAAAGGCTGAATTCTACACGGCACCTTTACTTGGGTTTCTTTACTCAGCTCCGTGGGTAGAACCAGCCTTCCACCTCAGCCATCCAGCCAGAGGAGGAAAATGGGCGATCATGGGATTCAAAGAAGATGAATGTGGATCTGCCTGTGTTTTCTGATGCAACCCAGAGTGTAGAACCCAGGATTTAGACTAAGTCTTCTGTCTAGAAAGGAAAAGAGGTACAGTCTGCACATTCAGAAGTGGAGGTGGAATTTGTCAGTTTTCTGACTTGACCTAGAAGGTAGAACACCCAGCCTTCATACCGTCCTCTGTCTAAAAGAGAAAAGAGGAGTAGTCATCTGATTCTGAGGAGGAGATTGAAGTGTATTTGTCAGTCTTCTGATTCAACTAAGAGGGTAGATCTCAGTCTTCAGACCCAGTCCTCTCTCCTGAAGTGGAAAGGGAAGCAATCATCAGATTCAGAGAAGCAGCTTGAGGTGGATCTGTCCAAGTTTTCTGACTCCACACAGAGGGTAGAACTTGGGCTTCAACTTCAATGCTCTGGCCAGAAGAGGGAGTGGCCATCAGATTCTGAGGAGGAGCTGGAAGATCTGGACCTTGAGCCTAAGCACCTCTGGGTCATGGAGACACTGTGGGCTCAAGATGTCTCAGTGCTACCAGAGCACCATGAGGTCTTCACCAGGCTGCTCTCCTACCAGGAGAGACCTCAGTTAGTACCTTCCAATGCTTTTCTTTACACAAAAACCAGAGTAGGCACATGGGGAGATAATTGGAGTCAGGGTAGGAATCAGGCACCTGGGCTCCTGGTTCATGATGCTTATGTTAGTGATGTTTGGAGCATGGTTAGCACAGATGGAAGTAACTGCCAAGGACCATGGTGTGAGTTACTCCAGAGTGCTATTTTCCAGGTGTACTCTGCTTCACCAGCAGAATCACCTCAAGTCCTTGCTATAAAGCAGAACTCTGGGCCTGACCTTGGATGTATGAAATGATTTTTGGAGTAGGGGTCAATAAAGTCGGAGGGGCTGGGGTTATGGCGCAGTGGTAGCGCGCTCGCCTAGCACGCAGGAGGCACTGGGTTCCATCCTCAGCACCACATAAAAATAAAATAAAGATATTCTGTCCACCTATAACTAAAAAATAAATATTTAAAAAAATAAAATAAAATAAAGTCTGAGGATCAGAACTGAAAATGATGATTCAGGGGTGTCAAGAATGAAGGGTTAGGGGCTGAGGTTGTGGCTCAGTAGCAGAGTGCTTGCCTTACACGTGTGAGGCACTGGGTTGGATCCTCAGCAACACATAAAAATAAATAAACAAAATAAAGACATTGGGTCCATGTATAACTAAAAAATATTTTTAAAAAAAAAAAGAATGAAGGGTCAGAGTCGGGTGCGGTAGCGCATGCCTGTAATCCCAATGGCTCGGGAGGCTTAGTCAGGAGGATCTCGAGTTCAAAGCCAACCTCAGCAATGGCAAGGCACTTAGCAACTCAGTGAGACCCTGTCTCTAAGTAAAATACAAAAATAAGGCTGGGGATATGGCTCATTGGCCAAGTGCTCCTGAGTTCAATCTCTGAAGAAAAAAAAAAAAAGGATGAAGAGTCAGAGACAAAATTGGGATTGTAAATTGGTCTAAGCTCTAGTTAGGACTGACTCATCTTCATGTCTGAGAATTGCATCTATGAAGTCGAACAACCTGTCTTCATCCTTCCAGATCACTGGGTGAGAAATGAGGTGCATTTTCAGCAGGATATCTGTGAGGACACTGTGAGAGTCATGGGAAAGAGAAGATCCTCTTGGACAGGTGATCTAGGACTACCCAGACTCTTCTAAACAGAGCTACATAGCTACCATGTCATTCTTATGGGAGCTGGGGGTACATGAGTCCATGAAGGAATGATGAGAAACCAGGGTTCTTTCTGGTTCCATTCTTTCCTCAGTCATCCTCTATATTTTGGAGTCCTGAATTCAAATTTCCCCTGAGGTGAAAGATCAAGGTCCTGTTTTTTATATGTGCCATAGTCTTGGACCCTTTGAGGTGGCATGTAGTGACTCAGATTGGGATGTAATTATTTTTAAAACATTAGAACCAGAGGATTAGCACAGATAGCTCTACTACATATCATAAATTTCGTTGGTTTATTTAAAATATGTTGGCCATAGAATTATTACTCTCTTTTAATAGTCTTGAGATAGTTGTAATTTGAAAACATGCTGTTAGCCGGGCGCGGTGGCTCACACTTGTAATCCCAGCACTTAGGGAGGCTGAGACAGGAGAATCGCGAGTTCAAAGCCAGCCTCAGCAATGGCGAGGCACTAAGCAACTCAGTGAGACCCTGTCTCTACATAAAACACAAAATAGGGCTGGGGATGTGGCTCAGGGGTCGAGTGCCCCTGAGTTCAATATCCGGTACCAAAAAAAAAAAAAAAAAAAAAAGAAAACATGCTGTTTCTAATAAATTTTCTGATGGGTGTTAAAGTTTTTATATGTACACAAATATTTTCACTTTTAAGAGAGGTTTTCATCTTTTCAGCTACCATACTTACATATCTACTGTATTTCTAGCTCAGTGGTAGTACCCCCAAATCCTTGTAAATATAAATTTTGATGTTTAGTCTTCATTACTGAGTTGTAAACATTAAGCTACCATTCATTAACGTGTCTTGACACATCTGTCATTTTAAAGAGGGTGTGCATTTTAAGAGTTAATGCATGCTATGTGGTTTGGCAGAACATAGCACATTTCTTGGGGAAACAATAAAGATGAACATCTTTGCACCTTTGCAGTGCATGTGATCGTGTCCATCTGGACTGCTTTGCTGTCAAATGACACTGTGCGCTCACAGGGCTCTGGGTAACTGACCAAATTTCTTCCCTGAAAAAAGATCTTTAATTGCTTTCCATGTTGGAAAACAACAGGGAAGACGGCAGACCATAAGCTAGAGCCTGGAAGCAGGAAACCCAGAGAGGACACTGAGGGAGGCAACCCAGGAGCAGTACAAAGAAGAAAGAAAATTCTGTTTTTTTCTTTTCTTTTTTTTTTTTATTTAAATGCGTTTCAAGTCATAGTACATAAACAGAGCTCAGTTTTTCCATTTCTCTGGTTGCAAATCATAAAGAGTCACACTATTTGTGTCTTCATACATGCACCAGGGGTAGTAATGACCCATTCGATCAATCATCATTACTATTCCCGTTTCCCTTTCCTTCCTCCCCCCTCCCCGCTGCTGCA
>CM053415.1:9564676-9589950 GCA_028644305.1 Xerus rutilus | reverse complement strand
ATGCTAGCAGAGCCAACTCAAAATGGCTAAAACCTAATTCTGGCCTTTTCTTAAATCTGATTTTCCCACCATCTCCCACTCCCAATTAATGGCAACCTAGTTTTCCTGGTCACTCAGGGAGGCTCTGAAGAGCTTTCCACATGGGGACAGCATGATCAAATTATGGTTTTAGGAGAAATACTCAAGGCAGAAAATGCACATGCGCCAGTGAAGGAAAGAAGTAGCAGCAGAGAAAGGGAGTTTCTGCAAGAGTCCAAAGAAACCAAAACCAAAACCAACCCCCAAAACTTGGTAATGGTAACAAGGAGAGAGTAAGGAGAAAGGAAAAAAATAACTTTGAATATAGCACTAGCAAACTGGAACAACTGCCTGTGGCAACAGCGAATGGAGACTTTACTAGGATCCCACTTCCCTGGACAGGCTCACAATCTGCACAAGGCATCAGTGAGCAAATAGGACAGGAGCAGAAGGCACGGGCGGGCCAACAAAAATGAGATTTGGGATCTATCGTGTCTATTAGCTTGAGGTGTCCTCTGTATATACCCCATGGAGAGGCTCAGGAGGTGGCTGGACAGGCATCTGATCCCCTCGGGGTCACCAACATGGACTGGTGGTTAAAGCACAGGACGGTGAGATCAGACAGGAGTGAGGAGGGTCATGAGCTAAAGGCAGAAGAACAACATGAACAAGGCTGGAGAACTACTCAGATTCAGGAAGAGGGCAACCAGAGAAATGGGACAGAATGACAGAGGAGACTGCAGAGTGGCCCAAGACAAGGGTGGGCAGCAGCCACGGGGTGTGTATGTTAGAAATACCCACGTGTACCTTGGGTCACTGGCAACCTTTACCAGAACAGGATCAGGGAAGTGGCAGGGACAGAATGGAGACTGTGGGCGGCAGGATAACACGGGAATGGGAAATCAGGGGCCCTCTGCAGGGATTCTGCTGCACTGCCTGCTGCGCAACCCAGATCAACCAGCAGAGAGAACTGCTCAGACTCCCTTAAGGGAGCAGCCATTCCTCCAGCGGGTCAGGCCTTATCCCTGCATGGAGCAATAAAAACCATGTTTTAGTCACCAGAAAGATCATGTGTGCTGAGTCCCTCCTGGGCATCATGCTGTCCACCCAGAGGACAAACAAGTAAGTTATCAGAGGCAGTGGCTTCAGGGTTGTTATTTGGGAAGGCTGTTCCCAACCACATCAAAGAAATCTTTAATATCCACAAGAAAAGGAACATCCCACTTATGGTCAGTGTAAGTCAAGGAATGTATGATATTTGTAATTACTTGCTATGAATGCCAAAAATAGGAGACACACATGCACTCTGGTTTTAAGGATGCGTTAAGGATCATGCGGTCTACACATATGAACAGGACAAAATCCCTGGGTGCTGATCACTACACTGTTTTAGCTGACCATATTTTTAACTATTTCTATTTTCCCATTTTCAGGTCTGAACATTTATTTGCCTCCTAAGGAAAACTGGAAGCAAAAGTAGCAAATAAACACATGAATAGAAAAACTCACCAGGGATTCACTCATTTTCTGCTGCTCTTGGGAAACATGGAGGATGGTGGGAGCAGGAGCAGATCTGGGGGCGAGACAGGCAAGCAGGGTGGTGATGAGTGGTCTGCCTGCCACGGGAGGGATTGGGTGCATGGAAACCTCCCCAGAAAGTTCCCAGGACACCTCATGGGAGACTGTCCCTTTAGACCTTCCCCACCTACATGTTTGTAGTGGTGAATGAGTGGGTGAGTCTCATGGTGAAGGAACTTCAAATCCAAATGAAAACATCAGCCATCATTTAAATGCCAGCTAAAAAGAGAATTCTGCTCTACAGCACTTATCTGTTTTCTTTATATATATATATATATATATATATATATATATATATATATATTTTAGTTGTCAATGGACCTTTGTTTTATTTATTTATATGTGGTGCTGAGAATCGAAGCCAGTGCCTCACACATGCTAGGCAAGCGCTCTCCCACTGAGCCACACCCCAGCCCCTCATCTGTTTTCTTACTGACTCTTTTAAACTACTTAAGATCACAAAATCCATAGGATTCTCTGAATAATGCAATATTGTCAGCATGGCTGGACTTTGTAGAAACTTGAGTGGCGCTGCTCAAAGGGGTATTTTATTAAGAAACTTAAGGTAATACAGTGGAGGGCACGCTGGGCTGGAAGGGTCCACAAACCAACAGGAGACCTTGATGAGACCACCGCCCATGTCAGGCCCTACGTCTTCCTCCATCAAATGAAGCAGTAAGAGACCTGTCCTCATTGCACTGCGTGATTCTGCAAGGACAGATCTAAGAGGGAATCCATCAAAGAACTGAGGTGCTGATGGAGATAGACACCTGGAGGCACTGGAGCGCCCAGAGGAGGAGGGTGTGGACGCCGGCAGAAGCGGCAGCAGAAGCCAGTGACCGCTGCCCCCCACGCGACCATCCATCTCTCCTGAAGCTACTGAACCCTCCACTGCCTCACGGAATAATGTCCTGCCACGAGGTTCCTGCACCCAAGCCCCGCTCACCCCAGCAAGCAAACTCTCCTGAGGCTGCCCAGCTCGGGCCCTGCAGCTTCTGGGCGTGACCAAGTGGCTCCCGCGCGCCTTTGCTCCTTAGGGAATGTGGAAACGTCTCCGCCTCATCCAGTGGTTCAGAGGCGCTTTGCTGGGATCCCTGGCCGCCGCGAACCGCGCGCTCAGTTTCGTGTTTGTCTCTAGTCCCTTTCCGCACTCAGTGGCGGGCTGCGCGGTTGGTCCCTTTTGCTCAGAGCCTCGGGTTGCGACCCAGGTTCCGACAAACGGAAGGGAAGTAGAGAATGTGCCCTATTCCCTTAACTAGGATGCCAGCAGACGTTCCCCCCAAAAGCTAGGCTACACCAGATGCCCAGCGAGGCTTCCCAAGGAAGGGAAGGAAGACTGAAACCGGAGCTTTTCCCGATCGCGCAACGTACGCGCTTCAACTGCAAAAAGACAGCACACGCAAACCGGAAAGGAACATCTGTGACCTGGCCTCTGCGAGGTCACGTTTAGAGTAAGCTCAAGAAACTGAGCTTGTCAACCCCAGTGACCGATTGTTTCTCCTCCTTTCTTTACAATTCTAGTACTCCAGGGAAAGCAGCTCAGTTTGCCAGCCTAAGTGCCAAAGACCATCAGGTGCGCGGACAGAATTCTTACCACCGCAAAGGCGTGAGATGCTGGAAATTCAGACACTTGGCTCTTCTGTTGTAGTGATCAGTGGCTCTGTAAGAATGCGAGGAGGAGAACCAGAAGGTTTCTGTTTAATGCATCTTGCCTTATCTTTTTTAAATTACTTTGTACAAAGATTTCTTTAAAGAAACTTAATGCTGTATTTGAAAGCAAAAATAACCTAAACAGGGGCTGACTTCAAGGGACCAGAGATACTTTATTAAGCCACCCAGGGGCACATTCTCAGGAGGAAAATGGCAACTGGTTACAATAGGGGTCTGGTTTTTTATAGAGGTGTTTTTTTGGGTTTTTTTGTTTTTTTGTTTTTTTGTTTTTTGTTTTTGGCACCAGGGATTAAACTCGGGCACTCGACCGACCACTGATCCTCATCCTAGCCCTATTTTGTGTTTTATATGGAGACAAGGTCTCACTAAGTGGCTTAGTAACTTGCTGTTGCTGAGACTGGCTTTGAACTCATGATTCTCCTGTCTCAGCCTCCCAAAGTGCTAGGATTACAGGCTTGCACCACCGCATCCAGCTTTTTTATAGAGTTTGAGTAAGACTTCATCATACACATTTAATCATAGCAGAATATGTCGGTTGGGAAGTCATGGAAATAATTGTAGAAAGGGAAACTGAGAAAGTTCAGAGTCCACTGTTGCTGGGAAATGGTGAAAGTCCAGAGCCCATTATTTTCCTTCTCTCCTGGGACCTATTATTTTCCTTTTCTCCCTGGGGGTTGTTGTTCCCCTTTTCTCTCTGGGGGTGGTGGTTCCCCTTTTCTCTCTGGGGGTGGTTGTTCCCTTTTTCTCCCTGGGGGTTGTTGTTCCTCTTTTCTCCTGGGGGTTGTTGTTCCCCTTTATTCCCTGGGGGTTGTTGTTTTCCATATCTTTCAGTATTAATAAATTCAGTGTGCAGTTTAATTGGGACAGTTTCAAAAGTGATGATTTTATGAGGAGTAAGTGCAAACTTTTTTATTTTAAAAACTTCTTTGAGGTTGAGTGTGTCTACATTGAAATCACTCCTTGGCAGTTGATGAATTATCTATTCTAACATCTATGAAACTTGCATTCCACTATATTTAGTTTTTGCCCCAAAATGAGTCATATTTGTTTGAAATCTGAGACGCCATGTTGAACTTTGTATATCTGTCCGAACATTCCTGCCAGCTGTGGAAATCGTTCCATGGACATCACAACACTACATTTAAGGTTAGTGATGGTGACTTGCAAGTCCTTCAGAACCAAAATGTTAAGGATCTGAATGTAGTTGGGGTTTAAACTAGGAGTTGCCAAAGGTGCCTGCTCTCCTCCCCTGAGACCAATAGTCTCAGTTTGAGACTATCCCAAGAGTGCTGAAGAACTCACTGGCAGGAGCTCTGAACTGCTTGCCATCCCAGTGTGACAGGAGGGACTGTAATGATTACTTTGGATATGAGACCATACCCCTCTGAAGAACAGAACGCCATTTATCTATCACTTTCATTTGCAGTTCCCAGAAGATTGCTACAACCATGTCCATGCTCAGATTCAAATGGTTTTTCCTATCACTATTAGGTGGTAAAGTGATGTACGATTTTTTTAATTGACAGCATTGATTACCATTTCTTGTAATTCTTTTTACTGAGCTCTTGCATGACTCATGTTATCATCCTAAATAAACACTTTAGTAAATTGTCTTTTTTATGAACTAGACTTTTGAACATTCTATGTTGCTATGATTTTTCTTTTTTTTTTTTCACAATATCTTTATTTGTTTATTTTTATGTGGTGCTGAGGATCGAACCCAGTGCCTCATGCATGCAAGGCAAGCACGCTACCGCTGAGCTACAATCCCAGCCCCTGATTTGTTTTTCATTTGATAGCAAAAGCTCATTAGGTCTGCAAACATTTAACTTTATCTGGAAAACTCTCTATTTTGTGGAAATACTAGAACTCTTCCTCCTCATTTTGTCATTATGTTGATTCATGACACTTCTTTGATTTATGCAGAAGTACATGACTTTGATTTTATGTGATCCACCATCAATGTGAAAGTGTTGAATACCAACAGTGCTTACTGTAAAGCCAAATGACCAGAAGGAAGTAAAACAGGACCGGAACAGGCTTTATTTTGGGAAGAACACCCCCGGGCCACCCCTCGTTCACCAGGCTTGAGCGGGCAGAATGGCACTGAGGCCTTGTGGCATACAGAATTTAAAGGGTACCCCCCCCCCGGGGGCCGGAAAAGGAAGACTTAAGGCAGGAAGGGAAGGGCCTGGGGCAGGAAGAGGTGTTGATCTAGAGTCCAGTGTCCTCTGAGATTGGTTAGGGGAGGCTGGTGAGGTCAGAGTCCTTCTGGGATGAGCCGGAGGGTCATGGTGATTTTCATGTTGAATGTTCAGTGTCCCTCCATATCGGCGGCTGGGGGTGGCCATGTTGGTGTGTTCAGCACATGCGACTGGTTGCACCCATGTTGGTGCATTCTGTGTATGCGCGCTGCTGGCTGCTTCACAGCGGTGGCGGCAGCGGCTGCTGCTCCGTGTCTGCCTCTAACCTAACACCACAAGGAGGATATAGTATTTTTGCTTCCTGCCTTAAAATGTCTTGTGGAGGAAGGTAGCTGGATGAGTTGTATGTTTATTTAGTGTGGGTCATAACATCTTTCTAAATTGGAAGTGTAGTTCATACATTAACCCTCATTTTATTTTCCCCTTTTACTTCATGTTTTTGGTTTAGTGGGTGTGGTTTGTTTTCATCCTCCTTGGACAATTCAGTGTGCAGGAAGGGTGAAAATCCCAGTGGCAGTAAGTCAGGGCAACCTCTTGCTGCCCAGTCTGGGGGAAGGAGGCTGATACCTGTCTTCATGCATGTACATTCACACAAGCCGGGGTCAGAGCACTGCAGAGCACCATGCACAGAACAAGATCGGGAACCTCAGCATGTCAAAGCCTCCTGTAGTCATTATTCCCAAGTAAAAATAAAATTGGCTAAGGTGTTGCCATTCTTTTTTCATGGTCAATTAGGATGACATCTTATTAAGGAAGGTGCCTGAGCTGGAATGCAGGTCTGGGCTTCAGCAGGGACTTTTGTTGTTTTGCCCTCTACTGGTCAGATGTGGAATTTTCAGGGAACCTGAACACTTGCCTAGAAAGGGCCCACCCACCTACCTGGGTTAACCTTTACAGTGTAGGGATACTTTATAGTATTGAGGATCAAACTCCTGCTATTCCACTTAGCTACATCCCAGCCTTTTTTTTTGTACTGGAGGTTGAACCCAGGGGTGCTTAACCACTGAGTCACATCCCCAGCCCTATTTTTTTATTTTGAGATAGGGTCTCACTAAATTGCTTAGGGCCTAAATTGCAGAGGCTAGCCTCAAACTTGCTATCCTTCTACCTCAGCCTCCCAAGCTGCTGGGATTATGGGCATGTGCCACCAGGCCCAGCTTCCCCAGCCTTTTTAAAAGAAGTTTTTATTATGAGAGTGTCTCACTAAGTTTCTGAGGCTGATCTCAAACTTGAGATTCTCCTGCTTCAGCCTTCTTAGTCACTGGTATTACAAGTGTACACTACCTTGCCCAGCTACAGTGAGAAATCTTGCATAGGTTCTTTAGGTGTTTCTCCTTCAGGTTTGAAGTAATGCTTGCTTTTATACCTGCAATTTAAAAGCAAGTTGCACCACAGCACTAATCCTTTTAAATGGAAGCAAGGATAATTTTTAATAAAACTGTTAGTCAGCTTTTGGTTGCTGTTACCAAAATCTCTGACAAGCATAACTTGGAGGAGGAAAACTTTCGATCTCATGGTTACAGAGATCTCAGTCCATAGTCTCCCAACTCCATTACTCTGAGGCCCAGGTGATACAGAATATCATGGGGGTTACAGCATGGTTTTCGTTCATGGCAGCCAGAAAGCAGAGTGAGCAGGGTGCTAGGGACAAAATATAAACCCCAAAGGCAGGTCACCCCTAGTGACCTACTTCCTCCAGTCATGCCCCACCTGCCTACAGTACAGCAGTCCTTTCGAATGATTAATTCATCAAATGGCTTAACCCACTGATTAGGTTACAGCTCTCAATCTAATTGCTTCACCTGTGAACACTGTTACATTGTCTCATGAGCTTTGGGTGGTACACTTCATATTCAAGCCATAACAAATACTAAAATACACACTCCAAACCTCTGTTCTTCCTTCACCTCTGGTACTTAAAAGGTGCGAGTCTTTAGTCAACCAACACTATACTTGATTCTGCTGCCAAAATACCATGGAAAGATAAAACCTATTTACTCATCTAATAAAGTTTCTATGACAATAAATGGGTTTGTCATAAGGAAATTGGTGTGTCCTAAAACTAAAAAAGTGATTTTTTACTTCACGATCTGATAATTCAAAATTTCAAGACTTTAAAGAATTCTCAGAAAAACAACTATCTAAATTCCTGAACAATCACCTGGGAAAAACAGTAAGCAAGAGTGGCAAATACTAAATGAAAGGATATTCACTTTATCTGAATCATAGGAGTTACTCGAATTAAGGAAAATCAAATCCCATAGGGAGAAATGGAGGGAGATATGAATCAGTTTGGAAAAAATCAAAGATTTAAGCTAAGTTTCTCCAAGTTAATATTCAGGATGAAATGCCACGTTTCTTAAAACGACTGCTTCCTGCAACTTGCAAACGGTTAAGTTAAACCTCAAAGAACAAGTAGAGAAGACTATAAAAAGATCTATATTTTTTCAAAAGTCAGGATGAGACAAAAATGATAGGAGATGCCTGGTAGCGCCGGGCGCTGTGGGGCACACCTGTAATCCCAGCAGCTCTGGAGGCTGTCAGGAGAAGCGCGAGTTCAAAGCCAGCCTCTGCAACTCAGCGAGACCCTGTCTCAAAATGAAATATAACAAGGGCTGGAATGTGGTTCAGTGGTTAAGCGCCCCTGGGTTCAACTCCTGGTACCAAAAAATAATAAAGATGCCTGGCCAACTTCTCTCTATATAAAACGTTTTCATCACTAAAAAAGAGGCATGAGGGTCCTTTACCTTCCCAGGTACTATACTTTGATCTGGATAGTTCATTTTAGGAATAAGTTTTCGTATTATTTTAAAAAGTAACAGACCTAAAACCTGGCACTGGCCTCCGGGTCAGCGAGCCTGCGCAGGAGCAGACGGCCGCGGGGCCACGTGGGAGTCGATGCGCATGCGCCTTGGCGCTGAGCGAGCGTGCGCAGGGCCCCGCCCTCGCGAGCGCATGCGCGTAGCCGCGGATCGATTTCACCCGCGGAGTCCAGAAGGCTTCGAGCTGCGCAGTACGCTGTGTGGCCTGCGCCATGCCCGGCATGGTGCTTTTCGGGCGGCGTTGGGCCATCGCCAGTGACGATTTGGTTTTTCCCGGGTTCTTCGAGCTGTTCCTGCGAGTGCTATGGTAAGGGCAGCTGCTCTGCGGGCGACTGAACCGCGCCGAGGAGGGGCGGGGGGCGCGCTGTCCCCTGAGACAGTGACAAAAGTCACTAGCCCGCCGGCCGCTGAGGCGGTCACATCGCTGGCCTTGCATTCCCTTGTCTAGGGCTCACCTCCGCGGAGGAGGTAGGTGGTGTTGCTGTCCGCATTTTACAGATAGTAAACCGCGGCCCGGAGAGGGGAGGCGGTATCCGGCGTCACATCCGCGGCCCGGCGGTCGGCGCTGCAGGGCAGGAGCACCGCCCGCTTGCAGCGCTGAGACCTGGCACACGGGCGCGGGGCCGCCGTTGCAGACCAAATATCGTGGCCTCGAGCTCTCCTTCCTCCGGCCAGGTGCACTTGCACCGTTCCGTCACTCCACGTGGGAGAGCAAAGCTCCTGCCCTGCAAGACGAAAGTTGGAAAATAATGCCCGTCGTTGCCATTCTTGAGCCAGTGGTGTCAGAATGTCTCCAGAAGTAAAGACTCAGCGTGTGTTATCTTTCGGAGTGTGGAACCAATGGGAAGCGGCACTGGCGCATGAAGTCACTTTGCAAAGGGTGTGGGCAAGGAATAATATCGCTCTGAAACAGCAGATTCTCAAGGGGAAAGGAATTTGAAAACAAGAAATATTATGAGCTGCTTCCCAGGAACTTTCTAGTTTTCAGGGCCAGGTTTTTCTGAGATTTCCTTGTTATTTCTAGACATGAAGGCCTGATATCACAATACTGAAGAAAGCAAAGTTATCTAGTCCGGTCCCCTCCCCCCCTTTTTTTTTCCATTCAGGTGGTCCTGGGGCTCAAACTCAGGGCCTCACACAAAGCACTGTACCACTGAGGTCGATCCCCAGCCCCTAAGTTCCACTTCTTAAAGGTCTGGGCTTGAATCTTTTAATAGGGCAATCTTGCCAAGTGGTGCACAGCCTTATGCTAAAATACCTCTAGGGATGGGCCAGGGTCGTTATTACTTTGTGGTGTTCAGTGCTGTCTTTCATAGTTCTGCACTGAATTACAAAATTGTAGTTACAAGGCCACAGGACTTCTCCTTTCCAGTTTTATCTGTGCTCACCGTGAACATCTTTGCATTTCTGTTCAGTTCCTTCCCTCTTGGTTTCGAATTACACACTGCAAATTACAGTGTGTTTGTTAATTTGTTAAGCCACAGATGTACAAATTCTTATTAGTAATTTAGCAAACACATAGTTTTTAGTTTACCAGTTGCATATTTCTGAGTCATGATGGGCAGTCCTCCAGCAGCTCACATTACATTTATTTATTTGTGACTTTAAATGGATTATAGCAGGTATACAATAAGAACAATGATATAAGCATGGAAAGTGTAGGAAGCCTTGCTCTTTAGTTGACTTAGTAGATATTTTATTGATGAAAATTATATTCCACAATCAGCCTAACCTTGTTTTGAAATATATTGACTCTCTTTACTTCTTTGAATTATGTTTTACAAAGCAGCTCACTGGGTTCCATTTCTGTCCCTCTCTTTTTTTGGACAGGTGGATTGGCATTCTGACTTTGTATGTCATGCACAGAGGGAAGCTGGACTGTGCTGGTGGAGTTCTGCTCAGCAGTTACTTGATTGTCCTCATGGTCCTCCTGGCAGTTGTTATATGTACTGTGTCAGCCATCGTGTGTGTCAGCATGAAAGGTAGGATAATTTCCTATTTGATACCTATTCTTTTTTATTTTAATAGCCTTATTGAGATGAAATTTGCATACTCTCCAACTCACCCATTTAAAATGTACAAGTCAGTGGTTTTTGCACAACAGAGTTGTACAACTATCACTATAATCAACTTTAGAACATGTTCATCTCCAAAAGATGTACTCATTAACAGTCACTTATTTCTCCCCATTTCACCCAGCCCTAGGCATCCACTAGTTTGCATTCTGTCTCCATAGATTTGCCTGTTCTGGACATCATAGAAGTGGAGTTGTCCGTATGTGGCCTTTTGGTCTGGCATAATGTTTTCAAGGTTCATGCATGTCATTCATGCTCAGTACTTCATTCCTTCTTAATGGCTGAATAAGGTTACATTGAAGGGATAGACCACACTTTACTCACTCATCAGTAGTGAACATTTGGGTTTCCATTTTCGGGATACTACAAATAATGCTGCTTTGAACATTTGCACACAGGTTTTTGTATAGACGTGTGTTTTCATTTCTCTCAGGTATGTACCTGGGAGTGGAGTTGCTGGGTCAAGTGGTAACTCTGTGTTTAACCTTTTGACAAACTGCCAGACTTCTGAGCAGCTGCACCTTTTTTTTTTTTTTTTTTCTTTTTTAAATTTTTTCTAGTTGTAAATGGACACACCTTTATTTTTATTTATTTATTTTTATGTGGTGCTGAGGATTGAACCCATTGCCTCACACGTGCCAGGCAAGTGCTCTACCACTGAGCCACAACCCCAGCCCCTAGCTGCACCTTTTAGTTTCCCACCAGCAGTGTATAAGGGTTATAATTTCTCATCTTCACCAACACATTATTATCGGACTTTCTGATTGTAGACATGGTAGTGAGCAGGAACTGGTATCTCATGGTTTTAATTTTCATTTCTTTGATGACTAATGGTGTTGACCATCCTTTCATGTGCTTATTGGCCATTTTTATGTCAGTTTTGGAGAATTGTCTACTCTATATAAACAAGGTTATCCATTTATATTTATATTAGAAATATAAACAAGAGCCGAGCGCAGTGGCTCAAGCCTGTAATCCCAGCACTGTGGGAGGCTGAGACAGGAGAATCGCGAGTTCAAAGCCAGCCTCAGCAATGGCGAGGTGCTAAGCAACTCAGTGAGACCCTGTCTGTACATAAAACACAAAATAGGGCTGGGGATGTGGCTCAGTGGTCGAGTGCCCCTGAGTTCAATCCCCGGTACCAAAAAAAGATATATATATATAAACAAGATTGTCCTTTTTTTTTTCTTTTTGGTGCTAGGGATTGATCCCAGGGCCTTGCACATGCTAAACACGCAATCTACCAATGAGATATATCAAAATGTGGATGGCCAACCAGAAGGGTAGTGATACAATGTGTGGTAGAGTAGAATGGGTGACATTTGGAATGATGCACTGAAACAGATGTTAGTGAAGTGTTTCATAAGAAAAAGATCTTAGGGCTCTGGATGACTACGAAGCACAGCATGCACTCATTTACTATACAAATATGTAGGAACCAGAGCCCTGTGTATTTTAGTCTTTAGTAAAATTGTGGATCTGTCAGGTATGGATTGCAGAAGATCCCAGTTCTGTGGTCTCCGTTGATCCCAGGTCTAGGTTTTTATTGGCACGAATACTGAGAGGAGGAACTGATGTGTACAGCGCAGCTTAGTGCAGTGACACTTCTCAATCAAGGCAGATTTTCTGAAAGATAAAGTGTTTAGACAGGTGTCACTTCAGACACAGCATTGTCTAATTCTCCTGCCTTCTCTGCAAAGTCATATTCCATTTGGACCACTGAGTTTCTAACTAATGGGAGATTCAGATTTGGAACAGTAAGTGTGCACTGCCTTTCCCCTTCAATGTTTTTCTTCTGATGATTTTGGTGGCGTCGGGGCACACTGGCGTTCCTGTTGTGGATGCTCCTGCTCGCTCCTCCTAGACACTCGCACGATGGCAGCACCATCACACTGCTGGTCAGAGCCCAGGAGTCCTCTGCAGGTCATGCTGGTGTCTTGGTTACCTGTCCCACAGCCTCCCCCAGAACAGAGCCTGGCTTTGTTTGGTCCATCCCCAGCCCTCAACACCAAGGATGTCAGAGAAGCTGGTGTGAGCCCGGCTCAGATGGTTCTCACATGCGGGTGATTGGTTCAGGAGCGGGTGTGGGACCCAGTGTGGGCCACTGAAAGACAGGAGCATGTGCTGGAAGGTTCTGGGGAAGTGCTTCCTTGCTGCTCTAGGAGAGATCAGGATGGCTGTCCTGTGTGCTGCTTCTCCACTCACCCAGAGGAGGCAGCCCCCTGAGAAGCCTGATGCCCATCTACTGCTCAGGACTAGTCCTTTCAGTCTACACAGGTTCTTCCTGCCTTTAAATCAATTTGAGTTAGATTTTCTGTTATTTGTGGCTGGAGGTATCCCAGATAAACTGAAAACAATCTTATAAAAACTTATCAGTTTAATTACCAATTTGTAGCCAGGGACGGTGACAGGCCTGTAATCCTTGTGGCTTGGGAGGCTTAGGCAGAAGGATCACAAGTTTGAGGCCAGTGTCCTCCACTTAGGGTCTCACTAAGTTGGCTAGAGCATTGGTAAGTTGCTGAGTCTGGCTTTGAACTTACAAGCCTCCTGCCTCAGCCTCCCAAGCTGCTGGGGTTACAGGCGTGAACCACCATGCCTGGCTCAAAATAAAAAAATTTAAAAAGGCCTGGGGATGTAGCTCAGTGGTTAAAGTGTCTTTGGGTTCAATTCTCAGTACCAAAAGAAAAACTTTTTTAATTACCAAGTTATTACAAATAATTAGTATTAAATGCCATTGAAAACATTATAGAAATTTCAGTGAAGAATATCATAAAAAAGGTTTAAAAAAAGGGCAATGGGGCTGGGGTTATGGCGCAGTGGTACGCGCTCGCCTAGCACATGGGAGGCACTGGGTTCAATCCTCAGCACCACATAAAAAAGTAAAATAAAGCTATTGTGTCCACCTACAACTAAAAAATAAATATTTTTTAAAAAAAGGGGGCAAGTGGGAGCCCTTTTTTGTAACACCTGAGACAAAGATTCCTCAGTATATAAGGACTTCTACAGTGACTAGGAAGGGAACCCACAGGCAGTAGAAAAACAGGCAGACAACATGAGCAGTAGAGAAAGCAAATTCAAATGTGTAAAATGTTCAGCCTCAATCACAAAATAAAATCTCTTAGTACATTGCATGGTGAGGCTGGGTAGAAACAGGTAGCTCTTTTTGTTTTCAGTGCCAGATGTAGAACCCAAGGCCTAACTGTGCCATGAGCCACATCTCCAGCCCTCAGGCAGCTCATTTTGTTGGTGAGAAAGTAAATTAGTTGAGTCCTTTGGGAGGCCAATATGGCAGCAAGGGTGTGTCTACCTGTTGTTTTCCTGTATATTTGACTTGTGCAAAGGAGCACTTGTAGGTGTTTTCATCATGGTACTTTTCATAGAAATAAAACATCAGAAAACACTGTGCATGTCCAAAGGTCACTGATTAGGTGAACTGTACTTCATCCACATCATGATCTACTGTGCACCTTTACATGAGAAAGTGATTCCTGGATTTGGATTTATGGCAGGTCCATCCCCCTGGGCCTTTGATAGTACCCAGGCCAGAGCACGCTGGCCCAGAACCATTGCTGACCTTAGGCTGCTGGCACTGAAGCAGGTTGCATGGTGGTGGTGGTAATAAAAAGGACAGAGAGAACATAAGTTGTGAACAGTAAAGGGTAATTTCCTGTGTGCCAAAGTCCAGGATATTGGGCTAGGGCTGTAGCTCAGTGGTAGAGCGCTTGCCTAGCATGCGTGAGGCCCTGGGTTCAATCCTCAGCACCACATACAAATAATAAATGAATAAAATAAAGATCCATCAACAACTAAAAAAAAATATTTAAAAAAAAAAGTTCTGGGGCTGGGGTTATGGTGCAGTGGTAGCGTGCTCGCCTAGCACGCATGAGGCACTGGGTTTGATTCTCAGCACCACATAAGAATAAAATAAAGATATTCTGTCCACCTACAACTAAAAAATAAATATTTAGAAAAAAATTTCTTCAAAAAATAAATAAAGTCCAGGATATTGTATGTCATTGGCCGCTCTTTTCCACAGAATGTAATATGTATTGTTTATGTACAGACTCTCCCTGAAGGAGGTACAGCTTCTGGTTTCCTTCTAGGGAAGGTAACTGAGGACAAAGGGGTTCAGGGGTGGGAGGAAAGCTTAAAATTTGCTTTATTATTATCATCATCATCACCATTATTTTGTGGTACTAGCAGTGGGCATAATCCCAGGGCATTATGTATGCTAGGCAAGTGTTCTGCCACTGAGCTACACCTCAGCCCTAAAATTGAGTTTTCATCTACTTGACCTATTTGAACTTTTTGCCCCTGTACTGATTCAGTGAAGTGTGTGTGTGTGTGTAGTTGTTTATTTGTTGTGGGGGGTTTTTACATATTTTAATTTTAGATCTATTTTAAAATAATTTACATACTGGTAAATTTAATTCTTGGTACAAGGATAACTTCCATTGCCCTTCTTGTTTGATTAGTCAAGTTTTAATTAATCTGTCGTTTGAGCAGAAAGACAATATGTATTTACCTTTAGACTGATATTCTTCTCTAAAAGAAATATCACACATTGTAGGGGGAGCATTTGTAACAAAATAATTGAGTCATTTTTATCCAGAAGACTGATCCCCTTTTTCTTGGTTATAAATATATAGCTTTGTTGGGAGCAATCGTGTTATTATAGATATTTCTTTTTTTTTTCAGTGACACTGGCAATTGAACCCAGGGACACTCTACCACTGAGCTATGTTCCTAGCCCCTTTTTAATTTTTTATTTTGAGATGAGTCTCGCTAAGTCACCAAGGTTGGCCTTAAACTTGGGGTCTTCTTGCCTTGGTCTCTTGAGTAGCTGAGATTATAGGTGTGTGCCACCATACCTTGCTGGTTTATTCTTTTATTACTGAGCAGTTTGCCTCGTGTGAATGTGCTAGTTTAACTTCATATCTACTATAAGAGACTTTGGTTATTTCCCATATTGGACTGTCAAAAAAACTACAATGAGTATGGTTACGAGCTTATTTCTGATTTTGATTTGAGAGCCTCTCAGATGAAATCCTGTAGTTGTCACTGTGTGAGAGGTTTAACTGGGGACAGTGGACTCTCATTGCTACCACATTTTGACAGAGAACGCCCTTGACAGATGAGGGCTGCCATTCACCATGTTTGGCCTTGGTGATGAGACACTTCTTCTCCTCTGCCTTGAGCCTCAAGAGCTCTTGCTTATCTCCAGCCACAGAAGATGTCTGCAGTGGCCAGAGGCATCAAAGCTCACAATTCTGTGACACAGGCCTCTTTATCCCTCTGCCATCAGTGGCTGTGCTTACAACAGGACCATAGGTCACTCGAGGAAGACAAGTGAGGACATTGCACCACAGCTGTGCTCCTTGGCAGTGGGTCCTTGTGTCGGGGCATCTACTGCAGGGGCCAGGTGTACTCCAGCTTCTTTAACTCGAGAGGAAAGTGAATGTGCAAATGAAGATGGCTTCCCAGGCTGGTGTGACTGTGGAAAGGGACCTTCTTCAGTGTCTCGTGTCTTTCCTAGAACCCTGATCTGAAGCACTCCAGTTTGCTTTCTTATCCATGTGTGTATTTCATTAACGCAGCATCTGTAGCCGTCGTCACTGTGGGTGTTTTGAACCTGGGTGCTTCAGGTAGTGTCAGGATGGACGGTGTTAGGATGGTCCTTGTTGAGAGTCCCTGCTCTCCTGGAGGCAGTGTGGGGGGTACTGTTTCCTGTTTCTGTAGGAGGGCCAGCTCTGTGGTTCTGTTTTTACAGATCTGCATCCTTTATCTGTCCCTCAGAGAGTGAGAACTTAGAATTAATTATTTTATAAAACTTGTCTTTGTGCCAAAAATGAGTCCAGAGATTCCCTAATATTTTGAAATGAGACTCTAAGTAATTCTAACAGAGGATAATTTTTGGAATAAAGACTTTCTTTACCATGCTATTCTTTAGATCTTATATTTTTTCAATGTTGTTTTTGTTTTAATCATATGGCATTTTTATTTTATTTAGATTAGTGTATCCCTGCTTTTTCCCAAAAGGAGAGAGTTGATGTTTTACATCAAGAATTTAAACAAGCCGGGCGCGGTGGCTCAAGCCTGTAATCCCAGCACTTAGGGAGGCTGAGACAGGAGAATCGCGAGTTCAAAGCCAGCCTCAGCAATGGCGAGGTGCTAAACAACTCAGTGAGACCCTGTTTCCACATAAAACACAAAATAGGGCTGGGGATGTGGCTCAGTGGTCGAGTGCCCCTGAGTTCAATCCTCAGTACCACCAAAAAAAAAAAAAAAAAAAAGAATTTAAACACACAGACCTCTACTTAATACTTGGATTTGTTTTACAAATAAAATAAAAATGTCATGTCTCAATATTGGGCTTCTTCAAGGGATCTCACACATCAGACATTTTACTTCCAGGGCTGGGGGTGTAGTTCAGTGGTACAGTGCCTGCTTAGCATGGGAAAGGCCTCAGTGTCTGTCCTCAGCACCAGACAAAACAGAAAAGTTCACTTCTCCAGAGTGAGGACCATAAGTCAAACAGCCTGGGTCATACAGACCCAGATTATATTTCAGAAAGTACTGTTTATGCTGTAAATACCATTTGACTAAACCACAGTTTGTGAGGATTGAAGAATAAAGGATATACAGGGTTTAGGATGGTGTTTAGGACAATATAGTTTTCCGTAAGTGTGGAGCTTGTTTTCCCGGCTATTAGAATCTGGGCGATGCAGCAGGCCAACACTCCTGTAATCCCTGAGAATTACAAGTTTGAGGTCAGCCTTAGCAATTTAGTGAGGCCCTAAGCAACTTAGCAAGACTCTGTCTCAAAATAAAAAAATAAAAAGTGCTGGGAATGTAGCTCAGTGGTAAAGTGCCTCTGGGATCAATCCTCAGTATCAAATTAAAACAAAACATATAAAAAGAACCTGGAGGGACTGTATCCTGTTGGCCTGGGACAGCCCTGTGGTGTGCCTGTTGCCCCAGCCTGATTATTAACAGTGCCCCCTTTTGCTCTCAAAAATCTCCCCATTTGGGCAGTCATTATATGTTCACCCCAGTCAGAGCCCAGCGGTAGCTTTAACCCCCATTGAAGCTGAGAAACCAATCAGGCTTTTTGTCGTGAGTCAGGCTTCACTTGTCAGCTGCTCTCCAGTGTGGGCAGTGGTTACCAAGCACACGTAGGAGGAATCTCAGGC
The DNA here is from genome assembly GCA_028644305.1 of Xerus rutilus. NCBI lineage: Eukaryota > Metazoa > Chordata > Mammalia > Rodentia > Sciuridae > Xerus > Xerus rutilus. Next base: position 9,572,389 of record CM053415.1, on the reverse strand, counting down.
AGGTGTGGGTGGGCACAGAGGTGCGCCCCCTTAGCTGCACTGCTGTGGAAGGGAAGCTGTTCTCTGAGGAGGCAAGTGAGCCGTTGGTTATTTTCTGCATTTCAGGGACCATTTGTAACCCTGGACCACGGAAGTCGATGTCTAAACTGCTGTACATTCGCTTAGCACTCTTTGTGCCAGAGATGGTCTGGGCTTCTCTGGGGGCCGCATGGGTAGCAGATGGTGTCCAGTGTGACAGGACTGTTGTGAATGGCATCGTGGCAACCGTCGTCGTCAGGTGAGGTCTTCCATCTTCTCTTTCAGTTTTTTTCTCATCACAAATGCATTTGAGAGGCAGATGAACAAGCCTTTCTGAGGAACACGAGAGATAGTCCAGTGTCAGGCAGCTTCCTAGCGGAGTTAGAATCAGACTGAGTAACTCATGAGAACTTAGGGACGCTGGTTTGTATGTGAGAAATAATTCGTATTTCCTTATGTATTTGTTGATGTTTCATTTCTTTTTTTTTTTGGTACTGGAGATTTGACTCGACTCAGGGGCACTTGACCACTGAGCCACATCCCCAGCCCTATTTCGTGTTTTATGTAGAGACAGGGTCTCACTGGGTTGCTTAGCGCCTCGCCATTGCTGAGGCTGGCTTTGAACTCGCGATTCTCCTGTCTCAGCCTCCCTAAGTGCTGGGATTACAGGCTTGGGCCACCGCGCCCGGCTGATGTTTCATTTCTTACTAGTTCTCATTTTTCTGCATTCCCTCTCTTCTAAGAAAGAAGAATACAGATGACCAGAACTAAAAGTAGGATGAGAAGAAATAGAGTGTCAGGAATAGCATCAGGGAATAATGCTGTAGTAAGGTTTATAATAGGGTTTCATATATTCTAAGATGAAAATTTACAGATGATCTAATTCCTTATATTTTTTTCTATTTTTGGGGGGGGTTACTGAGGATTGAACTCAGGGGTACTCAACCGCTGAGTCACATCCCCAGCCCTATTTTGTGTTTTATTTAGAGACAGGGTCTCACCGAGTTGCTTAGTGCCTCGCTCTTGCTGAGGCTGGCTTTGAACTCGCGATTCTCCTGTCTCAGCCTCCCAACGTGCTGGGATTACAAGCCTGCGCCACAGTGCCCGTCTTCTGATTCCTTATTTTAATAAGAAAATGGGCTTGCACTGGTACTGCCTTTTCTCAGCCACACAGCCGGGGGGCAGCAGAGTCCACTCACAGAGATTGATCTTCCCAGCAGCAGTCCATGAACTCACAGGGCCATGCACGCTATGGGGCAACCTAGAAATACTTAAAACACATGAACAAAAGACCTATCAGGGTATCACACAATATGGAAATTCTTTTGGTTTTACTGAGAAGAACTCTGAGGCACTGAGTGGTAAGTGTAGTGTAGTGCTGGGAAGAACTGGTTCCAGCTGCTTCTGTGTCCATGCTGCAGCTCTGCCCACCAAACAGTTATGTTTCCTTTGTGGTCTTTATTTTTACCACTCTAATCTTCATGGGGCCTGGGTTAGCTATGGGTTCACGAGGAACTTTCTGGAAGAACTGAGTTGTTTACCTCAGCCAGGATCTGAGAGATCCATGTCCTCCTTGGGAAGGAGCGCCTCTGTAGAGATGCAGGGGCTGAGCTATCTGGAGGTGGGGCCCACCGTCACTGAGCCTTTTCCACTCTCTGTTTTGCAGTTGGATCATCATCGCTGCCACAGTGGTCACCATTATCATTGTCTTTGACCCACTGGGGGGGAAAATGGCCCCATATTCCTCGGCTGGTCCCAGTCACCTGGATAGTAATGATTCAAGCCAGTTACTTAATGGCCTCAAGACAGCAGCTACAAGCGTGTGGGAAACCAGAATCAAGTTCTTGTGCTGTTGCATTGGGAAAGACGACCATACTCGAGTTGCTTTTTCGAGTACGGCAGAGCTTTTCTCAACCTACTTTTCAGTAAGCTGAAGGGATATGGTTTGGTCTCTTTCTTCTGTTTCAGTAAATGCTTCTCTGTGAAGATGAGTGCACTGCATCTTGAGCTGAGCCCCCTAGTCGCATAAGTGGCTTTTGAGAACTTGGAACCTTTGGGCATGGGGATGGGGGCAGACACTATCTGGGATGAGCACTCTGGGGAGCCAGGCTTTTCCAGACCCTACCTCATTGGTCAGGTGCGTCCTTTCATTGACACCCATTCATTACATTGTTGAGGGTTTTTTTTCCAATACTGGGGATGGAACCTAGGACCTCACACATGCTAGGCAAGTGCTCTACCACTGAGCCCCAGCCCCAGCCCTTTTTATTTTATTTTAGAGGCAGGGTCTCACGGAGTTGCCAAGTCTAGCCTCGAACTTGTGATCCTTCTGCCTCAGTTTCCCGAGATAACAGGTGTGTGTCACTGTGTCCAGTTTACACGGTCAAGATCTTGAATTCTTTTTTGGAGGAACTAAATAGGGAAACTGTACATTTGGAGAATATTTTCTTCTTATATATTCTCTGTCCGGCTGACTATGCAGATACCCTGCATAGGCAGAGTCATGCATCCAGGACAGTACCTGTGATTTCTTACCACTTCATATCATGACAAAAATGATAGATTATTCTACTTTTGAAGGAAAGATTGAAATGTTGTAGTGCAAAAGGGTGTCATTCTAGAGCCTTCTACCGATTTGAAAATATTTGTTTTTCTTTCATATTCAAATATATTTGAATATTAGTATTTCTTTCATATTCAAATATATTCATATTTGTTTTTCTTTCATAAAGTGCGACTTTGTCTGTTTATGTAACGTTCTCTGATAAACTGCTGTTATTTTCTGTATTGAGACCCAGTATGGAGGAAGAGTGTTGACATCCTCCACACCTTCCTCTTTCTTGCTTCTCAGTGGTGCCCGACTTTGTACTGTTCAGGGATGGCCCCATAGCCTGACACCAGGCCACAGCAACCTCAAGGGGATTAGAGAAGGGTGTCCCCCTGAATGTTGAAGGAGTGCTTCAACCGGTCTTTAAGATATTTAGAAGGAGGAAAAAGAGAAGCTGGATATTCTCAGAGGATTTCTTATTCTGCATCATAGGCAGAACAGATAACTCAGAGGCCCAGTGACCAGTACAAAGTCCTTTCTTGTGTGCTAGAAGTGCCTGATGTTGGTGGAGGACTTCTGCTCCTCTATATCTGTCCTGAAGAAAAAGGGTAAAGGGTAAGGTCAGACTCCAGAGGACAGCTCTGTTGCTTTACTTGTTTGGGGTTTCTTTTAGGGCATGCTGTACCAGTAAGCACATATTCAGCGTCGTAAGTCTCTGCTGTAGACTGTGTTGTAAAGAAGCTTTCATAGCAACTTGAGAAATGATGGTATAAATTTGGTTTCAAATTGTGCACTAAAAAGGTGGAGGATTTACCCATTTATTCCCCAATTTTACAAAAGACCAGAAATAGTTAAGTCACTTGAAGTGAAAGTTTTAAAAAGATTAATCTAGTGGATTTGTCTGAGGACAAGATATGAAAAAATATTAAGCTCACATATAGAAAGAGTCCTGCAAGGAAAATGCTTTTTCAATGGCTTGTACGTATCACAGTATCTGTGTGTGTCCATATGTGCCTGTGAACGGTGTAAAACTGAATTTTAAGGAGTTACTAGGCAGTTCCCGCTGGGTGTTAATGACAGGCCGTTTTGATTTCCCACCTAGGACACAGATCTGGTGCCCAGCGACATCGCAGCAGGTCTAGCCCTTCTCCACCAGCAACAGGACAATGTCACCAACAGCCAGGAGCCTGGCGAGGTGATCAGCCACTCTCCAGGGGACTCCCAGGTAAGCCTGAATTTCTGTCAGATTGACAGTTTTGACATTCACAGTTCTCTGTTGATCTTCAAAGATACACAATTAGCCACAAGCAATTTCAATAGCAGTTGGACTATAATCTGATTTGTGGCTTCTGCTTGTACTTTATCACCTTTCTGGTAAGGCAGCTCCTCATCTGGAATTCAGGTAGTGGAAGCCCATTCTTGTCCTGTTCACCATCCATCATATTTTTAAGGCCGTCTATTTTAGGAAATTCACTGTTGGATTCTATGTGCCAGAAAAATTCCTTCTAGGGTGGGACTTGAGCCTGCTACCTAACTCCTGGGGTGTGCTGTCTTTCTTCTCTGGGCCTGAGGGGCAGCAATAGTTTATCTTTGCTTTATGGTGGTTTTCTGCTATAGTTTTTTTTTTTAAATATTTATTTTTTAGTTGTAGATGGACAGAATATCTTTATTTTATTTTTATATGGTACTGAGAATCGAACCCAGTGCCTCACACGTGCTAGGCACTGGGCCACAACCCCAGCCCCTGCCATAGATTTTTATGCTTTCAGAAGTGAAAACTGCAAACAGATTACACATTTCCCAGCTCCTTGCTGAAGCACCCAGTTCTTGGCAGTACCTCTTGCAGTGGTAGAACCTTGCTGATGCCTCTAGGCAGGAATCAGAAGAATCCTCAGTCTTTTTGATGTTAGCTCCCTGCATACTCCCTGCCTTTTTGGAGGATCCATCTAGTCTGTATTTAAGGATCAATTTTCCTGCAGAAGTTCTCTGAGAGTTTCAGTCAGTGAGGACAAAGCAGGAAGAATCAGGAATTGGAGTTCTCAGGTTTAAGATCTTAGTGTGTTCATCCTAAGTAATGAGTTCCTCTAAATGAAAGCCTTTTTCCCCTTCTCTTCCAGGAAGCTGATTTGGATGCAGAATTAGAAAATTGCCATCATTATATGCAGTTTGCAGCAGCTGCCTATGGGTGGCCTCTCTACATTTATAGAAACCCATTTACAGGACTGTGCAAGATTGGTGGTGACTGGTACGTTGGCTTGGGGTGAGGCTTCCATGTTCACATTTGTCCTTTAAGAAAAAAGTTCTATTTTGAAATCAAAAGCTATCAAGTTGGGGGCATGGTGGCACACACCTTAGAATCTCAGCTACTCAGGAGGTTGAGGCAAGAGGATTGTGAGTTCAAGGCCAGCCTAGGCAACTTAATGTAGACCCTGCCTCAAAGCATAAAAGGGAGGGCTGGAGATAAATCTTCATGGCAGAGCATCCATGGTGGGTTCAATCTCCAGTACAGAGGGGGAAGAGAAAGAAGAAGAAGAAAAAAACTTGCCAAAAAAAACAAAGACCAAAGACATCCCCTCAATCCTTTATCTGGAGTTGCCAGTTCTGACTCCTTTTATGAGAGCCTCTCTCCATAGGCATATTTCTTTTTTCCTGAACCATTTGAGATTTACTTATTACTCCATGCTTCTTTACTTCAGCTTGAATTTTCTAAGGACATTCTTTCACATACCTCTAATAAAATTGTAAAATAAAATTCAGGAACCTTATCACTGATTATTAACTAATTCGCGACATGTATTCACGTTCTTCCAGTAATATCAGTAATATCCCTCTCCACGGTTTTTCCTCCACCGGGGATGTTACTTTACACTGTGGTTGTCACAGCTCCCTTTTTTGTTGGCATGCTGGGGACAGAACCCAGGCCTCGTGCGGAAGGCAAGTGCTGTACCACTGAGCACCATCCGTAGCCCCTGGCTCTTCTCCGTAATCTCCCTCAGTTTGGAACAGCTCCTCAGTCATTCTCTTGTCTTTCACAATTTTGACATTTTGAAGAGGTGAGTGCGTATCTTTTGTAGAAGGGTCCTCTGTTTGCATTTATCTGATGGTTTCGTTGTGGTAGATCCAGGTTTTGGACTTTTGGCAGGGATCCTCTGTGAGGAGCTTTGTGTCTTTTCTAATATGTCCTGTTGGGAACACACAGTGCCGGTTGCCCCACTCCTGGCTCAGGTAACACTGATGGTTTGGTTCAGGTGGTGATGGCAGTTTCTGCCACAGACAGTGGTGCCTTCCTTCCATTTGAAACAAGAAGTCTCCTTTGGCAAGATACCTTGAGACCATTTAATATCTAATTCCTCTCCAAACTTCCACCCAGTATCTTTGGCATTCATTGATTCTTGTATGAATCAGTAATTTCTAGAATAATTGCAAAATTATGATTTTGCACCATTTCTGCTACATGAGTTGTCATTCTGCTATAAAGAAGTTTTCCTTTATTATTTATATACAGATTCTGACTTTATTCTGTGGGTTATGATTTATTACTAATCATTTTGTAATAAGTATAATATTTAATTTGGTGCTCAAAATGTCCCAGACTTGGTCCCATACACTCTCTTGTGTCCTTTGCTATGTATCCCATCACCCTTGGAGCACTTCCTAAGTTTCTGACATAAGATTCTCACCTCATATTCTTCTCTCCCTGGAATGGTTTCTGTGGGGCTCCCCTTCCTCTCGGTGTGGGCAGTCGTATTTAGAAACCAAGAGCTACGTGTTGTTGCATCCAACCTGCACCTCTCCCCAAGAAGTGCAGCCCAGACAGCTCTGCAGAAGCAGCAAAGTTTATTGAGGAAATAGGCACACAGGCCAATCAATTGGGGTCAGCTCTCCTTTCCTTCAGAGAGTGACCCCAAAGTGAGGGTTTCAGAGGTTATTATAGGGTGGGCTAGCTACATGACTTAGAACAACAGGATTTGGTCGATATTCAATCTATAGTTATTTACAGTTCAACCATGACAGTGCCTTCTATGTCCCCTTTCAGTTCCTGGAACTTCAGGTAACTGGCCAGGGGATCTGGCAGCCTGTGGTTTTGCCCCCCGCCCCCATCCGTGAGAAGCAAGCACAGCAAAGCATTTATCACAGAAGCACAAAGAGCAGTTTAGCAGATACATGCAGGCCTGAGCCAGAGTGACTCCATTTTGAGTTTGGATTTTACAGTGTGTCTGTCACTCCTGGTTGTTGTTGCTTCTGGGCCTTTTCACTGCACAGAGTTGGGGGAAAATAGCAATTTCATGCAGTTTAGCCTGATGTGTCTATTAAATTGTGAGTTTAGCTGAGCATGGTGGCACATATCTGTAATCCCAGTGATAAAGGGAACTGAGGCAGGAGAATCCTAGTTCAAGGCCAATCCCAGCAACTTAGCAAGACCCTATCTCAAAATAAAAAAGGTAAAGAACTGGGGATATGACTCAGTGGTAGAGTGTCCCTGGGTTCAGTCTCCAGTACCGCAAAATAAATAGATGAATGAATGAATATATGCATGCCATTCTCTGTTAGCCAGGTTGTCCTAGAAATTGTCAGCTTTAGTTCTCTTGTTTCCTGGGAAAATATGACAGTGACTATCAGTATTCCTGGTAAGGGTTCAAGTTGGCAAAGTAACCTCTTTGCCCTCTTTCTAGTTGCAGAAGCAGAACAACAGAATATGACTTGGTTGGAGGTGATCAGCTCAACTGCCATTTTGGCTCCATCCTGCAAACGACAGGGCTACAATACAGGGACTTCATTCACATAAGCTTTCATGACAAGGTGCAGTATCAAACTGTGGCTCTTAACTAATTTTGGGTCCTAGAGTCCTTTGATATTCCAATGGGAATTAGGAATTATCCTTTATGTAATCCAGACACACACACACACACACACACACACACTCTCTCTCTCTCACCCCAAATCTTGTGTACTGTTTCAGGAGTTCAGAGACCCCCTTGAAGCTCACACAGGTCCATGGATCCAGGTTTAACAAAAGGTAGAACAACCAGGGCTCAACAGAGATACCATGCTGTTTCACCTGACTTTAGTAGGTGACAGGGTAGTTCAGCCTGAGAAACTGGTGGCTAGCACCTGTGGTCCTGGCCTCCAAGGATGGCCTGAACAGC
>CM053415.1:9545796-9564176 GCA_028644305.1 Xerus rutilus | reverse complement strand
ATCTGTAGTGCCATTGAGCATATCTGTCTCACTTAGGTTGTTTGTAGTTCCTTGAAAATGGTACCTAAGGATTTGATCAGATTTGGGGTGCACTTTCTGTCCATATGACACCATAGAGGGTGTGTACTTCTGTTGCTTTGCCCCAGCAGCTGCACGGTGTCTACTTGTCTCCCTTGATGTTAGCCCTAATGATCATGACTGAGATGTGGCTTTTACTGGAGGTTGTAAAATGGTGATGGCCTACTTAGGTCATTCCTTCTATATTAATTAGTTGAAAATTAACTATAACTATTGCTTGCTTTGAGGTACATAGTTCATATAGGAAATTCAAGAGAGACGCATAAATGCTGGGATGTTTCCTCCTAGCACTGTTGGGAAGCAGTCCCTGGCAACATTAACTCCTTAGCCTGTCAACAGTATGAGCTGTCCTGGCCGTGACCACAGGGAGTGCCTTCATATAGGTTTCTCCAGCCTTTGACACAGCCCCAATTTTCTGCTAGTTTTCTGGCTTTCTGATAAAACAAAATTTTCTCAAGTCTTGGGCTTGAAATGGCCTTAAGTTTTTTTCTCTGTTCATATCTGGAATCAACCATACTCTAAGGAGTATCAGTTCCTATTGTGAGAAATAGGACTTAAGACTACAATGTGGGCACTGGGGCGCTCATTACCACAGGGTCAGTTGTAGTTCCTTTCAGCAGAAAGAGGCAGGAAGTGGTTTTGTTCAAACTCTGCTCCCCATGTGTGTAGATACACAGATCAAGGGTTCAGAATAGTAATACTAATGTAACCTCCTGTAGTGTGAGTACTAGAAGTAGCTCAAGAGTTCTTTGCAGTTTGTTTGTTCATAGGATCTCTTCCTGCTGGTGATATACAACCAAATTATAGTTGTTTAAAGTCACTTGAAATAACTGGTTCATGTATCTCATCTGGCTTTTGATTTTAGAGATTACTTGTGTTATTTGATTATTTTCTAAGTATGTTAATTAAATTATGTGAATAAAATATGAGCATAGCTCCAAAGACAACCCAACAAAGCAAATACATTCAGAGAAATTTAGTTTTCATCTCGTTCTCTCAAAAATGTCCTTTCTTGCTGGGCATGGTAGCATATACCTGTAATCCCAGCACTTTGGGAGGCTAAGACAGGAGAATCACGAGTTCAAAGCCAGCCTCAGCAATGGGGAGGCACCAAGCAACTCAGTGAGACCCTGTCTCTACATAAAACACACAATAGGGATAGGGGTGTGGCTCAGTGGTCAAGTACCCGGTACCTCCCCGCCCAAATGTCCTTTCTTCCATTCCAGAAGTAACCATGTCCAATCATTTTTAAATTTTCATTATCGGGCTGGGATTGTAGCTCAGCGGTACAGCGCTTGCCTCACATGCGTGAGGTCCTGGGTTCGATCCTCAGCACCACATACAAACTCATAAAATAAAGACATTGTGTCCATCTACAACTAAAAAAAAAAAAAATTAAGAAAAAAAAAAGAATGTTAAAAAAAATTTTTTCATTATCATCATATGTATTTGTAGTCTTCTTTTTAATTATATCAAGCATATCTTCTTCAGCTTTCTTTTTATTAATTTATGTGGCCCTAGGGATCAAACCCAGTGCCTCACATGTGCTAGGAAAGCACTCTACCACTGAGCTACAATCCCAGCCCTCTTCTCTTCTTCTTTTTTTTTTTTTTTTTTAAACATTTTTTTTAATTATAGGTGGACACAATGTCTTTATTTTATTGCTTTGTATGTGGTGCCGAGGATCGAACCCAGGGCCTCACGCATGCGAGGCAAGCGCTCTACCGCTGCGCTACAATCCCAGCCCTCTTCTCTTCTTAAAAGCAGTTTATTATACCTGGTCTTTGCCTTGTTTTTATTCCTTTGAACTTCAACAGTATATCTTACGCATACCATAACAGTACACAGAACCCTGTCTCACAGCAGTAGAGGATTTGTGTGGACAGTTACGGGCTGGACCCAGTTCTTTGTGGACAGATATTTGAGTGGTGTCCAGCCTCTGCTCTTCAGGTAGCACCACAATGAATGGCTTTTTGCCTCTGTCTTCTTACATTCTTGCCAGTGTATTTTAGGTAGCTCCTGCTAGAGGGGTGGCAGGGCCAAAGAGTAACACTTGGTCTGCTCTTGGATCCAGTTCGATGGCTTTGCTGTGGAGTCTCTATTGAATGTCTTTTGTTAAAGAAGTGAAATAGCTGATCTGGCTGAAGCCTCGAGCTATTTCTCCTCCCTTCTGGAGGACACAGAACAGCTATGCTAACCTTCCACTGACCTGGCAGTATTGCTTGATTCTCTCTGAAATTGCAGAAGACTGATTTAGCGTCTCTTGTTTGAAATTTCAGCAAATCTCTTTACGAGTATTCCAAGGATTTCATTGTGTCTCTTGTCCTGGGAAAGGATGTGATTCCCAGGTCAGTGTACTGGATGGCTGGTCAGTGGGTTGGGGCAGTTGAAATACTGAGTACTGAGCCTCAATCTCATCTTTTGCTAAACAGGTTAAGTGTGACCAACTTGGAAGATCTGAAGAAAAGGATCTTGCGAGTGATTGCTCACTGTAATAAGCCTAAGGTAATCTGGGCACCAGTGCTGAGACAGTCTGCAAGGAGGGGTCATATGGAGCTGAGGAGCTGTCTGAATTCATAGCCTTGGGGAGGGCACTTTATGCTGTTGCTTCAAGTTCTCCTACTGCCCTCTGAACAGATTTTCGTCTAGGACCCTGTGATACCTAAGAAAGCAAATGGCTAACGCAAGTACACAAAGTGCCAAGTTAATACCGTAACAGAATAATCCTGTTCTAGTTAAGTGATTTGCCTTCTGCCAGACTTCTAGGCCTGTTTTGTGACTCTTCTGGGGCTTTTGATTATATTGTCCCTGGCTTAGAAAATAACGCTGCTAAATTAGATTTTAAGAAGTACTATACTAGGATATCCACATTGTGGATATTATGTAGTTGTAAAAACAGTGATAGAGACTGGGAGTGTAGAGCACTTCCGTAGCATGTATTAAGCCCTGGGTTTGATACTTAGCACTGCAAAAACAAGCACATGTCTGTAATCTCAGCATCTCAGAAGGTTGAGGCAGGAGGATTGCAAGTTTGAGGCCAGCCTAGGCAACTCAGACTCTGTCTCAAAATTAATAAAAAGGGCTGGGGATGTAGCTCAATGGTAGAGTGCCCCTGGATTCAGTCCCTAGTAGGGCAATAAATAAATAAATTTTAGAGAGGAGAACATGAGATATGAGCAGAAGGAAGGGACAAGGAGGTATTTATAAACCATGTATAGTTGGGTTTTGGCACAAATTTTGAAAAATATATACCAAATTCCAAAATGTGATCTTATTTCAATAATAGAATTGCAGACAATCATTTTTCTTTTTTTTTTTTTTTTTGATGGCAGAAATTAAGTCGTTTTTCAGTAGCCAAAGAATGGAGAAGAGGGAGATTTGCCCACAAATCAGCTTCTCCACTTAACAGGGTGGCAGGGTTACAGATAAAGATAGGATTAATGATGGAGAGAGATGGGCTAATAAAGGAGAGGAATACACATCTTTTCTGAGATTAGGTAGAGATCTTCCAGAAACTCAGGTGTCATCTCTTTTTGTTCCTTATATGGTCTGGTATTTCCGGTCATAGCAGCTGGTATGTGTCTTTAGCCTTAAAAGTAGGGAGGAGACAGACAGACACACAGACAGTAGGCAAGTTCAGGTCAAGTCTACCTTACGGTTCTGGACAAAACAGTTCTCAAATGATCAACACGTCTACACACACAGCTGGGTAGAATCTGACCCAAAAGTTAAGGCAGCGAAGGAGACAGACACAACATGAAGGCAGAGATGCCAAGTGTTTCATCCCATTCCAGTCACCCATTTGATTCCTACAGGCCCAAGTGAAGAGTCAGTTTTCCCAGCAAAAGTATCCTCAAGTGCCTGAAGAAAAGCTGAGGCAACCGTTACCATCAGAGCCACACGGCAGCGGTGTCTTCACTTCTTAACTTCAACTTGTTTTGGTGTTTGTTGCTAATCAGGGGAAAAAAACTAAATTTTCCTCTTACCAGCTACCCCCTCCACATTTCCTAGAAGGTAGTTTCTAAAGGCTGGGGGTGTAGCTCAGTAGAAGAGCACATGCAAGGCCCTGATTTCAATCTTCAGCTCCCTACAACCCTGAGAAAGAGAAGGGGAGAGGGAAAAAACTAGTATCTAATAACTTTAAGGGTAGGGTAAAACTAATTTGCAAAATTCCTTGAAAAGAATTAAGGCAAGGGAGCCGGGCGCGGTGTAATCCCAGCACTTAGGGAGGCTGAGACAGGAGAATCACGAGTTCAAAACCAGCCTCAGCAATGGCGAGGCACTAAGCTACTCAGTGAGACCCTGTCTCTACATAAAATACAAAATAGGGATGGGGATGTGGCTCAGTGGTCGAGTGCCCCTGAGTTCAATCCCCAGTACCAAAAAAAAAAAAAAAAAAAAGAAGGCAAGGGCCTAGGGTTATGGCGCAGTGGTAGCGTGCTCGCCTAGCATGCATGACCTCAGCACCACATAAAAATAAAATAAAGACATTCTGTCCACCTACGACTAAAAAAATAAATAAATATTTAAAAAAAAAAAAAAATTAAGGCAAAAGGCCCTAGCCATCTCCAGCACCACACACACAAAAAAGGTAATTTTTAATCAAAGTATGCATCATTTAGTTTTTAAATATTGCTACAAGTGTGTTGGCTTCATCACCCAAGAGGCACCCAACACTCATTACCTGTGGTTGAATGAGAGGACTTCCTGAACCCTGAGGGATGCTGCCACCTAGCAGTCCTGTGAGGTCCCTCTGGTAAGGGGGTAAATCCTCAGAGGACCACGTTTTGTCTTGTTTCTCGCCCTCAGTACAAGATCTTGCTGCAAGGCTGCTGGTACGAACTGTTTGGAGGGAACCCTGATAACTTTCCAACTGAACTGGACGGGGGTGACCAGGGAGACCTGACACAGCCTCTTCTGGGGGAGCAGAGTCTGCTGACACACTGGTCCCCAGCATACAGCTTCTCCAGCGACTCCCCACTCGACTCCCCACCCAAGTACCCCCCTCTCTACCCTCCTGGCAGGATCATCCACCTGGAGGAAGAGGGCACCTCAGGGAGGTGAGTGTGATGATGTGCGGGTCTGTGCATCCCTCACCAGGGAGAGAGAGCATGTGCTGGAGACCAAACTCAAGGGACGCTCACTAGTTGATTTTCCTTTCTGTTTAAGGTTTGGCTGCTGGGCCGCTGCTCGATATAGGGCAAGGTGGTCACATGAAGCAGAATTCAGCAAAATACTCATAGGTCCAAAGATGCTGACAGACCACATGCCAGACATCCTGATGAGAGCCTTGGACAGCATGGTGGCCGACAGAGCAGCCTGTCTCTCCTGTCCAGGACGAGGGGTCTCTAACACGGATGTGGTGTAATCAGGTGTACTGGAAATGGCCCCCAACAATGGACTCACATCTTAGTTCTTAAACCACCTTCATGTGCAAATAACTTCCATGATGCCAGTACACTGGATGTGCACTGACAGGAATCTGATGAGCTTCGAGGTGATTGAACAGCCTGTGAGAACTGTTTTTGATCATAGTAGTGGGATCAGGAGCCAGGGGAAGAGTGCCAAGACTACGGGACTCCCAAGATAGCAATGTGAAGAAGCAGCTCCCCGACCCACTGCCACCTAGAACTGCCCCAGAAGGACAGGAATCCAACAGCATTTGAAGACTAAATGGACTGTAGCCTTCCCCCTCAGGGTCTTGTCCTGCCACCACGTAAGTGAGTCTGAACTTGGATGACAGGTGTATAGTTTATTTTTCCATATCTCAGGGTACCAAGGGCATCCCTGAGCTCCATCTTCCAATGAAGACAAGAGCCAGGTGAGGAGGTAAGCAAAGGCCACACTCCTGCTCCCTCAGCCTCTCACTCTCGCCGCTGTTTATACCGCTTGGGTGTTTAAATAACAAAAGTTGATTGTTTGATTCTTCATGTATTATATTGGCTCTAAGGCCAGCCAGTGGGTTCAGAAGTTTAAAAAATAAAGTATTTATACAACATGAGTAGTATTTCCAGGTAGGTTCACTTAGTGAGTTGTTTTACAGCAATCATGTTTTAAGTATTGGCTTTTTCTGCCTCATGTGAACAACAAAAACCTTTTACATTTTCTAGGCATTCTGGCTAAATATTGAAGACTGCACAAGCATCCAATTTCATCCACCAGACACCCAAGTTAAAATGATAGTTGAGGAATTTCTCTGAAAAGCATAAACCCACAAGGATGGGGAAAAGAGACAAGAACCACTGATTGGCTCAAAAATGATACCCATCCAAGCATGGTGGTGCATGCCTGTAATCCCAGTGGCTCAAGAGGCTAAGGCAGGAGGATTGCGAGTTCAAATCCAGCCTCAGCAACTTAATGGTCAGACTCTGTCTCTAAATAAAATATAAAAAAGGGCTGGGGATGTGGCCCAGAGGTTAAGTGCCCCTGGGTTCAGTCCATAGTACCAAAAAAAAAAATCCCAATAGGAAAGATGAGCTAACTGGCTCACCACCCAGGTTCCTAGGAACTAAACTGAGCAGATGTGAAGAACAGCCAAGTCCAAGGGGTTTTCTGAGAAGCTGGAAAGATCTGGCCCTTTGCTCTCAAGCAGAGGGTGGGGTCTGGGCACTAGCAATTGAGGAAAGGGAATGATCTTCCTCAGCTTTTCTCAATCTACTCCCTGTACATTGAGGGAGAATGCACCAGAGAAATCTGACCTCTGGAGAGCTCGGCTCAGGGAGGCCCCTAGCTGTCTCAGCCTTATAAGTTTAGGGAAACCCACAAAGGGCCATTTTAAAACTTAAAGTTTACCTGGGTTCAATCCCCCGGATAGGGGAAAGGGAAAAATGCCGTAAGAGTACCCCACCGCTACCAGGTTTGCCTCAAAACGCAGTTCCTGCACTTCCTAGGGGTAGGTCGTAAGAACTGACCTGCTGCCGTACTGAAACCAAGTGCTCCCTTCCCAACATGACCTTAAACACAAGCCAAGATCACCAGACACTTGAACAAGAACAGAAGTGGCAAAGACAATACACAGGCAGAAGCTCCAAACAACCCCGAGCTGAAGCTGGGGATACAGTGCTGCCATCACAAAACGGACCCAAGGAGGCCAACAGTGAATAAAGAACATCTGAAAACTGAAAGCATGAGAGAAAAGAAACCATTCCATTTGAGTCCAATATAATAGTTCTATAAAGATCAGAAAACATAAGGACCTGCATTTCCAGATGGGAAGTCCACTAAGCACAGAGCACAGTGGATGAAAGTAGAACATTAGGACATGGAAAACAAGGAAAATCTCACAAAGTTCATAACTAAGTAAATGTATGCCCTATCTACTAGAAACAGCCGAGGAAACAATGAAAGAACTGCCTTCAAAAATCTGAAGTTATTACCAATCTAAAATTTTAGAATAGGCCATGAGTATCACAGTAGAATGGCTATTTTCAAAGATGCAAAGGCTCAAAAATACATAGTTCCCCCCACATTCATTCTCAGGAATTTCTTGGAGAAGCTATTCATCAGGATGAATGAAATAAGAGTAACAACGAGGTGAAGGTCAAATGATTTTGAGACTTAGGAAAATGAAAATTGATAGAACATCAGTACACCTTAAGAAACTCAGACAACAGATGGATGCTCACTGTTGAACTTTTAATAACTACACAGGAGCCAGGCATGGTAGTGCACACCTGTGATCCCAGTAGCTTGGGAGGCCAAGGAAGGGAAATCATGAGTTCGAAGCCAGACTCAGCAACAGCGAGGCACTAAGCAACTCAGACCCTGTCTCTAGATAAAATACAAAATAGGGCTGGGGATGTGGCTCATTACCTGAGTTCAATCCCCAGTGCCCACCTCCCACCCACCCCCCAGCAAAAAAAAGTACATAGAAAACCAAATTGAGCATTATCCCAAAGGAAACCAAAAGTGCAGGAAGGGAAGGGAAACAAAGAAAGGCAAAGTTACTACAAGGGATAAATAGTTTATATAGCAATAACCACATAGATGCTAAAAACTCAGTATTTCAAGAATGGGAAAGGGGTTTAAAGAGGAGGGTTACAGTTAGGAAGGAAAGCTTCATATCTTTCACCATGGGAACATCAACACTAATGGCAGTATCTGAAAATTAAACAAATAAACATAAATTTAGATGTAAATACAAAATTTAAACTGGTTGAACATTTGCAAATGGGACTGTAGGTTCAATCCTCAGCACTGTAAAAATAAACTGGAGTGTTGCCTCTGGAGGACATCAAGGGAATAAGAGACTACTGTTCTTTTAACTTTTAAGAACTTTTATCTTTTTAAACTGCTTGTTTACCTTTGGTTTAGAAAAAATGGAAACTGAAGAATGTAAGATTTCTCAAGGAAAACTGATTCTAACATCAACTTTTTATGTATGTTTGGGACATCATGGGTTGAGGTGATGTAGTCCACCCTACCAAGCTCTCAACACTGGTATCTTTGGCCCTGGCTCTGGCCTAGGACACATGCACATGCGCCCCAGAGTGCGTATCTCCACATGGGCAGCTTGCAACAATTCAACAGGCCCAAACATGAACCCCACTCCCCACCCCACGCTGTATGGTTCAGCTGTGGACTCGCCCACTTTTCCCCTGCAGGTGGCACTCCCCCTTTGTTCCTTCAGTGTGAAAATGAAAACCTCTAACACAACCCAGGATTGTAAAGCGAGGCAAACACACACTAGCAGCTTGTTCATCAAGTTCTTAAAAATTCAAGTATTACCAGTCATATGATTCAAGAATTTATTAAGTCATACATGCAAAACATACTGCTAATTGCATTAGCAAAAGATCAATGTAAAAACACTCCACAATTCTGCAACTGTCAATTTAAAAAATTTTGTTCTAGTGGTTGAAAGGTCCAACATTGTATTCTTGCCAGTGAGTTAAGTTGTACAGAACATTGTTAGCACTAGCACAGTTTACAGAACCTCACAGACCCAAAGGAACATCATTAGGCAAAGCCACAACAGGAAGCGTGTGTCCGTGTGTGTGTGTGAGGTAAACAGGGTCAGTATTAGTCACATGACAGTGTTGGTAATCTGGCAAGACAGTGATGTTAAGAAGGTTCATAGTTGAAGAATATCTAAAATATTTTAAAAACTGTAAAGCTGCAACACATGATTTTTACACCTAGTTACTAGAAAACTAAGGAAAGCACTTATTAGCTTTGAATAAAGTAACATGAAAACAGGAACGCACTTTTACTAAACTACAAAAAAACTAATGCATCAGAAAGATTTATAGTACAAGGAGGCATATTGCTCATTAAGAAGGGGTTCTATAAGAAAAGCACTTACTAAGTTAGCAACTATGGGAATGGCCAGTTCAAAGGTGAATTAAATGCCCAATTCTGGGAGGGATGGCAAGTATAGGAAAATGGAAAAGCTTAAGAAAAGACACTTAATACCGACCTTTCTTCATCTACTGCATTTGACAGAAATTAACCTTTAAAAATCTTTACCCGTGACACTTTTATTCAGTTGAATTATTCCGTGTACAATGTAGTGTAAGTTAATCTCCACTTCATATTTAGTCAAAATACTGTCTTCATCCTTTGATCATGTCGTGTTTCACACACCACCCAGCACACCCACGACTAGGAACAGAATACTTCATTAGAGGAAACAAGTGAATGAGTTCTGTTCAAAGTCTCTGCAAAAGCTAGTCAACTGATTAAAAAAAAAACAAAAACAAAACTATGAAATCAGAAACTTGTCCAAAGAGTTGAGTTATACTCATTTCATTATGACATACAGTACAGTTACGTGATGAACATGGGCTGATAAGTTACTGATGCGTTAAACGGCAACATTTCATTAAGGAGGCTGTGCTGCTTCACACGATCTGAAACTACTCGGGAAAGCATCTGCACCTCCTTACTTCAGAAGTGCAGTCTTCTTAGACAAGGGTCTCCCAACAGTTCAGTGCTCAGTGTTCTCAGCACAACAACACAACTTAGTTCAGAAGGTATTTTGGCAACTCTTAATCTGAGCAAGAATAGGGGTTTTTGAAAAATAAGGCTTTAAGAAGGCTTGTCATTTTAGGGCTAAATTTTAATAGAACGTGAGTTTGAACTCATACACTTAAACCCTTAAAATTACTGATTGGTTCAAATGGTTTTATGGAAAAATTAATCTGTAACAAAAACTTGGCATTGAGTGCGAAGGCTCCACCGTTTTTGAGCAAAGCATACAAAGGTTCCAAGGGGTGGGACCAAGAACGAGGGACTCGGACATTTACAACAGCAGGCATTTTCTCTTCCTCTTCTTGACGGGGGGTGGGCAGAGAACTGCTCGGATAGCTTCATCAAACACTGTCTTGAGGCCTCGCTGTGTGAGTGCTGAGCACTCCAGGTATTTTACAGCACCTATGAGACACAGCCACACAGCAATGTACACTCAGCATGACACAACACGACACAACTCTCCTGATCAGAACAGCAGCAACAGGCTGCTCCCCTGAAAACCCGCATCTTCTGCTGGTGTGACATGGCACTAAGGAGCCAATTCCTAACCCCTCTTCCACCTCCCAAGTGCTAACACTAAGGCCCAGTATTACTTAAGGTTCCCCAAAAGTAAGCCAGGCCCCAAGCAGGAAAAATACCCACTCTCCACTTCCCCAGATTGAACTCTAGCCTCATCACTAGAGTAAAAGACATGCAAAGCAGACACAAAAATGCAGGATTTCATACCAATCTCCTTAGCCATGGCTAACCCTTGTGGATAGGTGATGGGAGTCAGCTTCTTCTCCTTCAGTTTCTCAATTGTGTCTTTATCATCCCTAAGATCAAGTTTTGTTCCCACTAGGATGATAGGAGTATTGGGACAATGGTGTCGCACTTCCGGATACCACTAGATGTGAAAAGAGCAAAGTCTGTACCATTCCCCTCCAGAGATGTCCTTGACCTAAAATACAGCAGGTGCCAAACTGTGCCAACCACCCCACTTTAGGTGCTACCTGTCCTGCAGAGCCTTCGTGCCCTTCACACCTTCACCTCAGCCTTAAAGAACTGTAAGAAACATCCTAGCAAACCAGGACCACTGGGATTAAGGAAAGAATTGGAGGAAATCACTTTGTTTTGGGGAAAACATATCTAACTCTTAGGATCATCTCACAAAATTCATCATTTATTCAGGGGTAAGCATACACAAACTACCTAGTAAAATACTCTGGCTTTGCCACCACTGGCCCCCTGAAAATGTCCCTGAGGAACACCACTTTCTGAATGAGACCTAAACCTTTAGAAATCTATACTCTAGAACCATTGCTTAAAAACTAATTAGGTTCCCCAGTAGTAAAATCACTAAGACCTATTTAAATAATTAAAAATCCTAGCACTAAATGATTTTTTATTTTTTTATTGTTCCTTCCAATATTTAAAAGAAATGAGCATTAAGCCAGGCATGATGCATGCCTATAATCCCAGCTGCTCAGGAGACTGAAGCATGAGGATCACAAGTTCGAGGCTAGTCTTAGCAACTTAAAAAATTAAAAAACTAAAGGGCTAGGGAGGTAGTTTAGTACTAAGGCACTCCTGGATTCAATCCTCAGTACCAAAAGAAAAAAAATTAAAACAAAATCCTACTTACCTTTGCACGGACATTTTCAAATGATGCAGGACTCACAAGGGAAAAGCAAATTAAGAAAACATCCTATAAAAAGGAAACAGGATAGCATTCAGAAAACAATCTTAAAATTAGGAAGGTGATTTGCTTTCTAAAAGCTGCTGGGAATGAGTCATTGGGTGTGGTGCTTACTGGTACCAGCAGCTGATGTCAGAGGCCGGTCCCGCCACTCACCCCTCCAGTCTGTCAGTTGGCTCCCAAACCAGAACCAGCACATCAAGCAACCAGTGAATTTTAAGAAAGGAAGGGGGAAAGAAAATGCTGAAAGCTGTTGGAGGCTGGGGAAGCATCAAATCAAACCCCAGAGGGGAGGGGGCCCTCTCTTCCCTAACTCTCAATTGGAAACCGAATTTCTCTGTAATAAACAGACAAAAAAGTAGGTTGGTGCTCTTCCAGCACTTCCGTAAAACATGATCTCTGTTTCCCAAAAGCAGAGTCAATTTTAAAAACAGTATGTTTTTCATTAAGTACAAACATTTTTAGATTACCACTGAGTTCCAATTAAACTGCTGTCACAGTCCCTGGCCACAAAATAGGGGCTTGAATATTTGCTGTCCCCATGCTTCCCTCTCCAAGAAAGGGTAGTTTAGTGTGGAAGTAGCACCTTCCTGGCTGAGAACCACCTGGATACTGTCACAGACTCTCAAGCACAACCAGGGCCTCTAGAGAATTTGCCCCCAGGACAGCTGTTGCTAAACAGAGATGCAAAGGTAAAGCAGTGCAGAATAAATACTTGGAGAGAATTTCTGGTTAAACAAAATATTTGACTTTTTCTTCCCATCTAGTTTTGTACATAAAGTAAAAATTCAAATATTTACCTGTATAAAAAATGCCCAAAAGTTTCTAAAATGCTAGGTTTATAAAACACATCCCTAGAAAAAGGCAATTATGCTGCTTTGTGAAATGCACACAATTCCCAAGCTAGCACTTTAAACCATCCAGCTGGTTATCTTGTACCTGAAAAGGAAAGAAACATCCCATACAACAGCTTTTTTATGAATAACATTCTTCAAACACTGGCTCATGCACAAGCTTGTCAAAGAATCACCAGGGCATCCCAGCATCCAAGTTGATTGCAACCATCTCAAAGCATGAGTAGGTTAGCTCACCAGTGCCACACAGCCACCCAGACAGCCCACCACACAGGACACCACAGCAAAGAGAAAATGCTCTGACAGCGAGGTTAGTCCTGCCCAAGCTCAACACAAAGCCACCCCTCTGAGCTCCCAGCTGGATTCTCCACACCTCCACCTCCAACCGGCCCAAAAGGGACCGTCTCTCAAGAACCCTTCCTTTCACTTGGAAGGAGGGAAGCAAGCAGTTCACACGCTGCTTCAGTCAAGCTGGTAGGTAACCTATCACGCTCCAATGAAAGCTTTTTTCATCAAGCAAAACCCCACCTTGAGTGAATTACATACAAAACACTCAAGGAACTTAAGGTTCAATAAGAATTCCTAGGAAAACTAAGTGAAATGAGAGAAAAGATAAAGCTTGAGACTTAAGTCGATTGAAAGTCTTACATACGGCAATCGGCTTGTCTTTGCCCCTGGACGTTATATCCTTACCATACGTGTCTCCAACCTAGTAATGCATGAGAACTTTGTTTGAGTTCAGTACAAACTGAAGAAAATTTTTTTAAAAAGAAAAATCAATGTAACCTGTTATTTATTCTTTATCAGAATTTCATCTCAACCCTCATGAGGGATCCAAAAGCATATAATGACCTAAGATATCTTTGATGCCAAATGCCACTGAATCATTCAATGAAACCTGGTAAAAGGAGGTGTCCATCTATTCAGTTCAACAATAGCCAAGACAGACAAAACAACTGGGGTACAACAAAGGTGTTCCTTCTACTGTGGAGCACACGCCAGAATTTAACACATTCTCATGCAGCTGGAAATGTTATCAAGTGTCCCTTAACATAAAGGCCTGCTCATGTGCTGTCACTAGCATATGAGCAACAGACACTTCTTCAAAGAGGTCCATGCAAGTTCTTACAGACAAGCCTTGCTGAAGCCTGAGCATACAGAAAAGGCACCAGCCTGTGAAACATGCCTGTAAACCAGACTTGAGGGATTTCCCGGGACACAGCCAGAGCTGAAAGCTGACAATTCTAACACTGTCTGAACACTTAAAGCTCCCTGCGCAGAGCTGTGTTCCTGTCTTCTCCCTAGTTCTGAGTGTAGTTTGGATTTAGATTTGTATTACTGAAATTAACAGTGTGGTTCAGAATAAGACTTTTCAATTCCAGGTCCCACCGTGGATCTGGTGAGGTTGCTCCTTAAAGACAAATTTTAGAAGTTAACATTTCCAGTGTTTATCACAATGCTTTCAATTCATTTCTCTCCGCCAAGTAAAAATCAACAGACTGACTCTTCCAACATAGAACCCTGAGGATTCTTCTAAGGGCAAACAAGAATTATTTTGATTTCATCTCACTCAAGCTTCTCTGATTTATAATTCAAAGATGATATTTGTTTCCCTAACTCTCCCAGTTTAATGTTTGGGCTGTTTTTAAAGATTTGTCCTCAGAAGGAGCTGATATGGGGCCAAATATTCATTGTGATACACACTGAGATCAGTCACCAAAAAAAAACAGACTCAAGATACCATCTAATCGCATTTGCTGTCCCCTTTTCATTTTTTTAAGAACATCTTTTTTGATGGATAAGGGACATGCACAACAGGAGCCAAGCAGATCCAGTTCCCTTCCTATGTGAACACTGCACCATCTGCCTGTTCCTTCCTTGTTGCTTTTTCTTCCCCCGGCCTAAAAATATAGCTTTCAGAAAACATAGCTGGTGCTTCTGACACGTACTTTCTACCATCAATTCCTCCCAACTCTGCTTTCCTAACACCATGGCATGGAGGTTCTGCTGGTCAACCCTGACTAGGATCTCTAATCTTCCCTGTCCTTGTAACCCACAGCAAGCACTTCTCAGGAACACCTGTCTCTTTCAGGGTCTCTCACTTTTCTTCCGCACAAGCCACTTGGGTGTTAGAACACCTCTAGTCACTGGCCTGTCTTCCTGTAGACTTCAACACTACTACTTTCCTCAGATCACCAGGATGTTTCTAACTATACCAGATGCCCAACATAACATGCCTTTTAAGAAAGTGGCAAGTTGGGGCTGGGATTGTAGCTCAGCGGTAGAGCGCTTGCCTCGCATGCGTGAGGCCCTGGGTTTGATCCTCAGCACCACATACAAAGCAATAAAATAAAGACATTGTGTCCATCTACAACTAAAAAAAAATATTAAAAAAAAAAAAAAAAAAAGTGGCAAGTCTTCCATGTCTTTATTAGTCTCCTATCATAAGCCACTTCCTTCCTCACTGGTCAAATGTACAGACAGAGCAATTCCACCTGCTGCTATTCTTGCCTATCTGCAGTACAGTCCACACCAACAGGCCTGCTCTTGGTAGACTGCGACTGGGCAGACACCTGCATGGCTCCAATCTCACTACTCCAAAAGCAGTATTGTTCCTTTCATTTTTTAAAAAATATTTTTCAGTTGTAGATGGACACAATATCTTTATTTTTATGTGGTGCTGAGGATCGAACCCAGTGCCTCACGCATGTGAGGCAAGCACTCTACCACTGAACTACAATCCCAGCCCCTCATTTTATTTTTTCACAAATGTTTCCTACCTGTATTTTATTGTCAGGCTTGGAATTCTGCCCAACCCCCGATATAGTACTGGGAATTGAGCCTATGGGTGCTTTATCAATGAGCTGCATCCCCAACCTTTTATTATTTTTAGAGACAGGGGCTCACTAAATTGCCCGAACTGGCCTTGAACTTGCAATCCTCCTGCCTCAGCCTCCTGATTAGCTGGGATTACAGGTGTGCGACACTGTGCCCAGTGGAAATTTTTCTTTTTATTAATCCAGGCATTCTATGCATAGCAAAAGGACCAGGATATATACACATGACAGAGAAAAGGCAGAGCTAAACATACTGGACTTGTGTCATCAGTGAGGAACCTCTAAAAAAAACAAGCTCTGGGAAAAAAACAAGCTCTGGAAAAAGAAAAACAGCCCAACACCTGGGAAGTAGCCTGGTGCCAACAGCTTCATCACAGTGGGCCTGTTAAATGTAACAACTTCTCAGAACACCAATATCAGACAAGACCTTATGTGACTACATTGGAATGAGACTACAAGTAAAGAAAAAGTAAAAGACAACCTTATGATTTTGTCTAAGTGCAGACAAATCTAAGACTCAATAAAAACTATAAAACTGCTACACATCCACCTCTCCTAATAAATGAGTTAACTACTTCTATCAATCATAGCTTTAGTTTTGTTTCATTCCCCCACCTACTAGATAAGATTAAAATACACCAATGCAGAATCACCCTGCCTCCTGACAGTATTCATCCACAAACAACTCCTCCCCTTTTGAGCCCTACCACTCTGCCAATCATACAGCACAAGAGCAAATCTCATCCTACAGTTCCCAATACGTCTCTTTCATGGCAAAAACAAACCCAATTCTGCTTAACTCTAAGAGTGTTCTTAGTGACTTATGGCTGGAGGACACTGACCCAACTAAAGAAGGCTGATGCCTTTTGAAAATCAAAATTTCCCAGCTAAACCAGATGTGGTGATACACACCTATAATCCCAGCAGCTTGGGAAGCTGAGGCAGGAGGATCGCGAGCTCAAAGCCAGCCTCAGCAAGTTGATATGGCCCTAAGTAACTTAGCAAGACCCTGTCTCAAAATAAAATATAAAAAAAGGCTGAGAATGTGGCTCAGTGGTTAAGTACCCTTTCGTTCAATCCCCAGTTACTCCCTGCAAAATTCCCAGCTAAAAAATGCATGTTTTTTCTTTTATCCAATGTTGTAGCAGTCTAACCCAGTATTAACACATTTTGTTCCATCCTTCCAGAGGTGGACCACCTATAAAAACTTAAACGAAATCATTCAGTTGGCATGAGGGTAAGGGAGTAAGAAGAGGACGAGTGGTGATGAGCAAGTACCCTACTTTAAGCTTCAAAAACTCCTCAGTCCTAGCCGGGTGTGGTAGTGCACACCTGTAACCCCAGCGGCTCAGGAGGCTGAGACAAGAGAATCTTGAGTTCAAAGCCAGCCTCAGCTAAGCAATTCAATGAGACCCTGTCTTTAAATAAAATGCAAAACAGGGCTGGGGATGTGGCTCAGTGACTGAGTGACCCTGAGTTCAATCCCTGGTTACCCCCCCCACCCCACCCCCGCAAAAAAAAACCTCCTCAGTCCTTCCAAAGACAGATTCAGAATCCATCTGACATACTTCTGTAGGCTTTCCTACAATACAGCCTCTAACAAAACCAGGCTGTCCCAAACCCCTGGTATTAGAATCATTTACCTTTATACAAAGAAGGTTGGGAAAGCATCAAAATCTGCATGTGCTGTGTGCCCAGGCAGATTTCGAGGGGTTTGTGCTATGAGACCCATGAGATTGTCTAAAACAAAAAAACATGTCAGCAGGGCCTGTAGTGGTTCCATGTGTGCTAAATATGTCCATGACAGGATCAAGCATGCTCTCCTTATTGAGGGACAGAAAATTTTTGTGTCAAAAGCACAGTCAGGGGGCTGAGGTTATGGCTCAGTGGCAGAGTGTTTGCCCCTCACGTGTGAGGCAGTGAGTTCGATCCTCAGCACCACATAAAAATAAGTAAACCAAAAATAAAGACACTCTGTCCATGTATCACTAAAAAATATTTAAAAAAAAAAAAAAAGCACAGTCAGAAACCTAAATTTGGGGCTGGGGTTATGGCTCAGTGGTAGAGCACTTGCCTAGCACTTGTGAGGCATTGGGTTCGATCCTCAGCACCACATAAAAATAAAATAAAGATACTTCGTCCACCTACAACTAGAAAATAAATATTTTAAAAAAAAGAAACCTAAATTTTTAAAAATTTTTTTTTAGTTGTAGATGGACACAAATATCTTTATTTTATTTTTATGTGGTGCTGAGGATCAAACCCAGTGCCTCCCGCATACAAGGCAAGCACTCTACCATTGAGCTACAAGCCCAGCCCAGAAACCTAAATTATTAAAAAATAATAATTAAAAAATGAAACTTCTTGGGGCTGGGATTATAGCTCAGCGGTAGAGCACTTGCCTTGCACACATGAGGCCCAGCACCACATACAAAGCAATAAAATAAAGACATTGTGTCCATCTACAACTAAAAAAAAAAATTTTTAAAAAAATTAAAATAAAAAAATGAAACTTCTTTAAGTAAAAAAAGGAAACCTTTATTTTTTTTTAAATATTTTTTTAGTTGTAGATGAATGCAATATCTTTATTTTATTTATTTATTTGTATGTGGTGCTGAGGATCGAACCCAGTGACTCACGCATGCGAGGCAAGCGCTCTATCGCTGAGCCACAGCCACAGCCCCCAGGAAACCTTTAAACTAAGCAAAAAACATACTACTTATGACAATACGTGAAATATTTATTATGTTTGAAATAATATGTGAATATTTATTATATTGGAACTTAATGGGTTAAAACCTTCAAGCCAGGTATGGTGGCACCTATAATCCCAGTGACTCAAGAATCTGAGACAGGAGAACCACAAGTTCATCCAGACTTTGTTGAGACTCTGTCTCAAAATGGTAGTGGGGATGTAGCTCAGTGGTAAAACGCCAGCTTTATCCCCAGCCAAAAAAAAAA
>CM053415.1:9473726-9545296 GCA_028644305.1 Xerus rutilus | reverse complement strand
TTGGTACTGGGGATTGAACTCAGGGGCACTCGACCACTGAGCCACATCCCCAGCCCTATTTTGTGTTTTATGTAGAGACAGGGTCTCACTGAGTTGCTTAGCGCCTCACCATTGCTGAGGCTGGCTTTGAACTCGCGATTCTCCTGTCTCAGCCTCCCTAAGTGCTGGGATTACAGGCTTGAGCCACCGCGCCCGGCTTTCTTTCTTTCTTTTTTTTTTTTTTGAGGTATCGGGGATTGAACTCAGGGACACTCGACCACTGAGCCACATCCCCAGCCCTATTTCATGTTTTAGGTAGAGACAGGGTCTCACTGAGTTGTTTAGCGCCTTGCCTTTGCTGAGGCTGGCTTTGAACTCGCAATCCTCCTATCTCAGCCTCCCAAAGTGCTGAGATTACAGGTGTGTGCCACAGCGCCCGGCTCAAATTTCTATATTTTATAAATCATCCAGTCTATAGTATTTTGTTATAGCAACACAGATAGAGCAAGACAGTGGGACAACATCAGCTATGGGTCTTATAGAAAGTTACCCAGAAGTGAGAGAGAGCGGGGGCTGAGGATTGTGGCTTAGTGGTAGAGCGCTTGCCTAGCATATTGTGAGGCACTGGGTTTGATTCTCAGCACCACATATAAGTAAAATAAAGGTCCATTGACAACTAAAAACTATTTAGAGAGAGAGAGAGAGAGAAATGGGAAGAATCAAAGGAAAGGCTAAGTACCAGGGCTCAGGAAGGACAATCTGCCTCAGGAGACCTGTGCCACTCCCCAGGCTTTCATTCCTGATGAGGGGGAGGAAGAAGTCTTGGTTGGTCTGATCTGCTCACCAGCCCACCCACTGGGGAAAATACAGAGACTTGGTGACTCACAGAACCACAAGGAATGGAGTAGAGGAAGTCCTCTCAAAGAACAGGAAATTGTGGCTGGGCAGGCAAAAAGAAAAGATATCCACCATATCCGTGCAATGACAGAGACCCAAAGTAACAATGGCTTAAACAAGATCCAAGTTTATTTCTCTTATGTGTAAAAATCCAGAGGTAAGTAATTAAAGCTGGTACATGAAGTCTCATGGCCCAGCTCCTTCCTCACGGACCAATGTGGAGTTTAGGTCAGCACATCCATGTTGCAAGCAGAGATGGAGAAATGGAGAGGAAAGGGTGCAAAGAGAGCATGCTAAGTGTCTCTTGAGGATGATTCTGGGACATCACCATGCTTCCTCTTACATCCCATTGGCCTGAACTTAGTCATGTGATGTCACTAAGCTGCAGTGCAGGCTGGAAAATATAGGCCCTGCTAAAAATTCTGTCACCCCTAAAGAAGAGAAGAATGGATCCTATAGGACAATTATTAGGTCCTGCCATGTCCATCACCTGGCTGCCTACTACTCACATGCATTCTACCTTTCTGCACACTTAATTTTTTTTTTTTTTTGGTACTGGGGATTGAACTCAGGGGCACTCGACCACTGAGCCACATCCCCAGCCCTATTTTGTGTTTTATGTAGAGACAGGGTCTCACTGAGTTGCTTGGCGCCTTGCCCTTGCTGAGGCTGGCTTTGAACTTATGATTCTCCTGTCTCAGCCTCCCTAAGTGCTGGGATTACAGGCGTGCGCCTCTGCGCCTGGCTCTAATAAATCATCTTCACTGGAAAAATAAATCACTTTCCCTTTGCTCTCACATCACAACACAAAAGACTTCTGTGACCGTCCTAAAAGTTGGTAGTGGGGGGGCGGAGTTCCCCACCAGCAAGCAAGTAATTCTGCAGCAAACACCTGCTGGGCATCCTTTAATCCAGTTCCATTCTAGCATTGTCTATCTGGAGACCATGTCAGACCTTACAGTTTCAGGGCTCAGTCACTGGGATTGCCTCTCTCCAACTTTACATACCAAGCACAAGCCCCAGGTTGTGACTTGTGCTTCTGACCCACTAGCTATACAATGAGGCCAGCCTCAGCAACTAAAATGAAGTTCCTACAACCCCCTCTTTTTTTTTTTTTTTAATTTTTTTTTTTTTTTAGTTGTAGATGGACACAATGTCTTTATTTTATTGCTTTGTATGTGGTGCTGAGGATCGAACCCAGGGCCTCACGCATGCAAGGCAAGCGCTCTACCGCTGAGCTACAATCCCAGCCCCCTACAACCCCCTCTTGAGGTTCGATTAATTTGCCTCAGCAGCTTACAGAACTCAGGAAAACACAGGTACTGGTTTATTATAAAGAATGTGATAAAGAATACACATAAATAGCTGTACAGGGCAAGGCATGGGGAAGCAGCATGGAGCTCCGGGCCCTCTGTGGGCGCACCACCCTCTAGGAATCTCCCTGTATGCAGAGACCAGAGGTCTCGACCCGCTGTGCCTTTGGGTTTGTCTGGAGACTTTATTGCATGTACAACTACGCCAAAAGGTGACTGGACACAAAGGGTGTGCTCCACTGCTGGCAGACTGGGTGGAGAGACCTGTTTGTTCTGATTCTTGAATTCTTTGTGCGGCATTTCCCTTGTCAGGGGGTGGGGCAGTAACCCTCTAGAACTAGGAGGATCTTACACTCTACTATTGGACAGGGGTAAGTCAGAGAAATTCTTTATGGCAGCTCAAAGACAGATAGGTGGGGGAAGATTTCTGTGTATTATTCACCTTGAGAAAAATAAATTTTAGTTTCTATGGTTTGCTTTGCCAGGTGGGCAGAGTTATGAGCCAGGAATTGTGGATGACAAGTGAAATATATGTATCACATAATTTCAAAATTTTTAAAAATATATTTTAGTTATACACGGACACAGTGTCTTTATTTTGTTTGCTTATTTTTTTTATGTGGTGCTGAGGATCGAACCCAGTGCCTCACATGTGTGAGGCAAGCACTCTGCCACTGAGCCACAAGCTCAGCCCCTCAAATTTTTAATAGTTGACTTTTTTGGGTGGGGGGTAACCCAAGGGCACTTAACCACTGAGCCACATCCCCAGGCCCGCTACCTTTTTTTTTTTTTTTTTTTATGTTTTATTTGGAGACAGTTCTCACTAAGTTGCTTTGGGTCTCACTAAATTGCTGAGGCTGGCTTTGAACTCATGATCCTTGTGCCTCAGCCTCTTGAGCTGCTAGGATTATAGGCATTTGCCACCACACCCAGCTGATTTTTTTTTTCTAATAACACCTGACATGAAATCTGCCCTCGTAGCAGGTTTTTTAAAAAAATATTTGTTTAGTTGTTGATAACCTTTATTATTATTATTTTTTATTCATCTATATGCAGTACTGAGAATTGCACCCAGTGCCTCACACATGCTAGGCAAGTGCTCTACCACTGAGCTACATCCCCAGCCCCTGATTTTTTTTTTTTTTTTTTTTTTTTTTTTGGTACTGGAGATTGAACTCAGGAGCACTCGACCACTGAGCTGCGTCCCCAGCCCTATTTTTGTGTTTTATGTAGAGACAGGGTCTCACTGAGTTGCTTAGTGCCTCGCCGTTGCTGAGGCTGGCTTTGAACTGGCGATTCTCCTGTCTCAGCCTCCCTAAGTGCTGGGATTACAGGCTTGTGCCACCGCACCCGGCCTGATTTTTTTTTTAAAACAAGGTTTCACTGTCGCTCAGGCTAACTTTCTAGCTTTGAGTTTTGAATTCTTGGGCTCAAGGGCTCCTCCTGCCTCAGCCTCCTGAGTAGCTGGTACTACAGGTGTTCACCACCATGCCAATCAGCCAATCAGTTGACTCTTTTGAAAGACCATACACTGGACTTGCTAGATCTCTCAAGTGTTTTTATTTTTTTTAAATTAAATCTCAAGGGGCTGGGGCTGTAGCTCAGTGGTAGAGCGCTTGCCTAGCAGGCGTGAGGCACTGGGTTCCATCCTCAGCACCACATGAAAATAAATAAATAAAATAAAGATATTCTGTCCATCTACAACTAAAAAACATATTTAAAAAAATTAAATCTCAAGTCTCTTATGAGTTCCTTTCTACTCTTTCTCTTCCTATTTTTAAAAAGTAACGTTTTTTTGAAATGTCATACTTTAGATCTTGCTGGCTTCCTCCATGTAATCATTTCATATGTTCCTCTGGGATACAGATGTAAAGCTTGGATAGATTCAGATTTTTCCCCATAGTATTTCCTCAAGAGCCATATGTCCTGTGTGACTTTTTTTGTGACCATCTTTTGTGATGGTAGCAGCCATCGATCACGTTAACTCATCAAGGGCTGTAAAATGATGATACTCTTTTTTTCCCCCTGTTGTACACAGTATAGAACCTAGGGCCCCACCCATCCTAGTAATGTCCCACTGAACTATATCCCCAGTCCTTTAAAATTTTATTTTGAGAAAAGGTCTCGCTAAGTTGCCTGGGCTGGCCTTGAGCTTGAGATACTCATGCCTCAGCCTCCAGGGTAGCTGGGTACAGGCGTGTGCAACCACACCCAACCTATAGTTGGATCTGAGATGTCGCCAAAATGTCCATATGTTAAATGGTGGTCCTCAGAGTGGTGCTATTGGCACATGGCGCTACTAGGAGGTGGGGCCTAGTGGGAGGTACTTAGGTCATTAGGAGTAAAAGAGACCCCAGCTCCTTCCTTTCCTTCTCTTTTTGCTTCCTGGTGATGAGGTGAGTGGTTTTGCTCTGCCATATGCTCCCACCATGATATGCTGCCTTGTCATAGGCCCAAAGTAATGGGGTCAAGTAATCATGTACTAAAACCTACAAAATTGTGAGCTCAAATCAACCTTTTCTCTTTATAAGTTGATTATCTCAGATATTTGGCTATAGTAACAGAAAAATGATGAACATGATCTTATTTGGAAATAAGGTCTTTGTAGGAGTCATGAGTCAAGATGAGGTCATACTGGAGTGGGATGGATCCTAAATCCAGTGGTTGGCATCCTGATAAGTTGAGGAGCGGACACACACACAGGGAAGTTGTCTATGTAAAGATAGAGGAAGGGATTGGAGTGATGCATTCACACAAACCAAAGGATGTCAAGGATTTCCAGCAATTCTAGAAGGTGGAAAGGGCAAGGAAGGATCTTCCCCTAGAGTCTTTACAAGGGCATAGTGCTGACACCACCTTGATTTCAGACTAGTGGTCTCCAGAACTATGAAAGAATGCATTCCTGATATTTAAGCCACCTAGTCTGAGGTCATCGGTTATAGCAGCCTTGGGGAACAAATGCAAGCACCATAGTGAGCTGCACATATTTGGTGCATTTCATTTTGCTGCCATTGGTGTCCTTATGGATGCTCAAGTTGTCCTGTTCTTGGCCAGTGGAACCCTCTTCAAGTTGGCTTCTAAGTCTTTTTTTTTTTTTTTAATATTTATTTATTTTTGTAGTCGTAGGTGGACAGAATATTTTATTTTTATGTGGTGCTGAGGATCGAACCCAGTGCCTCACGCATGCTAGGCGAGCACGCTACCACTGCGCCACAATCCCAGCCCCTAAGTCTTTTTGACATGTCTCTCTTAGTCGTTGACAACTTCCTTGCTATTTGGTGTGACAAGAAGTTCTAGGCTCTGCCTCAGATCTGGAATCTGCCTGTTAGTGAGAAATGGTATTTGAAGACTTCAAATAGCATTTGGCCACGAGGGGTGCTCATTGCTACTAGGTTGGTCACTATTCCTAGCACAATAGTTGGTCACTATTCCTTAGGGGTTTTTTTCTCTCTCTGATTTCATGCCATACATCCAAATAAAATTCAGGATTATAGTACTTTTTGTTTGTTTATTTGTTTGTGTGTGTATGTGTGTTAGGGATTGAACTCAGGGCCTCACACACACTATGCAAAAGCTCTACCACTCAGTTTTTATTTTTTTTATTTATTTAGAGACAGGGTCTCACTAAGTTGCTCAGGCCAGCCTTGAACTTGTGATCTTCCTGCCTCATCCTTCCCAGTAGCTGGGATTATACGCATGTGTCACCTCACTTGGCTGTAGTGTTTCTTTTTCTTTTTCTTTGTGTGTGTGTGTGTGTGGTGTGTGTGTGTGTATGTGTTGAGGTACTAGAAATTGAACCTGGAGGCACTCTACCACTGTGCTATATTCCCAAGCCCATTTAATTAATTTTAGTACAAGGGATTAGACCCAGGGGCGCTTAACCATTGAGCCACATCCCTAATGTTGTTTTTTTTTTTTTAAATTTTAGTTGTAGATGGACACAATACCTTTATTTTATTTATCTTTTATGTGGTGCTGAGGCTTGAATGTGGTGCCTCACACATGCTAGGCAAGTTCTCTCCCCTGAGCCACAACCCCAGCCCCCAACCTTATTTTACTATTTTTTTTTTTTTTAAATATTTTTTCAGTTGTAGATGGACACAATGTCTTTATTTTATTGCTTTGTATGTGGTGCTGAGGATCGAACCCAGGGCCTCACGCATGCGAGGCAAGCGCTCTACCGCTGAGCTACAATCCCAGCCCTTTATTTTACTATTTTGAGACAGAGTCTTGCTAAGTTGTTAAGGGCCTTGCTAAGTTGCTGAAGCTGGCCTCAAACTTGCAATCCTCCTGTCTCAGACTCCCAACTTGCTGGAATTACAAGTGTGCACCACTGCGTCCAGCTCATCTTATTATTATTATATTTTTTGGTACTGGAGATTGAACTCAGGGGCACTGGAGCCACATCCCCAGCCCTATTTTGTGTTTTTTTAGGTAGAGACAGGGTCTCACTGAGTTACTTAGCGCCTCGCTGTTGCTGAGGCTGGCTTTGAACTCGCGATTCTCCTGTCTCAGCCTCCCTAAGTAATCCTCCCTGGGATTACAGGCTTGCGCCACCGCACCTGGCTCCAGCTCATCTTATTTTTGAGGGTCTCAGTGAGTTGCCTGTGCTTGTCTTGAACTTGTGAGCTTCCTGCCTCATCCTCCCAAATAGCTGGAATACAGGCACATGCCACCACATCAGGGTTTGGCTATAGTGTTTTTATTTAATCTTGACAAGTTCATATTGTTTACTTCTTTCTCCTATGTCAAAAATCCCTATTCTCATATACAAACATGATTACTCAGTATAATACAAACACAAGTGTTTCAGAATCATAACAATATAATTACTGAAAACAGCTTAGAAATTTATTCTGGTTTTTTATTTTCAGGGGATACAGTCAAATTACAGATTTCGTTGATCAAACCCAGGAACTCACACATGCTAGGCAAGTGCTCTACTACTAGGTTACATTGCTAGCCCCAAACTAGTTGTAATGTTTTTTTGTTTGTTTTTTTTTAAATTTTTTTTTCTGTAGTTGTAGATGAACAGCATGCCTTTATTTGTTTCATCATTATGTGGTGCTAAGGTTTGAACTCAGTGCCTCGCACATGCTAGGCAAGCGCTCTACCAGAGCCACCACCCCAGCCCCTAGTTGTAATGTTTTTTGGAATAGTTGCTGTTTGTGTGTGGTTATGCCACTAACTGGATACATAGATTTTTCACTTGTTTTCATCTTGCTCTCAAAAATTAAAGTTTTAAGTTTTTCTTTTTTAATTTTTTGGTATTGAGAATTAAACTCAGGGGACTTACCACTGAGCTACTCCCCAGCTCTTTATTTTTATTTTTTATTTTATTTTTTAAAATATTTTTTAGTTGTTCGTGGATCTCTTTTTTTTTTTGGATCTTTATTTCTTATTCATTTATTATTTATATGTGGTGCTGAGGATCGAACCCAGTGCCTCATGCATGCTAGGCAAGTGCTCTACCACTGAGCTACAGCCTCAGCCCCTTATTTTTTATTTTATTTTTATTTCTTATTTTTTGCTACTGGGGATTGAACTCAGGGGCACTTGACCACTGAGCCACATCCCCAGCCCTATTTTGTGTTTTATGTAGAGACAGGGTCTCACTGAGTTGCTTAGTGCCTCACCATTGCTGAGGCTGTCTTTGAACTCATGATTCTCCTGTCTCAGCCTCCCAAAGTGCTGGGATTACAGGCTTGTGCCACTGCGCCCAGCTCCTTTATTTTTTATTTTTATTTTTATTTTTTTTTAAATATTTTTTTTTAGTTGTAGATGGACACAATGTCTTTATTTTATTGCTTTGTTTTATTTTTATTTTTTTTTAAATATTTTTTTTTAGTTGTAGATAGACACAATGTCTTTATTTTATTGCTTTGTACGTGGTGCTGAGGATCGAACCCAGGGCCTCACGCATGCGAGGCAAGCGCTCTACCGCTGAGCTACAATCCCAGCCCCTTTATTTTTTATTTTTGACACAATGTCTCCCTAAGTTGCTTAGGACCTCACTGAGTTGCTGAGGCTGGCCTCTAACTTGCAATCCTCCTGTCTTGCAGGGGTTACAGACATGCACCACCACACCTTGCAAAGTTTTAAGTTTAAAAATGTAATTTTGTTTCATAATGGTGTCAGATATTTGCTTGATTCCAAAGTCAAATTCTACAAAACAATGTATATTCAGAGAAGTATAATGTTTATCTCCATATCCTTTACTCTATTTCTTGCTTCCTCTTACAGGTAAGCACTTTAAAGCAGAGTTACGATTTTTCTTTCATTTAAAGAATAAACAAGCCAGGCGCAGTGGCGCATGCCTGTAATCCTAGCACTTTGGGAGGCTGAAACAGTAGGATCGCGAGTTCAAAACCAACCTCAGCAATGGCAAGGTGCTAAGCAACTCAGTGAGACCCTGTCTCTACATAAAACACAAAATAGGGCTGGGGATGTGGCTCAGTGGTCGAGTGCCCCTGAGTTCAATCCCCAGTACAAAATAAATAAATAAATAAATAAACAAAAGCACGAATATGTATGTTCGTAGATATTTACATGCACATGTAATATATATAATGCACATTTAATGTATATATTTAATGCATATGTGTGTATATGTATATACATGTTTCATATCCTCCATTTCTTAGGTAAGCAATGGAATTCTGTGCATACTTTTCTCCCTCTGACCTCTTCCACCTAACATTATGCACGCTTTGTACATAACACGGTTTCAACCATTCACATTGACCTTGATTTGTGGTGTGATGTGATGCACCAGGTGCCTGGCAAGAGTCCTTTTGAAGGAGACTGGAAACTTGCATTTTGTCAAAATGGCAACTGAACTCAGGTGTTTAAACCCACCCCACCTTTCCAGGAATGTGCAAAGGAATAGAAATGATTTCTGACCCACATTTTAGATCAGGCATGTCCAACCTCTGTTCCTGAAGCATATTCATATGCCCCTCCTCCCTCTTCAGGTTGATTGTGGTCTGTGATTTAACTTTATTGATTATAATGGATATTAATGGATCTACCAATTTGCGTTCTAAGGGCTCAAGGACACCGACCATGAAAATAGCTACCACTTTCTGGGTGCCCTCCATCTGCCAGGAACTGTGCCTGCTGCTACAAACCTCATCTCATTTACTTCTCACAAACACCCTGTAGAATGAATGTCCTTATCCTCATTTTATAGAACCAGGTCACAGGAGCACTGAAAAGTTGCTGAATCTGGAACCTAATTTCCGCCTGCTTTTCACACCAACTCATTCCTACTTGAGACACAGCTCTGCTAGCAGGAGGGAAAATCGCAGGGAAAGCAGATGGATCCTGTTGATCAGTTGTTAATAGAATTATTCCCCATTAGCATCTTCTCATAATGCTTTGTGCCTCTGTGAAAATATTTTTCACACTGACTTATAATTAGTTCTGTCTCTTCCTCAAATTATGATCAGCAGTGCGTTCCTAGAGACGCCTCATGAAGGACTAAGTTGAATGCTGTCGTGAGCCTAGACTAACTTACCAGCTGCACTCTAACTTGAACCAGTTAACTCTACTATATTTGACACCTGAAATCTTGTTCACCTTTCCTTTATGTTCCCTTTGACCTTTCAGTATGTCTAATGATAACAGGCTTCCTACCCAGCTCAGTTTAGCTTTCTGGTAATTCTGTGTGCCATTGTGTATAGCAGCAGAAGCCCTTGTTAAAATATCTTGTTGCTTCAGTGGCATTTAAAGACAAAGAAATAAGTAACCAGGGAGGATATATATGTACGTCTCTCTCACAAGGCCACACCTCATCTGGTCTTTCAACATAGTTCAGATGAATAGGACTGCCAGTTCACCAGATTTTACAAGCCTAACAATAAATTTAGCTGATCCAAACCTGTTCAAACACTGCCAAATTGAGTTTATGTCTTCTGGATAATTTTCCTCTAAAGATTCCAGTCTTTAAAATCTTTATTTGCCTAAAATATTGCATAAAGACTTTTTCATTTTGCTGTTTTTAAGGGGATCGCTTGAAAAACAATGATAATTCAAGTAGCATGTGTTCTGCAGTGCTCAAAGATAGCATCCAATGGGCAATGAAAGAAAAAAAATAGCTTACATAAAAAGGGAAGTGAGTGTTTTAATGTCAACCATAACTGTGCTGAAATATAATGCTGCAAAATAAGAGAAACTAAAGATCTTTGAATTTTTGGAAAAATATTATTTTAGTAATAAAGCTAGCCAAAAGGTAAAAACTCCAAAATATCTACTTAATATGATCTTTCCCTGAAATGCAATGGGTAGTAAATATAGACTATTATACAATAGACATTTAAAGAAAATAACATTAAATGACAATACTAGAAACATCCTTTATAATTTATAATCTTCCTCTTTGAAGTATAGGAGAGTAAATATTTAAAAGAATGATTTTGAACATGAATACATTTTGGGGCAAAGGATTTCAACATGAAATAAACTCATTTTTACATGTTCGCTTTCTACTGTGGCTTACATAAAGATTATTTCATCAAGGAAATTCTTTTTTTCCACCCGTACCAAATTCTCAGACTTTCTCATCTGTGTGCAAAAGTATTAAAACAGGAGGGGCTGGAGTTGTGGCTCAGTGGGGGCACGCTTGCCTAGCATGTGTGAGGCTCTGGGTTTGATCCTCAGCACCGCATATAAATACATAAAATAAAGGTCTATCTACAACTAAAAAATATATATTTTTTTTAGTTTTTTTTAAAATTTTTTTTAGTTGAAGATGGACACAACATCTTTATTTATTTTTATGTGGTGCTAAAGTTCGAACCCAGTGACTCATGCGTGCGAGGCAAGCGCTCTACCACTGAGCTACAATCCCAGCCCCCTAAAAAATATTTTTTAAAAGTATTAAGACAGGAAATATTTTGTCAGAAACTAGAGGAAGGCATGTATCTTTATACCACAGCAAATTTTCAAGAGAAACCTAGATTCCTAATTAAAAATGTAAAAAATATTTTTAAAAACCCTCAGAACTGTAGAAGCTTTGGGAGCTTAAGTATTTTCACTTTTCACATCAGGTGCTTTAATTAAAAATTATACTTTTAAAAAGGTTAAACTCTAGGGCTGGGATTGTAGCTCAGCGGTAGAGCGCTTGCCTCGCATGCGTGAGGCCCTGGGTTCGATCCTCAGCACCACATACAAAAGCAATAAAATAAAGACATTGTGTCCATCTACAACTAGAAAAAATTTAAAAAAAAAAAAAAAAAAAAAAAAAAAAAAAAAAAAAAAGGTTAAACTCTATACAATTAGACATTGGACAAGAATGGCTGGAACTCCAAGCAATCCACACGGGGAGAATGGAACACCCTTTGGCCCCGCAAAGGATCCTTTCATTTTTTGAAATTGTGATAAAATATAGGTAACATATAATTTACCGCTGTCATCATTTTTAAGCGTACAGCTCAGAGGCATAAAGTACATTCACTTGGTCCTGTGGCCATCGCCACCGCTTACCGCCTCCTCCTTTTGTTTTTATTCTTAAGCTCACCAGTAGGGGGCGGCTGGAGACAACACACCAGCATCGCTCCTCTACGCCCCTTCGCCCACGCATGCGCGCCTCACCTGCTGGAAGGGGCGGGGGTGTGGCCGGGTGTGGCCTGTGGGACGCGCAGGCGCGGGGCGGGCTTTGTGATGTCAGGCCGCGCGGCCGGGCCGGGACCAGGCGGCGGCTCGCGGAGGCTCTTCCCGAGCGTGACGCGAGGACTCGGCTGCCCAGTGGCCCGCCCGCCCGCCGGCCTCACCGCCGCCTCCCTCGCTCCCTGAGCGCGCCGTGCGCAGGCCAGCGGCCGGGGCGGAGGCCCGGGACGACGCGGCGCGGAGAGGGACGGCGGGCGGGCGGGCAGTGGGAGCGCCGGTCTCTATATGGCGGCGGCTCTGTCGGGCCTGGCTGTCCGGCTCTCGCGCTCGGCCGCCGCGCGCTCCTATGGGGTCTTCTGCAAGGGGCTGACCCGCACACTGCTTATCTTCTTCGACCTGGCCTGGCGGCTGCGTATCAACTTCCCCTACCTCTACATCGTGGCTTCCATGATGCTCAACGTGCGCCTGCAGGTGGGTGAGCCGCGCCCGCCGGGACTCCCGGGCCCGGCCCTCCCCCGAAAGGCCCAGAGGGATGCAGATGCCCATGGTAGCCACCGTTGGTTGGAGGCTGTGTGTGTGCCAAGCACCGTGCCTTTTCTCATGCAACCCCACTCGAGAAAAACCCACTGAGGTTGTTATCCGCCTGTTGCAAACGAGGCTCAGGTTGTAGGTACCACACCTAGGGGTGGGGTCCGAGGAGTAGCACGGGCCCAAAAGGTCCCGAAAAGGACGTTTTGTCCTGAAGATGACAAATTGTTGGGTTCCGGTGGTGTGTTAATGGTTAAATGTTCTGGTTCCCAAACTTTGGGAAGGCTTTTTGTATTATCTTCGAAGCTTAAAATAGATTGCAAGGTAATGATGTTTTGATCACGTATCTAATTCATTCTGGCTGGAGGTTGAAGTGAGGTGGGGATAAAGTTGAGAGAATGAGGTGGAGGGGCACCCAGGAGACCACCTTGGCTGTAAAGGACATTTCTACAACTCTTGAATTAGCAGATGCCTTTTTTTCTAGCAGAAGAGGAAGAGGTCAGTTTGCAAATCCTTCCTCGAAGAAAGCTGGCTAGATACTGAGCTGCTTTTGGATTCCTTTTTCACACCTTGGAGTGTCCCAGGCCTTGAGGAGCTTACTGTCCAATAATACTTAGTACTGATGTGCAAAACGAGTCAGTTTGAGCAGTATTACCATGTTTTTCTCTTGTGTGGTCATATTAGTGTAATTATCCAGGTGCCATGTATCTTCAGGGTTTTGGTCCTTGACACAGGTGATCATAGACTACATGAAACCTAAAGCCAACTATTGATCAACATTGTATTAAAAGCCAGCATGGTAGCCGGGCGCGGTGGCTCAAGCCTGTAATCCCAGCACTTAGGGAGGCTGAGACAGGAGAATCGCGAGTTCAAAGCCAGCCTCAGCAAGGGCGAGGCGCTAAGCAACTCAGTGAGACCCTGTCTCTACATAAAACACAAAATAGGGCTGGGGATGTGGCTCAGTGGTAGAGTACCCCTGAGTTCAATCCCCAGTACCAAAAAAAAAAAAAAAAAAAAAAGCCAGCATGGTGGCAGATGCCTGTAATCCCAATGACTTAGGGAGACTGAAGCAGGAAGACCACAAGTTGCAGACTAGCCTTGGCACTTAACAGGGCCCTCTGGGGACCCTGTCTCAAAAAGGGATGGGAACATGGCTCAGTGGCTAAGCACCCCTTGGTTAAATCCTCCATACAAAAAAAAAGTGGGTTGAGGTGAACATGCTTCTCTATTTTAAGGTCCAAATTGACATACTTTTATGTAAGAAAAGGCTATGGCATCCTTAAGCAGTACCAGGCTTGAGGAGTAGAAAACTCAAATATCAGCTGGGCACGGTGGCGCAAGCCTGTAATCCCAGCATTTAGGGAGGCTGAGACAGAATCGCAAGTTCAAAGCCAGCCTCAGCAATGGCGAGGCGCTAAGCAACTCAGACCATCTCTACATAAAACTCAAAATAGGGCTGGGGATGTGGCTCAGTGGTCGAGTGCCCCTGAGTTCAATCCCCAGTACCAAAAAAAAAAAAAAGAAAACTCAAATATCTTTGCAGCAGGTGGTATCAATGAGTAAAGGGTACTGGGTATGGGAGTAAGGTAAACCAGAAAGCTTGTGCTCTAGTCAGTTACCGCCCTGTGGAAACATGGGCCCAGTGTTGGCCATATCTAGTGATCTCAGAGAAATCAGATGTCCTGATTTTTAGGTATCAGGTTAACTTGGATATTTTAAAAAAGTGGGCAAAGCGAAAAGTATATGCAGGCTATATCCAACCCCTTGGCACCATTTAGGAACCTTATGTCTAGAGTTACATATAATTTGTAGTCATTTATAAAGTCACAAGAAGGACTGTGAGAACATCTACATAATACTGATATGTTGAAAATTACCATGTTTTGTACCATTAAAAAAAATTCTTATATATACACTTCTCTATATATGACCACCTCTCTAATCCAAGCTATCTAATCACTTATCTGAACTATTTCAGTATCCTCCATCTCTTCTTCACTGAGCAGTTCAGAAGTTGGTTTTGTTGGGTATCAGGGATTGAACTCAAGGGCATTTGACCCCTGAGCCACATCCCCAGCCCTATTTTGTATTTTATTTACAAACAAGGTCTCACTAAGTTGCTTAGTGCCTTGCTTTTGCTGAGGCTGGGTTTGAACTCCTGATCCTCCTACCTCGTCCTCCTGAGCCACTGGGATTACAGGTATACACCACCGTGCCTGGCTCAAAAGTTTTTTTGTTTTTTGCTATGCTAGGGATTGAACCTAGGCTAGGGTTCTACCACTAAGCCACACCCCCAGCCTTCTTTAGAGAAGTCGTTGAAACACTAAGTCAGGTCTGGCCATCCTTAAAACAGCTCCCCTGGAGCCATTCACATGTTCTTACCCTACAGATCTGGCTTCCACCTTTTTGTTGCCTGTCATGTGATTTGTGCCATGCTTACTGTGCTTGCTCAGGGCTTCCTAACTCTGCTTGCACAGAGCCCCTTCTTGCCTCTATGCATTCACCCAGGCTCTTTCCACCTGAATGCTGCTACTGGCATGTTCTCATACTTTAATTCTTTAGCTCTCCTTTCAGAGAGGACTTTTTTTTTTCAATTTTTTTAGTTGTTGATGGATCTTTATTTTATTCATTTATTATTTATATGTGGTGCTGAGGATCGAACCCAGTGCCTCACGCATGCTAGGCAAGCGCTCTACCACTGAGCCACAGCCCCAGCCCCAGAGAGGACTTTTGTAATTACCATATCGCCATCATCTTGCACCTGCTGTCTTTATTGCAGGTGTGCTGAAGGTTCATTTGTTTTATAGGTAGTAAACAGTAAAGGGCTTCATTCCACTGAGATGCTCAGGGTTTCCAAATCATTCGTTTGTTCATAGGACAGTGAGATCATCTCTGGAAAGGTTATTCAGATACAAATTTCATAACAAGGAATCTGCACTGTAATAATCGAAGGCAAGTTCATTTTGGAGGATGGAAATTGGATCTATAATAAGAGTGGTGTGGGCAGTCAGTGAGTGCAGATGCGCCAATCCAGAAACCCAGAATGGGTGACTTGGTGAGCTTGACATCAAGTGGTAGATAGTCCAGGCACAGCAGAGTTTGAGAATATGAGGAACTGAATGGTGGGCTCATAATTCAGGGGCAAAGGGAGGGTGGTGTGTAGATGAGGTAGTTACCAGGTACCTTGGGGAAGGGCCTTCTCAGAACTGCTTAGGATTTTAGGCTTGATCTTGGGTTTGATCAAGTGCAACAAGCAGGTGTCTCACATCCTGTGGGTGAGAGAATGGTGTGTTTTATAACTGTAATACTTAAATCAGCTACTGTAAGCTCCCCTGCAGGTTTTTGAGTTTTTGTTCATTTGTGAACAATCACTAGCTTAACTGGCTTAGGGATTTAATTATTCTGGCCTCTGGTAAAGGAAACAAGAAATGGAATATGGCAACAGGAAATGAAATCTGAATAAGGGGACAGCCCCAGCTCATGGCCTTTTTTCTCAAGCATGTCATACCCATCCCCTTCAATTAGGGGTGCTGGACTCTGTCTAGAAAGCATAAGTCTTAAAGGATTTCATTTTCTACATGTTTACTTAGGACCCTCCAAATCTCATTTGTAAAGTAGTGAGGCATTTTAAGGGGATTTGCTACCTCTTCGTTATGAAAGATGATTGAGGAAAAAACGGAGTAAAAGGACGTTGTAGACTGAGAAAGGTTATGATGTCAAGGTAATATTTCTTAATCTCCTGTAATTAGTCGCATCCTACTTATTTATACAGAAGTTGAGGTACAAGGCAGTCAAAAAGGGAGAATCCATACCAAATACTAAAAGTAGTAACAAGACAAAAAATTGTATCAGGAACCTGTTAGTAATTTACAAACATGCCAAAACTTTTCAGTTATGTGACCTGTGGGAAGATCAAGTATGTTAATCCCAGGTCACCCAGATTCTTAGAACCATCAGGAGAGAAGGTCTGAAAAAGAACAGAGAAAGGAAGATATTGTGAAGGTTGATGGCAGTGGTCAAACCAAGCAGTGTTCTTGTTTCACTAACAGCCTTTTGCTAAACTGCTCCAAGCTAACCCAGCCTGTGAACCTTCCTCTGGCTGCTGATGCCTGGATGCTTGTCTTCTGGTTCTTCCTAACTGTGCGCGCATGCGTCTCTCTCTCTCTCTCTCTCTCTCTCTCTCTCTCTCTCTCTCTCTCTCTCTCTCTCTCTGTTTCTGTCTAAATGACTCTAAATCCATAGGTTTCACTTATCACTTGGAAATCTTCATTCTTTTGCATCCTAAGGAAGGTAGGGAGCTGGTTGGCATTCTAAATAGGGCAGACAGTGGGCCCCATTGAGAAGGTGATATTAGAGCAACACCTCGGGGATGAAGGCTTCAGCCATGGAGATACCTAGGTTGAAGGAGTGTCATGCAGAGGGAACAGTTGCAACCAAGGCCCCACACCTGGGACAAAATCTAGTGTTTTCCAGAAAAAGCAAGAGGCTGATGAGGCTGGAGCAGTCGTGAGAAGATTCAAACTGAGAGGATTTGAGGCAGCTCCCCTGTTGTTTTGCAGGCATTGAAGGACTTAGACTTTGATTGAAATGATTTTATGTCTGAGAAAATTTTTGTTTAATTTTATGTGGTACTGGGGATTTAACTTAGGGGCACTCAACCACTGAGCTACACCTCCAGCCATTTTTTATTTTTATTTTGAGGCAGGATCTTGCTAAATTGTTCAGGCTGTCCTCGAACTTGTGATCCTCCTGCCTCAACCTCTCCTGTTGGGATTAGAGGTGTGGGCCACCACACCTGGTTGAACTACTTTAAAAAGTAGTAAAAATCTCGAGATAACATTCCCAGGGTTGATTGCTGCTTAAAATGAGTTTGACTGTGTTGCTTGATTTACATCACACCCGTCAAAGAAAATTGAGTGAAATTATAGACTATTAAGAAAACTTCATAATAGTTTGTAAGCTTTGCAAAAGCTTAATAGGTCACATCAAAAGCGTGAGCTCATCTTAAGTTTGTTCTGGCTTCAAAATAGTGAACCAGCTGTGTACTTGAGATGTTAAATACCAAAAATATATGAAACAAATACTATGGAATTTTTCTTGACTTTCAAGTGAATGCCTTAATCATAGTTTTTCATAATTTTTTTGTTTTTAAAAATGTGAATCTATATAAAGCTAGACTAGGATAGCAAACACCTGTATCCTTGACTCATTTCTAGAATCCTACACTTAATTATCTAATGGTTCAAGCAGATATTAAGGTATATGAGTTCAATCTCCATTTACCGATATTCAGAGATATCTGCCCTATATGAAGTGAGGGTGGGAGCGTAAAAACGATTTATTGCTGAGGGTGTTGTTCAGTGAGAGTATGTGCTTAGGATGTACAGGGACCTGGATTCAATTCCCAGCACATGAAAACAGCAACAGTGCAAACCCTGAACTATTACCCATTTGAATTTTTTTTTATTAATAAGCTTGTCATTGCCTGGAGAGGAAAACACTGCAGGCCCAGGGGAGAGCCTGAGCCTTGCTTCTCAGATGGTTTGTGGAGAAGGGCCAGTCTTCACCTCCTGATAGCTGTGTAGGATCTGATAAACACAGATTACTTCTACATGCAACAGAATGAAGCTGGAGGGGCTGGGATACAGCTCGGTGGCAAAGTAGGTGCTTAGCATGTGTGAAGCCCTGGATTTGATCCTCAGCACCCAAATAGTTAAAAAGACCACTCACAGAATGGGAGAAAGTATTTGTTAATCACATATTTGATAAAGGATTAATATCTTGAATATATAAAGAACTATTTATAACTTGAAAAACAAACCCAATCCAATAATTGGCAATGGACTTGACTAGAGATTACTATAGAGAAGATATACAGAGGGCCAATAAGACCATGAAAAGATGCTTAACTCCAAGGGAAATAAGTCAACAGCACCTATTAAGATGGCTGTTGTTTTAAAAAAGATAAGGGAGAGGGCTGGGGTTGTGGCGCAGTGGTAGCGCGCTTGCCTAGCATGCGTGAGGCACTGGGTTCGATCCTCAGCAACACGTAAAAATAAAATAAAGATATTCTG
Source organism: Xerus rutilus (assembly GCA_028644305.1). Taxonomy (NCBI): domain Eukaryota; kingdom Metazoa; phylum Chordata; class Mammalia; order Rodentia; family Sciuridae; genus Xerus; species Xerus rutilus. The sequence goes on along the minus strand of CM053415.1, from coordinate 9,526,896 downwards.
TCTGCCTACAACTAAAAAATAAATATTTAAAAAACAAAAAGATAAGGGAGAAGTGCCATGCGCAGTGGCATACGCCTATAATCCCACTGACTCGGGAGGCCGAGGCAGGAGGATCACAAGGTCAAAGCCAGCTTCACCAACTTAGGCCCTAAGCAACTTAGATCCTGTCTCAAAATAAAAAATAAGGGGAGTTGAGGATGTGACTCAGTGGCTAAGTGCCCCTAGGTTCAGTCCCTGGTACCAAAAAAAAAAAAAAAAAACCGTATTAGCAAGGATATAGAGAAATTGGATCTCTTATGCGTCACAGGTTGGAATATAAAATGATGCAGCTGCCATGAAAAGCAGTTTGGTAGTTCTTCAGAAAATTAAACAGAATTTTACCATATGACCTAGGAATTCTGGTTATATACTCCAAAGATATGAAAGCAGACTCAAATACTTGTACTCCCATGTTCATAGCAGCATTATTTACAGTAGCTAAACAGTAGAAGTAATTGAAGTATCCATTGATACTTTTGTGAATAGACAAAATGTGGTCTGTTTGCAGTGGAATGTTATTCAGACAGTGGAATATTATGCAGCTTTAAAAAGGATGGAAATCCTGATACATGCTATTTTGTGGATGAGCCTTGAGGACATTACACTAAATGAAATAAACTGGTCACTAAAGGACAAATACTGTAGGATTCCACTTAACATGAAGTCCCTAGAGCAGTCAGATTTATAACCACAGAAAATAGGGTGGTGGGTGCTGGGGCTGGTGGAGGATGGTGGGGAGCTAATGCTTAATTGGTGCAGAGCTTCAATTTGAGGAGATAAAGTGTTCTGGAGGTGAATGGTGGTGATGGTTGCATAAGGTGAATATTTAATGCTACTGAACTTTACACTTAAAGATGGTTAAGATCGGGGCTGGGGTTGTGGCTCAGTGGTAGAGTGCCTGCCTTGCATGCGCGAGGCACTGGGTTCGATCCTCAGCACCACATACAAAATACATAAATAAATAAAATAAAGGTTTTAAAAAAAATCTTTTTAAAAAAAAAAAGATGGTTAAGATAGTAAATTTTATGTTGTGTGTATTTTACTGTAGTTTTTAAGAGTAATTAACAGGACCATCCTTGGATGTTGTGGTAATGTTAAGTTGCCATAAAAGTTCCCAAGTACCTGTTCTTAATTTCTGTTCTTGCCTGGTCACGATGGCAAACTGGGTGCATACAGATCACCCTTTGAGTGAAAGTGGCAGGAAAGGCATTGGGACTGACAAGGAGAGAGCAGGAGGAGCCCCAAAAGTAACAGGCAGAAGGTGGGGAGGACAGTTTTGTGTTCCTTTGTAAGGACTTTGGGTGGTACTCTAAGTATAGCAGGAAAGGAGGGGTTTTGGGGTCTTTTTTTTTTTTTTTTTTGGTACTGGGGATTGAACTCAGGGGCACTCGACCACTGAGCCACATCCCCTGCCCTATTTTGTGTTTTATGTAGAGACAGGGTCTCACTGAGTTGCTTAGTGCCTTGCCATTGCTGAGGCTGGCTTTGAACTCGCAATTCTCCTGTCTCAGCCTCCCAAAGTGCTGGGACTACAGGTGTGTGCCACCGTGCCTGGCTAGGAAAGAAGATTTTTGAGCTGAGGTGTGTGACATAATCTGACTTGCTGCTTTTGTGTTTTGCAATACTAGGAATTTAACCCAAGCTTCCCATTGCTAGGCAAGCACTCTACCACTTTGCTACATCCCCAGCCTTTTTACTTTATTCTATTTTCTTTGTTTGTGGTACTGGAGATTGAACCCAGGGGTACTCTATCACAGAGTTATAGCCCCAGCCCTTTTTATTCTTTGAGGTAGAGTCTCACTAAGTTTCTGTAGTTGGCCTCAAATGTGAAGTCCTTCCTCAGCTTCCTAAGTCACTGGGATTACAGTAGGCATGGGTCACTGTGCTTGGCAGCATTTGTAATTGTTATTGGCTGCTTGTGCTCCATGGAAGCTGTTTTATAATGCTGCCCTTACCAAGTCAGAAGCTTCCTTGTGTGAGCTCTACTTGCTCTTCAACCCACTCCACCCTGGGCTGGGCCTCTGCCATTCCACTGAGATGCACTTAACCATATATTATTTTTTGGTACTAGGGATTGAACTCAGGGGTACTCAACCACTGAGCCACATCCCCAGCCCTATTTTGTGTTTTATGTAGAGACAGGGTCTCACTGAGTTGCTTAGTGCCTCGCCGTTGCTGAGGCTGGCTTTGAACTCGCGATTCTCCTGTCTCAGCCTCCCTAAGTGCTGGACATTTAACCATATTGAGGGCTTTCATGCTGCCATGTGCAGCAGTCTTTTTTTTTTTTTTTAATATTTATTTTTTAGTTGTAGGTGGACACAATATTTTTATTTTATTTTTATGTGGTGCTGAGGATCGAACCCAGTGCCTCCCGCGTGCTAGGCGAGCACGCTACCACTGTGCCATAACCCTCGCTCGCAGCAGTCTTTTTTTTAAAGTCTTCTCCATTTTACTGAATCTCCCAGCAGCTTTTTGTCATTCCATTCTTGTTCAGTATCTCTTGACACTGATAACAATAGCTGCTGGTTAATTGGATGCCCGTGGGATGTTGGTCAGAGAAGATGCTGGGTGTTTTCACACACTGAATCTTTACAGCATCCTGGAAATCTCAGTTTCCCTGAGCGTGGTGAATAGCTTGGTCCCGGAGTTATACCTGAGTCCTTTCCTCCTCAGCACACCTTTGAGCATCCAGGTGATCAGGAAATAGGGTGGTGGCTGTAGAGTTGGCACAGTTGGTTTTGTAAGGGCAGGTGTGATTGTTTTTTTTTTTGTTTTTTTTTTGATACAAGGGATTGAACTCAGGAGTACTCAACCACTGAGCCACATCCACATCCCCAGCCCTATTTTGTGTTTTTATGTAGAGACAGGGTCTCACTGAGTTGCTTAACACCTCGCTCATTGCTGAAGTTGGCTTTGAACTCGCTATTCTCCTGTCTCAGCCTCCCTAAGTGCTGGGATTACAAGTGTGAGCCACCGCGCCTGGCTAGGTGTGATTGTTTGAGCTGTGCTGCAAGATCAGTAGCAGGAACTTGGTGAGGTGTGTTCCCTCTGGTTATGAGTCAGCTTAATTTAGAAATGATGGAGTTATTCCTACTTCTCATTTTCTAAGCTGTATATACATTTGGGGGATTTATTTCAGCCACCTCCAGCCTGATCATCTTAGTCACAGGCACAGTGATACTGCAGTAAACATACCAATGCTCACACCTACAGGCTGGGTGAAGCCAGTTTGTCTTGGAGTTTGTGTGCGAGCCATCAGCACCCAGGATTCTGCTCAAGGCCCGTTGGTGCTCTGCTAAAATGAGCAGAGCACCAACAGACTTCTCCTGTCCCCTTTGGGAGTAGCCTTGCCAGCTTGTTTTTGGAAACATCAGGGCCAGGATATTTTTAGTTTACAAAGCAGTGGTAGTCCAGTGTCAGGTGCTGCAGGCCATGAATAGCCTGGGTTAGGGCAGGTAGGAGGACAGGCATCCAAGCGGGCAGCAGCTGCCTAATTGGGTCAGGCCTATTGTCATCCAGCAGGCTGGCAGCCTCTAACAGGGACAGGGATTTATTTGCGTAGAGGAGGCTTTCTTGCATATGCCCTGAGGCTTGTGGAGATACCTGGACAGTCTCTGCTTTCCCTGAGCACATTGCCCTTCTCAGCTCATCTCCTGTTCAATGGGGAGCAAGGGGATAGAAGTTCAGGAATTTATTACCAGTCCTGCACTTTATTTTTCTCCTTGAACTTCAAAGTAGACTCCTTCCCTCACTGTGGTGGTCTTTGTTTTATAGACAAGATTGTTTGCCATGCCATAATTTATGCTGTTGTTTGGTAGACTTGGATGGGGGTAGAGGATGATGAGGCCTGGGGCCAAGGAGGGTTAATTACATATACACTATACACAGTTCATATGGCGCTGTACTTATCTAGTATAGTGAGAATAAACTGCAAAGTAATTCACAAATGGCTATTAAATATATCTAGAAGTCATTTGGAAGTTATTTTTGGCTCTCAGAATGTAAGTGCTATATTTAACAGTCTAATATCAAGAGGGTTTAGTTTAAGGCTCTGAACCAAAATGTTGTCAATGACTTGTTGAAATATTTTTATGAAGAGAATTAAATACGAGCTTACTACTGAATTTACTACAGAATTAGAAGAACTTCAGGGAATGGTTTATTCTGTCGTGATTAAATACATGATTACTCTGTCATCAAATACACAATTATTTTACTTGCCTCATTTAAAATATTTTAACACAATTCTGGAAATATTTCATCTTTCTGAATAGTACTAAGTCCTTGTAAAAGGATATAATAAAAGTGGTTAGAAATAATTTTCCTGAGAGTTGCCTCATAGTAAATGACCTGTTTTTTCTCAATTAAAAAAAACACCTTTTAAATTATTATTAAAATGTACTTAGGGCTGGGTACAGTGGCACATGTCTGTAGTCCCAGCTACTTGGGAGGCTAAGACAGGAGGATCCCAAGTTTGAGGTCAGCCTAGGCAACTTAGACCCTATCTCAAAAGTAAAAAGAGTGCTGGGGGGTGTGGCTCAGTGGTAGAGTGCTCCTGGGTTCAAGCCCCAGTACCACAAAAAGAAAAAGAGGGAAATATATATATATTATATATACATAATATAATATTATATATTATATATACATAATATAATATTATATATTACATATATAAATGCTTCTGATTCAGAAGAATGTTCATTTCTGGTACATTTCATCAGTAAAATGGACAGTTTGAAAAAATGTGCTTTCAAATTTAATGTGAGAGATGTTAATTAGGTTTGACTTGATGAACTTTGAAAATATTTGTTTTGAAATGTAGCTGGGGGCTGGGGCTGTATAGCTCAGTGGTAGAGCGTTTGCCTTGCACATGTGAGGCACTGGGTTCAATCCTCAGCACCACATATAAATAAAGATATGATGTCCATCTACAACTTTAAAAAAATATTAAAATGTAGCTGGAATCCACGCTTGTAGTAATTATATATACATTACATTTCTATATTGCTTTATACTATTTCAAGTATAGTTTTTTTGTTGTTTTTTTTTTAATATTTATTTTTTAGTTGTAGGTGGACACAGTAGCTTTATTTTATTTTTATGTGGTGCCGAGGATCGAACCCAGTGCCTCCCGCGTGCTAGGCGAGCACGCTACCACTGCGCCATAACCCCAGCCCCTCAAGTATAGTTTTATTAGTTAATTATAGAGTAATAGTCATACTTTAATCAAAAAATTTTTTTTGATTTTTGAGCATGCCGGACAAGTATACACATGTATAAGCTATATTTTTTGCTCTGTCAAAATATGGTACAAGGGGGGCTGGGGTTATAGCGCAGTGGTAACGTGCTTGCCTAGCATGCATGAGGCACTGGGTTCGATCCTCAGCACCACATAAAAATAAAATAAAGATATTCTGTCCACCTACAACTAAAAAAATAAATAAATGTTTTTAAAAAAAATATATGGTACAAGGGCTGGAGTTGTGGCTCAGTGGTAGAACACACGCTTATATAAAACAGAAAAAGTTAGAAAGGGGAAGAGACAATGGTGCAGTGGGCAAAGATTTTCTAATATTTTCTCCCATGCTCCTTAAGGTGGGCTCACCCCATGTTCATGACTGCTGGACTAGAAGATTGTACTGAGTTTTTCAGAATTTACTTGTAGCAAACTAAGTTATTCAGTTCATGTGAGAAACATGCCTAATCACTTTTTTTTGGTATAGGGGACCCAGGAGTGCTTAACCTTGGAGCCACATCCCCAGCCCTTGTTATTTTTTTTTTTTTAAATATTCTTTTATTAGTTGTTGGTGGACCTTTTATTTTATTTATTTATATGCGGTGCTGAGAATCGAACCCAGTGCCTCACACATACTAGGCAAGCGCTCTACCACTGAGCTACGACTCCAGCCCCCTTGTTATTTTTTATTTTCAGACAGGGTATCACTAAGTTGCACAGGCTGGCCTTAGGCTTGGGCTTCTGCCTCAGCCTTTCCCAAGTCATTGCGATTACAGGCCTGCATCACTACACCTAACTTACTTAGTTACCAACCTCAAAACAAACAAAAAGACCTCGTTCTATTTCCTTTCTTTACTCTTGTGGCCTTATTTTTCCATCTTTCACTACATTATTAGAGTAGCCTCCTCGTGGCCTTTCTGTTGTGGCTTCTTTCCGGTTTGTCCACCACAGTGCAGCCAGGGTAATTCACCTGAAATGTAAATCTAGCTCTCATTTCCTTGCTAAAAATCCTTCACTACTGCTCCATGAAGACCCACCTCATTGTGACAGTGGTCAGTGCCTTCTTCCTCTGGCCTGTTTAGCTCTGTGGCTCCATTCCTCAGCTCTGCTTGTTTTTTGTTTACACCTCCAATAAGGCAGTAATGCTTTTTTTTTCTTTGTAGTACTCAGGATTTAACTCAGGGGTGCTCTACCACTGAGCCACATCTCCAGCCCTTTTTATTTATAAAAAATAAATTTGAGACAGGATGTCTCTAAGTTGCTGAAGCTGGCCTTGAACTTGTGATTCTCCTGCCTCAGTTTCCTGTATAGCTGGGTTTACAGATTTGCACTACTACACCTGGCTCTAAAGCTTTATTTTCTTTTCAGCTTATTCAAATTAAAAAGAAAGAAAATTGACACAGTTACACATTCATCTAGGTTTTTTGTTTGTTTGTTTTTGTACCAGGGATTGAACCCAGGGGGCACTTAACCACTGAGCCGCATCCCCAGCCCTTTTTATGTCTTATTTTGAGACAGGATCCTGCTGAGTTGCTCAGTACTTCACTGAGTTGCTGAGGCTGACTTTGAACTTGTGATCCTCCTGCCTCAGCCTCCGGAGTCACTGGAATTATAGGCATGTGCCACCATGCCCAGCTCATACAGATTTAAGAGTCTACTGGTTCCAGCTGGGCACAGTGGTGCAAACCCAATCCCAGCAATTCAGGAGACTGTAGCAGGAGGATCGCCAGCCTCAAAATTACTGAGGCCCTAAGCAACTTAAAACAATTTTTAGACCCTATGTCAAAAAATAAAAAAGGCTGAGGATGTGGCTCAGCGGTAAAGCACGTCTGAGTTAAATCCCCAGTATGGAGTCGGGTAGAGGAGTCTCCTGGTTCTTCTATAAGATTGCTTCAGAGGGGCTGGGATTGTAGCTCAGTGGTAGAGCGCTTGCCTCGCATGCGTGAGGCCCTGGGTTCGATCCTCAGCACCACATACAAAGCAATAAAATAAAGACATTGTGTCCATCTATAACTTAAAAAAATTAAAAAAAAAAAAAAGATTGCTTCAGAGAAAAAAGAAAAAGAGTGGTTGTGAGAAATCTCCCTGCCTCTAACCACCACTTTGAGCTGGGGCTAATGCTCATCACTGCTTACTTCACTATTGCTAAATTGCATGCTTGTGTTGCTTCTTGGATTTTCATTTTTTAGGCTTTGTGTTTGTCTTCTCACTGTGAAAGACAAGGGGTTGTGTCTTATGGCCCTTCTTGGTCGTAGAGTTCTTACACTTCAGCAAGATTGTTGTTTCATTGGTTAGCTTAGAAATCCTATTTATATATACATATGTGTATTTTCTATTAATGTTCTTTTTTTAAATTTTTTTTATTTGTAGATGGACACAATACCTTTATTTTATTTATTTATTTTTATGTGGTGCTGAGGATCGAACCCAGTGCCTCACGCATGTGAGGCAAGCGCTCTACCACTTAGCTACAATCCCAGCCCCTAATGTTCTATTTTTTTTAAATAAAAATAGTGTGTCTAAGATTTTATTTAGCTTGTCAATTAATATGACTGAACTAGTAAGATGTTATAATCAGATTAAAGGAGAATTCAGACAACACACATGCAATCTAGAATGTTAATTTGGAGCTGAACATGGCACATGACTGTAGTCCAGCTGCATGGGAGACCGAGGTAGGAGAATCACATGAGTCCAAGAGTTCCAGGCCAGTCAGGGCAACATGGTGAGATCCTGTCTCCAAAAAAAAGGAATGCTAATGTGAATTTACAAATAGATATAAAACTGGTCAACATTGACAAAGCAGTAATTAAGTTTTATTGCACAGGCACAATTTTCATTCCTTTGGACAGGAATTTACTAGCCTTACTCTTAAGAGGTTTCGATAATTTACAGAATTATAAAGCCAATCAAAGACATGGAAAGATCCCTATAAAATTAGAGAACCTGGAAGGATATACTGGAGAGCACAGCAAGTAATCTTGCTTTTTGTTCCATTTAGAGCCTTTCATGGTTCTTCCTGACATCTTTCCCATTTAGAATGTGATGATATCAAAGACAGATGATTCTTGATCACAGAACAGCCTGGCCTCATTAGGTTTGTAGGTGAAACAAGAGTGTTGACAGCCCTTAGCTGCCGTGAGTGTGCTCTCACTGTGTATTGAACTACTACTGTGGTGCAGAGGTTTTCATGAGGAATCTCAAGTGGAGCTTTAAAGCCTCTTGTATTTGCAAGTATGAGGTTGGAGAACTAAACCCCAAGAAACTGCCATACTTTTACCTGCAGTACCTATAAGCCTGGGTGAATTCTTTTCTTAATGAGGCTGTACATTTGCTGAGGTTCCTGGCCTCCAGGAAGTAATCTTAAAACCACCTGAAAACTGGGGTCTTATTGGAGAGGACTCCAGGTTGGTTTTGGGGGTGAGCACTTACAGATGTCGGGTCTGTAAGTAATAACAGCCTCCTTTCCCTAAGAGTGACATGTCACACCAAGAAGCTCAAATAGGATACTTCCATTAAGGCCGTGGTTGCATAGTTGAGTCATACAGTAAATACTGGTTAAAGATGGATTTTTATTGAATCTACATTAACATTTTTTCATACTCGTTGACATGAAGGTACAAAGCCTTGGAATTTGTGCTTTTTTTTTTTTTAAAGGTACATATCTTTTTTTAAAAACTTTTATTTATTTATGTATTTTGTATGTGGTGCTGAGGATCGAACCCAGTGCCTCAAGCATGCGAGGCAAGCGCTCTACCGCTGAGCCACAATCTCAGCCCTGAATTTGTGCTTTTTTGATTTTAAATACCATGCTGGGAATTGAACTGAACCCAAGCATTGTGCATGCATTCAGGCATTCTCCCCCTGACCCCAAGCCTGCTTTTCTTATTTTTATATATTTTTAGGAAATAATGCATTCATAGTGTGCTGAGTTGTTGTTGTTACAATTTGTAATAGGTGGACTGTATTCTGTTCTTTGTCCTAATGCAGGAATTGTCAGTAGTCTAGTTTGTTAGAGAGATCTTGTGTTAAGTAATGTTTGATGTGTGCAGACAGTATTAAGAATCTCTAACTTTGAATCACGAGTTCAAAGCCAGCCTCAGCAACTGCGAGGCGCTTAGCAACTCAGTGAGACCCTGTCTCTACATAAAACACAAAATAGCGCTGGAGATGTGACTCAGTGGTTGGGTGTCTCTGAGTTCAATCCCCAGTACCAAAAAAAAAAAAAAAAGACTCTAGCTTCATCATAGAATTTTAACATAATTGTCTTTTCCAGGTTCATATTGAGATCCACTGAAGGTCCTCCCCTGATTGACAAAGGTGTCACCCCAGGCTCACTGCATCAAAGAACACGAAGCATGAGGGACGGAGGAGGGACCCTCAGCACCTGCCTGACAGAAGCAAAGGGGGAGGGAGGAGATGACTGGTACAAACAATTATGTAGCCTTAAGAACAGAACACAGAAGGGGAGCCCTTGCCCAGCAGATACACCTTTTTGGATGGATAAGTCTGCGGTTGATGTAAATGTAAATTCACAGAATGAGGCATTATCATTGGAAATGAAAAATGATCTGAGTGACACTGATCTCTTGCTTCACAATGGCAACAAAGAGCTTCCATATTTGAAGAAATCAATGGGAAGAAATTTAGCTCCCGCAGCTGCTCCAGCCAAGGCCATGGGTCTGTCCTCTGCCCCTGCAGAAGAGCATCTTGCTGGGGTGTTCCTTGGTGTCAGGGAAGTTCTGGGGAGGGACTGGCTAAGAAGCAGGCTCAGAGCCATGGACAGCCAGAGAGGACAGTGCCCCAAAGGAGATCCCTGGGTGTCGGGACAGCTAGTCCATCCAAAACTGTGGGAAATGGGAGTTTTTAAGGGTGAACCACCAAGTGCTCTTCGTGAGGGACTAGGCTCTGAGTCGGAACTGTCTCGCCTGCATTCTGTGCTGCCTGCAACGCTGCACTCCTGTGCTGAAGTACTCCCAGAGGACGAGACAAGATGTGTTTTCCTTGACCATTTAAAGCCCATGTTTTCAGAGCAAACAACAGAATATAAGAAAATGCTTTCATGTGTAAAAAGTACCTCAAATGGTCTGCAGATAACACTGGGGTTACTGGCTCTACAGCCTTTTCAATTAGCAAATCCCTTATGCCATAGTTAAGGTACAAACAGAACAATAAAAATAGTAGATTAATTTTAGAAGTTGTTTTAGAATGATTTCTTTTCCATTAAGTCTGGATGCAGACAGCTCAGCTGCTCAGATCCTGCTTTGGTTTGTGTGACCAGGCAGAAAATAAGCCAAGTTCACTCACCAAAAGCTGATCGATGCAGAAGGAAATTTTTTAGCATGTTTTAAATTGTGCTTAAAAGACACTCAGAATTGGGAAACCCTTTCGGGTGATTGTTGATATATCCAGTTTAATATCAGATGAGCACATGGTGATTTAACATGAAATTCCTTATGTATCTCAAGATCTCTACCCATTCTAAAGGGCTATTGTCCTAGACATCGTCTTGTCACCTCAGCTTGTCTCTGATCACCTCCTGGAAATGAATAAAGTCTACTCACTGTGTTTTTATTAAACCTTGCTGAGCTCATGGCAAGCTGTTGCCATTTCTGCATCTCAGAATAATTTTGGTCTGCAGCAAAATTTCTTTTCTCAAACTCCTTCCACTTGAAATGCTGTTTAAATGGAGGCCCTATGGTGAAAGTTGCAATATTAATTTTAATCATCTCAAACTAGGAATCCTAGCACTGTTACCCTAAGTAAAAAGGAACTTGAGACTCTTTGCTCTGGCTCAGATGGAGAGAGGCAAATCAAGAACCTCCTTTACAAAAGTCCTAAGAGTTGAGGTCTTATACACTAAGATTTTTCTGAAGTGACTCCTTTTGTTGTTCATTGATAATTTTATTAATAAAGGTCATTTAAAAGTGTAAGTTTTTAAGGACTCCCAAAGCAAGACTTAAAAGAGCTGTTTGGGGGATAACTGATTGCAAATATGAATTTATATTGTGTGCTAAATTACTATGCCATGTGCTATTTTAGTGTTTGGGGGGAATGGAGAATAAAATCTGTTCTTTAGCATAATAAATGTCTTATTTTATGTGTGTACTCTCAGTTCTCCTTGTCTTTTTATTAATGCTATCATCTTCTAAATACTTGAACATCTTTTAGCACCAGGCAAAGTAGGTTGCCAATGCAGAAGACTAAAATCAGAGTTTGAAAACCAAAATGTAAGACGAGACTGTAACTCCACTCTCAGCTTTCTTCCCAGGATGGAATAAAGCAGTGTTGTGATCCTTTGGGGTGATGCACATGGAGTCCTTGCAAAGCAGTCATCTCTAGCCTGTCCAAATGAAACACCATCTTGATTGAGCAGTTAGAACCCTAGTGGATGTGCATTCCCTTTTGGTGTCACTGGTGGATTTATAGGGACTATTTTCTTGTCAAGCCCTCCTCTTACTGGTTGTTGGGGGTTTGGTTTTGTTTTAAAACTCACTCCTTTGGGATGGAACTTTCCATGACTCATTTGTTCTGTAAATTACAAGTACATAAATGTTCAATTGCCAGGAAAAAGCACAGAGTTTCCTACTTAGCATCAAATGCTAAATTAAAAAATTTGAAATTTTTCATGTGGCTACTTTATAGGAAGGTGTGTTTTCTAATTGGTTTTGGGGAGAAGTTTACAATCACTTTTTTTCTTCACATTAGAAATTTTTTTCTGCACGTAGACTTCACTGCGACTTTTCCTTTTGGGATTGTGCTGGGTTCCTGTCTGAAGATGCCCTCTCCTATGGAAAGTTCTTCGGGGGAGGGGGGGAGGTTCACAGTCCAGAAAAAACTGATGATAAATGTTGTCATGGTTTCATGACTACAAAAGAGGGCCTTCTACAAACTTTTTTTTTTTTTTTTTGAGAAAATTAGTATGGAAGTGAGATGTTTTCTCAGATAAGTGTTAATGATTGAATTATAAAATGATTTGAAACAGTGTATCATTTTGGCAATGAAAAACAAGCAGTTTTAACTGCAGTCTTAAGTTTGTATGCTCTGTCCCTCGCCCCAAATTCTGCTCTTAAGGGTTGAATAGCACAGTCATTTTAAATTTAGAAACAATACAGAGTACAAAATCTTGGACTTGGTTATTTGCATTTAGAAATGATTTCCTTTTTAAAAAATATTAATGACGAGGTCTTCAAGTCCTGAAGTTGCAAGCCTATGGAGACTAAGAAGTAAATTATTTAATAGGTTGTTCTTATGTGACTTGATTTAATCAACAGAATGCAAGCTATGTAGAGCTTAACGTAAATCCCTATGTATCCTAAAATCCATAAAGACCATTTGCTATCATTTTGATGTGAAATGAAAAATGTGCTGTAAATTTTTTTTTTTTTTTTAAGTGGGGATTGAACCCAGACCCCCTGCCACAGAGCTGCATCCCTATCCTTTATTTTTTATTTTGGGACAGGGTCTTGCTAAATTGCTGAGGCTGGCCTAGAACTTGTGATCCTCCTGCTTGAGCCTCCCAAGTCGCCAGGATTACATGTACATACCAACACACTCAGTAATTCTCTATATGGTAATGTAGAGCATTCTATTTCATGGTAATATTTAAGTTCTTTTTAAACTTTCCAAGCAGAACAAAAGGTGGGGAGGGTCTCCTAAACTCTGAGTGCAGAGTCGAACACTACTTTTCTATATTGGCAAGCTTGGTGATTGTGAAACAGCCTGTCCAGGTGGCAGTGTGTGTGTGTGTGCGTGTGTGTATCACACACAATGTGAAAACTTGGCTCCTCTTTGCTCCCAAAATGTCTTTTTCCCAATTTTTTTTTTTTTTTTGTACCAGAGATTGAACTCAGGGATACTCGACCACTGAGTCACATCCCCAGCCCTATTCTGTGTTTTATGTAGAGACAGGGTCTCACTGAGTTGCTTAGCGCCTTGCCATTGCTGAGGCTGGGTTGAACTCAGGATTCTCCTCTCTCAGCTTCCCAGAGTGCTGGGATTACAGGCTTGTGCCACCATGCCTGGCTCCAAATTTGTTATTTTTAGTATTTTTTAGTTACAGATGGACTCAATATCTTTGTTTTGTTTATTTTTTTTAATATTTTTTTTAGTTGTAGATGGACACAGTATCTTTATTTTTATGTGGTGCTGAGGATCGAACCCAGTGCCTCACACATGCAAGGCAAGCACTCTACCACTGAGCTATAATCCCAGCCCTCCAAATATTTTTTATCAAAGTTGATCACATCAAAAAGGCATCTGTTGGGGCTGGGGTTATGGCGCAGTGGTAGGTAGCATGCTTGCCTAGCACGCGGGAGGCACTGGGTTCGATCCTCAGCACCACATAAAAATAAAAATATTGTGTCCACCTACAACTAAAAAATAAATATTTTTTAAAAAAAGGCATCTGTTTTCTTTCATTTTAAACTCAGCACACTATTGAGAGCTATATATTTATTTGATGAAAATTTGGATAAGATTGTTTCCAAAGATGCAGGAAAGGCAAACTTTGTAGAATCAAGGTTTTTTTCCCTCAAATAAATGATCTTGCTTTCATGAGGTTCATCAAGATTTTTTTTAAGTGGGGGTTTGGTTGTGTTGAGATCAAACATGCAAGTTTTGCTTTGGTTGTGTTCTGAGTAGGTTGTTTTGGAGACTATGGGTGTATTTTTTTTTTTTTTTTAATATTTTTTTAGTTGTAGATGAATGCAATATCTTTATTTTATTTATTTATTTGTATGTGGTGCTGAGAATCGAACCCAGTGACTCACACATGCGAGGCATGCGCTCTACCACTGAGCCACAGCCCCAGCCCCACTATGGGTGTATTTTAGTGGTAGAGTGTACTCTGCATGCACAAGGGCCTCAGTTCAATTCCGGCCCTCCAAAAAAATGTTTAGGTGCATAACAATATAAGCAATTTTTCTGGGTCTTGAACAGTATTGGCAGAATGGAATTCTCCAATTAACTGTTTACTGCTCTTAGTTTGCTGAAGGCAGAGGACCTGTTTCCTTCCCCTGTCTGCCTTAGAGTTATGATTTTGTTATCAGAAAAGAAATGAGGCCTGGGGGTGTAATTCTGTGGTAGAGCACATGTTTAGCATGCATTTGGCCCTGGGTTCAATCCCTATTACCAGGAAGGGAAAAAATCCCCTAAACCATGAGTAATTTGTTTGAAGATTAGGAATAAGTCTCTGTTTTCTAACTCTGAAAGCTGGTCTTTGATTATATGTAGGGTTACAAGCACTCTGCTGCTGCTGATTTTGGATGACAGAGAAAGCATTATGTAGATGTTCCTTTGAAGTTGCATAGCTACCGCTTAAGTGGAGTTCTCACATGCTTCGAAAAACCTAGAAATTTGTAGGATATGTAAGGGGGTATCCTACCTAGGACATGGGTATGTGTCCAGAAAGCACTTTTCTTATAATCCCCAACCAAGATTTGACAAGGACACCTGTTCAGGAAAACCTATTGTATGAGGAAGAACTGAGAAAAAGAATCGGCTTATTGTAAAATCAGGTGCTTTGTTTTACCCTGGAGGAGACCAAACACATACACATCTGAATTCGATTTGAAATTGAGAATGCAATAAGGGAAATAAGCATTTTTCCTACCCTTGCATTGTGATGCTTTGGGGAGAATAAGTTGAGGTAGGTTTCATATCCCCACATTGAGTAGAGTGGCTGGCAAGTTTCATGGTCAGAGTTCACATTTCCTACTCTGCTGTGTAAAAGTAAGGTTTGGCAAATATATGTTTTTAAATGCTCAATTGGGCAGGAAGTGTAGCTCTGTGGTGGAGCACTTGGTTGGTATGCTCAGGGTTCTAGGTTCAGTCCCCAGCACTGCAAAATAAATCAAAATATTCAAACATTTGGATAGCTCCTTTTTTTCCAGTATGAGGAATTAAATAACAAGAATACCTCAGCCAGACACCTCTGTTTGGTTCATATAAATATTGTGGATTTGAGTTGAACATATTATAATGGGTATTATATATTCCAGTGCTCCTCTTTATTCTCTGTACTTACACCATTTCTAAAAAAAGGTCCTGGCAGGGGGCTGGGATTGTGGCTCAGTGGTAGAGCGCTTGCCTCGCATGCATGAGGCACTGGGTTCGATCCTCAGCACCATATAAAAATACATAAATAAAATAAAGATACTGTGTCCATCTACAACTAATAAAAAATATTTAAAAAAAAAAAAAAAAGATCCTGGCAGGTGGTGCACACCTGTAATCCCAGTGGCTCAGGAAGCTGAGGCAGGAGGATCACAAGTTCAAAGTCAGCCTCAGCAATTTAGCGAGGCCCTAAGCAACTTAGCAAGTTCCTGTCTCAAAATAAAAATAAAAAGGGCTGGTGATGTAGCTCAGGTTAAACACCCCTGGGTTCAATTCCCAATACTTAAAAAAAAAAAAAAAAAAAAAAGGTCCTCAGAGATCACAAAGAGCCTTTTTGCTTTCAGATTTGCATCACTTATGTAGGGGTGAATATTACACCAAAAATGACTAATTTTCTGTATAGAGCAGTGAATAAATGTGACTTTTGACCGTGAAAGTGGTAGAATAGTGGGATTCAGCTTCCAGACTTGACCTTGATATCTGACATTTGCCCTTAATTTCTCAGATTCATGATAGTTTTGGTTTGTTCAGTGTTTTAGTCAGCTTTTTCATTGCTGTGACCAAAAGACCTGACAAGAACAACTTTAGAGGAAGAAAAGTTTCTTTGGGGCTCATGGTTTCAGAGGTCTCAGTCCATAGGCAACCAACTCCATTGCTGTGTTGGAGGTGAGACAGATCATCAGAGCAGAAGGGTGTGATGGAGGAGAGCAGCTCAGGACATGACAATCAGGAAGCAGGGAAAGAGCTTTGCTTACCAGGGACAAAATATATAGCCAAAGGCATACCCCAGTGACCACCTCCTACATGCCTACACTTACACCCAGTTAATCCCTATCAGTGGATCAATGCACTGGTTAGGTTAAGGCTTTCATAACCCAATCATTTCACCTCTGAACTTTCGTCCATTATCTCACACATGAGCTTTTGGGGGATTCCTATCTAAACCCTAGCATTGGAGGAAGAAAGTGCCCAGTTTGTTGCAGATGAGAATCATTCAGACTAAGACACCTGTCCCAGCACCTGTCTGACGCTTAAATCCTGTTGAGGTCCCCTTCTTTCTCAGTGGGGAAAGCACATTACCTTTGTCAGAGTTTAAATGTGCTGATACAGCTATTGACATGACTGAACAAACTTGCTTTTTCTTTTTCTTTTTTATTTTTTTAAATATCTTTTAGCTGTAGATGGACACGATATATTTATTTATTTATTTTCATATGGTGCTGAGGATCGAACCCAGTGCCTCACGCATGCGAGGCAAGTGCTCTACCACTGAGCCACAATCCCAGCCCGCTTTTTCTTTTTAAATGCATTAACATCAATATAGGGATTTTTAAAAAGTCAGTGCTTATGTTTGAAGATATAAGGGGCTATGCATATTATGTTTTAAGTTGGCAGACAAAGTTAAGTGTCAGAGAAGGCCTAACAGTTCCTTTATTTTATTTTTATTTGGCACTGGGGATTTAATCGAGGGGTACTTTAGCACTGAGCTACATTCCCAGCATTTTTTTTTTTCTGAGACAAGGTCTTGCTAAAGTTGCTTAGTGCCTTGCTAAATTGCTAAGGCTGGCCTTGGACTTGCAGTCCTCCTACCTTAGCCTCCTGGGTTGCTGGGATTATAGGTGTGTGCTACTGTGCCCAGCAGTAAGATCCTCTATTAGGTGGCCTTCACTAAGCTTGGTAAATTTTTAGATTTCAATGGAAAATTATCACTTCTCTTTGGAGGTGAGCAACCTAAGTCAGACACAGTGAATGGGAGGCTACTGGGGGACAGTGCATATTAAGTGAATCTCCCAGGTAATGGTATGTAGCTGCTTTATTGAGGAGAATGAATTAGCAGAAAGCATACCCCGGGTCTGTACATGCGCAGTTCGCACTCACCACAAGAGGGAGCCATGTGTTCATGAGGGAGCGTCCCGTTTTGGCAAGGCCTTTTTTTTTTTTTTTTTTTTCTTCTTCAAATTCTTATGCAAAAGTAAATGTAAAAAGGCTGGACTTGGTCCACTTCAGCGTAGTTTGTTAACTTCAGTGGGTGTAATGTATCAACCCTTACAAAATCGTAACTCATTCAAAACCTATAAATGCTACTCTAAAGCAAAAAAAAAAAAAAGTTATTTTGGGTTTTATTACTATTATTGTAGTGGTCGACATTGTTATTTTACAGTGCTGGGGCTCAAACCCAGGGCCTTATGCATGCTAGACAAATACTCTACCACTGAGTTATACTCTAGCCCATATATATATATATATGTATTTGAGGTGACTTTCAGAAAGGGATCAGTTCTTTTTAATAGTTTTTAGTTGTCAATGGACTTTATTTTTTATTGTTTATTTAAATGCGATGCTGAGAATCGAACCCAGTGCCTCACACATGCTAGGAAGCGCTCTACCACTGAACCACAACCCCAGCCCCAGGGGATCAGTTTTATACCACACATAAGAGAACAATAATGTCAAGAGCAGGCTTTTTAACATTTCCACTTTTGCCCAAGGAAATATACAGCTCCTAGGCCGTGACTCTCCAGGGGCGCACGCCCCTTCCAGGGGGCGGAGCTGTGATGATTCAGGGGGACCCAAGTGGCCCCCTCCTATGCACATTCTTTGCAAGAGAGCCTCTTGGAGACTCTTAAGGGAAATCCGCAGCACAGTACAAGTTGCTTTCTCATTAAAGAAATAAGAACTTTGAGTTTCTTTTGTGGCTTGTAATGAGTCGTTCTTTTTTTTTTTTTTTTTTTTGGTACTGAGGATTGAACTCAGGGGCACTCGACCACTGAGCCACATCCCCAGCCCTATTTTGTGTTTTATGTAGAGACAGGGTCTCACTGAGTTGCTCAGCACCTCGCCATTGCTGAGGCTGGCTTTGAACTCGCAATTCTCCTGTCTCAGCCTCCCTAAATGCTGGGATTACAGGCTTGAGCCACCGCGCCCGGCTATGAGTCGTTCTTAAAGTGTAGGAATCTATATAAGATTAGGCTGTAATCTCAGCGGCTCGGGAGGCTGAGGCAGGAGGCTCACGAGCTCAAAGCCAGCCTCAGCAAAAACGAGGCACTAAGAAACTCAGTCAGACCCTGACTCCAGATAAAATACAAAAAAGGGGTGGAGATGTGGCTCAGTGGTCAAGTGCCTCTGAGTTCAATTCTCAGTAGTCCTGCCCCTGGAAGAAAAAAAAAAAAAAAAGAGTGGGAACTGCCATGTTTTCATGACATCAATGAATTATTGGAGCCGGGCGCGGTGGCACAAACCTGTAATCTCAGCACTTTGGGAGGCTGAGACAGGAGAATTGCGAGTTCAAAGCCAGCCTCAGCAACGGCGAGGCGCTAAGCAACTCAGTGAGACCCTGTCTCTACATAAAACACAAAATAGGGTTGGGGATGTGGCTCAGTAGTTGAGTACCCCTGAGTTCAATCTCCAGTACCCCCCCAAAAAAGAATTATTGGTCTTATGCATTTTTGTAAAAGATTAGGGAAAATTTTTAAATGATAAATTAGGATAATAGAGTATATATAAATAGTTCATAAGCTATTTAATGTCTTAGAGATGTTTTGAGTAACTCTTAGGGCTTGTAAAAACAAAGCAGTTTGTTAGAATAAACTCCAGACTCTTTGTTAGATGTTTCTGTTTTAATCTGTAGTGGAAAAATCACTAGGCTTATACTTCTCTCTTTCCTGCGTGGGTTCCAGAAACAATATTCAGAGCTCCTTAGATATATTTTGCAAGATCACAAAACCTGGTATGCATTTATTATAGAACTCATATCTTTATTTTTTTAAATTTTTAAATTTTTTATTTTTTGCAGTCTCAAACCTGGGCTTCACACATGCTAGGCAAGTGCTCTACCACTGAGTTATATCCTCAGTCCTTAAAATTTTTTTTTTAAATCTTTATTTTATTTATTTTTTATGTGGTGCTGAGGATCAAACCCAGTGCCTCACGCATGCGAGGCAGGCGCTCTACCACTGAGCCACAATCCCAGCCCAAAAATTTTTTTTAAATATTTTTTTTAGTTGTAGATGGACACAATATCTTTATTTATTTATTTTTACGTGCTGCTGAGGATCGAACCCAGTGCCTGACATATGCAAGGCCAGCGCTCTACCACTGAGCTACAACCCCAGCCCTTAAAATTTTTTTAAAATTGTACATGTTTATGGAGTACAGTGTGATAATTTTGTATGTGTACACAATTTAAAATTCATTTGCTATCTCACATTAGCCATGTTTCAAATGCTCAATAGCTATATGCAGCTGGTGGCCACTGTACTGGACAATGCAGACAGAGAATGTTCCTATCATCACAGAAAGTTCTTTTGAACAGCTGGTTAGACTCTTATAGACACACTTGTGACAATTTTACCTCTTCTGGATATGAATAATTTAATTTAATTTTTTTTTCTGATACTGAGGATGGAACCCAGGACCCCACACATGCTAGGCCAGTAAATGCTCCACCACTGAGCTCCACCCCAGTCCCTGAAATGCATTTTCCATTAGGCTGTAGCCCCAGCCTACGGTCTGCAGGAGAGGACAACATACCCTTCACACGCCCAGAGGAAACATACTCTCAGGTTTAAAGCTTAGCCTTGGCTCTGGTAATGGGACAGTTCATAGGATTTGGGATGATTCATGAGAACATCCTGTACCGTCCCTCTCCACAGCCACTGGGGGCCTTGAGACTTGAGAGCGGATGCCTGAAACTTGAGGCCTTGACAGCATTTGTCCCCGTGGAACTATGGGCTTATTGAGGAGCCCTTGAGCCTCTTCCAGCTTGAGGCTGGACTTGGCCTCCCCGCCTTGTTGCCTCCAACATTACCTTTTTTTTTCCCAAAATAGGATTTGGGATTTATTCCCTTTGTGACATAATGCATCTTACAGTCATAGTCAGGAAGTGAATGTTTTCCTGCCAGGCCTGTGAACTCCCCTGGAGATGGGCTGGGAAGGGTATTCCTTCTTCTTCCTCCCTCACAGTAGAATATTACCATGATTAGAAGGAGAGGGTTTTTTTGTTTTTTGTTTTCCCAGTTGGAAACAAACCAAGAATGAAAGAGCAGAGTCAGGATTTGTTTTGCTGCTTGAAGAAATTCAAGTTCTAACGTAAGCAAAACCAAGTTACTTGAGATGACACCGTTTTCCAAACTGTGCAGCAAGGGGGTTTAGGTTGGCTAGATTCAGATGCTCTTGGAAATTTTGCTTCATAAAGAAAGGACAAAACTTGGCACAATGGCACACACCTGTAATCCCAATGACTCAGGAGGCTGAGGCAGGAGGATTGCAAGCTTGAAGCCAGCCTCAGCAACTTAGCAAGCCCATAAGCAACTTAGTGAGATCCTGTCTCAAAAATAAAAATAGCCGGACATGGTGGCGCACACCTGTAATCCCAGCACTTTGTGAGGCTGAGACAGGAGACTCGAAAGTAAAGCCAGCCTCAGCAACAGTGAGACGCTAAGTAATTCAATGTGACCCTGTCTCTAAATAAAACACAAAATAGGGCTGGAAGTGTGGCTCAGAAGTCAAGTAGCCTTGAGTTCAATCCCTGGTACCATAAATAAATAAATAAGTAAATATTAAAAAAAAAAAATGGCTGAGGATGTTGCTCAGTGGTTAAGCACCCATGGGTTCAATCCCCAGTACCAAAAAAAGAAAAAGGACAGAGAAAGAAAGTATGAACACATGTTCGTAGTGATGCTTCCTGTCTACTTGGACACCATCTTGGGCTTCCTCTGCAGGGCTCATAAAAACAGTGAGGTCGTCTCATTGGGGAAACATGTTCATTTCCTTCGACTGATTTAGAGCAGGCGAGTGCATTTGGCTGATTGACCTCAAGTGTGAGTGAGAATCGGAAAACAGACCAAAGCAGGCCGGCCGGGGCTCGAAATATCCTGCGGTAGTAATTGTGGCTTTCCAGGGAATGCCTTTATTTCTCTGAGAGAGTGCTAGGCTCTAAAGATAAACAGATGAGCGAGTCCGCAGCGGATCTCAGGCATCCACAGGTTGGGGAGGTTAGTGACCCCAAACCCATCATTAGCACGCAGCTGCAGTGCCAAAACTGTTCTCAGGCTGAGCAGCATCTAGGAGGTGTTGGAAGTGGCTCTCCGACACCTGCAGACAGACTATACTTCAGGTGGAGCCTTCTGTCATGGGAGTGCCACCTCCGCCCTAGCTATCTGCTTCACTGAAGTCTGCTGAGGCCACTTGGGCACCAGGAGGTAAAGGTTGCAAGAGGAATATTTGAGATCTATCTAGAGACTGCAGAGGCATAGCTTCTCCTGCCCACCCCGGGCACCTCAGGACCCCCGAATCCCTTATCTAACTTACAAGCTCAGACACCTCCAGTCCCAAACACCCAACTATTCATCATCCCTACTCTGTACACAACAGACTGACTGGAGGTCTGGTACCGTCCCCTGCCTTGACTAGGAGCCACTGTCTTCTCTGGGTGGCTCTAATGGCCCTGTACCCACACACCAAGTCCTTCCCTCTGTGGCTGTGGCCCTGCTCCTACTGCAGCCTTCAGTGCTAGTAAGCAGACTTTGCCTTCTTTGTAGTTCTTTGCCCAAGAAAGAACATCATCATGACCCAGTGGTTTAAGGCAAAGAAAATGTGGAAACAAATTGAGAAGGAGAAAGCAGAGTCAGGATTTGCTTTACCACTTGAAGTAATTCATTATTCAGTTCTGGTATAAGCAAAACCCCAGTTACTTAAGATGACTAATGGGGGAGATCTGCATTAATTGGATTTGCCATTAAGTGGGTGTTTTTCTACTAAATTGAACAGCAAATTATTGAGAAGACTTAGAGTGAAAAGGAAAGTGTCAGAGGCAGTGGTGATAGGGGACCATTCAACGCCGCTGCTTTTTTTAAAGGCTTCCCAGTTCCTGCAGCTGGGCTGGCTCCATGGGGCCCCCAGCCTTCCCCTGGTGCATATTGGTCCCCTTTCCCCCTCCCTTTTTCAATTTCTTAGGATCTGTTACTTTTTTTCTTTTACACCCAAACTGTCAGAACTAACCCATATTTCTTGGGGTTCCCTTTCTCCAGTGTAGGTAGTTTCCCCAAGTTCTTGTAACCCACAATGATGCATAAGTGCTCATCCTATGAAAGGCTTCACTGTAATTATTATAGAGCGACTAAAGAATAATAGATGATAAGAAAGATGAAATGGTGGAATGAGGGAGTTAGTGTGTAATGAGTGCAGTTTCAGTTTGGAAAGATGAAGGAGTTCTAAAGATGGATGGTGGTGATGACTGCAAAACAATATGAATGTGCTTAAGCATTAAGTGGACACTTACACTTAAAATTATTAAAATGGTAGATTTTATGTGTAGTAGTCAGCTTTAGTTACTGTAATAAAATACCTGAGGCAAGATACTTATGAAGAAAAAATGTTTATTCAGCTCACAGTTTTGGAGGTTCAAGAGCATGATGCTGGCATGGGTTTAGTTCTGGTGAAGGACTTCTCAGTTGCATCACCCCATTGCAGATGGTAGTGGTGGGAGCATGTACAGGAGCAAGTGATCACATCCAGACATAGGGAGCCAGAGAGAGAGCCAGTCTCAGACTTTTATTACTGGTTCTCAAGAAATACCTTAATCTCTTCTGAGGGCAGGACTCCCAGTGACCCAAGGACCCCCACTAAGCCCCACCTCTTAAAGGTTTCACCACCTCCAATACTTCTACATTATAGACCATGTCCAACACATGGGCCTTTAGAGAACAAACTACCTTCGATCCATGGCATATGTACATTGTATCACAATAAAAATTTTAAGAAGTAACAAATGTTCTGGGATCTTGTGAGATTCACCTAGATGAAATGTTCGATGGCCCAGGTTTCTTTTCTGACTTGGTTATGGAAAGACCTTTTAGCCATCCCTTTCTCTCCCATCCTCTGTCTCTCTCATTCCTGAGAATAGAGTTTTTCTACCTGTCCCCCACTTTGTTTTTCTAGTTACAGACTTTAACCCTCTGTTATGAACTGAATATTTGTACCCACCCCCAAATTCATATATCAAATCCCTGGCTCCCAATATGAAGGTGTTTGGAGGTGGGACCTTTTTTGGTAGCAGTTAGGTTTAGATGAGGTTGTGAGGGTGGAACCCCCTGATAGAATTAGAGTCTCTACAAATAGAGGAAGAGAGCCTTCATGGGGAAAATGAGTCAGCCAGCCTCTTAATCTTGGACTCTCTGGCATCAGAATTAAGAAACTGATGTCATATTGAAGTCCTGCCATCTGTGACATTTTGGTATATCAGCTGGAGCAGACTAAGATACCCCCTAGATCCAGAAGGTAAATTACTCATAGGAATGTCTTCAGGTCAGGGGTTCCTATTGCTGAGGTCTTCTCAGGTTCTGAGGACAGGGTAACTGAAGGACTGTTTCATGGCTCAAGAACCTCCCACTAAACCCCTCTTCTTAAAGATTCTATCACCTTCCAGTAGCACAAGCCTGAAGATCAAACCTCCAACACATAAACCTTTGGAGACAAACCACATTCAAAGCGGGTGCCACACAAGAGCCAAGATCATCATCATCTACTTGTGGCTGCAGAGGACCGTGAGGGAGGACCACTGAGAAAAAAAGTCGCTGAGACCTAGGGTTGAGTTTCAGCCAACCATTCAACAGCACATCCTTAAACAGTCTAACCTCAGATTTCTTATTTGTGAAATCCAGACTCCATCATTCCCCTCCCAGGCTTGATGCAAAGATGGAGAGGATTGAGTGACAGCCACATAATGGATGCCAGACCGACTTAATCTCTTTCCCTTCTCTAACCTTGAGGGAGAAGATGTGTTCAAGCCTATATGAATGCAAAGCCACTCAGGGAGAGGAAATGTGGACTGCTGTACTCATCTGCTCTTTCAGGAAGAATTGGAAACAAAAATGAGTCAAATCTGTAACCAATGCACGTGAAAAGACGCTCAACATCATTAGCCACCAGGGAGATGCAAATCACAGGCGCTAGACTGGCTATAATCAGAAAGACAAAAATGTTGGACAGGATGTAGAGAAATTGGAACTCTTGGACACTGTTGATGGAATGAAAAATGGTGCAGCTGCATTGGAAAACAGTTTGGCAGTTCCTCAAATAGCTAAACATAGATGATTTACCATGCAACCCAGCAATTGCCCTCCAAAGTGTATTCTCAAGAGAATGAACATTTCCAGGAGCTGGGTGCATTTCTGTAACCCCAGCTACTCAGGAGGCTGAGGCAGGAGGATCAAGTTCGAGGCCAGCCTCAGCAATGTAGCAAGACTTTGTCTCAAACATTTTTTAAAAAAGGACTGGGGATGTAGCTCAATGATAGAGCACCCTGGCTTCAATCCCCAGTAGTGTCCCACCCCCAAATCAAAAACATATTTCCACACAAAAATTTATAAATGAATGTTCATAGCAGCATTAATAGTAGCCAAAAAGAGGAAACTCCAATGTCCATCCAATGATGAATGGATAAACAAAATATGCTATATTCATACAGTAGAAAGTTATTTGCTCTTGTAGACTATGTCCCCCACACATTCATACATTGAAACGTACCCCCTAAACAATGGTCTTAGGAGATAGTCCTTTAGGAAGTGATTGGGTCAGCCGGGTGGAGCCTCCATGAGTGGGATGAGTGGCTTTGTGTGAAGACACAAAGAGTTTGTTCCCACCTTCTGCCAAGTAAAGATCCAACAAGATGGCCATCTATGAACCTCTGTCAGGGACCTCACCAGGACTGACTGTGCCACCCCCGCCCCCATCTTGGACTTCCCACCTCCAGAACTGTGAGAAAAAAATGTTTGTTGTTTAAGCCGCTCAGCTTATGGAAATTTGTTATAGCAGCCTGTGCTGACTAAGATATCTAGCAGCAAACAGGAATGAAGTGAGGGCTGGGAGTATAGCTCGGTGACAGAGAACTTGCCCAGCATGAGCAAGGTCCTGGGTTCCATCCCAGCACTGCAAAAAAACAAACAAACCAAACAAATAAACAAAAAACAAAAAACAGGAATAAAGTACTGATACATGCAACTACTTGGATTAACTTCAAAAAACGTGACGGATGTGGAAGAAGTCAGACAAAAGGTCACATATTGCATGATTGCATTAGTGAAATAACTCAAGAGTAAGTCCAGAATAAGTCAATCTAGGGAAACAGAAAGTGGAATAGTGGTTTCCAGGGCGTGGGGTGGGGTGGGAAAGACTGAGAAGGTGATGACTAAGAGGTCCAGGGTTTCTTTTGGGGGTGATGAAAATGTTCTAAAGTGGAATGTAGGGATGCTTCCGCAACCCTGCAAATACGCTAAAAGCCATTCAAATGTGAAGTCTATGTGGATGGATTGCGTGGTATGTGAATTGTGACTCAATCCAGCTATTTAAAAGTAACCAGTAATTCCACATGATAGGAAGCATGCAGTGGGCGTGAGGCAGGGCGGGTCCTGTGTAGACAGGCTACTCTTGTGGTTCTCAGAGCAGGGTGCTGCCCTGGCCCATAGAGGAGCCTTGGAAATGTTGATGGGTAGTTTTTGGTTCACTCAATGGCTGGGAATGATGTCAGAATTGAGGGGATGAGAGTTGAGGAAGCTCTAACCATCCTGTGAGGCCCAAGTTAGTCAGGCACACTTAAGACTTGCCTCAACCTAAGAGCACCCCATGCTTTGAACCCCTCAACTGAAAACTCAGTTGGGGGTGGGGAGAGGGCATGGTGACTTCCTTACCACAACTCTGTGCATCTTAGGACTTTGCCACTGAAGGATTTATAAAGCTTTATTGTAGGCCTGGGCTTGTGGCCCAGTGGTAGAGCGTTTGCCTAGCACCTGTGAGGCATTGGGTTCGATCCTCAGCACCACATAATAAATAAAATAAAGTTATTATGTTCATCTACAGCTAAAAAAAAATTTTTTTTTGGTACCAGGGAGTGAACTCAGGGGTACTCGACCACTGAGCCACATCCCCAGCCCTATTTTGTGTTTTATTTAGAGACAGAGTCTCACTGAGTTGCTTAGTGCCTCATCATTGCTGAGGCTGGCTTTGAACTTGCGATCCTCCTGTCTCAGCCTTCCTAAGTGCTGGGATTACAGGCATACACCACCATGCCCAGCAAAAATTTTTTTAAAAAGCCTCTATTACGGGGGCTGGGATTGTGGCTCAGAGGTAGAGCGCTTGCCTCGCATGCATGAGGCACTGGATTCGATCCTCAGCACTATATAAAAATAAATAAAATAAAGATATTGTGTCCATCTACAACTAAAAAAATTTTTTAAAATAATAAAAAATAAAAAGACTCTATTGCACTTCCCCAGCCATAGGAATAGATCTCTGCATTAGCTTTTTGTTGTCGTTCTGTTCTGTTTTGTTATTTATTTATTTTTTATCTATTTTTATTTTGCAGTACTGGGGATGGAACCCAAGGTCTCACGCCTGTTTGGCAAGCACTGTATGACTGAGCTACATATCCAGCCCCTTTGTATTTATTTTTGATTGACATATAGTAATTGAACATAGTTATAGGGCACAATATGCTGTTGCCATTCATGGTTACATCTGCATCTTCCTTGGTCCTTGAGCCCAGTCAAACTAAGCCAAGGGTGAATCTGCCCTTCAACCCAGAGATTCCTCACCTCTCAAAAGGTCTGTTGGCTCTGGTTTGGCGTGGCCTAGGCTTGGTTATTTGTTTAGGGGTTATTTTTAGCCAGAGAGACCAGTTTTGAGGTAAGTCCTTTGGGTACTTACTGCAGCTTTATTTTTTTAACTGATCATAACTATTTTCAACTGAGTAGCAGTTCTAAGGCAGAAACATTTCCTTTTTAAGGCGGTATTTCTCTAGCAGTTCTAAAGACTAGTCCAAAAGATTAGCAAAAATAGCCAGTTGTTAAGTTGCTCGAATCTGGGAAACACAGGTGGCAGATTTCTCTCAGCGAGCTTCTCAGAGTGAGAGAAGGAAGGAAGGGACAGGGGGACTACTCTGGATATCTTTGACTAGTCAATTCCCTACTGGTTCCAAGATTTTTCTTTTTTCTTTTAACTAGAAAGCTAACCTTCATCAGTGACAGATGGCATATTCCTGGTCCCAAACTGCATGCCTCCAAATTTAAATTATATTAAGAACTAGTCCTCAGTTAGGCAGAGTGGTACACTCCTGTAATCCCAGCAACTTGGGAGGCTGAGGCAGGAGGATCAAAAATTCAAGGCCAGCCTCAGCAAATTAGTGAGGCTCTAAGCAATTTAGCCGGACCCTGTCTCGAAATAATCCTTAAAAAGGGCTGGAGATGTGGCTCAGTGGTAACGTGCCCCTGGGTCCAATCCCTAGTATCCAAAACAAACAAAATAGGATTGTAAGGGGATGGGGCTGTAGCTCAGTGGTGGAGTGCTTGAATAGAATGTGCAAGACCCTAGATTCCATCCCCAGCACTGCAAAACAAAAACAAACAGGGCAGGGGTTGTAGCTCAGTGGTAGAGCATTTTCCTAGCATGTGCGAGGCACTGGTTCGATCCTCAGAACCACATAGAAATAAATTAAATAAAGCTATTGTGTCCATCTACAACTTAAAAAAAAAAACAAACAAAAACTATAGACTTTCTTCTAAAAACAAACAAAAATCCTCCAACCAGAACAATGAAAGAACTAGTCCTCTTTACTTCTTTTGGGTCGACCCTATCCATCAACTCATTTAATTCAGGGTGTTTGATCTGATTCTGTGTTTTGGGGAATCATCTGGCCCCAGAGTTTTCCCCAGAGTTTTAGGAGAGCAGGTCTCAGCCCTTTTCAACCCCAGCAGCGTAAGGTCCAGAGTTGAGCTTTGTCCTCAAGGTTACCTCTAAACAGAATATTTCCTTTTGGGAAACGTGTGAAGATGCTTTTAAACTTAGGAAAGAAATGCACCCTTGAAAACATTATGGTTAGTGAGAGAAGTGAGACACAAAGGACAAATATCATGTGACTCCATTTACGTGAAGTCCCTAGAGCTGTTGAATTTTTTTTATTTTTATTTTTTGGTACCAGGGATTGAACTCGGGGGCACTTGACCACTGAGCCACATCCCCAGCCCTATTTTGTTTTATGTAGAGACAGGGTCTCACTGAGTTGCTTAGCGCCTCGCCGTTGCTGAGGCTGGCTTTGAACTCGTGATCCTCCTGCCTCAGCCTCCCTAAGTGCTGATATTGCAGGTGTGCGCCACTGCGCCCTGCTGAGCTGTTGAATGCATAGAGACAGAAAGCAGAACAGCGTAGCCAGGGGCTGGACAGGGGGTTTGGGAGTCAGTGTTCACTGGGTATAGAGCTTTAGTTTGAGAAGATGGAAAGTTCTGGAGGTGGATGGTGGTGAGAGTTGAACAAGAATATGAATGTACTTAATGCCACTGAACTGTCTGCTTAGAAATGGTTAAGATGGAAAATTTTATGCTATGTGTATTTTACTACAATAAAAATATTCACACACATACACACAAACCATTAGCAACTATATCCCATCCAAGGGCAGAGCTCAGTAAGAAGTCTTGGAAATCATTCAGACCAGGGCTTGAACCTTCCTCTACTGCTTCCTGCTGTGTGACCATGTCAAGGCACTTGACCTCTCTGACCTTCAACTGACTTCTTATAAGGAGCATATGCCATAGACAGGCCTGGGCATGCTGGGACTCACTAAGTTGCTGGCCATAAGGAACAGCAGCCATTGACATGCTTAGTCATGCGTGCTTGCAATTGGTAAGGGGCTATTAGGGGCACTAGCCATAGGCCTGCTTAGCAATGACTGGTTACAATTGATAGGGAGCACAGCTCCATGCACATGTGCAAAGAATATGTCCAGTTGCAATTATATCATCTCACTGGACATAACCAATGGACGTTGACTTTCATTAAATGTAACCAATCACCAGCTCACACCACCAACTTGGAACTGTATTTAAACTGCTTGTCCTGCCACATTGGGGGCTTTTGCTCCAAGGACATCAGTGAAACTCTCTGCCTTGCTATCTGTCCCTGGATCAACTCCACCATTCACTGGCATCCAGCTGTCGGCTGAAGAGATCCATCAGACAGGGACAACACCTACTCTTTGGCTAAGAGAAGTTACGTATTTTGGGGCTCATGGTTGCCCTAGGATTGTGGGAATTGCTCCTAGTGTTTAGTTGCCCTAGGATAGTGTGACTTATCTATAGTGTTTAATTAGTGTGCATTGAATGCTAGTTGGGGTGCTCCAGCACACCCAACACTTTTTGCATTAATTGTTTATATTTGATGATTGATGTGATCAAATATATGTTTCCATTTAAAGACAATCCGCCTGCAAGTAATAATAGCACCACTCACGACACATTTCTTTATAAAATAGTATTAATATGTGCATCATTAGGGTTGGTGTGGAGGATCACTGGTACTAAAGTATGCAGAGAGCTTTGTCCTGTGCCTGTCACATGGTAGGCACTTGACAGATGCTTGATTATGATTGTCTAGGGGAGAACTGAAATTCATTAAGACCCTAGCTAATAACAGTTTTAAAATAGTAACTCTAGTAATGTGGCGTTTTCTGTGGTTTGGTTTTGCATTCTTACTTTTAGGTAGTAGTCTGGTTTAAAATAAAGATTAAAGCCGGGCAGAGCGGTGCACGCCTGTAATCCCAGCACTTTGGGAGGCTGAGACAGGAGAATCGCAAGTTCAAAGCCAGCCTCGGCAACGACAAGGCACTGAGCAACTCAGTGAGACCCCGTCTCTACATAAAACACGAAATAGGGCTGGGGGTGTGGCTCAGTGGTGAGTACCCCTGAGTTCAATCCCTAATACGAAAAAAATAAAAATAAAAAAGGATGGGGCTGGGGTTGTGGCTCAGTGGTGAAGCGCTGGCCTCTCATGTGTGAGGCACTGGGTTCGATCCTCAGCACCACGTAAAAATAAAATAAAGGTATTGTGTCCACCTACAACCAAAAAAAAAAAATTAAAAAATAAATAAATAAAAATAAAAAAAGATTAAAACCTGATTGCCCACGAGTGCTAACCCCAAATGCAAGTGTGTCTTAAATACTGTCTATGTAGTATGTTGGGAGTCTTGGGAAGTATTTCATGGCTCAAGTTCAGATCTGGTTATTGGCAGCAGCAGACTTGAAAGGGGTGAGTCATGATGAGCCATCAATGACAGGATCTGAGGTATGTGAAATATGTTCTGCATATAAAGATTTCAGAGGTAAAAATACAAAGCAACTGTAGTTGATCAACCAACAATAATGTGATTGCTTAGTAGATCTTCAGCATGTGGGTTCTCATGGTGTGCTCCTGGACGGCCAGTTCAGCTCCACCCTTCACTATCCACAGCCATTCAGTGCTGCAGATCCTGACAGCTCGTAAATGGCCTGAAGGAGGTCACTGGATTTATCTGGACAGTAATTTTGAGGCCTGCAGTAAGACCCAAGAACTACTTAAAGTGGCATTTGTGTTCTGGGCTACGTTATCGGTTTACTACAGTCTGGCTCCCTTGACTTTCTTTCTTCTAATCATAGTGAATATGATTGACAAATAAATCAACTTTCTTGATTTAACC
Organism: Xerus rutilus; assembly: GCA_028644305.1. Taxonomy (NCBI): domain Eukaryota; kingdom Metazoa; phylum Chordata; class Mammalia; order Rodentia; family Sciuridae; genus Xerus; species Xerus rutilus. The sequence goes on along the minus strand of CM053415.1, from coordinate 9,496,006 downwards.
AGCAACATTTGCAAACAAAACTCGACTTTTACTAAGCAATCTGTATGTTTAGATTGTCCTTATTTCCATTTTACATTTCAAATAAAACTGGAAGAAGTTGAGATAAATTAATTTAAATTAAGTTTTAGTGTCTGATAGTTATTTAGCGTGAAAGACATGAATTTAATTTCAGTTTGGGAGGATTAAGGCCAATACATATGCCTTCCTTAAACAAATTGCTTTTTCCCAGACTACAAAAATACAAAATATCTTCTTTTTTTCTTTCTTTCTTCTTCTTCTTTTTTTTTCTTTGGATGCTGGAGATTGAACCTAGGGATGCTTAACCACTGAGCCACATCCCCAGCCCTTTTAAAATATTTTATTAGAGACAGGGTCTCGTTGAGTTGCAAAATGACTCACTAAATTGAGCCTTGAACTCACAATCCTCCTGCCTCTGTCTCCCAAGATGCTGGGATTACAGGTATGCAATACCACATCTGGTGAACCAAGGACATCAAAATATCTTTTCTATTTGTCATGATTCTCAGGTTGATTTGTACACTAAATTTTTACGTGTGTGTGTGTGTGTGTGTGTGTGTGTGTGTATACATACATATTGTAATTTTTTTTTTTAGTGTTGGGGATGGAATCCAGGACCTTACACATGCTGGGCAAGCATCCTATCACTGAGCTACATCCTCAGTCCTAAATTAACCATTTTTTTTTTAATATTTATTTTTTAGTTGTAGGTGGACAGAATATCTTTATTTTATTTTTATGTGATGCTGAGGATTGAACCCAGCGCCTCACGCGTGCTAGGTGAGCACGCTACCACTGCGCCATAACCCCAGCCCCTAAATTAACCATTTTTAAGTAAACAGTTTAGTGGCATTTAGTACATTCACAATGTTGGGCAACCTCTACCTCTAAAGTTAGGCAATCTCTACCTCTATCTTAAGTAGTTGCTCCCCATACACACACTGGTAACCACAGATCTGCATTCTTTTTCTGTGGATCTTATCTTATTCTGCATATTTCATGTAAATGGAATCATTCAATATGTGACCTTTTATGTCTGTCTTCTTTCACTTAGCATAATGTGTTAAAGGTTCATGTTGTATCATGAATCAGTGCTACATTCCTTTTAATAGCTGAGCAGTGTTTTATAGTGTGGACATACAACAATTTGTTTAACTACTCATCTGTATGTGGACATTTGGGCTAATTCTAACCAAACTGATGCGCCCAATTTGCCCTGGGAACTGATAGAACAATGCTATAATATTACAATTGGAAATTGCCCCTGCATCTCCAGAATTTTCTTCTTTATGTACTAGAAATGGGATGAAAATAAATTTCACTGAAACTCCTAGATCTGGATTTGTAAATTAGGACTCTTTGGGGACTTTTATTCTCATAGGCTTCATTTTTTTATATTTTATATTTGGAAGACTTTGTGTTATTGTAACCTCAGAAAATTACATAAGGTCATTGTCACTTTGGTCAACCCCCTTGATTGTATCCCAAATTGTGCAAAATGTTTGTTTTATTTGGAGTATTTCTAACTGCAGTCTTATAAATGGGGACCGGTAGCTCTCAACTTTGACTGGTCCTAAGAATCACTGGAAATGCTAACAAAAGTACAGACTGCCAAATCCTATCCCCAGATGGCCTGATTTACAAAGGCTGCCTGAACCCTAGCAATCTGCATCTTTCAGGCACCCCAAGTGGTTTATAGACTACAGATGTCTTATGTCTTGAGTTATCTAGTAAGCATGTCAGATTTGAAAATAAAACTCTTTAAAACATACATTGAAAGATATATTGAAAATAATCTGTTAAAATTCAAACAGGGGCTGTGGCTGTGGCCCAGTGGTAGAGTGCTTGCCTCTCATGCGTCACTGGGTTCGATCCTCAGCACCACATAAAAATAAATCAATAAAATAAAGATATTGCATCCATCTACAACTAAAAAAAAATTAAGAAAAAAAACTCAAACAGGGGCTAGGGATGGAGCTCAGTGGTAAAGTGCATATTTGGCATGCATGAGGCCCTGGGTTTCAACCTCAGTACCCTCTATACTCCCCCTCATAAGTCCTTTTTTGGTACTAGGGATTGAACCTAAGGGCGCTTAACCACTGAGCTACATCCCAGCCCTTCTTTGTATTTTATTTAGAGACAGGGTCTCACTGGGTTTCTTAGGTCCTTGCTAAGTTGCTGACGCTGGCTCTGAACTCACATTCCTCCCGCCTCAGCCTCCTAAACTGCTGGGATTACAGGTGTGCGCCACTGTGCCCGGCCTCCCCTCATAAATCCTAAGGAACATATCACTATAAAGTATATGTTAAGTGAGCCGGGCGCGGTGGCTCAAGCCTGTAATCCCAGCACTTAGGGAGGCTGAGATAGAATCGCAAGTTCAAAGCCAGCCTCAGCAACAGCAAGGCACTAAGCAAGCAACTCAGTGAGATCCTGTCTCTACAAAAAACACAAAATAGGGCTGGGGATGTGGCTTAGTGGTCGAGTGCCCCTGAGTTCAATCCCCAGTACCAAAAAAAAAAAAAGTATATGTTAAGTGAAAATGGAAGAAATATTTAAAAAATTCTGATGAAGATATGTTTGCCTAATCCTGAGGAAATTTACATCAGCCTCCATATGATTTAATTGCAATTAAAAAATACATAACGGGGCTGGGATTATGGTGCAGTGGTAGCGTGCTCACTTAGCATGCATAAGGCACTGGTTCAATCCTCAGCACCACATAAAAATAAAATAAACATATTCTGTCACCTACAACTAAAAAATAAACATTAAAAAAAAAAAAACACATAACACACTTAGGGAGGCTGAGACAGGAGAATCGTGAGTTCAAAGCCAGCCTCAGGAACGGCGAGGTGCTAAGCAACTCAGTGAGACCCTGTCTCTACATAAAAATACAAAATAGGGCCAGGGATGCAGCTCAGTGGTCGAGTGCCCCTGAGTTCAATCTCCAGTACCAAAATAAATAAATAAATAAAACAACATATAGTTTACTATCTTAAACATTTTGTTTGTTTTTTTTTTTTTGGAGGAGGGTACCAGGGATTAAACTCAGGGGTACCTGACCACTGAGCCACATCCCCAGCCCTATTTTGTGTTTATTTAGAGACAGCGTCTCACTGGTGTGCTTAGCAACTCACCATTGCTGAGGCTGGCTTTGAACTCACAATTCTCCTGTCTCAGCCTCCCAAAGTGCTGGGATTGCAGGTGTGTGCCACCGTGCCCGGCTTCATATAAACATATTTTCTGTCCTCTTTGGTGACAAATCTGTGTGTGTCTTTTAACTATTTTAAAATTAGATGTTTTTGTTTGTGTATATGCTTTTATTGTGTAGATTGATTTTCTACTGTTGAGTTTTGAGAGATATTTATGCTAGGTACTCTATGTAAAAATATCTTTATTGCCTTTTCTGATATTAGAAGTAATGTATATTCATTATTTAAAAATTTCAACAGTTTTGAAACATATTATACAGAATGTGACAGCTCTCAATCATTCTAACACAGATATAAGATCAACTGTCTATCAGAAGATTTTTTTGGGGGGGTATTGGAGATTGAACTCAGGAGCACTCAACCACTGAGCCACATCCCCAGCCCTTTTTTTGTATTTTATTTAGAGACAGGGACTCACTGAGTTGCTTAGTGCCTTGCTTTTGCTGAAGCTGGTTTTAAGCTTGCAATCCTCCCGCCTCAGCCTTCTGGGCTGCTGGGATTACAAGTGTGCACCACCATACACGGCCATCAGAAGGTTTTTATGTAAATACTAGAAACGTGTGTGTGTGTGTGTGTGTGTGTGTGTGTGTGCGCGCGCGCGTGTGTGCACTGAGGATTGAACTCAGGGCCTTGTGCATGCTAGGCAGTTTTCTACCACTCACCTACATCCCAGCCACTGAACATATCATGTAAACACTTTTCTTTTTCCTTACAAAAATAGAATGATATGCAAACAGTTTTAAACTTGCTTTTTGAAAAAAACTCAAGTGTCATGGCCATTTTTTTTCACCTAGGCCTGTTGAGATCTATGTCATACTTTTTAAACATCTGTGTGGTTGTCTGGTTATATATACATGGAAGACTTCAGAGCCCAGGAGAAAGCATTCACTTGAAAAGGTGGATAAGTTCCCATTGTATTTCATGCTCCACGTATGTTTGGTATTCATCTTCCTGAAGTAGAGGGTTATTCAGTATCTTAGAAGCCAAGGCAACACCTGAATTTAACAGAGCTCGTGCTTTTAACTGAGAAATTAGTACTGTGGACCAATGACTTAGTATGTTTTTATGAAGTTTTCTTAATAGCCTGTAACCCCTGCCCTAGCTTTCTTCCAGGAACCTCCCATTCTTGGTATAGATTAAACAGCAAAGAAAACTGACTTCTGGTTTTAAGCTTCCATGAGTCCTGGGAACAGAGCTCTGGGATCTTTGCTACATTGTTGGAATTGATCTGATGTTTTGTGCAAAAGCTCCTGACTGCCCTGTGACTCGGATTAGAAACCTAAACCTCAAAGATGCCTTGAGGGCCCTTTCTCCTTGAAGCCTGGTTTTCTTCTCTCCTGCCCATCCCCCTATGCACTCCAGCCACACCAGATTTGGGACCCTTTCCAAAGCTGCAGGCTCTGCCCTGGGGCATCCTCTGAGGGCTGCTTCCCCTGCCCCGCTGCCCCACCGTGACCACATCCTGACTCTCTTGGTCTTTGTTCCTAGACAGCTTCTTAAAAAAAAAAGTAAACACTTTATTTAAGTATAGGATATTTATAATTTGGGACAGTAGTTTGGTTTCCCAATTCCCACATATTTCCAATAGAAAAGTTTGAGGAAATGTTTCAGCCTGGTCAGGCATATAGCTTTTGAATATCCACACTATCCCTTTATTCTGGATAATAGAGGCACATCAGCGAAATGACTTTTGTACAAAGATCCTTAACAATTGCACAATAATTTATAACACAATTCTATGTCCAAAGAGCAGTTTCATAAACCCTCTTAGCAGCTGAGTAGGGATAAAAGCAGAAAAGTGACTGAATGGTTCTGGTTAAAATAATAACCTTGAGCCGGGTGCGGTGGCGCACGCCTGTAATCCCAGCACTTAGCGAGGCTGAGACAGGAGAATCGAGAGTTCAAAGCCAGCTTCAGCAAAAAGCGAGGCACTAAGCAACTCAGTGAGACCCTGTCTCTACATAAAACACAAAATAGGGCTGGGGATGTGGCTCAGTGGTTGAGTGCCCCTGAGTTCAATCTCTAGTACCAAAAAAAAAAAAGGTAACCTTGTTCACAATGTTCTTTTGTCCATAGCCCTTATCATCTTTTTTTAAAAAAATGTTGTGGTAAAATATACGTAATGTAAATTTTGCCACTTCAACCATTTTCCAATGGTCAGTTCAGTGACTTTAGTATGTTCACGTTAATTCATTTGTGTACTGAATAAATATTAATCTGCTTCTACTGTGTCATAGGCCCTGGGTCACATATGGGATACTGGGTGAGCAAAACCAGACCCAGTCCCTGCATCTGCAGGCCTTGATGGGGAGCACAGATGGACATTTGTCAGAAGATCACACAGACTTCTTGTTAAAGAGAGCCAAGGCAGAGCCATTCTCCTCTACTGGCTTTTCATTTGTTTGACAAAAAGGGCTCATTTGGCTCTTTTTACTATTGCATTTTGAAAGTTATATACATCCTAGATACAAGTCCTAGGATACGAGATTTGCAAGGAACTTTGCCAAATCTGTAATCTGTCTTTCCATTCTCTTATCAAGGTCTTTTTCAGAGAGCCAATGATTTTAATTTTAATGAGGTCCAGTTTATCAAATGTTCCTTTTATGGATTATGCAATCCTTGGTTTCTTTTTTCTTTTTTTTACTGTAGCAGAACACATATGACCCAATTTACCATGAGTTTACTTGGTGCATTCACCATGTTGTGTAACCATCACTACTACCCAGTTCCAGAATATTCTCATCACCCAAAGGCAACCTGTATCCATTAAGCAGACACTTCCATTGCCCCCTCTTCTAACTATTGCTTTCTATCTCTACAGATTTATCAAGTCTGGACATTTCCTATAAATGGCATTATGCAATGTGTAGCCTTTGTGCCTGGCTCGTTTCACCTTGGGATGATATGTTTGAACCATAGGGTTTGACTTTTGTGTGTGTGTGTGTGGGGGGGGCAGTCAGACTTGTCCTTCTGTGATGAGTCTCATTCCTGCTTGGTCCTCCACCAGGCCTCTCATCTGTTGTCACAGACATTCTGGCTCCAGCCTTCCCTCCTCCCAGCCCAGGACCCTGTTCTCTAGTCAACACTCAGCAATAGCCTGGTGTTCTCTGCACCTCAGTAACAGGCTACTTCTCCCCCTCCAGCCTGGCTTTCCCATTCTGGCTTTCCAGGCATGTCTGCTCCAAGCATTTGGTTCTGTCTCATGCATCTCCACAGGCCCCTCATGTTAGGCACTTTCCCCTCTTCCTGCCCCCTTTCCCCTATTCCTTCCTCCCTTGTTAACACCTGATCTAGCTACCCATGACTTCTTCCTTTCTCATCCTCAAACCTAATGGTCACTTTTGACGGGTAAGAGAATGGGCTTCCATGTCAGACCATCTGGATTTGGGTCTTTTATTCATTGTCCTAATACATTTGAGCAGGTCACTCGACCTCCCTGAGCCTTAGTTACCTCGTCTATGAAATGGAATAACACCTGTTTTGTGCTCACTGGAAGGATTAAGGAGGATGGTAGAGGCGCTTAGGCCAATGGCTACAAGAAAATGGTAGAGAGAAAATGATCGATGGTTGTGGCAGATTGTACTGAACATAGAGGACCACAACAATCTCATGTCTCACAGGCTCCTCCAGAACCTTGTCACTCATCAAGAGATGAAGTCTAAGAGAGATCAATAGAGTACAGCAAGTGATTGGAGGAGAGAGAAGGGAGGGAAAGGGGAGAAGATAAAGGGGAAGGAGACTGGGCAATTTATGTTATGTTAATGTATGAATATGGCATAATGAATCTCACTATTATGTGTAATTATAATGCACCAATAAAAAGAAAAAGAAATGTTAGCTGTGTGCAATGGTGCACACCTGTAATCCCAGCAGCTCAGGAGGCTGAGGCAGGAGGATCCTGAGTTCAAAGCCAGACTTAGCAACAGCGAGACGCTAAAGCAACTCAGGGGGACCCTGTCTCTAAATAAAATACAAAATAGAGCTGAGGATGTGGCTCAGTGGTTGAGTGCCCCTGAATTCAATCCCAAATACCACACCCCCATAAAAAAATAAAAAAGAAAAAGAAATGTTAAAAAGAAAAAGAGAATCTAGTACCACCCCACCTTGGATCCAGATTTACGACACTTATAACCAGTAGAATATGACATAAATTACCCTAAAAGTCCTCCAGGCTGTGTCTCTAGTCATGAAAGGCTGAGCAGTTCTCGTCTTGTTTGCTGGAATGTTTGTGCTCCTGTAAGAGTTGTCACATGATGACTCACATGAGGCCGCCATACCATGTAGACACCCAGGCTACATGCAGTGGTCACATGCAGGTACGCTAGCTGACAGTCCAGCTGAGATCCCAGCTGGAAATCAGCATGTGAGTGAAGATGCCTCCAAATGAGTCTAGCCTCCAGCCATGAGTCTTGCCCCTCCCAGCCTTGAGACTTCCCAGGTGAAGCCACAGACATCACTAAAGAGGGAGAAGCCCTCCCTGCCCTGCCAGTGTTAATTTCTGAAGCACAAGTACACGGACCTAATACAATGGTTATTTTATGCCATGGGCTTTGGGTTGGGTGGCTTGACTGCTGATTCTCCCTGCGGATTTCAGATGCATTGCTGAACTGAGCCATTTCTCCATGCCTATCTCCATTTGCGCTGCCTTAGCTCAGCCCCTCATCTTACCTGCATCAAGTTCTAAAATTCTCTTTCTTTCTTGATCCTCCAAACCTCCCTTAGTCCACACTGATCTTTCTAAAAGGCAAACCTGGACCTAAAACCTCACCTTCTTTACATGTATCCTACAGTGACTCTCAGGGCCCAGGATTGAGGGTGGAAGTCCAGAGAGATTAATCAATCACAACATTAAAAGATAACATAGGGGCTGGGGTTGTGGCGCAGTGGTAGCGTGCTCGCCTAGCATGTGTGAGGCACTGGGTTCGATCCTCAGCACCACGTAAAAATAAAATAAAGATATTCTGTCTGTCTACAACTAAAAAATAATATTAAAAAAAGATAACATAACTTAGGGAAATGTAAGATGCTATAATGAGATGCTTTACCTCATTTTATTCTAGTCCACCCCAACCCTCCCTGGAAAAGAACGATAATGTGCTAATGCTCAGAGCGGCTGATATATTTAGAAACAGAAAGTAGATTCTTTATTGGGAAACATGTTACTACAGAGTCCACCCATCTATGAAAAATTTTATGTAAATGCTTTCAGTCCCTGGGAATTTTAGATAGAAAGTTTGAGAATGATATATTTAATCATAACATATGTCATTCAAATTTTTTCAAGTCTTATGGGCATTTGGGAAAATGAAATCCAATCTAGTTCTATGAGCTCTTTAATTACATAGTGTAGATAAAGAACCTCTTATGAGACCTTGGTCCCTGGGAGTAGGGTGAGGAAAGCCCAGGTGAGCAGGTCTAGGAGTTAGGTAACCAGGATGCTAGGTAGGAAAAGCTCAGGTGAGCAGGCCCAATTGTTCCTGTTCCTTCTTGATAAATATCTAGTTTAAGGGACTCACTAAGCCAATGTTTCCTCTAAATTCACCTTCTAGGTGTTGGCCAGTGGAACAGAAAAAAAACTTTGAACTCAAAATGTGATGTGAACTGGGGGTGAACTGAGGGCCTTGCCCACACTAAGCAGTCACTCTACCACTGAGATACATCTCTAGCCACAACATATTTTTTTGTTTTGTTTTTTGAGATGAGGTCTTACTTTGTTGCCCAGACTGATCTTCAACTCATGGGCTTAAATAATCCTCTTGCCTCAGCCCCCCAAGTAGCTGGAACTATAGGTACTTGCCACCACGCCAAGCTTTTTTGGCAAATACTTTTTTTTTCTTTGTCACTACTGGGGATAGATCTCAGGGACACTTTGCCCCTGATTTACATCCTCCAGACCTTTTTATTTTTTATTTTTGAAACAGTCTTACTAAGTTGTCCAGGCTGGCCTCAAATTTACCATCCCCCTGCCTCAGCATCTTGAGTCACTGGGTATGCATCACCACGCTCAGCATGGCAAACACATTTTAAAGGATGTTGCTCTTCAGAGGCTGTTTTTTTTTTAAATATTTTTTTTAGTTGTAGATGAACACAATACCTTTATTTATTTTATGTGGTGCTGAGGATTGAACCCTGTACCTCACAGGTGGGAGGTGAGCGCTCTCCCACTGAGCCACAGCCCCAGCCCTCAGAGGCTGTTTTTAATTGATCATTTGGAATACGAGAACTTCATTCTCTGTTCCTTGCACAGTAAGTGGCTGTAATCACTTTGGAAAACACAGTAAAACTTCATATTAAGCTGAACAAATGGGAGAAAAAAAAAGCCTTTGTAAGGTGGAGAAATGGAGATGATACCTTCCTTTTTAAAACGTTCTTTAACCGATAAGTTTAGCCTTGAATATGGCTACTTGCCACGGTAGAGCTAAAGTCTCCTGAAGAAAGCTGAGAATTCTTATGTTGAAAGGCACTTCCTTCTGTTATTTGATTGCCTTCCTGGTTTTGTCTAATCTCACCCGGATTACAGTCATATTTCTTGGTCATTTTAATGTGTGTATTAAAATATCAAGCATAGAGTCTTTGTTCTGTGGTCTTGACTTTTTGTGCACTCGGAGACATATTTTGGGATTCTGACCAAGAAGAATGTTGGCTTTAAATATTCTTTATGTCTTGAAGCCTACAGTACTGTGTTCAGCTTCTAAAATTTTCATGCATTCTGATGAAGTATTTTATTTAGAGAATGCTTTGTTTTAATTAAGCCCATCTGAAGACACATTCAGTTTTTTGAAGGAATGTGTTTTCTCCCTCACAAGTCAGTTATATTTATAACATTCATAAACTAAGTTATTAGTAAAGGCAAAATTTTAGCTGCAGTGTGGATTTGTCTTCCTAAGGTCATGGGGGAATTCAAGAGAATGAGACCAGGCTTAGCCAAAGCATGCAGACAGATCAAGAGTGGAGACACACATGGACTTCATGTTCAATCTTTCTTCTTATTTTCCTAAAATGTTGGTTTTTTAATTGATTGTTTTATAGAACAATTTCCCATCTCCCAATAAAACATGCTAAGGGCGGTTGCTATACTGTGAACACTGGGGTGCGTGTGTGTGTGCATGCGCATGTGCATACGCGGGCATATATGTATTTGTGTGTTTACTTTTTGAATGTTTTTTGGTTCCAAGAAGCAAACCCAGAGCCTTGCCCATGCTAGGCACACGATTTACCCATGAGCTAAATCCCCAGCACGTCCTATTTTTTTTTGGTACTGGAGATTGAACTCAGGGGCACTCGACCACTGAGCCACATCCCCAGCCCTATTTTGTGTTTTATGTAGAGACAGGGTCTCACTGAGTTGCTTAGCAACTCGGCCTTTGCTGAGGCTGGCTTTGAACTCTCGATTCTCCTGTCTCAGCCTCCCGAAGTGCTGGGATTACAGGCTTGCGCCACCGCGCCCAGCTAGCACGTCCTGTTTTATTTTCAAATATGTGCCTGCTCTAACTATGAAGAAAATATACTGTGGAAATTTCAATCCTTCCTTTGATCATCTGGGCTGCATTTAAAAAATAAAGTTTATTTTTTTTGAATATGATAATATATGTCCACGTAATAGAATATACAGAAAAGACAGAAAAATGGAGTCAGGGGCTGGCAGTGCAGCATAGTGGTAGAGCTATTGCCTAGTATGCATAAGGCCCTTGGTTCAGTCCCCAAAAAGGAGGAAAAATAAAAATAAAGAAGGAAGAGAGAAAAATCAAAGGCATCTTTAGGACTTTTTTTTTTTTTGGTACTGGGAATTAAACTCAGGGGTACTGGACTACTGAGCCACATCCCCAGCCCTATTTTGTGTATTATGTAGAGACAGGGTCTCACTGAGTTGCTTAGTGCCCCATTCTTGCTGAGGCTGGCTTTGAACTTGAGATTCTCTTGTCTCAGCCTCCCAAAGTGCGGGGATAACAGGCGTGCACCACCGCGCCGGGCTCATCTTTAGGACTTTTAAAAAAGGCAACCTATATTCTTTTTTCTTCTTTTATGGTTAAGATACTATCATAAATTTTTTTTAATGTTTTAATTAATTGTCAATGGGCTTTATTTATTTATATGTGGTGCTGAGAATCGAACCCAGTGCCTCACACATGCTAGGCAAGTGCTCTACCACTGAGCCACAACCTCAGCCCTCATAAATGTTTTTAATCCAGCTTTTTATTTTACTAAATACATGTAACATAAAATTTACCATTTAACGTGTGTGTGTGTGTGTGTGTGTGTGTGTGTGTGTTTTCTTGGTCCCAGGGATTGAATCCAGAGGGGATTTACCACTGAGTCACATCCCCAGCCTTTTTTATTTTTTTTATTTTGAGATAAAGTCATGCTAAATTGCTTAGGACCTTGCTAAATTGCTGAGGCTAGCCTTGAATTTGCAATCCTCCTGCCTCAGCTTCCTGAGTAGCTGGGATTACAGGCATGCCCTACCGCGCCTGGCAAAAGGGCAGGAACATGTTAAAAGTTTTCTAAAAATGATAATATCAATTTGCTCTTCCTACAGAGTTTTATCAATTCACACTCCTGGCATTTGTGCATTTTCTTGTGTGAATGACCTATCTGTATTCAGCTTATTATTTTGGTGACACAGTGAAGACTAAGCATACCATAATGTAGCTGCTCTTATAAATGATCTCACAGAGGAACATTTTCTGGTTTACTGTTGAGTTTGCTGTTTGCATTGCAAGTGCATCCCATCAGATTTCAAATCTCATGTAAAATTTTTCTCTTTCTAGTCAATTTCTGAGCGGCTTTCCTTGTACTTTGGTGAGATATAAAACCAGGATTTAGATCCTGAGCTCTCTGACTGTGTGCGGCTGATGGCCTCTTTGAGCCTCTCTGTTGACCCCAAGGGCTTTCCTAGCTATAAAACCCTCAGGAAAAACAACACAAGCCCCAAGGAGCAGCTGAGGTCTAGTAAGGAAAGTGTTTGGTGCATAGTAGGAATAGATTAAGTGCTAAGTTCCAATCCAGCCATTCCATTATTGATAATAATGCAATCAGAACTTAACAAAGTAGTAAAATTTGTTCCTGTCCCTTATTATTTATTGTCAAGTGGGAAGAAGTATATTCTTACAACCTAGAACTGATTTTATTGATTTGAGAATGTTATCAACAACCTTTTCTCCATTCTAGCAGTAAAATTGAGGAGTCATGGACAAGTCACCACCTAGAGAGAGCTCTCTTCTCATGTTTTTCACAATAACTAATATCTGTGCCAGGCACATAAGGTAAATGATCTATAATCCTAAGAACAAATCTGCAAGGTAAGGATTATCGTCCTCATGAATAAACCAAGAAGCTGAGGACTGGGGATGAAGCTCAGTGGTAGAATATCATGTGCAAGGCCCTGGGTTTGATGCACAACACTGTAAAAAACCAACCAACGAACCCCCTGAAAACTGAGGTTCAGAGAGGCCAACCACTGTGCCAGAAGTCACACAGCAGATAAGAGGGAGTAACTGTTCATTCTGTGCTTAGATTGGGGAATACACAGATATTTAAAATCAAAGTGAAAGGCACAAGTTAATCCATTAAATTAAATTTATTTATTTATTTTATTTTATTTTATTTTAATTTTTTTTCTTAGTTGTAGATGGACGCAATGTCTTTATTTTATTGCTTTGTATGTGGTGCTGAGGATCGAACCCAGGGCCTCATGCATGCGAGGCAAACGCTGTACCGCTGAGCCACAATCCCAGCCCCCATTAAATTAAATTTAATTAATTATTTTTGTGCTGCTGGGGATTAGACCCAGGGCTTCACACATGCTGGGTGAGCATGATACCACTGAACTACATCCCCAGCCCCAAAGTCTACCATTTTAAATTGGATAACTCAATGGCATAATTTAGTACATTCATAGTGTTGGGCAACCATAGCCCCATCTAGTTCCAAAACATTTTCATCACCTCAAAAGGAACCTGTATCCATTCAACAGCCACTCTTGATTGCCTGACCGCCAGCATCTGGCAACTACCAATCTGCTTTCTGTCTTTATGGACTTATCTACTCTAGACAGTTCACGTGAGCGGAATTGTATAATTATGTGGTCTTTCACATTCGGCTTCTTTCATTCAGCATAATGTTTTCAAGGTCTATCTGTGTTGTAGCGGGTGTCAATTTCTTTTTCTGCTGGAGAAATAGTCCATTGTTTATATATTCCACAGCTGGTTTATCCATTTATCTGTTGACAGGCATTTGGGATGTCTGTGCCTTTTGATTATTGTGAATAGAGCTGCTAGGACTTGTGTGTACATACATTTATTTGAGTATGTTTTCAGTTCTTTTACATACGTGCCTTGGAATGGAATTGCTGGGTCCTATGGTAATTACGTGCTTAACTTTTTTTTTTGAGACAGGGGTCTCACTGTGTTGCCCAGGCTGGTCTCAAACTCCTAAGCTCAAGCAATCCTCCTGCCTCAGCCTCCCAAGTGCTGGGACTGCGTAGGTGGTGGGTGCCTATGTTTAACTTTTTGAGGAGCCACCAAACTGTTTTCCATAGTGGCTGGCTCATTTTACATTCCTACCAGCAATGTAGGAGGGTTACGGTTCTCCACATCCTTCCTTGGGACCTTCATCTGGGTGGGGCCTCTCTGGTTCTCCATTACAGTGGTTTGTTTACTATCAGTTTCGATGGCCCCCACACTATTTCCTTCCATGACTCATAATGAAGCATGAACTGAAGAGCAGCTCTTGTGACCTGGTAATGGCCTTTAATTCTATGGACTTGCAAATCCACACCGTCATAAGAGCTGGAAGGGACTTTGGAAGAAATATAGTCCAGAAGTAGCTTCTCTGGCCTCTGATTGGATGCTTCCTGTGATGAGGTACTCACAACACTATAGGGTGCACAAGTACCTCCTCAGCTGTTTTCTCTTCTCTCTGGAGCAGAAATCTATTTCTTTTTTTTAATATTTTTTAGTTATACATGGACACAGTGTCTTTATTTTGTTTATTTATTTTTATGTGGTGCTGAGGATCGAACCCAGTGCCTCACACATGCAAGGCAAGCGCTCTGCCACTGAGCCACAACCTCAGCCCCAGAAATCTATTTCTTTAGAAGAGGAGGTTCAGGACTGGGAATGTATTTCAGTGGTAGAGGATTTGCCTAGCATGCATGAGACCATGGGTTCAATCCCTAGTACCACAGGAGGAGGAGGAAAAGGAAGAGGAAGAGGAGGAGGAAGAGGAGGAGGAGGCAGCATAATCCTTAAAACTCTGTCTCTAGTTGAGATCTGAAGAAGTGAAGGTTTGGAGAAGGCTACCTGGAAGATGGGAGGGCTGAGCTGCCCCTTGAGGATGTTGCATTGACCAGGGAATTAAAGAGGCCGAGGCATGTTTCCAGCAGAGGAAAAGCCCTAAGCAACATTTTCCAACTTGGTCTTGTGCACTGTGGTGCTTGCTCCATCAGGGAGCTTCTTGGGGTGCACTGTTGGGTGCATAATGCTGGAACAGAGTTGCAGTCATGCCATGCATCCCAAGGGAAATGGAGCATTTCCTCATCTTTCCATTCATTCCATATGCAGTGGTGCACTGGGCACCGGGTGCCTGTAATCCCAGCTACTCTGGAGGCTGAGGCAGGAATAATTTAGCAAGACTCTGTCTCAAAATAAAAAATAAAACAGCCGGGCTGGGATTGTAGCTCAGTGGTAGAGCGCTTGCCTCATATGCGTGAGGCACTGGGTTCGATCCTCCACACCACATACAAATAAATAAATAAAATAAAGATATTGTGCTCATCTACAACTAAAAATATCTAAAAATATTAAAAAATAAAAAAATAAAAAATAAATAAAACAGCCTAGGGATATGGCTTTGTGGTAGAGGAGCACCAGTGGGTTTCATCTCCACTACCACCACCAAAAAACAAAACAAAATAAAAAAGCAGTGATGCTCCCGGGCCTAAGCAGCACAGCCTCTTCATCACTACTTGTCTTGGGTTTTCTAGAAGCCACTTTGTTTCTGATCCTCTAGGACAAACAACTGCGACATCTATAATTAAATTGCCAATTATTAAATCTCACACCTAAATAAATAGTTCTTGCTGAGGTATATAGTGTGCAATGTGGCTCAGAATCCAAAGAAATGTAAATTCCCTTGGTAGGGTGGAAATGAAAAAATTCCTCTGGGGATTAATTTACAAATCATGTTCTCTCCATGAGACTTCTCATTGTGTCCTAATATACCACTTTTTAAAAAAAAATTTTAAGGAAGAATACCAAGGATTTAAATGGATATGTACAAGTCAGCTCTTGGTTGTTAGTTATGTCTGGGGACAGGGAGATACATAAACAAACACATCACATTCAAATTGCACTTTAGCTAATGTTGATATAATTTATTTTCTTTTTTCTCCTATACTGAGGATGGAAACCTAGGAGCACTCTATCATTGAACTATACCCCATCCCTTTTTAGTTTTTATTTTGAGACAGGATCTTGCTAAGTTCCTGAGGCTGAACTTGAACTTGGTGATCCTTCTGCCTCAGCTTCCTGAGATGCTGGGATTACAGGTGTGTGCCACCAGTAGTATCAATAGTATTTCTTCCTCCACCAAATCTTCTGTAAGTAACACAGTGGGACTACTCCTTTTTTCTATCATTTTTTTTTCTTTCTTTCATTTTAAACTTGTGAAAGATCCAGAGGCTGGGCATTCATCATCTAAGTAAAAGCAACCAGGGGAAATGTTAGAAGATGCTCCCACAAGAAAAAAGTGGCTACAAATTAAATAGAAAGTGTCAGGCTGGGGGTGTAGCTCAGTGGTAGAGAACCTGCCTATAGCACATAGGAGGCCTTACATTGAATCTCCAGCACTGCTAAATAAATAGGTAGAAGGTGTCACATATGTGAATTTAAGAAAAGCAGTTCTCTTGTTTGTACCCAAGCCCTTCCCTGGCTCTGGGATCTCCACCAGAAGGTAGACTTGTGTTGTTGAATCTTCAGAATCAACAGCTAATCTGCTGCACTTCAGGCAGCTGACTTGGGCGGCTCCCCTGGGCTTCTGGCTTTAGAAGGTTTAGATAAGGGCCAAGGAACAAGAGGACTTGTAGGGAGACCATCTTTCCTCCATCTTCCCTCCCTTCAAATCCTGGTTTTTGGGAATGAATTTTTCCTTTTAATTCTTACTCTTCAGCTGTTTGGTTTTGTTTGTTTGTTTTGTTTTCGTTTTTTGTTTTTAGACCAGGTCCAAGCCCACTTTGCTTTTTTATGTTTCCTTTCATACTAATCACCAAATCCTTCCAGCCTAAGGCTTCTTCTCAGAAACCCAGCAATTAGAAGAGGAAGGCTATTACTGACACTTCATTTGGAGCCCCATCATAAATAATTAACCTGAAGTTACACTCAGAAAACTAATGGATGGGGTGCCATTGGCAGCGCTGCCTGGGAGCTTTTTCTCATGGGTTTTTCCCCCATTCACAAAACACAGGAAGCGGATACAGCCCTTTCCATTAGCAGAAATGAGCTGTCTGCACTTGAACACTTAGAGAGGAAACCACAGCCAGCCACTTTTCTTCTGCACTTAAACTTGAGATTTACTCTTGGAGCCGTAGTCTGAGGCTCTGGACAGCGTTTTCTCCTAAGGGATTCCACAGACCACCTAAGGGAAGGGTCTGGCTACAGCTGCCTCCACACACACTAATTTCAACCTCCTGCCAATCTGATGTTGTGGAAAGTAGACTCAGGTGGGGCTTTGGCTACTTCAACTCCCATTCTGTCCTAGGCTAGAACAGTCAGGGTGAAGGCGTGGGCTGGTATTGTTGATTTTGATTTTTAGTTTTTGGTGCTACTTGGGATTGAACCCAGGACTTCACACATGCTAGGCGAATGCTTTACCACTGAGCTATATCCCCCAGCCCTTGGTATTGTTAAAATTGAGGTGAAATTCACTTAACAAAAAACTAATCAGGGGGGCTGGGGCTGTGGCTCAGTGGTAGAGCGCTTGCCTAGCATGCATGAGGCCCTGAGTTCGATCCCCAGCACCACATATAAATAATAAATGAATAAAATAAAGATCCATCAACAACTAAAAAAAATTAAAAAAAAAAAAAAACTAATCAGGGCTGGGATTGTAGCTCAGTGGTAGAGCGCTTGCCTTGTATGTGTGAGGCACTGGGTTCGATCCTCAGCACCACATAAAAATAAACAAATAAAATAAATATATTTAAAAAAACTAATCATTTGAGTCATACAAATACTACATTATTCCACTCATATGAGGTACCTAGAGTAGTTGAATTCAGAGACAGCTGAGCATTGTGGCGCACGCCTTTAATACTAGAAGCTCAGGAGGCTGAGGCAGGAAGATCATGAGTTCAAAGGCAGCCTCAGGAACTTATCAAGACCCTAAGCAACTAAGTGAGACCCTGTCTCTAAATAAAATATTTTAAGAAAGGGATGGGGAGGTGGCTCAGTGGTTTAAGCACTCCTGGGTTCAATCTCTTGTACCAAAAAAAAAATTTTTTTGGAGACAGAAAATAGAATGATGGGTTCCAGGGGCTGGGGGAGGGAAATGGGGAGTTAGCGTTTAACGGGGACAGTTTCAGTTTGGGAACTTGAACAAGCCCTGGACGTGGATGGTAGAAATCCACAACAGTGTGGATATACTTAATGTCAATCAACTGTACACTTAAAAATGGGGGGAAATGGGGCTGCAGTTGTAGCTCAGTGGTAGAGCACTTGCCTAGCACGTGTAGGGCACTGGGTTTGATCCTCAACACCACATAGAATGAATGGATGAAATAAAGGTATTGTGTCCATCCACAACTAAAAAAATAATTTGAAAAAAATGGTGAAAATAGTAAATTTTAGATTATTTATTTTTATACCAATACACTTTAAAACAACCATTTAAAAGAATACTACATAGCGGTATTCGGTACATTTCCACTGTTGTTTACCACTACCTCTATCGAGTTCCCAAATATTTTCATCCCCTACCCAAAGGAAACCTCATACCCATTAAGCAGTCACTTCTTCTTTTATCCCCACCCCAGTCCCTGGCAACCACCAATTCTCTTTCTGTCTCGATGGATTTGCTTATTCGAGATACTTCCTATAAATGGAATCATACAATATGTGCTCTTGTGTCTGGCTCTTTCACTTAGCTGGTTTTTTTGAAGCTTATCCATACCATATCACATGAAAGCTTCCTTCTTCTTCTGAATTCAGGGACACATAACCATTGAGCCACATCCCCAGCCCTTTTTAAATTTTTTAAAATTTTGAGACAGGGTCTCACTAAGTTGCTTAGGGCCTCCCTAAATTGCTGAGGCTGGCTTTAAACTTGCAATCCTCCTGCCTCAGCCTCCCTAGCTGCTGAGATTACAGGCATGTGCCACCGTGCCTGGCAGTGCTACCTTCTTCTTCTTCTTCTTTTTTTTTTTGGTGTGGCTAATAGCCCACTGTGTGGCTAGATCAACATTGGTGTGTCCATTCATCTGTTCATGGACATCTGGGCTGTTTCTACCTTTTGGCGACTATGAGTAGCAGAGTTTTGAGCATTTGTGAGCAAGGATCGGTGTGGGTACCTAGGACTGTTTGGCTCTCAAGTTCTTTCTATCCTTGCCAAGAAGGCTGCCCTTCTTCACCTGTTGTCAGGTTGGTCCTGTTGCGGCCTCTTGGACCATGTGGGACAAGTAGTGCTTCTTGGGGAACCTGATGGGTGACATGTCTCAGAGGGTCACAGTGCTCAGTGGCCACCCAGCAATTAGGAAGCTGCCTTGTCATTCTCCCTGGGGAGGGTGCCAAAGGATGTGGGCTGGCACTTCCGACTGTCACTGGTTTTCTAGACGTACACAGGAAAAAAAAATGCCTGACTCTGTGGGACTGTGGGACAGGTGTAGCGAGAATCTACCTTCCTGAGTCACCTCTCAGAGAGCTTTAATTTCAAGTCTCTGGACATCCTGTCTAAATTCAACTTATGTGTTAACAGGATGTATAAGACACGAACATTGAAATGGGAGGGGACACAGTGTGTTCAAAATTCTGTCCCAGCATGGCTCATCACAGAGCCTCAGGAAATTATTGCTGCTGTCCAAACACATCTGAGGGGAGGGTGCAGGAGCCAAGGAAGAGGGAGGACCGGCATTTAGCTCTGACAGCAGTAAAGATCATCTGCCATGGAATTTCTCTGCTCTGCAATTTTCACACCTTCTTAATTTATTGGAGTGGAACTCACACAACATAAAATGAGCCATTTGAAAGAGAACAACTCAGTGGCATTTAACATTCACCATGTAGTACAACCACCACGAAAACCATTTGCATCACCTTAGAAAGAAACTCTGTACTCATTGAACACGAGCTACCTGAACATTCAACCCTCAGTGTAAAGTTCTGGCCCCTGGATCAGTGCCTACACTCTCTGCTAAGGGCTCAAAAGAGATGTGACGGAAGATGGGAAAGGAAGATGGGAGACAGGAGAAGACACAGGATACGTCCAGATGGCAGGTGGGGGACTGAAATATTTTCCTACTTTTGTATTCCAGAGGCTAGACGGTGTCTTGGAAGGAAAAGGGACCATGGAACATTTGCTGGGATCTTTGGTGTTGATTTGTGTGGTCTTGGGCAAGTTCATGTCTCTGAGCCTCACATTCAGGGCTCTAAAGGGAGTTAAAAAAAAAACCCCAACCTTGTGGGGCATCTGGGAGGGCTCCCTGGAAGATGTAAAGGGACACTGTCAAGAGCAGGTGCCTGAATTGGTCCCTATAGTACTGCTGTACTTAATCAATGGTGATGGTGATGACAACATTGGTGGGTTGATGGAGGAGCTGGGGTAGGAGGGACCAAGCCCCTCTCTGCTCCCTTTGTATCCTAAATCCAGAAGAGTCAAGGGTAGAGACTGGGAGGGGACAAGAAGGAGACAAGTGGAGGAATCTGCCTCCATTCAGGAGAAGCCAAGAGAACTGAAAGCCTTTCAGACACTGGGACATCCTCTCACCTGGCTTCACCTGCTCCGGCAAGGTGCCTCTCCAGGAAGGTCCAGGAGGCCTCCTCTCTGTCTTCTTTGAACTTGGCAGCATGGAGGAGGTCCAGAGGGCAGTGACTAAGCTCCCAGCCAGCTGACTTGCAGCCTTCTGACAGTGAGCAGGCGCCAGGGGAGAATGTGCCCTGGGCGCCCGCATTGATGTGGCCGCCTCACCAGAGCATGATTTTTGTTTGCTTGTTTTCCAACTGCTCTTCACACGCAGAAGAATGCTGCCTGCATGAGGGCGGGTCCCTTCTTTCTTTTTGTAGAAGACGGTTCTTCAGCTCCCAGATGGAATCTGGAATTCATTCTCCCGCGAGGAAGCCACACAGCTCGGGGATTGGGAAGAGACTCCCTTTACCCAGGATCCTGGAAAAGATGGAACCAAAGGGTATTTTTAGTCTCCTGGGACTGTTATAACAAATGAACACAAACTAGGTGTTGTAGGTTTAGGTGGTGTAAAAACAACAGAAATGTATTCATTCACCGATGGGGACGCCAACAGTCCAAAATCAATATGTGCTGGTGTGGTAGCACATGCTTGTAGTCCCAGTGACTTGGGAGGCTGAGGCAGGAGGATCGAAAGTTCGAGGCCAGCCTCAGCAACTTAGTGAGACCCTAAGAAACTTAAATTTACTGAGACCCTAAGAAAATAAATTAGATTTTTAAAAAAGATCTGGGATGTAGCACAGTGGTAAAATGTTCCTTTGTTCAATCCTCAATACCAAAACAAATGCAAACAAAAAATCAAGGTGTGGGTAGGACAACAATTCCTCTGAAGTCTACAGCGGAGGATCCTTCCTTGCTTCTCTTCTAGCTTCTGGTGGCCCCAGGAATCTTGGGCTGTCCCCACCTGTCAGCTGCATCAAATCTCTCCTTCCCCCTCACAGGGCCTCCCTGTATGTGTCTATTCTCCTTATAAAAACACCTGTCATTGGATTTGAGACCCACTCTAACCTAGTGTGACTTCATTTACCTGCTTACATCCTCAAAGTCCCTATTTCCATGTCAGATCACATTCTGAGGTTCAGGGAGGACATGCATTTTTGGAGGGGACCCTATTCAATCCAGTATGTGAACAAAAAAATCCTAATGATCTCCAAATCCCAATCACTCAAATCTTTGAAGCACAAATTCAAAGCCGGACCACCTCTGTTATCCCTGCTCCTCCTTTAAAGGCACTGATAATTTTTGTTTTGTTTGTTTTTAGGTTAATGATGCCCAAGATCTCTTGTGTCCCTTTCCAGCGATTTGCATGCCATCCCCAGGAGCCACTGTGACCCTGGGGTCTTTCATGGGGCAGTCAGAAAGTGCAGGGGACTTCATTAGAGGCAGTGTTAGGTGGGGGCTGTATCCACAACCTTTGAAATGCAGGTATAGCAGCCCAGAAGGGACAGGGAGAGGGAGGACCTTGTTGTCATGTGGCTCTGAGAAGGTCCCAGCGACTATGATGGTGGTGGTATAAATGTCATTTTGAGAATTATCTGAGTGGAATTCCATAGCAGGCAGCTTTTTGAGACTGATTTTTTCCCATTCGGCATAATGCCTTTGCAATCCATCCAGGTTGTTGGATGTATCAGACCTTGGTTCATCTTTTTTTTTTTTTTTTTTTTTTTAATGGTACTGGGAACTGAACCCAGGGCCCCACATATGCTGGGCAAGTGCTCTACCACTGAGCTACAACCCCAGCCCTTTTTATTTTTTATTTTAAGACAGAGTCTTGCTACATTGCTGAAGCTGGCCTTGAACTTATGATCCTCCTGCTGTGCCTCCCACGTATCTGAGATTACAAGTATGCGCCACCACATCTTGCTGGCTTATTTTTTTTCTTGATGAGCAATATTGCACGGTATGTATGTACTCGTTTGACTGTACATCTACTTTAAGACACTTGGGTCGTTTCCCATTTTTGGCTATCAAAAATAAACTGTGAAGTGAGGGAGGATGGGAGTAGGAAAGATCATAGAATGAATCGGACATAACTTTCCTTTGCTCATATATGAAAACATGGCCAGTGTAACATCACATTATGTACAAGAATGGGATCCC
>CM053415.1:9458011-9473626 GCA_028644305.1 Xerus rutilus | reverse complement strand
CGCTTGTAATCCCAGCACTTAGGGAGGCTGAGACAGGAGAATCGCGAGTTCAAAGCC
Source organism: Xerus rutilus (assembly GCA_028644305.1). NCBI lineage: Eukaryota > Metazoa > Chordata > Mammalia > Rodentia > Sciuridae > Xerus > Xerus rutilus. The sequence goes on along the minus strand of CM053415.1, from coordinate 9,473,569 downwards.
AGCCTCAGCAACAGCGAGGCGCTAAGCAACTCAGTGAGACCCTGTCTCTACATAAAACACAAAATAGGGCTGGGGATGTGGCTCAGTGGTCGAGTGCCCCTGAGTTCAATCCCCAGTACCAAAAAAAAAAAAAAAAAAAAAAGAATGGGATCCCAGTTGGAATGGGTTGTACTCCATGTATGTATAATATGTCAAAATAAACTATATTGTGCCAGGCGTGGTGGCGCACACCTGTAATCCCAGCACTTTGGGAGGCTGAGACAGGAGAATTGTGAGTTCAAAACCAGCCTCAGCAACGGCGAGGCGCTAAGCAACTCAGTGAGACCCTGTCTCTACCTAAAACACAAAATAGGGCTGAGGATGTGGCTCAGTGAGTGCCCCTGAGTTCAATCTCCAGTACCAAAAATAATCCCCCCAAAAAACAAAAAACCCACTCTATTGTATATCTAAAAACAATAAAAACCAAGAATGATGTAAAACAAAAACTGTGATGAGCATGTTTTTCCATGGATATGTTTTCATTACTCTGATAAATGTTCAAAAATGTGATTTCTGACTTGTATGGTAAGTATATGTCTAGTTTGTAAAGAAACTGCAGAATTATTTTTCAGAGTGGCTGAATCATTTTACATTCCAACCACCAATGCACGAAAGATCCACTTTCTTCTTTTTTTCCTTTTTTTTTTTGTTACTAGGGATCAAATCCAGGGGCACTCTACCACTGAGACCACTGAGACACAACCCCAACCCTTTTTATTTATTTTTATTTTGAGATAGGGTCTCCCTAAGTTGTTTAGGGCCTCACTGAGTTGCCAAGGCTGGTCTTGAACTTGGTATTCTCCTGTATCAACCTCCCCAGTCGCTTGGGTTATGGATGTGCCACCACCGCACCCAGCTTATACTCAAGTAATTCTTATACTCAAGTAATTCTTATAGGTATTGTGCATTATATTGTCTTTTTTGAAAAAGTATTTTTTTTAGTTGTAGATGGACATACTATCTTTATTTTATTTACGTATTTTTTTAAAATATTTATTTTTTAGTTGTAGGTGGACAGAATATCTTTATTTTATTTTTATGTGGTGCTGAGGATCGAACCCAGTGCTTCCCGTGTGCTAGGCGAGCACGCTACCACTGCGCCATAACCCCAGCCCCTTATTTACGTATTTTTATGTGGTGCTAAGGATCAAACCCAGTGCCTGACACATGCGAGGCAAGTGCTCTACCACAGAGCTACGATCCCAGCCCTGTATTCTTTTTAATGTCAATTGCTATGTGTTCATTGCTAATATGTAGAAATTTGATTCAACTTGTCTATTTAATTTTGAATGAGTTGTGGTAAATTTTGCTTCTTGAAGAATGAGTTCATTTAATCTACACTGTTAAATTTATGAACATGGAGTCATTCATAGTATACATGTCCTTACTATTCTGTGTGTGTGTGTATGTGTTGCTGGGAATTGAACCCAGTGCCTCACACATGGTAGGCAAACACTCTACTACTGAGCTGGGGAGCCCTAATATTGGTAATTTGTGTCTTTCTTTTTCTTTGTCAGTCTTGCTAGAAGTTTGTCAATTTCACAGTTTGTTTTTTCAAAGAACCAGCTTTTATTTTATTTTATTTATTATTATATGTGTTTTTTGCAGTACTGAAGATTGAACCCAGGGATGCTCTACTGCTGAACTACATCCCAGCCCCTTTTATTTTTTTATTATTTTTTTTAATCTTTGTTTTGTTTATTTATTGTTTTTATGTGGTACTGAGGATCGAACCCAGTGCCTCACATGTGCGAGGCAAACGCTCTGCCACTGAGCCACAACCCCAGTCCTTATTTTTTATTTTGAGATAGAGTCTTGCTGAGTTGCCCAGGCTGGCCTCCAACTTTGGATACTCCTGCCTCTGCTTCACAAATTGTTGGAATTTTAGGCATGCACCACTGTGCTCAGCTGAAGGACAGCTTTTAAAAATTAATTTTCTTGAGTTGAAATATGCATAACACCTGGGCATGGTGGCACATGCCTGTAATTCCAGCTACTTGGGAGGCTAAGGCAGGAGGATCAGGAGTTTGAGGTCAGCCTGGGAAACATAGTGAAATCTCCATGTCAAAACCAAAAACAAGCTGGGCGCCGTGGCGCACACCTGTAATCTCAGCACTTTGGGAGGCTGAGACAGGAGAATTGAGAGTTCAAAGCCAGCCTCAGCAATGACAAGGCACTAAGCAACTCAGGGACACCCTGTCTCTACATAAAACACAAAATAGGTCTGGGGATGTGACTCAGTGGTGCTGAGGATCGAACCCAGTGCCTCACACATGCCGGGCAAGTGCTCTACCACTGAGCTACAGCCCCAGCCCCAGGATTTATCCTTCTTGATGTTTGCAACTTATTGAATCCGTAGGCTTATGGTTTTAAAAATTGTTTATTTTTTGCCAAATGCAGCAAGTTTTCAGCCATTATTTTTTCAGATATTTTCCCAGCTTTGTCTTCTTTTTCCTTTGTTTCTGGAATCCCCCAACCCCCACCCCCATAACAAACGTTAGATTTTTTTATACTCTCAGCTGACCCTAAAATTCTGTTTGCTGTTGTTGTTTTTTCAGCCTATTTTCTCTTTGTTGTTCAGATTGGACAATTTCTGTTGCTCTCTCTTTAAGTTCATTGATTCTTTGTTCCTTCCATTTTGCTGTGAGACCACTCATTAAATTTCTTTTAAGTTTTTTTTCTTTCTTTTTTGGTCTGGCATATGCCAGACAAGTGCTCTACTATTGAGCTACATTCCTAATGCCCCTATATCCTTTTCAAATTTTTGAGACAGTGTAAGTTGCCTAGGCTGGCCTTGAACTTGCAATTCTTTTGCCTCTGATTAGCTGGGATCATAGGCGTGAGCCACTGTTCCCGGCTATATCTGTTTTGTTTCTTTGCTGGACTTCATATTTTTTTTCACTTTTTTCAATTGTATTCATTATTGCTTATTGAATGTTTTTCTAATGACTGTTTTAGAATTTTATAGAGGTAATAGTAACACCTCTGTATTGGTATTGGCATTGTTGATTGTCTTTTCTGAATCAGCCAGGGATCTTTCTGGTTCTTAATGTGATGAGTGACTGTCTATATATCCTAGACATTTTAGTAGTATGAGACTTTGGGTCTTATATAACTGTTCTGTCACCAGCAACAAAGAAAGGGGTGACATCTTATCCCTGGGAACTTGCGGTGGAAGTCCAAGTTTTCTACTTGGCCTCTGTTGACATCTTGGCATGCTGGGGAAGGAACACTTCGTTACTGCTGAGTGGAGGAGGAAGTTCACATTCCTCCTAGGGTTGCACTGATACTATATGGGTGGGAAGAAGCAGCGTTCATTACTGCTCCTCTGGATTCAGCAGATACCATGGGGCAGGGTGGCCTTGTTACAGGGGAGGAGGGGAGGGCATCAAAGTCCTGATTTCCTTCCTTCCTTCTTTCCTTCCTTTTGGTACTGGGTATTAAACTCAGGAGCACTTGACCACTGAGCCACACCCCAGGCCTATTTTGTGTTTTATTTAGAGACAGGGTCTCACTGAGTTGCTTAGCACCTCGCCATTGCTGAGGCTGGCTTTGAACTCATGATTCTCCTGTCCCAGCCTCTCAAAATACTGAGATTACAGGCATGTACCACTGCACCCCACTAAAGTCCTGATTTTCAGTGGCAATGGTCTAAGATCACCCCAGTGTGGGAAGAACAGGGACCTCATTACTACCTGGCTGGAACGAAGTCTCAGTTCCTCTCTTGGCCTTCTTTGGTACCACTGGGTTAGGGATGTCTGCTTTCAGCCCTGGGAGGGTGGAGGTTGACTCCCAGCTCAGCCTTTTGCTGATGTTGGTGGGGGTAGGTTGGGGTAGAGCGTTATTGTCTAAAAATTCTCTGTCCTACTAGGCAACGCCTTTCCTGGTCTTTTGGCTGGACCGAGTAGCCTTTTTTTTTTTCCTCCGTTGAGACTTTTTTTTTTTTTTTTTTCTTCCCCTGATGTTTATGGATTCTGAATTTCTGGCTTTTCCAGAATCAACTCTAGGGTAGTTGAACCAAAAAGAATATCAGGGAATTCATCACTTGGTCATCCCTTCAGTTCCATATCCCTACCCTATCTGCCTTCTCCCACATTTCAATCTTCTGTTTAATATCAATGTCCATAGATGTCAGTTATACTTAGTGAGAGAAACAGGGAAGACTACTTCCACTTCATCTTTCTGGAATGAAGAGTTGTAAATGACATTATTATTCCTTTTTTTTTTGTTTGTCCTAGGATTGAACCCAGGGCCTCCATCAAGCTAAGTATGTGTTCTACCACTGAGCTACACAACTCCCCCTCCCTAAGACATTATTTTTAACAATGTAAGCAATCAGGAAGTTCTGGAATCTGCCCACACTATGTTGCTAAAGAAGAAAAAGAGATTTAACATTGTGTCATTGGGCAGCTAAATTGAAAGAAATGCAATCATTCCATGTTTTGACACCAATGAAACAGAAGTCCTCAATAGTTTTGCTTATGTATTTGAAACTTTAGTGATAAACTTCAGTCACATTTTTAAATGCTAACAATGTATTGGCTTAAAAAAAAGTAGAGCTCTAAAACTAAGTTTCTGTGATTGTATATGAGAGAGAAGTGTCTGAGTGGGGTGTGCATAGTAGATCCTCTCACCCTCATTTTTATGCCTAAGAAAGGAGCCGTGTGAAAATTCCCAGGGCCCTCACAGTGACTCTGTATGCTGAGGTCTGCTCTGTCCATCATTAAAAGTCACTGACTGCTGGCTCCTGTTGAATCCCCAGGGTCCCAGTGTGGTGGGTATACTCTAAGAAGCAGTTTGTAAAATGACTAAAAGGAGGGGGCACAGGGTCCCCAAATTCTGTTACTGAAATGCACAGATACAACTATGGCCCTAAGAACCCATGTTTTTTTGTTTTGTTTTGTTTTGTTTTAACTAGGGGTTGAACCCAGGGACACTACCTCCGACTTATATTCCCAGCTCTTTTCATTTTTTATTTTGAGACAGGGTCTTGCTAAGTTGCTCAGGCTGGCCTCCAACTTGCAATACTGCATCAGCCTCCTGAGTCACTGGGAGTACAGGCATGCACCACCACTCCCACTAAGAACACAATTATTTAGTGGATTTATGAATAAAAACTTGAGCTAGGGGCTGGGATTGTGGCTCAGTGGTAGAGCGCTTACCTCGCATGCGTGAGGCACTGGGTTCAATCCTCAGCACCACATAAAATAAATAAATAAAGATATTGTGTCCATCTACAACTAAAAAAAAAAATTAAAACGAAAACAAAAACAAAAAAACCCAAAAAACTTGAGCTAGGCAAAGTGGCACATGCCTGTAATTCCAGCAGCTTGAGAGGCTGAGGCAAGAGGATTGAAAGTTCAAGGTCAGCCTCAACAATTTAGCAAGGCCCTAAGCAACTCAGCAAAACTCTGTCTCTAAATAAAATATTTAAAAGGACTGGGGATGTGGCTCAGTTGTTAAGTGCCACTGGGTTCAATCCTCAGTACAAACAAGAAGAAGGAGAAGGAGAAGGAGAAGGAGAAGGAGAAAAGAAAGAAAAAAAGAAAGGGAGGAGTTCTTATGAAATTCAGCTTTGCCTGACAGATGGTCTGACTTGTGAATGACCAGAAAGGGCAACTGTACATCCATCATAACAATTAATTCATTGACTGCTTGCTAGGTACTATGCATTATTTGTGTACCACAGTATCAAGTTCTCATGGAAACCTTATGCACCAGGGTTTGTTATTGGTCCCATTTCACAGAAACCAGGACATAGAGAGGTGAAGAATTTGCCCAAGATTACACAGCCAAGAAACAGAAGTGCCCAGATCTCTGCTTGGACAGCCTGGGTTATCTGATACCATTGGTGGCACTTGATGATTCATCATGGCTAGGACCCAAAGTCAGTTACTGGGTGTTATGGGACCATTTTACAAAGCTATTGAATGGCCGGAATTCATGACTGGTTCTACCATCTTATAAGTCACATTTGCTTTGATGTAGTTAGGCCCTCCAAAGCACAGTGCTCCATGACTAGTGGTCTGTCACTGACTTGATGGCTAGGAGCACACTTCCTATGCAGAGGACCATGATCCCAGACAGATGTTCTGTGTTCTTATGCTTGTCATTTTACCCTTTTTCTTCTTAATTGCATGACCGATAGTATACTTTACACACTAGGATAGATTCTCTTGATGATTTTAAGCTGTATGCTGCAAACTCTGACCAAATTCTTTTTTTCTGACCAACTTAATTTTTGAAATTGATTTTTTTTTTTGTTTTTAGTAGGTCAGGGACAAACTATAAAAATGAAGAACTAGATAAAAATAACACAGCTTTTTTTTCATTACTGTAGAAGACAACTTGCATACAATAACTCTTTTTTTTTTTTTTAAATATTTTTTTAGTTGTAGATGGACACAATGTTTTTTTAAATTTTATTGCTTTGTACGTGGTGCTGAGGATCGAACCCAGGGCCTCACGCATGCAAGGCAAGCGCTCTACCGCTGAGCTACAATCCCAGCTCCGCATACAATAACTCTTGATGCTGCCTTGAATGGGTATACTGCCTTTCTTCCAAGGACAAATAGTTCAAAATAGGGGCCGAATTATTTTTTCCAAGTTTACCACAAAAGAGAAATTGGACCACTGTTGTTCCTGCAAAAATGCAAGTTATGAATCAATCTGAAAGGAATTAAGCTGCCCTTGGTAACGTGAGGCCGGGGAACTGGTGTCATTTGTGTGGATTCCAGTGGGGATTTAATAAGACCAGGTGGACAGCACTGAACAATTGGAAAGAGAAACAGAACAGGTTGTCTGGGTTTTTGAAAATTTAATGAGGATGTGACTTGACATGTGGACTCCTGTTGTTTGCTTGGGCAGTGTGGAGCATGTTAATCTGTTCAAGATCATCTCCATTCCTAGACAAAATTAGATTTTAGAAAACATTACTTTCCTTTCATGACCATGAGATTACAGTAAACTGGCCATGGTATGTGCCTTCCTTGGACTGGACCAGACAGACCCCCAACCAGATGTAACAGATTAGCCAAGGTCCCCATCTGCTGACAGTCACCACTGTCTTTGCATTTTTTGATTATCAGAGGTTATCAGAGGAGATGGGAACTGCTCTTGTGCAGAGACTGGAAGTATCCACAGCTCAGGCACAAGAAGACTGTGGGAAGACTCTAGTCAAGCAAAAAGAAACCATCCTGGCAGAGTTTTGGCTCTTGTGACCCTTAGAACTGCAAGAGGACACTTGTGTCTGATTTCACAGACTTCCACTTACAGGATGGAGATGAATATACAATGAAGTCCTGACCTTTCTGGAATGTGCACATTCTTGATTTTGTAAACTATTTCTTCAATGGTCAAAAGGCTGATAAATGGGTTTCAACATGTTTTCAGAAGGTTTCCCACTTTTCATGGTCCCGTTCATCTACCAAATACTGTTGTTTTCTCAATTTTTGACATGGCCACACCTAGCAATGGATGGTGGAGACAGAATACAGATTACAGTCTCTATCCAGAAGCTGTTTAAAGGCTGCAAAGTTAGCATACATGAAACAGCAAAAACTGAGAACATCTATAAATAGAATAGGGCATCAAAATTACAATTAAATAATTATTTGTGCAATTACTTGCTTAATGGCTTCTAGGCCATCAGTCCCATGAAGACAGAGACTTCACTGTATTTCCAGCATCTAGAACAGAGATGAATGCATGAGGTTCCTAAATCTTCATCGTCTAGCTGAGTGACAGCAACAATGTAATAGTTGTGTTTAATGATATTATCTTGGAACAATGTCTGCTGCATGAATTAGTTTCCTTGCAAACCCACTTATACGACTTTCATCATCTGAGCAAACCACTCATAATTGAGTACCTATCTTAGTGGATAACTAGAATACTTAATGTTCTTATATGTAGGGGCGACATTAATGTAAGCAGATCACTGCTAACTTGGTGGGATTTGAGAAACACTGGAAAGCACCTCTTTTCAAAAAAATCAAATTTTTCTGTGAAATATTAATTCTTTTGAGTTGTGAAGGTTTTAAAGTCTTCCAATTTCCCCAATAAAGTGTAGAAAAGACATCCTAAGCTTTTATTCTTCTAGCACTTTTTTTTGTTCTGGTACTGGGAATTGAACCCAGAGTGCTTTTCCGTCCCTAGATACATCCCTAGAGTACATCCCTAGCCATTTTATTTATTTATTTAATTCTGAGACAGGGTCTCTTTAAGTTGCTGAGACTGGCCTCAGCCTATCCAGTAGCTGGCATTATAGGCATGCACCACTGTGCCCAACTTCTCCCAACACTTTTGCAGGATTTGTTGGAATGGGGGCACAGGATAACCTGTGGGATGATATATTCTGCTTACAAATAACTGAATTATGTTTTATTCAGATGGAAATTAGGTTAGATGGGGATCACAATTTTCAGATTCAAACTTGGAGAGAAATACCTATAGATCACACTCTAAGGAGACCAAAGAATTAGGAATTGACATTGAAAAGCATTTATAATTGATAATATCTCTGAGTTCAAAGCTCTACGTAGCATATTATCAAGTTCAAAGTATGCTGTCTTTTTTCTCAGTAATGATGCTGTTATCTCTAGATAACAAAGCTGACAGGAACAAGATCAGGAAGCCACATCTGTGGGTTGGGACTTGGACATACATCTCCTGACTCCCAGATCCTTTTCCTGTTGCATCTTTGTCACATGAACTGCCAAACATCTTATCTACACCCAGAAGTGTCCCCACAGCTTAGGAAGCACCAGAATGCTGGGTGTTTAATTCTTGAGGTTATTAGGAAATTGAACTGTTTGGAATTATTCCATGACTTTGAACAGAAAGGTGAAAACTGTCTTCTTTGATAGATGATGGCGGAAGAATCCTTTGATTTATTGGGCAATTTGTAAATATAAAACAATTGCTGGAAAATTCTATTAGAGATGAACTATCTCCTCCATTACAATGTTTGCTTTTCTTTAATGCAATTTTGTTCGAGCAGAAGGCTTGGAAGGGCCCACATTCAATGCTTCAGGAAGAATTACTGGAAACGAGATATCAGAGAAAGACAATCCATAGATTTGGAACAGGGGGGAGCTAAGCCTTCCGCCCAGCTCCTGGCTGTGCCCACGTGAAATTGAATTCAGAGCTCCTTCTGCATCATAAATCCAGGGCAGCTGGCAGCAATCCAAGGGAGACTGGCGCTAAACTCCAAGGGCATCTGACGCCAGTCTGGCCAACCCCTATTAAAGGCCTCCAGGGCTGCGCCCCAGGTGTGCTGGATTGGGATTCGGTTCCTACCTCATGACAATATTCATTTGTAAGCCTTGCACTTTGTTAATTTAAAGATGCACCAATCGTCAGAAAAAGGAGGAGAGGTTCCATTATACTTCAAAAAGCTGAAAGGCTGTCATCAGTTCCATGTTAGGTCCTAGGACAGGAGGGGCAAGGTCTGACTTCTCGGTGCTTTCATTCCTAGATCATTTTTCCCCGAGTGCACGTGCTAGTTGGACACCCCGCCACAGGGTTTTGTAGAGTGCGACGTCCCCGAGTCTCGGACCCTACGTTCGTCTCCAGGCTGCTGGAGGGCAGGGGTTAAGGGGTCTCGAGCCGCGCTCTGCGGGCCTGGCGCTTGAGGGTCTCAAGTCTGCGACCGCAGAAGCAGCCGGGACCGGGCGTGTTCCCGCGGGCGGGGCCGTCACCTCGGACCCCGCCCACCGCGGCCGGAGGGGCGGGGCCTGCATCACGTGACGGCGCGCTGAGCGGCGAGCCCCGCCCGGCCGGAGGAGGCCCGGCCGCGACCCGGGCCGCGCGCTGTGGAGCCGCCGGTCCACTCGAGCGCTCGCTCCGCGGCGCCCCCCGCCCCGGTTCCTAGCCCGCCCGCCCCGGGCTCGCCGGCCGCGGGAGTGGCCTCAAGATGGACGAGGACGGCGGCGGCGAGGGCGGTGGCGGTGAGTGTCGGAGGTGTGGCCGGCCCGTGGGCGGCCTGGGGCCGGGGTCGCCTGAGGAGACGCGTCCGGGTAGCGTCGCTGCGGGCTGGCGACCGCGGAGGCCTGAGGCGCGCCGGGACCCGGCGAGGCGGGGGCTCGGGCCCGGGGAGGGGCGGGCAGCTGAGGGGTCGCCGCCCAGCGCACGGGAGGGTCTGGGTGCGAGGCCGGTCACCACGGGCCGGGGTCTCCACGGAGGAGAGGGGGTCGCCCCTGTAGGGCGGGGACCTTGCGGGGCGACCGTCCCCGCGTGTTGTCGCCAAGGGCGTCCACGCCCTCCGGAGCGGTTTCGGACGACCCTTGGCAGCAGCTTTACTCCGGTGGTGGGAGCGGGCGAGCGGGTGGGAACCGGAGAGGGGAAAGTTTTTAATCGGGGTTCCTCCGGGGTCCAGGAGGGAGGGGGAAAGGTTGGAAATTAGGACCGTTTTCCTGGCTCTGGATCAGAAGTGATCTCTGGGAATTGCTTGGACGAGGAGGGGGACAGCTCTAGTCCAGATCTGGGTTACAGAGTAAGCAGAAAAACGAGTCTGTGTTATGGAGGGTGGGCGTCAGGAGCCCAGCCAGCAGCCGAGGTGAGTCCCGAGATCAGGTGTGGAGGACACCTTTCTCAAGTGGGTCGTGCAGGTGCCCGGCGTGGCCCTGTTTGTGCGACATTCAGTGTCCTCTTGCTGAAAGAGTCGGGTTTGTTGTAAATTATTTAGTGGAATACAAATTACTGTCGTGTCATGCTGTGAATTAGGTTTCAAAACTGAGTAACGTGCCTCGCTGTATGGGGAGTGGGTCCATTGATTTGGAAAGCAAAGGGTTAATGCCCATATTTTACAGGAACACCCCAAGTTGAGGCGCTCTATCCTTTGGCTAACGATCTCCTTTTTGCTGACAGACCGACTCATCAGAACCCCATGTAATAAGGGAGTGTTTAGAAAAATCTTAATTACAGGCTGCCGGAGCAGCTGCCTGTAAGAATCAGCAGTATTGAAGGCTTCAGGATAGTTAATCAAGGTGCCTTCTAGAATTCACGTGCTGCTCAGAAGGAAATCTTTTTGCTGAAAGAAGTGATGCGGCTGGGCTGGTGGGAAGTTGGCACCAGTCATGGCATTTGGCAAGTTCAGTTCTCATAGTTAAAGCCAGGGGTAGCACTTTGGCACCGAGTGGGTGTGTTGTTTATGAAGGAGAGTGCTGTGTAAAGAAGGAGCCCGGTTGCAAACCCTCCTACAGCCTGGCTGTCCATCTGGAGATGCTGGATTCAAAGTAATGGATTCCCTCTGGATGCCCTGCTTTTTGCCCATCACAATTTGGCATAGCAGCTTTCCCCTTGTTATAAAATAAGACAAACAACTGTAATATTGTAACTTGACATTAGAGTCAAGGAGGCTAGCTGGCTTGGCGATTTGTTTGGTGCTTCTGACTGAGTAAAGAAAGTGTGGGAGACTTGAAGGTAAAAGCAGGTAAAAGAAAAAAAAATGAGCCAGTGTGCTCCAGCTATTTATAGGTCTCCAGAACCATAACAAAGGATGATAATAAGTATTAGAAAGCTTAAAACTATCTTTGGGCTATTAATATCTCTTTGGGGAATGTATCACAAGGAAACAACCTTGAATTTCAAAAATATATGTGATGCGTGACAGTGTGCATTACAGTATAATTGTAAAAAATTGGAAACAGTAATGTTCAATAGTAGAATGGTGAGGTAAACTTGGGAAGTTTGTTGAAGAAAACATTTCCAACCATTAAACATAGGCAGTTTTACATCCTTGTCTAAACAATGTAAAAACTGGTAATACTATGGTTTTTTTTTTTTAGTTTTTATATTTTCCAGGCTTCTGGAAAAAGTGTGTTACTTTCAAATTTGAAAAAGAAAGCCAGTTTATAAAAGGCATACAGATGTTTTAAATGTACAGTATAATTTAATTCACCTCACTGGAACATTGAACAATGAACAGATATTTATTGATTGTCTACTAAAATGCCAGGCAGCATGCTAGGTGCTGCCAGACTTTTAACCTTTATTGATTTGGTTTATCAAAGTCTTTCTTCCTTGAATTGTGAAAGACATTAAGAATATGTTTAGCAATCCTAGAATAAGTAATTTTGAATCAAGTGAAAATCTTACAGTTTTGAAATATGAGTCATTTATAGTGATTGTTGTATAAACTCGATATACTTACATTTAACTGCTGATTATTGGAAGTTTTGAAGTTATAGCTTTTTACAGTTATGTACAGTTAATATCACTTAGACTTAACAAGTTTTGCTTTAAAATTCATGTTTTAAAAATGAAGTTCAGCCCTTTGAAAGAGAACAATGTCAGTTGCCAGCTGATTGTAAAGCATAACATTTTTTGGTATATTTTTAGAGTATAGGAAAGAACTTTGAACTGTGGGGAGTCAGTTTCAACTTGTTTAGATGAGGTAAATAATCTATTCATACAGTAATTATGATGGAGGCCAAAGATTATTTAAAAGATCTTTTTTTTGTTGATGTATTGGTTGGGTAAAAACACTTTAAAAATTGATTCTCACTTGCTGCTTTTATTTTTTTTATTATTATTATTTTTTATTTATTTATTTTTTTAAATATTTATTTTTTAGTTGTAGGTGGACAGAATATCTTTATTTTATTTTTATGTGGTGCTGAGGACGAACCCAGTGCTTCACGCGTGCTAGGCGAGCACGCTACCACTGCGCCACAACCCCAGCCCCTCTTGCTGCTTTTATAATTTAACTTTTTGTCCAGGATATAATTCTTTGTTCTTTCAATGCAAGATAAGGAAAGGACGGTGGCATGAATGACTGGAAGGCAGTTACAAGGAGGAGCCAGTTGGGGGTACAAGATTACAAGAACACATTGTTTCTTATAATGTGTGCAGAGTATAGTTAAGGTATTTTTAATTCTTTTGGCATGTGTTGCCTTTTGCTTTTTCTAGAACAGTTCTTGGGATATGTCTCTACTTGGAAGGTAACTGGCTAGTCTGGCACATTGCCATCATTTGTCTGATTGATGTTCCTGAATGGACCATCCATGGCAGATGAGGTGAATTAACTTTGTTTCCCCTTCCTGTCCCCTCTTACTCCCATCAGTATAGATGGGGCTTAAGTCTGTGCTCAAAGTGACACTCAGCCTCACTCAAAATAAATATAAATTAAGACTAGATTGAGATTCCATCTTTCATCTCTCAGACAAGTGATAACCCCCAAGTTTGAAAGCAAAATGTTGGCAAGACTGTCTCAGCATTTGCTGGTAGGAATGTAAATTAGTCATGGCTCTCTCAAAGAGGCTCAGTATACCCTATTTCCTGTTGGCTTAAATCCATTTCTTGCCTTTTCCGCCGCATAGGGATTTACCTCCACAGGCAGCATTTCCCTGGTCCTCGGTCACCTGCCCTGGGTTTGGCCAGTGGGAGCCACTGGTGGGAGATTAATGGCAGGAGCAAAAGGGAAACCAGGTTGTTTTGTTTCTGTTTTCCTCCTACTGCCCCAGACAGTGTCTCTGCAGCTGCCTTGTCCTTTTGGCCCCAGCACCTGATCTTTGGAAGTACCTCCTCCTGTCTACCCTGCAACCAAGAAGTGGGAGGTCTTTTTACTCTTGCTAATCTCCAGGCTGTCTTACTGTTTCTTGTTTGACTTCTGGTTTTCATCACATATGTAACCAACTCCTTATATTAAATTCCCTCAGTTTCAGACCTTAAAGAGATGGCTGTTTCTCTGGGTGGACCCCAATATGTACAGGACATTGGTCAGTATAAAATTACAAGTGTAGCTGGGCTTGGGGTGTAGCTCAGTGGTAGAGCTACCCCTGGGCTCTATAGGGGGTGGATTATAAGTATAGAAGTCCTTTGACCCAGCAATGTCAGTTCTAGGAATTCAACCTGCAGATACATATGTCCACGTGTGAGATAATATAGGCACAAAATTATTCATTGCTTTGTTTGTCCATCAGCAGAAAAATGATCAGATAAATAAGAACATGCCCAGATGGTGAATGAAGTTGTGAAGTTATAGAAAGGAATCAGGAAGCTCTTCGTGAATTGGTACAGAAAGATCTCCAAAATACACATGAAAATTATCTGGAAGGTTAAACAAGGAACTAACAACAATGGTTACCTGTTTGGGGAGGTGGTGGGGAAGATAAATGGAGAGGAAACTTTTCACTATATGCCTTTTTATTTCTTGACATTACAAAAGTTTTGTCTATCTTCACTTTCTAAAATTAGAAAACAAGTTTTGTGGAAAAATAGTATGCTGGTAAGAACCTCCTTGCCTCTTTTCTTTTCTTTTTTTGCGGTAGACAAACCCAGAGCTTTGTGCTTGTTAGGCAAGTGCTCTACTACTAATCTACCACCTCCTCAAGCCCCAAATACCCTTTTCTTTTCTTTTCAATATATATTTTTTATTCTAATTGGGTTTACATGACAGCAGAATGCATTTTGATTTATTGTACATAAATGGAGCACAACTTTGCATTTCTCTGGTTGTATACAATATCAAGTTACACTATGTGTGCAGTCATTCATGAACCTAGGGCATTGTTGTCCATCACATTCCACCATGTCCCATCCCTTCCCTCCTCTTCCTTTTGACCAGTTTCTCCATTCTTCCCATGCTCTCCCCTACATTATGGTTCAGCATCCACTTATCAGAGAGAACATTCAGCCTTTGGTTTTTTGGGATTGGCTTACTTCGCTTAGCATGATGTTCTCCAACTCCATCTGTTTACCTGCAAACGCTATAATTTTATTCTCTTTTAATGCTGAGTAATATTGCATTGTGTATATATACCACACATTCTTTATCCATTCATCTATTGAAGGGCATCTAGTTTGGTTCCACAGTTTAGCTATTGTGCATTGTGCTGCTATAAACATTGAAGTGGCTAGCTGGGCGCGGTGGTGCACACCTCTAACCCCAGCACTTAGGGAGGCTGAGACAGGAGAAATGCGAGTTCAAAGCCAGCCTCAGCAATAGCTTGTGCCACTGCGCTGGGCTGTTATTTATTTATTTTTTTAATATTTATTTTTTAGTTGTAAGTGGACAGAATATCTTTATTTTATTCTTATGTGGTGCTGAAGATCGAACCCAGTGCCTCACGTATGCTAAGCAAGCACGCTACCACTGCACCATAACCCCAGCCCTATTTGTATTCTTGCCATCTTTTTTTTTTTTTTTTTTTGGTACCGGGGATTGAACTCAGGGGCACTCGACCACTGAGCCACATCCCCAGCCCTATTTTGTGTTTTATGTAGAGACAGGGTCTCACTGAGTTGCTTAGCGCCTCGCCCTTGCTGAGGCTGGCTTTGAACTCGCGATTCTCCTGTCTCAGCCTCCCTAAGTGCTCGGATTACAAGCGTGAGCCACCGCGCCCGGCTTCCTATTTGTATTCTTGATAACTGCCATACTGACTGGAATGAGCATGAAATCTTAGTTTTGATTTGCATTTCTCTAATGGCTAGAGATGTTGAACATTTTTTCATATATTTGTTGATTGATTGTATATCTTCTTCTGAGAAGTTTCTGTTCAGCTCCTTGGCCCATTT
>CM053415.1:9442712-9457511 GCA_028644305.1 Xerus rutilus | reverse complement strand
AATTTATATTAAATGCAAAACAAAATGTAACCTATGCTTTTAGTCTGTTCATAGGAAACTAACAACCACTGAACTTAAAAAAATTAACTGAGGGCTGGGATTGTGGCTCAGTGGTAGAGCGCTTGCCTCGCATGCGTGAGGTCCTGGGTTCGATCCTCAGCACCACATATAAATAATAAATGAATAAAATAAAAATCTATCAACAACTAAAAAAATATTTAAAAAAGCTAACATTAAAAAAAATTAATCGATAAGTAATTGTATATATTTATAAGGCATGATATAATAGTTTAATATATGTTTATCACTATACTTTTGAACATTTAGAAAGTGGACATGATAGATGCTTTAATTTTTTGTTTTGAGCATACTCTTATAGTCACTTATTTACTCAAATATTGATATGGTTCCTACCACATGTCAAGCCTTGTGCTGAATAAGTGGTGAATAAGGCAAATGAATTTCCTGTGTTCATGGAGCTTATGTTTAGATGAGAAGATGGATAAAACAACCTATATAGATATAAAAAATAATTGTAAATTATGCTAAATGTGTTCAGGGAAATCAAAAGATTGAGGGCGAGGGGTTGGGTGGAGGTGGGGCATCAGGTGGGTAAGGTGTCCTGAAAGCATGTGGCCAGGGACAGCCTCTTTGAGGAAATCTCTTTCTCCAGGAGCTTATAGGGATAGTGGCCTAGCAGAGGGAGAGGCACTGAGCTGGCCAGAGCTGAGTGTGTGGCTTAAATAGAGAGTGAAGGGGTAGAATAGTCAGGCTGTTCGGCAGGTAAAGAATGCAGATTTTATTCTAAGTACTTGAAGGCACTGAAGGATTTTAAACAGGGTATGACATTAGATTTATATTTCAGTAATTTTAGCTAATATTTACTTAATGCTGTCTGTCAGATTCTTTCCTGTGTGCTTTACATATCTTAATTTATTTACTCTTCCAACTATTACCAACATTTACAGATAGGAAAATGGAAACACAGGGAAGCTAAGCAAATTTCTCAGAAAGTGGTGGAGCTACAATTCAAACTCCACCCTGCCTTTACTTGTAGTGTGGATTGAACCCAGTACTTTGTGCAAATTAGGCAAATTATCTACCACTGATGATACTACATCCCCAGCTCCCCACCCACCCTTTTTTTTTTTTAATATTTATTTTTTAGTTGTAGGTGGACACAATAGCTTTATTTTATTTTTATGTGGTGCTGAGGATCGAACCCAGTGCCTCCTGCGTGCTAGGCGAGCACGCTACTACTGCGCCATAACCCCAGCCCCCCCACCCACCCTTTTTTTTAAAAAAAATTTTTTTTAGTTGTAAATGGACACAATATCTTTATTTATTTATTTGTTTATTTTTATGTGGTGCCAAGAATTGAGCCCAGTGCCTCACGCATGCAAGGCAAGTGCTGCACCACTGAGCTCCAGCCATAGCCCCTCCAGGGGGCTTTTTAAAGGATATTCCAAACTTCTGGATTGGAGGAGGAGGAGGTAGGACTTGGGACACCAATGAAGAAGCTGTTGCATTGATTCAGGTGAGAGTTACAAAGGAGCTGTGGGTTAGGATGGTAGTGGTGAAGTGCAGGGAAGGACATGAAGAAACAAGTCTAAATGAAAACATACCAGGTTGGACTGTTTGGTGCACGCCTATAACCCCAGCTACTCAGGAGGCCGAGGCAGGAGGATTGCAAGTTGAACACCAGCTTCAGCAACTTAGAGGGACCCTAAAGAACTTAGACCCAGGGCTGGGGTTGTGGCTTAGTGGTAGAGCACTTGCCTAGCATGTGTGAGGCACTGGGTTCGATTCTCAGCATCCCATATAAACAAATAAAGTCCATTGACAACTAAAAAAAAAAAAAGAACTTAGACCCTTTCTCAGAATGAAAAATAAAAAGGGTTGGGGATGTGACTCAGTGGTTAAGTGCCCCTGGGTTCAATCCCCAGTACCAAAATCAAAACAAAACAGAAAACAAACCAAAAACCCCTTCAAAATAATAAACAAGCACTCATGTTCCTTATTACTCAGAATTAGGATAATAGCTGATAATGTTGTATGTCATTGGTTTAAGTCTTCCTGGTTTCTTTCCTTCTTTCTTTTTTCTTTAAAAACAAACTTTATTTTATTTATTTATGTATTTTGTATGTGGTGCTGAGGATCGAACCCAGTGCCTCACGCATGCAAGGCAAGCGCTCTACCACTGAGCCACAACCGCAGCCCCTCTTTCTTTTTTAATAAAATAAAGCAGTACAGATAAGATGCTTCATCTCAGTATATGGCAGTGTACAGTTGCTCAGGCCAAAACTTTGGTGCTTTCACCTCTTGTGCCTTAACCTTCTAACGGTTCTCTCCACTGTCATCCTTGTTTATCCTGCAAGCCAGAGTATGTTGCATCACTCCTCTGAGTCTGCCCCAGCCTCGTCTTATTTGCACTCCTGTCCTCCTCTTATACCATGACTGGTATGCTCCAAACCAGGGGACTGCAAGCTCTTTCTGTAATAGAACCAGGTAGTAAATATTTTAGGCATATGGGCCTCATATGATCTCTGTCACAAGTTTTCTCCCTTTTTTTTTGTTAAAAAAGTTCCTTGGGGCTGGAATTGTATCTCAGCGGTAGAGCGCTTGCCTCGCATGCATGAGGCCCTGGGTTCGATCCTCAGCACCACGTACAAAGCAATAAAATAAAGACATTGTGTCCATCTAAAACTAAAAAAATATTAAAAAAAAAAAGAAGCAATGGCAGTTTAGTACAGCCATGTAACAACATTTAAAAAAAAAAAAAAAAGTTCCTTAAAAATATTTTGAAAGGGCTGAGGTTGTGGCTCAGTGGCAGAGCGCTTGCCTTGCACATGTGAGGAACTGGGTTTGATCCTCTGCACTGCATAAAAATAAATAAACAAAATAAAGACACTGTGTCCATGTATAACTAAAATATATTTTAAAAAATAAAAAAAATATTTTGAAAAACGTTCTTACCTTGGGGGCTGTCCTTCCTCCTATTCCTCTCCTTCCTCTTCCCCCTTCTCCCCTGCTATCTCAATATTTCCCATCCCACTTCTCCCTCTTCCACTCCAGTCACTCTCGCTGGTCACCTTGTCACTGTGTGGACTTGCCAGGTGCACCCATCTCAGTGCTCTTGCCCTTGCAGCCCCTGCAGTACTTTCCCCTTACTCTGCTTGCACGTGGCGCTTCCCTGCTTAGTCAGGCTTATGCTCAAGTGTCTCCTTAGCATAGAGGTCTTCCTCAGCCAGGCTGTCTGAAACAGCTCTCCAGGGTCACTCTTTCCCCTTTCCCAGCTTTATTTTTCTTCTTAGCACTTATCACCACTTACTGCTACTTTAAAAAAAAAATTGTCTCTTCTCCTGAAATGAAAGTTCTATAGAAGCAGGGATGTTTTCTGTTTTTATCTACTGCTGATTGTCTAAGATCTAAAACACTTCTTGGTGTATAGTAGGTCTTCAGTAAATATTTTTAATAAATACTTAATGAAGTTGAAGTCACATTGTGTAGTGACCCCTGGTCTTGTTCTTTTCTTTCTTTTTGTATTTCCTGGTGGCACCAATTGTGGATTTGCTGTGGGGCTGTCTGGTGTATTTTTTATACTTTTAAAGAGGAGTGTGTGTGTATCCATAAACGAAATATAGGTCTCTCTTTGGTTTGTTTAAAATTATAAAACTGGTGGGGCTGGGGTTATGGCGCAGTGGTAGCGCGCTTGCCTAGCACGCGGGAGGCACTGGGTTCGATCCTCAGCACCACATAAAAATAAAATAAAGATATTTAAAAAAGAATGTACTTTCATATTTAAAAAAAAATTATAAAACTGGTATCATACTGTATGTAATGTTCTGCAGCCTACATGTAAGATTATCTGTGTAAGGATCTCTAGACCTGATTTCTTTCTTTTAACTGCTATCACATTTATATATCTTGTCCTGTGTTGAACTTTTTTAAAAATATTTTTTAGATGTTGATAGATCTTTATTTTATTCATTTATTTATATGTGGTGTGGGAATCAAACCCAGTGCCTCACACATGCTAGGCAAGTGCTCTACCACTGAGCCACAACCCCAACCCTGCTATGTTGAACTTTTATGTGCTTTTTGTTTTTTTGTTTGTTTTGTTTTTTGTACTGGGGATTGAACCCAGGGGAGCTTTACCACTGAGCTGCATCCCAGTCTTTTTTTTTTTTTTTTTTTTTAAGAGCTAGGCTCTTGCTAAGTTGCTTAAGAGTCTTGCTAAGTTGCCCAGGCTGGCTTAAATTTGTGATTTTCCTTCCTCAGCCTCCCAAGGTTCTGGGATTACAGGCGAGCCCCACTGTGCCCAGCTGAGGACTAGTTCTTAATATAAATTAAATTTGGGGCATGCAATTTGGGGCCAGGAATTACAGATGTGCATCACTATGCCAGCTTATGTGTTAATTTTACATTGATGTTCTTACAAACAATTCTGAGATGAGCTCCACAGGATTGTCTCCTTTTACAAATGTGTGAGAGTTTAGAGTATATTGCCAGAATTGCAGTCATGGGTTTTAGGCATGCTTTCAGTTTTCCTAGATTCTGACAGATTGCTTTCTCATTAGGAGCTAGTGAGTAGTGTTTTTATTTCCCAGCATTCTCAGCATTCTAATCAACACTTGGTGTTTGTCACACTGTTAAAGGTTTGCTGCTCTCATGAGTAAGAAATGATGTATTGTTTTAATTTACATTGCTTTATTAGTGATGAGATAGATTTTGTAGAATCAAATGGACATGGACAACTTGAGGGGTTTAGTGGTGCAGGAACTACAGGAGTCAAAGATAACTTTGGGTTTCTGGCTTGTGTGACTAGGTAGGTGTGGTGCTGCTCAGTGAGAAGGAGAAAAACATTTTGAGGGTTCATTTTTATTGGTTTAATCAAAAGCATCTTGGCCTCCACTTTTTAACAAACTTTAATGTATGAACTCTTTAAAATTTTTTTTTAGTTGTAGATGGACACAATAGCTTCATTTTTTTTTTTTTTTTTTTTTTGGATACTAGAGATTGAACTCAGGGGCACTCGACCACTGAGCCACATCCCCAGCCCTATTTTGTGTTTTATGTAGAGACAGGGTCTTACTGAGTTGCTTAGCGCCTCACTGTTGCTGAGGCTGGCTTTGAAATCATGATTTTCCTGTCTCAGCCTCCCTAAGTGCTGGGCATAGTAGCTTCATTTTATTTATTTATTTTTATGTGGTGCTGAGCCTCAAACCCAGTGCCTCACACATGCTAGGCAAGTGCTCTACCACTGAGCTACAATCACAGCTCCTGCCCTCCACTTTTTTTTGGTACCAGGGATTGAACTCAGGGGCACTCAACCACTGAGTCATATTCGTAGCCCTATTTTGCATTTTATTTAGAGACAGAGTCTCACTGAGTTGCTTAGTACCTCACTTTTGCTGAGGCTGGCTTTGAACTCACAATCCTCCTGCCTCAGCCTCTTGAGCTGCTGGGATTACAGGTGAGTGCCACCCCACCTGGCTGGCCTCCACATTTTTTTTTTTTTGTACCAGGGATTGAACTCAGGGGTACTTGACCACTGAGCCACATCCCCAGCCTTATTTTTTGTGTTTTATTTAGAGACAAGTTCTCACTGAGTTGCTTAGCGCCTATCTATAGCTGAGGCTGGCTTTGAACTTGTGATTCTCCTGTCTCAGCCTCCCAAAGTGCTGGAATTACAGGTGTGCACCACCGTGCCCAGCTGGCCTCCACTTTTGAAGGATATTTTCAGTGGATACAGTTATAGGGTATCAAATTAATTTCTTCCAGTAATTTGAGGGAATTATTTCATTGGTTCCTGGCTCCAGTTGCTTCTGTGGAGAAATCAGCCATGTCAGTCTTATTGTTACACTTTTGAAATTATCACCCCTTCCCAACTCTCCTATGCTGCTTTAAAGATTTTCTCTTTGCCTTTGGTTTTCAGCTGTGTTACTGTTATGTGCGAAGATGTATTTTTCCTTGAATCTTTCCTGTTTGGGATTAGTTGTTGTTCTCTTTGGTAGGGCAGTGACAGGTTCGATCTTCAGTTAGGTTTGGAGAATGCTTGATCATTATTTCTTCACTTATCTGTTCTGCATTCCCTCCCCCCTCCTTCTGGGACTCTAATTACATGTAGTTAGACATATCGTTTAGATATGTCATACCTGCACTTTTTTCATGCTCACTATCCTTTTGTCTCTTTGTACTTCTCTCTTGTGTATTTTCTTCTGAACTATATTCCACTATATCAGTCATTTCTTCAGCTCTAATTGCTATTAAATTCATCTATTAAGTTCTTAATTTCAGTTAGTGTCTTTTTCAGTTTTCTTTATTCTCTTGCTAGATTTCAGTTTTCTGCTGAAATTTTCATCTTGTCAACTAATTTTTTTAAATTATACTACTGGTATAAAGTTTGTGTCTGATAACTTCAATATTTAGATGCCCTGAGAGCGTGTTCTGTTGTCTGTTTTACTCTTGGTTTTTAGTCACATGATCTTGACTCTATGCCTATTAAGCTTTGATTAAATTCTGGACAATGTGTATGAGAAATTGTAGAGATATTATAGATATAAACTGACATTCTGGCTATCTTGCTTAGGAGAGGCCCTGGCAAGGTGAGGGAATAATCTTAAGAGGGTGAGGATTGGTCAGCTTCTGGTCTGCCTTTGTCTTAGAGTAGAGCCTCCTTCAGTGGGCCCAAAGGACAGCTTGGGTGTTTAGCAAGGCCTCTGAACTTGGCATCCCCTAAACCTTAATTTTTGTTCTTCCCTGAAGGCTGATGGAGATTCTGCTGACATTCTCACTTTTCTGTTTAGTGTTTTGGCCCCTCAGCTGCTGTTGTGAATTGGCAAGTACCACAAGGGGAAGAATGGCTCCCATGATTCGGCTTACCTCTCTCATTTCCCTTCTCTGGGAGGCTGGCCTCAGTCCTCCCTCCATGAGTAGTTTGCTTATGCCTTCAAACAGTTGTTTCTTATTATTTGTTTAGTTTTTCTAGTTGTTGTTGGCAGAAGGGTTGGTCTGTAGAACTCGGGGTTCTACAGGATTGTAATGAATTCAGCTTTTACTGGAAGCAGAATTTCAGGAGTTCAGTTTTAGTATTTAAATTTGACTTGTCTGCTGAACACAGTGGTGCACGCCTGTAATCCCAGCTACTTTGGAGGCTGAGGTAGGAGGATCACTAGCCTGGGCAATTTAGCAAGACCCTGTCTCGGGGGATGGGGGGAGAAGGTAGGGAGAATGTAGCTCTGGCAGAGTGCTTGTCTAGCATGGTCATGGGTTCAATCCCTAGTACCCTCCTCCTCACAAAAAGTTCATTTTAAAGTGGAGATAGCTGGTAGACAGTAACTTTAAGGGAAGGTAGATTTTAAGAAATTATTGGCAGGTCCTTTATGAAGCAGTATTGTCAGTAACATAGGACTACTGAAACTCTTACAGTGAAATGAAATTTTAAAAATAGTTTTTTATCAAAGAACTCTAAAAGCTGCTTAAGATGTGTTAAATATTTTGAACTCATGGGGAAATAGTAAATCATTTAAATGATAGTAGCAAATTCATCTCTCTCCATTTTCACTTTTTGACATTAACCAAATTTTATAAACTTTGTAGTTAATGTCAGTTCCCCAAATGACATGATAGAGTACACTTGACATCCTGAAGTGTTTTATAATTTGGATGGAGACAATTCAGCAAGAATTTATTTTAGATAAATATCTTTCAATATTATGTAAATATTAGAAGAGACTCACCTGAGTCAGTTCAGTTGGCTAAGAAGATTTTGTAATTTACTTTCACAGAGCAAATTTACTTTTCACTGACTTGGTTTTCAGTAAGTCACCAGGAGCACTGTTCAAATAGGAAAAAATAAAGTTCCTGCCTTAAATTCTTAGCAGGGTTCTTGTTAGTTACTGGACTAATTTTTTTTAGTAAAACCAAGCATTTTGATGGTGATTGAAAAGTATTTCTCAGTGTCTAGGTAATTAGTGATTTCCCCCTCCCCAGTGTTCATCCAGATGTTTGGCAATGTGTAGACACAGCTTTACTGCAATTTTCTAATTCACTTTCATGGGAACACATAATATTCCCCGTTTATTTTGGACAGCAGCATTTCCTTTTTCTGTGGACAGACACATATGAAACACATGCTCTTCGAGTGGAGCTGGCGGTCCTCTGAGAATTCTCTGAAGGAGGAAATGGGTTGACCTATTTCGTTGCTATGAAGTAAAAACAATCTTGTTTTTATTTTTTTAGCGAACATCTGGGTTACATTTATTATTTCACATTTTGGAGGTTCTTTAAAACCAGAGTTTGATAATAGGGAAGGTTCTCTAGTTGATTTAAGTTTGAAGGTGACCAATACAATTTTTAAAAATATTTTTTCCTGTTTATAAAATGAAAAATAACAACACTTGATATGAAATCATAAAATGGGATCTAGATATTTGGGGGCAAAGGAAGGATTGATCAACCTGTTTATTTCTCTGTTTCCCACTGTCGTGGTTTGAGGTCTTTGTTACTGCTGTATTTTACTCTGTGTAGCAGACACTGTTGGTCCCCTATTGCAAATCCATCCCTGTTTTCTTTCTTGCTCACAGAACCATGAATGGTACAGATATCTACCCATCAGGGAAGGGGCATTTTATTATCACTCAAGGTCTTTGCATTTAGGTAGACCTTCTTTCCTTATTGATTAGAGGAGGGGCCAGTGTGTAACCCAGCTCTTGGCCAGTGTGAAAGACTACTTGCAAGAAGACTTCTTGGAGAAGCTGCTTCCTCCTTCAGTAAATTCACGAGGAAGAGACGGTTCCTTTTCTTCTGTTAGACTTTGTTGAGCCTGGACAGGTCACCAGCTTAACATTCATGATATCCCTCAGTCCTTCCAGTTCTAAGCCCACACACTTAAGTTTGATCGAATGGGTTCTTGATGTTGTTGCTGAAGTTAACCCACCTGGGACTCTCCTGTCTGCACACTTCCTGAATGTGGGGCAGTAAATACCCTTGCTGTTCGGTGAAGCAGAGGTGTGCTGTTAACTTAGAGCCAAAGGCATTTCTGCTGATGCTGACTGTAGTAGTTGCAGGTTTCCTTCTCTCAGCCACTCAGTAAGGCTCATCACCATCAAGTGCAGAGAGAAACATATTTTCTATAAATATTCATTATTATTTTAAGAACAGAACTAGGTTCTATTTTTGAGATTAACACCTTTTCTCACGGTATAAAATATATAAATGAAATAATTTTCATACACTTAGATTGTACACTTACGTTAATACTTTCATTTGGGAAGCTTTTATGATTACATTTATTTTTAGCAAATATTTGAGAAAAATGCAGTGATCATAAGAGGCAGACACTGGCCATGTGATATTTTATTAGAAGACAGGACTTCCTTTTAGTTCTTAGCAGAGAGGAAATAAAAGAAAATGCTCAAGAATGCCCTTTTCCAAGTCTCACTAATTAGATTAAAATTTTTTTGAGTAGAAAGAGGATCAGATAAATGAATTCATTTTTGTTTGTGTTAGAGTATGGGAAAATTGGAGGATTTTAGTGTCTCTTAAATGTTTGGCCTGTTCACATGATGAGGCTATATTTCCCAAGTGTGGGAGGACGAGTGATGGCAGACTCGTAGATGACTGCATTTCTGAGAGTATGAAACATTTTGAGAATAAAATGATGCCTTTCATTGCCTTATATAAAGAGAATCTTCATACCAGGCAAACATTCTTCCAAAATATTGCAATTTCTCTGGAATCACAGGTTATTGATGGATTCCCAAAGTAACATGCTTCTGAAACTTAGCTTTTTCAATTAAAATAATGGCTAAGCTGTATTCTAGACAAATGGTTATTGAAATGTTTGTTTTCACAAAGGAAAGTCAAGTGCCTTCTTTGCTTCTTGTGGTCAGATTGGTCTTCATATACTCTGTTGTTCTCAAACCTTGTCCCAGGGCCTTTGCACATGATGGCAACAGACAGAAGAGCAGATTCTGGAATGTGTGCTGTGTGCCCTCATTTGGCTCTGCTTGTAGTTGTTCTGTTTCACAAGTGCCCAGTAATTTGGCCGGACATGCAGAATATGATGGATTTTTTTTTAATCTGGAAAGAACATAAACTGAGATGTTCCCTCTGGGTTTTGCTGCTTTTAGTGCTTGAACATTTGGTTTTAGTATTTGTGTCTGTTATTTTCATATTGCTGCCACTCCTCACCTGCTTTTCCCCTCAAAGTGGAGGAGTTTGAGGCCTTCTCTTTGTTTTCCTGTCAAGTATTATGATCTTGGTGAAAAGTGGACTGTCTTACATCTAAAGACAGCAAAGGCCATCTATTTCAAAAGTGTTTTCATTAGTTCCATGCTAAAACTTATTTAATCCTTTTCTGTTTACCTAAAGGTTTGAGGTAGGTTTTAAAAAATAATAATTTCATTCTTCAGAGAGAAATCTTTTACCCAGTCCTTCTAGCTACCTTGAAGTTTGGTACAGGCTTGCCTTGCGGTTCCAAATTTGGGACTGTGTCCTTGTGTCTGCTGCCTTAACCCATGGTTAGCCAACTCCCTTTGGAGAGAACATCTCTTAGCAGAAGTTCTTGAATCTCTGGAGGTTTGTGTGGGTGGTTTTGTCTTGGTTTCAACAATCAAGAAACAGTTGGATTGGTGATTAGAAATTTCAGGTACAAAATTTACAACTTAATTAAAGAGTTGTAAAGTTATTGGCATTGAGGGTCATTTCAACTCTCACTGGTTAAAAGGGATCAATGCTGGGCTTAGGTGGTGATACTAACCTGAACATCTTTCCCACATGTTAGGATTTAGGAGTCTTTTAGTATAAATCCTTAAGTCTATGAGACTTGAAATTGAAGCTCTTCTTTCCTAATATCCCTAACATGGCCTCCCTCCCTCATTCCAGAGATGGTTCTAGCTATTGATTAGAGACTAGAACCGTAGGACAGTAGCATTCTTGTGGCGGGCAGCCTTTCCTGTCCCTAGCCCTGGTCTTCATGACTGTCTTGTTGGCATGAACCATGCTGGAGATAACCATGCAGCTGTTTCTTCCTAAATAATCTTAGTCTTGTAGAGTTGGAGAGGCCCCCTTTTCCTTCTTGATCTCTATGATTTAAGAATTCTTGCTTGTTTGCTGTAATAAGTCCGCCCTTCAGGATATTTCAGATGATTCCCCTAGGTAGATACAGAAAATAGTCAACTGTAATGGAGAATTTGTGTCTGCACTTTCTACATGCTTACATAAGTTTGTTTAAATATTTGAACCTGATATACTTGGTACTGACATATTTTTAAGTAAATATATATAGCTTTGTCATTTCTAGCTATATAACTTTGTATTAGTTATTTACTCTCCCTAAGCTTCAGTTTTCTTTTTTCTTTTGGTACTGGGGATTGAACTCTGGGGCACTCGACCACTGAGCCACATCCCCAGCCTTATTTTGTGTTTTATGTAGAGACTGTCTCACTGAGTTGCTTAGCGCCTCGCTGTTGCTGAGGTTGGCTTTGAACTCGCGATTCTCCTGTCTCAGCCTCCCTAAGTGCTGGGATTACAGGCTTGAGCCACCGCGCCTGGCTTAAGCTTCAGTTTTCTTATGTGTGAAATGGACATTTAAAAACCCAAGTGAAAAATTATTTATGTGAAGAATTTATCAAAAATTGCAAATAATTTCTAGGCATTCAAAACTGGCAGTCATCAATATATTAATCCCCTTGCCTGCCCACATTTATATACCAAGAAGAATGAGTCAGAAGAAATGTTTTATTTGGGTTTAGGAAAAACTAGTGGTTGACAATATGATTATTGTGTCTTTTCTCCTTCAACTTTCTATTTTGAAAGTGTTCAAATCTACAAAAAATTTGAAAGAACAGTGTAATAAGGACCCATGTCTCTTACCTAGACTGATCAATTGATAAAATTTTGTTGTATTTCTTTCTTTAATTTTAAAGTGCAGGCTTTTTTATAAAACAAACGAACTGTTTGAAAGTAAGTTACAACCATTTTTGTACTTTTCCCTTAAATACTCGAGTAATTCATTTCTTATAGACATTCTTCTATAAATCACAACCATTGCCGTACTTAAGAAAATTAACTGGGGATGTAGCTCAGTGGTAGAGCATTTGCCTAGCATGTGCAAAGCCCTGGGTTCAGTTCCAGCACTACAAAACAATCAACCAGCCAACCATAAGTCCATAATATGATTTCACATATAGTTCAAATTCTACTTTCCCAGTTGTTCCCAAAATATCTTTTAGAGCTATTTTTCTTATATACTTGGGCTCTAATTAAGATGTGCATCTTATATTTGGTCTCTGAGGCCCCCCTGCCCACTGTTTTGAAGAGTCCAAGCCTGTAGCCTACTATTACTGTAATCCTGTAGTCTGGTTAAGCAAGAGATATAAATGCTTTGGTTTCTCCAGTGTCATTTTTAATATAAATATGTTAAAATTATCTACTTGGTGCAAGGTCAAAGTCACATTGGTTTTCCTTGTTCTTTGGTAAATGTGGATTAAATTGGTAACCAAAAAAAGTTACTAAACAGCTCAGATGTCAATGGAATATGTGTGTGGGTGAACTTGGAAGAAGCATACACAGTGGTTTGTTGTATCTACGCCCATATGGAGGTGATTAACATAGTAAAGATTTGGCTTAACATAGTAAAGATTTTTTTTTTTTTTTTTAAACTGGAGATTGAACTCAGGGATACTCCACCACTGAGCCACATCCCCAGCCCTATTTTGTGTTTTATGTAGAGACAGGGTCTCACTGAGTTGCTTAGCGCCTCGCCGTTGCTGAGGGTGGCTTTGAACTCGCGATTCTCCCGTCTCAGCCTCCCTAAGTGCTGGGATTACAGGCGTGCGCCACCGCGCCCGGCATAACATAGTCAAGATTTTATTTGAATATTTGGTCGTGATTTTATAAAGAAATAAACTTCAGAATTGGGAAATTTAGTAAGATAAACTATAGTTACATAATACAAAAGAGATGCTTTTGTTATCAAATCCTTAGATGAAGGGAAAATCTTAAATCTCACAGGAATGAGTTGTCTTCTTTCCTTCAGCACTTTCTTATTGGCTTTCTAAAAGAAATTAACTGCACGTGAGACTGATACTGGACCCAGCTGTAACTTTTTTGTTGTTCTTGTATCTGGTGATGGTCACAGCAAACTCATTGTATGAAAATTCAATGAAGGAAAGGGCAGGGTGGGAAAACAAACCAAAACAAAACATGCCTCTCTGTAAAAGTATTCAAGAAATAGCAACAGGGCCTAGGAGTCTCCCTCCAGAGTTTGAATTAAATTTTGTTTGTGACTAGTCTAGAAGGCCTTTTTCCCTTTTAATATTATGTGTACACCATTATCCAGAGGGTGTATGTGAGGCCAACACATTGTTTTCAGTAGGAGGCAGAAAATAGTAACTTGTCAGAACCTAAATCTTCCTAATGTAAAACAGGGCAAGAATTATTGAAAATAGTTTACCTTTCACACTGGTATAGAGACAGCAACAATCTGTGCAAAGAAGCCGGTTTCTCTAGATTTTGTTCTGTAGGACTCATATTTATGTGGCTACCATTGAGCAGTTCAGAATGAGCTATTCAATCAAATTTTAAATTTGCATATTTGTTTCAGTGTAATCACTATAAAACCTTCACATTTTCGTGTCTTATGAGAACCATACTACATATTGTCATCCTGTAGCCAAAGATGAATTATGAGTTTTCTTTTTTATTTTATTTCTTATAATTATTATTACAGTACTGGGAATTGAACACAGAACCTCACACATACTAGGCAAGTGTTCTACAACTGAGCTACATCCCCAGTCTGAAAGACCAGCGATTTTCACATACTTGTGTGTCTCAAACATTTTGTTTCTCTTTTTCTTTCTTTCTTTTTAATGTTAAGGGGGTCACATTTCTTCTAATTGTAGCCAGACATCCTGTTTGGGGGCTATTTGAGACCAACCAGTGCTGCCTGTGAAATCATATAGTCTGTAGTCATATTCTGAGTTATTCTTCTTAGATTTGATCTTGGGGGCAGGTTTCTTTGAAACTCTACAGTATTTTTAGATGCTCTTTCTACATTTCTGTGGTTCAGGGCGTCAGTAATACATACAATTATTATTTAGCACAGAAATGTTGAATATCTGAAGGCTGTTTAAGCTTTATAGGGGAAACAAGCTGGTGGTGCTTTTGTGGATGTAGCGGATGAGCACTGATGAATCAGTGTGGTGAAAGGGAACTTACTTTCCTTCATAGACTCTTACTGGATCTGTGCCAGCATGAACAACATTCTGAAGACTCTTTTCCTATTTTACAGTAAGAGGGATCTGTCTGTCTCCTTGGTTCTCATAAATTTCTGTTTTCTTTCTCCCACTGAAAGATATGTTTTCATAACCCTTTTAGTCATTTCTTGTGTGTCTTCCCTGCCTCTCTCCTACTCCATTATTACTCTATTAAAAAAAAAAACTTAAAAACTAGCTTTCTTTTCAGATTTATTAATGATTGGTTTGCTGCTTTGCATAGTACTTGAGACCTTCATACTCTTGAAGTAGTTTTGGATCTTATAAAGTTTTATAGGAGGGAGTAAGGGACTGTGATCCTTCAGACTTTTTGGTAATAAAGTACCTATTCATTTCTAGGAAAAAAAACTATGGGGCTGGGGTGGTAGCTCAGTGGTAGAGTGCTTGCCTCACACACAAGAGGCACTAGATTCCATCTTTAGCACCACATAAAAATAACTAAATAAAATAAAGATATTGTGTTTATCTACAACTAAAAAAAAATTTAAAAACTATAATTCACATATTATGTTAC
>CM053415.1:9426272-9442612 GCA_028644305.1 Xerus rutilus | reverse complement strand
TGGTACTGGGGATTGAACTCAGGGGCACTCGACCACTGAGCCACATCCCCAGCCCTATTTTGTGTTTTATGTAGAGACAGGGTCTCACTGAGTTGCTTAGCGCCTCGCCGTTGCTGAGGCTGGCTTTGAACTCGCGATTCTCCTGTCTCAGCCTCCCTAAGTGCTGGGATTACAAGCGTGAGCCACCACGCCCGGCTTATAAGTTACTTTTTTAAAGTATACAATTGAGTGATTTTTTTTTTTTTTTGCAGTAACAGGCAAGTGCTCTACCTTTGAGCTACATCACCAACTCTCAGTTGACTGATTTTTAGTATAATCACAATGTTGTACAACTATCACTACTATCTAATTTTAGAACATTTTTATCACTTCAAAAAGAAACTCCATTCTCATTAGCCCCCATTTTTCCTCCTCTCCCCACCACTGGCAGCCACTAATTTATTTTCTGTCCTATGTGTTGCCTGTTGTGGACATTTTTCATAAATGGAATCATGTACTATGTGACCTTTTGTGTCTGATTTCTTTCACCCAGCAGGTTCATCCATGCTATGACAGTGAGTCAGTTTTCCATGTTCTGTTTTGTAATGTAGTTTGATTCAATATCAAGTACCTATACTTTTCCTATGAGTAGAACTGAGACTCAGATTGGTTTTAGTGTTGGGAGTGGTTGGAGGTTTTGCTTACCTGTCACATGGTCAAATCTGTGACTTGTATGCTATCCTGAAGGTTTGTAGGTTTGCTTGTGTTTTCTTCTACTTGAGAAAGGTTGAAATTGGGGCTGGGATTGTGGCTCAGTGGTAGAGCGCTTGCCTTGCATGTGTGAGGCACTGGGTTCGATCCTCAGCACCACATAAAAATAAATAAAGATATTGTGTCCATCTACAACTAAAAAATATATTAAAAAAAAAAAAGAAAGGTTGAAGTTTATTTTAAGCCTTTGTATTTGGGTAAGGACCAGCCTGAATCCTTGCTGTTGTGTTCTCTTAGTTTATATGAATATTTGCCTCTGGAACAGAACCATATTGTCTGTAGAAAACTTATTCTCTGAAGACCAATATATGGGCTCAAGAAATTGAATTCCTTAGTGCTGAGATCTGTTGATAGAGGTGGGAAGGATGGACTTCTCAGAAGTCCAGTATGATCCCAGTAGTAGACAGGGAACACCAAATTTTCATCCTGTTTATCCTGAAAGCCCAAGACATGAAAAGAAAATAACTTGCAGCAGAGAGACTAGGAAGACGGGAGTGGAGGAAGTGGGAAGACATTGGAATTTTAAGATGAAGTTCTGGGTACTTAATGTACAACATAGTGACTATAGTTAATATAATATATACTTGAAATTCACTTTCTTTTTTTGTACTTTGGATTGAACCCAGAACTACTTTATCACTGAGCTAAATCCTCAGCCCCAGCCCTTTTTATTTTGAGACAGGGTTTCACTGAGTTGCCCAGGCTGGTCTCGAGCTTGGGATCCTCCTGCCTTAGCCCCCTGAGAAATTTGCTAATTTTAAGTGTTCTTACCCCATGGTAGCTGTGTGAGGGGATGGCTATGTCAATCAGCTTGACTGTGATAATCATTTTGCAACATCTACATATATCAAAGCATTACTTTGTATACCTTGAACATACAATTTTAATGTGTCAATTGTACCTTAATACAGGTAGAAAAAAAGACTAGGAAGGGACCTTTAGCAGAAAAGAGAATTTAACAAACTTTTGGAAACCTACAAAGAATTTAAAAGCAGGTAAGGCTCTTCATTGTCCCCTTGCAAGACTTTGCTTAGGTTAGGATTGGAGTGGTACGTGTAGAAACAGTGCCACACACAAGACGAATTCAAAGACAGTCTGGAAGCCATTGTACTAGAATATTCCCTACACCCTTCCCTCTGTTCTCTCCTTTTGAGGACAGCAGTTCATAGTTTTTCAATCTCAAGCAAATATTTACTGCACAGATTGAAAATCTAGCCTAGAGGAAATTGGGGTTCCATGGGCAAATACCAGCACTCCAAGTCAAGCTTCTTTACTTTTTTTTTTTTAAATTGATCTTCTGAGGGCTTCTCAGGCTACAGGTCCCCTCTCTCACTTTTATCTTGATGGAAGCCAATGGACAGGCTTTGCTCACAAACCCAGAACATGATGCACCTTCCTGTTCAAGAGTGAAATCCAGTGAGAAGATGCCTGCATACTGAAGGAGACCACACATCTCACTACTTGGAAATGTCTCCAGATAGCAAGAACCACTGGATGGATGAAAAGAGCCCAGTATCATGAAAGAGAAATTTATCAATAGGAAGACAGACTGACTCCAAAAGAAGGAGAACTCAGAAGATAGAAGACTACTTTTAAAAACGAACAGTGGGGCTGGGGTTGTGCTCAGCGGTAGAGTGCTCACCTAGCGCAAGTGAGGCACTGGATTCGATCCTCAGCACCACAAATTAATAAAGTTATGATTTTTAAAAAAAATATTTTTTAGTTATACATGGATACAGTGTCTTTATTTTGTTTACTTATTTTTATGTGGTGCTGAGGATCGAACCCAGTACCTCACATGTGCGAGGCAAGCGCTCTGCCACTGAGCTACAGCCTCAGCCCATAAAGTTAATTTTTTTTTTAATATTTATTTATTTATTTTTTAGTTTTAGGTGGACAGAATATCTTTGTTTTTATGTGGTGCTGAGGATCGAACCCAGTGCCTCACGCGTGCTAGGCGAGCACGCTACCACTGTGCCACAATCCCAGCCCCCATAAAGTTAATATTAAAAAAAGTCAACCTTTAGAAAACAAACAGACAAACAAATGATCATCAGTTGTTGCATCCACTCGCACCTCTCCCCAAGAAGTGCAGCCCAGACAACTCTGCAGAAGCAGCAAAGTTTATTGAGGAAATAGACACACAGGCCAATTGATTGGGGTCAGCTCTCCTTTCCTTCAGAGAGTGACCCCGAAGTGAGGGTTTCAGAGGTTATTATAGGGTGGGCTAACTACATGACTCAGAAAAACATGATTTGGCCGATATTCAATCTATAGTTATTTACAGTTCAACCATGACAGCGCCTCCTATGTGCCCTTTCAGTTCCTGGAATTTTAGGTAACTGGCCAGGGGGTCTGGCAGCCTGTGGTTTTGCCCCCCATCCGTGAGAAGCAAGCATAGCAAAGCATTAATCACAGAAGCACAAAGAGCAGGTTAGCTGATACATGCAGGCCTGAGCCAGAGTGACTCCATTTTGAGTTTGGATTTTACACAGTGACTTCCAGGGAAGCTGTGACCTGGATGCTAGAATTTGTCTAACTTTCCACACCCCCCTTACTTTGGATTATCAGCTCTTGATGGACATGATTGAGGAGAAAAGAAAAGTGAAAAGCTGACTGATATGGGGATTGAGGTGAAGAATATCAGGGCCTACCAGGTGCAGTGCCACATGACTAACTCCAGTCATTTGGGAGGCTGAGGCAGGAGGATTGCAAGTTCAAGGCCAGACGGAGCAACTTAGACCCTGTCCCAAAATAAAAAATAAAAATAAAAGGACTAGGGATGTAGCTCAATGGTAAAGTGCCCTTGATTTCAATCCTCCAGTACAAAAAGAGAAAGAAAGAAAGAACGAACTACCAGAGTCTGATTCATCACTGTTTACTGAGAATTCAGTGTAGGATTGTGAGGAAGGTAAGAAGATGTGATATTGGCTCTGCTAATTTGGGAGAGAAGAGAATAAGAATGATTTCAAGTGACCGAAGCCAAGGGTGGGTTTATTTCAGTGCAATCTTCAGAACAAGATTCAGGAGCCACTGAAGTGGGATGGGGGCAGAGGACACATGTGGTTTTCACGTGCTCAAAACTATTTCACATGCTCTAATAGTTTTGAGCATGTGAAATACATGAGCAGTGGGCAACATTCCAACCATCCAGAGTGGAAACCAGGTCAGGCAAGAGTTAGGTAGAGATACCAGAATCCACACAATCTGTTTACAGAATGAGACTCACAAGGATGAAGTGCCCATCCAGGGATGAAGCTGGACCACTCCAGAATGGTTTATGCTGTTTATATGTGCACCAGTCAGCTTTGCAGCTTACAAACTTAAAAGTGGAAAATCAGGACAATCCCTCCCCCGCAACTTGGCAGCATTAAAACAGAACTAGCCTTTCTGTTTACTATTTTATTTTGAGACAGGGTCTCACTAAATTGCTGATACTGGCCTTGAACTTGTGATCTTCCTCCCTCAACCTCCCAAGTTGCTGGATTATAGGTATACACCACTGTGCCAGTGGAGGATGTAATTTTCAAGGAAGAGAAAGAGTATAATTTTGGAAAAGATTAATTATAGAAACTGGAAGTAAATTACGAGTTAAATGTACTCTGTAGTATTTTTAATAAAATTCAAGAAAGACGAAGTGGCTTAAAAGATGAGAAAAGACAATAGAGCAAGCTAAAAATTAGCTCGTTGAGAGGTAGCAAGAATTATAAAGTGACATGAATGAGTGGAGAGAAACTATAATGCATTTGCAGAATTTTAAATTTCACTAGGATCCATGAAGAACAAAATTTATAGTGTGGAAAGTTAAATTAGTGCTGTGATCTAAATAATTATTGTTCATGGAGAAGATACCAAAACAAACAACAGAAACAGTAATCACAGATACAAAGGAAAGGGCTGGGGTTGTGGCTCAGTGGTAGAGTGCTCGCCTCACATGTATGAAGCACTGGGTTTAATCCTCAGTGCCACATAAAAATAAATAAATTGACAACCAAAAATTATTTTTAAAAAAAGATACAAAGGAAAAAGTATCTCCGATTTGGAGAAAAAACCTCCACTAGCTGCTTGTATATTCAAAGGGTTCCTTCTGCATTAGCTGAAATTAGTAGAATTAGTGGAAGTGTGTGTGTATGTGTGAAATTTTAAAATTTTAACAATAAAGAAAGTGAGGCGGAGACAGGAGAATCGCAAGTTCAAAGCCAGCCTCAGCAATGGCAAGGCACGCTAAGCAACTCAGTGAGACCCTGTCTCTACATAAAACACAAACTAGGGCTGGGGATGTGGTATGTGGTTCAGTGATCGAGTGCCCCTGAGTTCAATCCCCAGTACCAAAAAAAAAAAAAAGAAGAATAAAGAAAGTGGACTGGGGTTGTAGCTCAGTGGTAGAGCACTTGCCTAGCATGTGTGAGGCACTGGGTTCAATTCTCAGCACCACTTATGAATAAATAAAAGTCTATCAACAACTAAATATATATATATAAAATAAAGTATTCTACGAACAGCTAATCAGAAGCAAGTGGAAAAAAGGATACGTAAAAGAAAGTCAGGTATGGTGGCACATTCCTGTAATCCCAGCTAATCAGGAGGATGAGGCAGGAAGATTGCCAAATTCAAGGCCAGCCTGAGCAATTTAGACCCTGTCTCAAAATTTGAAAAAATGAAAAAGAGCTAGGGGTGTAGCTCAGTGGTAGAGTGCCACTGGGTTCAATCCTCAGTAACACACACACATACCTGGGGGAGGCGGAGAACGTGTGAGCGAGCACAGTTTTAGATTTCTCTATATAACATTGCCAGAAGATAATGTAGTGGAATAAGGCTGAGAGTTTGGAGGGGAAAGATAGTAACCAAGAATGAAATGATAACTGTTAATTTGTGAAGGCAACAGAAAGAAGTTCTCTAAAGATGCAGAGAAGTTGGAGCTAGCACACTGCTTTCAGTGGGGGTCACTGGACTGAAGAACCTTGTGAACCAGCATGTTTTCTCATTGTTTAAGTTTGGGAATTTTTTATGCTAACTGTACCTGAAATCTTCCCAATGCCATCTGTAAGTTTTTTTTTTGTTTTTGTTTTTTAAGAGAATAGAGCAAGCCCAGCGTGGTGGCTCACGCTTATAATCCCAGCATTTTGGGAGGCTGAGACAGAAGAATTGCGAATTCAAAGCCAGCCTCAGCAACAGCGAGGCTTAGCAACACTAAGTAACTCAGTGAGACTCTGTCTCTATATAAAAAAATAGGGCTGGGGATGTGGCTTAGGGCTTGAGTATCCCTGAGTTCAGTCCCCACTACAAAAAAGAAAAAAGGAAAAAGAAAATGGAGCAAGAAGCCTATCTTAAAAAAAATTAATAACTCAAGAATGGGGAAGTTGTAGTATTAAAAAAAAAAAACCGAATTGAAATAATTTCAACACAAATTTGAACTAATTATAGACTTGGTTAGTAGTCAAAATTTAAATGTTGGAAATAATTCTTGAAAGAGAAGATACATAATGCAAAGAAAAACAACTTCAGTTATTTAATAGCAATACAGCATTGATAAATCTGGGTACAGATTAGTTCATAGGAACTGAGAAGTAGATGGTGGGAGTAGAACTGGGAACATTAGGAGAAAGTGAAAGCTATCCTTCTGTTTGCTTGTGACATCAATAATTGGATGGGCTGGGATTGTAGCTCAGCAGTAGAGCGCTTGCCTCGCATGCGTGAGGCCCTGGGTTCGATCCTCAGCACCACATACAAACCAATAAAATAAAGACATTGTGTCCATCTACAACTAAAAAAAAATTAAAAAAAAATAATTGGAAATATGGAAGTAGTGATGTGATTTTTAAAAACGATTTAAAGATAATCACAAGAAACTTCAAAGTAGGATATACACATTTCACACAACAGAGGAAGAAAAATGTAAAAATAAATTTGATCATAGGATAAGGTCAGATAAGGCAAAAGTATCATTGATTTTTGTATTTTTCATTGGCTCAGAGGATAATTACCTACTTTGACCCATATTTCAGAAAATATGTAGATGCCTTTTTAGGAAGAGGGTTGGTGGAAGATTATCCATTAATGAATTGTATTTGTTTAGAAATTTGGATAACCTGTGATTGTTCCCCAAACTCTTCTGAGATCTGCATAGATCTTCATGAAGTACTTTGGGGCAGGAAGGCTTTGGTGATGTGATTGAAGATGAAGGTAGAGAAGGTTGCTCCCTCTGAACTCATTCTCTCAAAGGCACACCCTATCCAGGGAGTCTGAAGGATGTGCTGAAAAGAAAGTGGGGGAGCTTGTGAACTGCCCATTGGAACATCAGACATCCATTGAGGAGGAGCCAGAATCTGTGGGACCTGAAACTTATTTGGAAGGCCCTCTTTAAGGAAAATATTACAAATTTAAGTATCAGGTATTTAGTTGGATTGAAGAGGTCACAACAACTTATAAATTTTTAAAAGTTTATATAACTACAAACAACTCAATCAGAAAAGTAACACAATTCTTTGATATTCTTGGTACAGTTTTATAATCCTACTACATTTTTGGTTGCCTACTGTAGCTAACCTTTTCATAACAATCTTCTAATATTTTACCATAAAGACACTATAAAGACTAGACGACCAGAAGGAGATGAATTAAAGCCACTGGGCAAGGCTTTATTGAAAATATACGCTCTCGGCTGAATCTTCCTTGGGGGAATCCTCCAGTCCATCAGACTGTGTCTGGGAGAATGGCACTGGGGCTCCCGTGCACAGAGAATTTCAAAAGGTCTGGGTCAGGAAGGGGAGGGCTTGGGGGCAGGAAGAGAAGGCCAGAGTCCTTCCTGGATAGATCAGGAAAACCCACTGATTGACAGGAGGTGTGTCTACTGGTGCCCTCAGTATCTGGCTGGCAGCTCCGCTGGGCAGCTGCCCACCGGTCCCCCTGACTGGACATCTTGGACTCTGACCTGACCTAACAGACACTAAAAAGATAATTCAGTCGTTTCTGTAGGATGGTTTTTTTTTTAGTTCAAGGTTTTGATTATTGGTTTTAGGTTTCCATTGTAAAAGAAGAATATTTTTGACATTTTGAAGTTTCTTCCAGTTCTTTTACTTTCAGGTTCTGTTTTTGGATTCTATTAGGATTCAAGTCATGTTTGAATTTTTGAATAACAAACATTCTGAAAAAATACATGAACTGATTCTAAAATGAACACATATGTAAGAGCAATTGAAGTGCATTTAAAAATTGCTACTAAGTTGTATTGAATTAAATCATTTAATTGGGACCTAGTAGATTAGGAATTTTGTCACCTGAAAATTTTTTTCTTTCAGGCTGGTCGTTTTAGTGTAAATAATCTTTTGTTCCATTTTATCTGTAAAGTCTAAAACTGTCAAACTTCATCAGTAGTACAAGATGCATCAGAGACATGAGATGCAATCTGATACTTTGGGCTGCACAATTTTCACCCAGACTTACTTGCTGTTTTAGAACTAGTAGTACAAGTGTAAAACCTAAAAATAGAAGATTCTCCTAAATCCTCTATTTCATAATCTCAGAAAAGTAAAAATAGTATATTTATAATACAGTTGCATGATCAATTATTATTCCTAAGAGGAGATATTTTTCTTTTTCCATTTTTTTGGGGGGCGTGGGGGGTGGGGAGTGGCTACCTGGGATTGAACTAAGGGCACTTGACCACTGAGCCACATCCCCAGACCTATTTTGTATTTTATTTAGAGACAAGGTCTCACTGAGTTGCTTAGTCCTTCGCCATTGCTGAGGCTGGTTTTGATCTTGAGATCCTCCCGCCTCAGCTTCCTGAGCTGTTGGGATTACAGATGTGCACCACTGCGCCTGGCAATATTTTTCATTTTGATTAGACATTGAGAATCAAATCTTTTAAAAAAATTTGCTTACTTGACAATCAGAAAAATTTTCATAGATTATCTTCTGACTCCATACAATTCAAGCCTCATTTCTCCTGCATTATCCTCATACTTTGGGTGTTGGGCAACATGTAAGACCTATTCATATTAAAATACCACCTCTGCGCACGCCTGTAATCCCAGCACTTTGGGAGGCTGAGACAGGAGAATTGCAAGTTCAAAGCCAGCCTCAGCAACGGCTAGGCACTAAGCAATTCAGTGAGACCCTGTCTCTAAATAAAACACAAAATAGGGCTGGGATGTGGCTCAGTGGTCGAGTATCCCTGAGTTCAATCCCTGGTACCAAAATAAATAAATAAAAATAAATAAATAAATAAAACACCACCTCTGGG
This sequence comes from Xerus rutilus, assembly GCA_028644305.1. NCBI lineage: Eukaryota > Metazoa > Chordata > Mammalia > Rodentia > Sciuridae > Xerus > Xerus rutilus. Next base: position 9,433,617 of record CM053415.1, on the reverse strand, counting down.
GCTGAGAGGTGTGACTTAAAGGTAGAGCATTTGCCTAGCATGTATGAGGCTCTGGGTTTGATCCCTAGCACTGCAATTATAAATAAATAAACTTAAAAACATCACTTTTGACCCTACATTTAATCATCATTTCATCAGGTAAATAGGCATAAAGGGCAGAGGGAAGGAATATTTCTAGAAATAATTTTTCCATTTGGGATGCTGACTATAAACAAATTATACACAGAAGAAGCTGAAAGCTACCTAAATGTATCCCACTAAACCCACACTAAAAGGTATCCCAGACTCAACTCCTTCTTATGAATCCCCCAAATAGCCACTTCAGGAGAAGTGTGATAGGACACCCCCCTCCCACCCAATCTTTTAGAGGCCTACTCATCTAGTCACAGGTACTGCTTTTTCAAATGCCAGCTCCTCTAGCACAAAGGGCAGGCTCAGCCCACTGCCCTCTTCTCATTTTCCCAAAGGCAGTTTGCTTTCTCACATGTAGGGCAGAAAGCCCTAATCTGCTTTCAATCTGTATTAACCTCAGGACAGATATATAGCAGAGATTTGCTGGTTTGGCAATTTAGGGGGAAGCATAGCAGTTTTTGTTTGTGATGCTGAGGATTGAACCAGGGCTTCTTGTGTGCTAGGCAAACACTCTCCCTCTGGGCTGCACCGCTCACTAGGAATAGCATTATTTGAACACCTGAAATTAGGGAAGAGATTAGATTTGCATCTGTACATCACAACTACCTTGGGAAATACAAGTTTTTACCTCTCAGAAAATGGATGGCGCATGCTCCAGGGGACACTCATGGAAGGCTGCTGAACTTGGCCATGGAACTCACCTATCTTATCCCCCTGTCCTACTTGTTAGAAATAATTTTAGTTGATGTCTTGTTTATTCCTACTGTGTTTACACATATTTTTTTTCATAAAAAAGTGAGTTTGTATCACTGTCTTTTTTTACAAATAGCTTTTTTCATGTAATAGCTGGAGATCATTCCATATTGCTACCTGGAACAGTTTCTATTGCTTTTTTTTTTTTTTTTTTTTGGTACTGGAGATTGAACTCAGGGGCACTCGACCACTGAGCCACATCCCCAGCCCTATTTTTGTGTTTTATGTAGAGACAGGGTCTCACTGAGTTGCTTAGCGCCTTGCCGTTGCTGAGGCTGGCTTTGAATCTATTGCTTTTTGAGTAGCTACATAATGTTCTACTAGGAACATTATATGATAAATATAAACTTTATCAGTTTATATTTAGCCAGTACCTTATTGATAGACTCCTGGGTGGTTTCTAATCTTTTAATATTATGTTACAGACAAAAGCCTTGTGAATATGTCATTTTTTGAAGATTTATATGAGAGAAATTTTCAGATGTGGGATTTTTGAACCAGAGGGAATACGTGCTTAAAATGCTGGTAGATGTTACCAGACTTCCCTCCATACCCACTGACTGTGTTCCTTTCACCAGCAGTGTGTGAGAAAGTCTAATTTCCCACAGTTTCATCAACTGTCAAATTTTTTTTTTTTTTGGTCCTGGAGATTGAACTCTGGCAACCGACCACTGAGCCACATCCCCAGCCCTATTTTGTGTTTTATGTAGAGACAGGGTCTCTCTGAGTTGCTTCGCACCTCGCCATTGCTGAGGCTGGCTTTGAATTCGCGATTCTCCTGTCTCAGCCTCCCAAAGAGCTGGGATTACAGGCTTGTGCCACCACGCCTGGCTAAATTTTTGTGTTTTTGACAGTCTGATGGGTCAGAAGTTGTATCTCAGTTTGGTTTTTATTTTGTTTTTCTCTTGTTATATGCCCACTTATTTAGTGGGTTATTAGCCACTTTGCAATTATTCTCCTTTGCAATTCCAAGGTCTTTTCACATATTTGAGAGATTACTTCCCATGGATTCAAAATGTTATATCCTAATTTGCTGTTTCTCTTTGACTTTGACTTTTTGTTTGCTTGTGTGTGTGTGTGTGTGTGTGTGTGTGTCTGTCGTGTTTGCCATGCAGAAGATCCTGCTTTTTTATGCAATGGAATGTGTTTGTTTTCTTTTCTGGCACCTAAATTTTGAGTCATACTTAGAAAGGTCTTCTTTATTCTAAGGTCATAAAAGAATTTGCTCATGTTTCTTCCTATACTTCTGTGGTTTCATTTTCTACATTTAAATCTTTGAGCAGTTTAGAGTTTATCTATTTATGGCTTCAGGTTCATCTTTTTTTCCTTCAAAAGGTGACATTTTCCCAACACTGTTTTTTGAAAAGTTCATCTTTACCTTGCTGCCTTTATCATACACCAAAGTGCTATCTGATTCAAGTCTTTTTTTTTTTTTTTTAAATATTTATTTATTTATATTTTTTAGTTTTAGGTGAACAGAATATCTTTGTTTTTATGTGGTGCTGAGGATCGAACCCAGGGCCCCACGCGTGCTAGGCGAGCACTCTACCACTGCGCCACAATCCCAGCCCTGATTCAAGTCTTTCTGTACTTTCTGTTCTGTTCATTTGGTTTATTTGCATTCCAGTTGCTCATGGGTTTCCCTGTTGAGGTCATGGTATTTTAGTTAGTGTTAGTCTTCTCCCCATTTTGATTCCTTTTTAGAATTTTCCTGGCTATTCTTGTTTGGTTGTTTTTCCATTTGACCTTTAGAATCTGCTCATATATCTACAGAAAATAAACATTTCCTGCATTAATTCAGATTGCATTAAGTTTATAAATTAATTTTGACATTATGACATCTTGTTACATTTTTTTCCCTAAAAATTTGATGAACCTTTTCATTTGTTCAAGTCATTGTGTCATTGAAGTGTGTTAACATTTTCTTTCTGTTTACATTAAGTCTTGAGCATTTATAATTTAATTTATTTCTGGATATGTGATTTTATTACTGTCATATATGAAATATTCTTTTTCATTTTATTTTCTAACTTGTTATTTAAATTTATGAAAGCTGTTGATTTCTATATATTTTATATGTCATTAACTTAGCAGATTATCTTTTCTTGGAGTGTTAATTTTAAGCAAATTGTTTTATTTTTAGGAACAGCTTTTCATTGATTCTCTTGGATTTTCTACTTATACTGTTGTTTCTTATATGGCAAGGGAAACTATCTTTTTTTCTGATTTTTATTCTGATTTTATTCTGTTATTCAGTTGCATTGGCCTATGAGTTCTATTTTGAAAATGTTGAATTTTAAGAGGCCAGTGAGTACTCCAGGGAGATGTAGGTTTGGAACTGAGAGCTAATAGGGCTAAAAATCAGCTTTGCAAGTCATTAACTTAAAGTTGGTGCTTGAAACACTGGGAGCTTATATGTTTGCTAAAGTGGAAGAGGAGAGAGCTGAGGATGGAGCCTGGGCAGATGTGGGTGATGACAGGCAAGAAACCACAGAGAGGCTGGGAAGGAAGAGCTATTCTTCTCCCCCTTCCCCCCATTTTAAATGGACTTTATTTTTAGAGCAGTTTTAGGTTCATGACAAAATTCAGCAGAAAGTTCCCATATACAGTAATTGTCCTCCCTTATCAGTGGTTTCACCTTCTACAGTTTCAGTTACCCATTGTCAACTTTGATCTGAAAATATTGAATGGACAATTCCACTAATGAGCAATTCATGAGATTTAAATAACTTTCACTACAGTATATTGTTGTAATTTTCTTACTTTATAAGTTTAGCTTTATTACAGGTCTGTATGATAGGAAAAAACATAATGTATGTAGAGTTTGGTACTATCTGCAGTTTTAGACATCCAGTAGAGGTTTGGGAATGTATCCCCCAGTATAAGGGTGGATTGCTCTACTCCTGCTTTCCCCACTGTCAGCACCCTGTTCCAGTACATTTGTTAAAATTTATAAACGTACGTTTGCACATTATCATCACACAGAGTTCATAGTTTATATTAGATTTGCTCTTGATATTATATGTTTTATAGGGTTTAAATATTGTATAATATATACCTACTATTATAGTTTCATACAGAGCAGTCTCACTGAAGGGCTCTAAATTTACTTTTGCTGACTCAATATACTTGTCCATTTATTTGTATAAATTATTTACATTATACTTTAGTTTGCATTCTTTAAGCATACTGTTCAGTGTACTTTGTTAAGCATATTACTTCATTAGTCTTTTTGGAGCTTTATTTTGTTAGCAGTCATTTCTTTCATCTTTCTGTTTTCTTCAGTCCTCTTGTTTTTATATTGTTTGTTTGTATGCATTTAGTGGTACCAGGGATTGAGCCCAGGGGCACTCTACCACTGAGCTACATCCCCAGAGCTTTTTATTTTTTTGAATTTAGGGTCTTGCTAATTTGCCCAGACTGAATTTGTAATCCTTCTGCCTCAGCCTCCTGAGTAGCTGGGATTACAGATGTATGCCAGCTGAAGGATCCTTTTGTTCTTTTTAAAAACAGAAGTATCTGGGCATGGTGGAACATGCCTGTAATCCCAGCCACTTGGGAGGCTGAGGCAGGATTGCAAGTTTGAGGCCAGCCTTAGCAATTTAGACCCTGTCTAAAAAACAAAAAATGACTAGGGATGTAGATCAGTGATAGAGTGCCTCCGGGTTCAATCCCCAGTACCATAATAAAAAGAAATGAAAAGAGAAGTAAGGAATTTTCTTTAGTAGAAATTATTTAAACAGTTGCCTATAGGAAGGAATTTTACTTGAATGGGAGTTGAAGGGTGGGTGATTTTTTTTTTTTTTTTTTTGGTAACAAATGAAGCAATTAAATAGCTACTAAGTTTCACAATTTTTTTGTTCTGTTTTTTAGTTTTTGTGGAGATACACTTAAAAAGTCCCCCCCCCCTTTTTTTTGCCACGTGGAGATGAATCCCAGGTCCCTATGCATGCTAGGCAAGCATTCTACCTCTAAGCTACATCCCCAGCCCAAAGAACATAACTAACTCTTAAACAATAATGGTTCATTCTTATCCTGGTTGCAACAAACTATAGTCATTCTTCTGGGTTTGAATGATAACCAACCTCTAAGGAGGCTTGATAAATTGTAACAGTTATCAGGGGGCATTGTGGTACATACCTGTAATCGCAGCTGCTCAGGAGGCTGAGACAGGAAGATATTAATTTGTAGAACATCTTCAGCATCTTAGTGATGTTGCCTCAAAATAAATAATAAAAAGAACGAGGGATGTAGTTCAGTGGCAAAGCACTTGTGGGTTTGATCCCTGATGTTATAATATAATATAATAATCTATATATAACTAAAAATTATCCAAGATATGCAAGATATTTTCTTCTATAAATTAGAATGTTAGAACAAATGAAAACTGTGGCATCGTTGCCCATAGCTGACTCTATACTTATTGCTTAACATCTCAGCAAAATTGAAACATAGGTCGTATTCTAGCAACAGAGGGAAAATACTTCCGTGAGTTTCATTAAATCTTCTGTTCTGTTGGGTGTGGTGGCACACACCTGTAATCCCAACTACTCACAAGGCCAAGGCAGCATGATCACAAGTAATTTCAAGGTCCACCTAAGCAATTTAGATTTAGCAAGACCCAGTTTCAACATAAAGAATAAAAAAGGTTGGGGATGTAGTTCAGAGGTACAGTGTCCCTGTGTTCAATTCCAGCACTAGGGGAAGGGGGAATACCCCCAAAACACAAAATAACAAACAAACAAACAAAAACCAAATATACGAACAAAAAACCCAGAAACTTCTCTCTGCCTTGAGTCTTGCTCTTCTTGTCATTCCTGGTAATGGGATGACATTTGAAACTTATTGGAAGAGTATAAAGATACATTTGTAAGTAGTCAAATTCCTGTGAATTGCTTGGATATATAAATCAAACCTTCTAATTGGCAATTCTTATGGGAATAAACACTCTTATGTGCTTTTAAGTAGAATTCACAGAACAGGATGGATGAAGGATGAATGCTTTTGTCTCACTAAGGTCATTAATTTAGGGGATTTGTTTTCTGAGCCTTTTATTAGCAGGGACATGAGCCACCCTCTAAAAACTAGTGAAGCTCAGAGTGTCCCTGAGGAAACTGCCCTGTAACAGTTTTGTTGCACTTGTTACAGTGCCTAGTCCTACACAGTTCTCACCTACACTCACATGGATTGTGAAGGCCTTTTGTGTAGTCACACTCTAAGAGGACTGAAGCCATGCCTCTGAGGTAGGGTGTTGGGAGCTGCTCCTGTACTACCTTATGTCTTTTGATCAGGACTTTCTCAGCTGCTTCTCCAACAAAGATTCCTCTGCTTTGACATGAGCCTTTATGAGTTGTTGTGTGAAGAAACATGTTTCTTTCTCATGTGCACACACATACCAATCAGAAGGTAGTCCACATCCATTGATTATTGACTTCAAGGCAACTGTTTATTCATTGTCTTTTATATGAATAGTTATAGCATGCATGATCACTGAGGGAATGAGCATTTGGTATAATTAGGAGATTGGTGGTAGGTGAGTTGGAAACATAATTTATGACCAGGTATGATATACCTAAGTGAGAGGTCTGAGACTCTCATTCTTTTGTTGAGTAGCTGGGGTTCACTGACAGCTGGTAATGGTCTACCTCCCCTATTTTTTTTCACCAAAGCTCAAGTTGTCTCATTACTGATCAGCAGGAAGTCCTTCAGGATGACTTCTCTGAGGCTAAGAATCATACTGTAGAACTTTAGAGATTCATTACATCTGAAGGGGTCGGTCCCATTCTGTGGTGGGAGAGGTGGAGTTCCCTAGGACTGCAGCTCTTTGAGTTCCATTAACACATTCAGCTCTTAAGCACAGTTGCTGCTTTTCTTAAGCACAATTACTTGCCAGGGTCCCTGGGTACCCAGGGGCTTCCAGTCATAGACCCAAGTTGTGCTGAGACAATCCTCTCCATGAACATCCAGACCTTGACCTTGAGAATTAGTTACCTTCTCATGGTGACTTTCTCTGTGGGGCTTTTGATGTCCTTGCCTGAAGCAAATCTCAGCTGAGTATATTAATGCATCAGGATTCCTTTGGACTTACTGTGGGAAGGAATGAGAGTCTCTCTGCTTGTCATCTAGTAGGTTCCTTGGCCCAGGATGCAGAATTGGCCAGTGAGTTTTGAATTCTTGGGAAGCCAACCTTGGTCAGAAGACAGGAGATACTTTTATTCTTTCTCCAGGGGTGCCTCCTTGACTGGCCAACTCACAGTTCTCTGTTAGAAAGACCTCAGTGGCATAACAACACATGTGAAGATCCCTCTCACAAGACTCCTGCTACACATAATAAAGGCTACTTAGAGACATGGCTTGATTGGCTCTGTGATTTAGACATGTTGTTGCAATGGACTGAATGTTTATACCTCCCCAAAATCCATATGTTGAAATCCTAGCCCTAAGGCAACTAGAAGTTGGG
>CM053415.1:9408976-9425772 GCA_028644305.1 Xerus rutilus | reverse complement strand
CAAGACTCCTGCTACACATAATAAAGGCTACTTAGAGACATGGCTTGATTGGCTCTGTGATTTAGACATGTTGTTGCAATGGACTGAATGTTTATACCTCCCCAAAATCCATATGTTGAAATCCTAGCCCTAAGGCAACTAGAAGTTGGGGCTTTTGATAGGTGATTAGATCATTATAAAAGAGACCTCAGAAAGTTGCCTTGCCCCTTCCACCTTATGAAGAAGTGAAGAAAATATAACCACCTGTGAAATAAGAGACGCATCCTCACCAAACCCTGAATCTGCCAATGCCTTTATTTTGGACTTCCAACCTCCAGAACTGTGAGAAATAAATTTGTTTATAAGCTACCTCGTCTATGATGCTTTGTTGGAGTATCTCAGACAGACAAGCATACAAAGGTTGGAGTAGTGATAAGATCTTGAAACAGGGTAGCAGCTGGGACTGTGGTGAGACAGATTTACTGTTTTAAAACAAAAGTTTGTTACGAAAGTAGAATCGACAGGATTTAGTGATCTCATAGCAATGGATCAAAGCTAAAACTTGTCTAACTTGGTAGACAGTAAAATCTTGATTCAAAGCATGGACTAGGAGAAACCGAAGTATAATGGATGAAGGAACAAATGACTTTGTCAACATATTAATATATCCATAAGAGGTACTAGTGAAGATGTTTAGCAGGCAATTGGATGGATATACTGGTGTGATCAATACTCAGGTGATAGGTCAAGGTGTGAAAGCATTGAGATAACCAGGAGAATTGAGAATGAAGAAAGCAGATGGCTGAGGAATGGAGTTTAGGCAGGAATAATATTTAAGGAGCTTGGGAAGAAAGAGGAATCCTGGGATATCTGAATTAGAATGAATTCCAGAAGTAAGAAAGTTAAAGTGGTGGGAGAGTGGTTTCAAGTGACCAGAGCAGCAGTAACAGAGAGCTGCAAGGAGGTGAAAGATGGGGTGTTGAGTGTGCCAAGTACTATTGCTAAGAGGCTGGCACATGAAAATGGGCGTGTGTACCTGTCAGGGTTCTTGGTTGCAATCAACAATGACTCTGGCTTGTTTAAATATATAAAGAAGTCATTGGAACGATGCAAGGGAAGTTACAGAACCTACAGGAAGTCTAGAGAGCCACACCCAGAAAACTGACCATAGATGAGGGAAGCAGCAATAAGAGAGCCACAACCAGGCCACATGAACAGTCTGGCTTAGGTTGCCCCATGGCTGCTGCTGCATCTATCAGCACTGAGTTCTGGTAATTGTGGCACTGGCAAAATGATTTCCAAGTCACCCATTTCTTTGTCATATTCTTTTTGATCCAAAGCCTGGGCAGTCAGGCAGGCTCACAACAGGAGGGCACAGGGAGAGCCAGAGCTCAAAAATCTTTTCCTTCAGTGATCGGGTAGCCCATCATGACAGGTCATATAGTCTGACTGTATTCTTCATGTGCTCTTCATGGTCTTAGCAGGTACAGGGGAATAGCAGCTAGAAGAATAGATGTTGGGGGATGGGATTGTGGCTCAGTGGTAGAGCGCTTGCCTTGTATGCGTAAGGCACTGGGTTCGATCCTCAGCACCATATAAAATAAATAAAATATATTGTGTCCATCTACAACTAAAAAATATTTTTTTAAAAAAAGAGTAGATGTTGGATGGAAAGTGGGAATGCTATGTAGATATCCTTGTGCCCTCTTTTTGGGAGGCCTAAAATACCTCAGTGTTCTTAGAACTGGCAATAATCCTGGAGTGTGCTTGATCTGTGAGTGTGTTGCTGGATGCTTCTTATAGCCACGTCTCTGAGGGCCTCCTTGAGTCCACTGTGGTATATCCAAGGTCAGAGGACAGATTTGTCTTCTGGTTTGTTAAGGGTGTTTTAATCTATCTAGAACTGGGGGCTGGTAGAGAGCCCTTTCTGAATGTGAAGGTGCAGGTAGCTTTAGTGAACTCTGGGGTTTGTGAGGGGTTCTTATGGTGAGATCGGTGCATTATTTGAGCTCTTTCCCCCTTGCTTTGATGGTGTGCATCATGTAAAGGGGCATGGCCTCTTGGGAGATGATGTCATGATCATGTTAATATCTTTTTTCTTTTTAATTTTTTTTCAGTTGTAGATGGACACAATGTCTTCATTTTATTGCTTTGTATGTGGTGCTGAGGATCAAACCCAGGGCCTCACACATGCAAGGCAAGCGCGCTACCGCTGAGCTACAATCCCAGCCCTAATTTCTAGTATTCTTTTATCTGTTACAGACTTTATCTCTATGAATTGAGCAGTTAGCATTGAGAGGATATAGCAGCCTTGTATGCCTAAGGACTCATTGTGAGGCTGTTGTTTCTCATTGTTAGTTGATACAAGACATGATGTTTTGATAGGTAGAATTCTCCATTGTGATGAACATGAGTGCCTGAGAGGCAGGTCTGTTCCTGGCATGTGAACCAATCCCCATGCACCCTGCTGGGTGAGGCTCCTTGAGAGATGCCTGCTGGTCCCACCCCTGTGGAAGCCCTTTGGTGTCATGTGACTGTGAACATGGCCTACCCTCCTGCAGAGATCTCTGGAGTCTTGTGCTTGTTCCTCTCCCCTTGTCAAGGAGGCTTTTCCCTGAGGCCATTTTCTATTTGGTAGACTCTTTCCTGCTCATCCTCCTGACCTTTTTCTCTTTTCCTTCCTGGAATTTATCAATGTTTTGAACTAATTTGAATGTTAAATGCTCTTTCCCTTTTAGATGGCATAAAGAGGGCAGAGGCTCTGTGGCTTGTCTGTCTCTGGGCGTTGTGCCTACTGTAGGAAGCATTGCTAGGAAGATGAAGTTGAGCTGAAGTCCAAGGCAGGGGTCAGTGCAGGGGAGAGGGGAAGAGGCCTAGAGGCATCCAGGGAACCTTGAGTCCTGAACCACCAAGGGGAAAGTGAGGCCACTGGAGGCAGGCCATGAAGCCTTCTGTTTATGGAACTGTAGCACATCCAAGTTACCTGCTGAACAACAAAATTTTATTTCAAGATATAAGTAGCATTGTAAAAATATAAAAAAATATAATATGTAAAAATATAAATTCTTAAAAAATTTCAGAAAATTACAAAGAATAAACATCACCTGTAATTCTACATTATCATGCTTTGCTTTGTATAACTTGACTTTTCTGTGAGTGAATATAGTATATGTTTTTTTAAAAATTATTTTTAATTGTTGATGGAACTTTATTTATTTTATTTATATGCAGTGCTGAGAATCAAACCCAGTGCCTCACACAGGCTAGGCAAGCGCTCTACCACTGAGCCACAACCCCAGCCCTAGTATATGTTTTTGAAAGCATGAATGGAATGTTATGTACTTATAGTATTGTACCCAGTTCTTTTCATTTTATCCTGTATGTCAATAGAGGCCTACATTGTTATTAGGTAGCCTCATCATGTTCTGTGATATGAATACTGTGTTTCCTATTGTGGACTTTGATTGATTGATCAATCCATCCATCCTTTCCTTCCTTTCTTCCTTCACCAGGTAAATTCCACTGCGATAAATATTTTTTAAATTGTCATTTCAGTACCTTAAGACACAGAACTTTAAGTCTGGTTGCCAATATAGTAGAATATAATTGATATCCTGAATATTTATTTAGTTACTGGGGATTGAACCCAGGGATGCTTGACCACTGAGCAACATCCCCCGCCGTTTTTATATTTTAAGACAGGGTCTTGCTAAGTTGCTTAGGGTCTTGCTAAATTGCTGAGGCTGGCTTTGAACTTGTGATCCTCCTGCCTCAGCCTCCCAAGTCATTCAGCCCAAATACTAGTTCTGTCTCTTTGGGGTTTATATTAGTCATTTGATGTTCCCTATTCACTTTGAGTTCCTCTTTCCCTCCTAGAATCAGAATAGATATTTTAGCTTGAGGTTCCTGAGACTCTGCCATAAGAAGAAACTCCCCATAAGTTTCTAGCTGAAGAATGTTGATAGTAATTAATATAATCATAACAACATAGCAACATGGTATTGGTAAATGTGTCACTTTCCCTTTGGACTGTGAATTCATTTGTAGTTCTCAACACAGTCCTTGAGATTGGTGCTGTAAACTCCATTTACTAGATGAGAAAACTGAGGCTTAACTGGATTAAATGACCTACGTAAGGCTCATGAGGGTGGTATTAAGCTGCAGACCCTCAGTGGCCCATTCCTGGGCAAGTAGGCTCCTTCCATTCCGTATATCTTTCTTAGCAAAACCAGTATTCCTGATAGTAGTGATACTTTATAAGGCTAAAGACACTGTATTTTTTAAACTTGAGGCAAAAACATTTTATCTTTTTTTAGAGACTTAAAATTAAGGTTGTAACTGCTTTCTTTTTTTGGCTGTAGCAGACAGGAGCAGCAAGTCAGAACCACGGTTCTGGGGACAACTCCAATAACTACCTATTTCCTATTTGGATTTCTCTCTACACTTTATTTGGCTAATTCAAGTTTTACCTTTTGTTCCACTCTTTTATTCTGTCACTGGACAGTTGTTAAACATCTGTTACTCCCTGCTCAGAACATGCGGCTGTTTGTGTATGTCTCTCTAGATGCTCTCTGTGTCCTGTTTGTATGTGCGCTAGGAGCTTTCCAAATGAAGGCTCTCGTACAGTGAGTGCAAAGTGCCTCATGCTTTACTTGTCACTGCATCTTCAGTAACTCACTGGTTACCAATAAAAATGTCTAACAAAATTAGATACTTTTTTCCCATCAGAGGAATAAAGGAAAGAAGATATGACCAACTGGAAGGAGGAAGTCTCTGATTAAAAAATCAAAAAGGCGGATTTTGCATTCTTAAAAGTAGGGCAGTGTTCTTGAGCGGGAGGGAATCCTTCTGTGGACCCGGACTGTGGGAGGGTTGATAGAAAGTGTGGGAGGACACTTCTCAGGGGGGAGCAGCCACGTTTCCAGAAGCTAAATGTTAAAGTTGAGCATGGTTTGGATGCAAATAAGAAGTTCTTTCACCTCTACTACTTGCTTTAAAACTTTTCTTTTTTTATTTTTAAGGTCATTTGCAGGGAGTGTCTTTGCTCCCAGCCTCACTCTGTCAGTGTGGCCTGACCCTTGAATCCTACACTCCCACACAACTTGAGAACTTGATTCTTTTCTCACAAAAGACTTCTTTCCAACTCCTCCCTCCCCCCAAAGACTCCACATTTGGAGCTAAGTATTTTGAATTGAGTCCTGACTAGAGGGCATGTTAAGTATGTTCTTCTGTCCCATGTACATGGAAAAGCATGAGCTTTAAAGCAAATATATGGAAAATGCCCTTCATCCAGGCACAGTCTGTTCTTTCATGAATGTGCTTGTACTATGTGATCTATTCTCTCTACTTCCTCTTTGAAACTGGAAAGGTGATCCATAGTGGTTTGAGATAATGAAAGGGAATAGAGAATCAAGAAAATAATTTCTGGGGGTGTACCCAGTGGTAGAGCACTTGCCTAGCATGTGCAATGTCCTGGGTCGGATCCTCTGCACTGGAGGGAAAAAAAAAGAGAAGAATTTATTAGACCATTCTTCTGTGATCCTTGGATTAGCAGAGTTAAATACTTAAGGAATATAAAATGAAGGAAAACTTCACATTTTCACATTCATTATTAACAAATACTTTTTAAAATAAGAATCTGAGTCAGAATGAACCCGAACAATTATCTGGTTGTTTCTGAAATTCTAACCCACCTACCACATTTTTATAATTAAAGAAATGCAGGTTCCGTGCAAAGATCAGGGAGTCTGAAAGTATTTTCCAGAAAGTGAGCACTCGTGTATCCTGATTCAGCTGAGGTCTGGTAAAGTTACTTGTTCTCGTTTGCTGTGGGATTCTTTGCTTCAGGAACCGTAAAAATCTTTTCAGGAAGATTTTCAATAAAGTTGATGAGACATTGTTGGCTTGGAAAATACACAAAGAATGTGACAGCTCTTTTGGGTGGATGAGTATAGATTTGATAATTATTTATGTCTTAGTTGATATGAATGCTACTTTCCCTTTGGTTTGCTAACTCGATCCCTAGCCAAAGGCTTTCTAGCCTTGGAAAACTTGCCTTCAAGTCTTTTGTCTTGAAGAGCAACAGGGTTAGAGCACCCTCATTTTGATCCTGTATTGAGTGAGACTGTTGCCCATTCTGATGTTTGTAGGATTCTGCCAGATGTTCTTCAATTATGTTTAGAAATCTTCTAATCTTAGTTTACAGATTTTTAAATTTTTTTGTCATGCTGAAGCTGGAATCCTGGTCCTCATTCATGCTGGTAAGAGCTCTACCACTGAGCTATGTCCTTAGCCCAAGAATTTTGTTTTTTAATCAAAAAAGACTGTTGAATTTTATCAGATGCTTTCCCCCATGTCGTTAGATGATCATGTCTTTCATTATGAGTCTTTCTGTACTGTTTGAGTTTTAAGAAAACCTGTTTGCACATGTTATATCCACTGACTTAAGGCTTAGGACTCCTCTAAAACACTGACTTTACAGCAGTCTTCTGCATGTGTTTTTTCAAGAATTTAATTTTTTCCTTCAGTCTGTTCCTGTCTTTCTCTTTTGTATCAGTTTCAGCATTCGTAGAATGAAAGTGATTTATTCTTTACAAAGTCTCTTCTGTCACTTTTTGAGTTTAAAGGATAGAGAACACACACCCATGTGCCAGCCCTGCCATCTTGATCAGGTCTCTGGGGACTAAAACTACCAACATTTCTTGTCCAATTTCTGTTTCAAAAGAACCTTCAAATTCTTAAATCATTTGAGATCCTGATGGAGAGTTAGTTTGGAATTGTGTTACAAAACCTGACATGGGCTAAACTTCTGGGAGATGATTGAAAGGTTCATCACGGCCTTACTGTGGAGTGGCTGGAGGAATCCCTGTGGTGGCTTTCAGCCCAATCTGCCAACTTCACCTTCTTTCCTTGGGCTGTGAGATAAAAACCAGATGGACTGCACTCTGATTTGCCTGCTGTGTCCTAAAATAGCACTCTCCCACCCCCATCTAAACATTAAATTCCTCAAGTGTTTTACCTTTTAGATGTTTGTGAGTGGGAAACCAAATACAGATGTCCTACAGCTGTATCCAATTTGCTAAAGAGGGAGTGTGGTCAGGCTTCCCAGCAAGGAATGAGGAAGCACTTCTATTGCTAAGCTTAGTGGGGAATATTGTTGGTGGGTGCGGATGTGTAATAGCTATGGGAGGACCTCTGGATCTTTCCATGGAGACCTCTCAGATTCTTCTAGTTTAAAAAGGGAGCCAATCATAGTTGCACTGCTTTTTCTTTTTTTGTACTGGGGATTGAACCCAGGGGTGCTTTATCACTAAACTGTGTCCCCAGTCCTTTTTATTTTGAGACAAGGTTTATGTTGCTAAGGGTCTTGCTAACTTGCTGAGGCTGAACTTGAACTTGCAACACTCCGGCCTCAGCCTCTCAAGTCGCTGGGATCACAGGCTTTCACCACCACACTATTTTTTTAAAACAGCCTCTTTGCCTGAGGTAGGATTTGTCAGACTAGTGACTCAGGTTAAGTTATGGGCCATGATGAACACTTCAGAATTTTTTTTGGTTGGTCTGTTTGTTATTTAAAGGCAGAACTTTCTTCTTTTTTATAAAACAGTACTTTTAGTGTAGATTTTCTCCATGTTTAATTTTTTAAAAAGCTACATGATCTGTGTCCTATTTGGACAGTTTTAATTCCACACATTTATCTTTGCATCCAGAGCAATTTCTGAAACAATCCATTGGATAAATGATAGTGAATAAATACACATCTTGTTGGACAGTGTGACAAATAATATTTTATTTTCTTGATTTATTATTGAAACTCTTAATGTTAGACATTTATTCAACAACCAGGCTAATCATTGGTTTGACTTTGTTTTGGGACTCACCATTGAATGCTGCATGGTCTAGTTTTACTGACTTCTGTTGGAATACAAAAAAAGTTAAAATGAAAAATAGGCAAGGGTGACACAATAGGGAACTAAGAATCCTGGATGCTAGGATTCCAAAACAAAGACTAGCCTCCAGCTGTGTGCAGTGGCACATGCCTGTAGTCCCAGCGGCTCTGGAGGCTGAGGCAGGAGGATTTCAAGTTCAAAGCTAGCCTCAGCAATTTAGAGAGGCCCTAAGCAACTTAGCAAGACTCTGTCTCTAATTAAAATATTTTTTAAAAGGGCTGGGGATGTGACTCAGTGGTTAAGTGCCCCTGGGTTCAATTCCCAGTACCAAAAAAACAACTAGCCCCAAAACTCCAAAACTTACCTTTTTTTTTTGGTCCTGGGGATTGAACCCAGGGATGCTTAACCACTGAACTACATTCACAGCTCTTTTTATTTTTTACTTAGAGACAGGGTCTTACTAAGTTAGTGAGGCTGGCCTCTAACTTGTGAACCTCCTGCCTCAGCCTCCCAGGTTACTGGGATTATAGACTTGCACCTTCATGCCCGGCCAAACTTATTTTTAAAAATAGCTTTATTGAGGTACAATTTAAATACCACAAAATTTACCCATTTTGTACAATTTAGTGACTTGTAGTAAATTTATAGTTGTGCAATCATTACCCAGTCATGTAGTTTTAGAACATTTTCATCATCCTCTCCTTCCCCAAAGATCCCTTGCTCCTGTTTGATCAATCTTTGTACCACTCCCAGCCACAACAAATATGGTCTGTCTCTGCAGAGTTGCTCTTTCCAGATATTTCACATAAATGAAATCAGTCAGTATAAAGTTTTTTGCATCGGACTTCTTTCATTTAGCATAATGTTTTCAAGTTTCATTTGCACTATAGCATGTATCAGTGGGTTTGTCCTTTTCCTTGAATAATATTCTGTTGTAAGGATATACCATAACTTGTTTATTGGTTAATCCATTGATGAACATTTTGGCTATTGTGAATACTGCTATGAACTTTATGTAAAAGTATTTGTCCACATACCTGTTTTGAGTTTTTTGTTTGTTTGTTTTTTGAGTATATGCCTACAAGGAGAATTAATTGCTGGATCATTCTATGTTTAACTTTCTGAGGAGTCACTAAAATGTTTCTACAGTGTCTGAACCATTATACATTCCCACTAGCAATGTATTACTATTCCAGTTTCTCTACATGCTTGCCAACAATTGTTAATGTATATATTTTAAATTTATTTTATTTTTGGTATTGGGAATTGAACCAAGGAGTGCCTTACTACTAAGCTATATACCCAGTCCTTTTTACTTTTTATTTTGAGACAAGGTCTTGCTAAATTGCTGAGGCTGGTTTTGAACTTGGCAATCCTCTGGCCTTACTCTCCCAAGTCTTTGGGGTTACAGGTGCCACCATACCCAATAGTATGTTTTTAAAATGTAACATCCTAGTGGGTATGAAGTAGAATCCCATTGTGATTTTGATTTGCATCTCCTAATAACTGTGTTGAGCATGTTTTCATGTGCTTGTTGGGCATTTATACATTTTCTAGAGAAATGACTGCACAAGCCCTTTACCCATTTTTAATTTTTTTATCTTTGTTGTTGAATTGTGAGAGTTCTTTGTGCATTCTGTATTTCAGATCCTTATCATGTACATGATTTTCAGATATTTTCTTGTATTCTGTAGATTGTTTTTTCACTTTCTTAATTTACTTCCATGCAAGAAAGTTTTTAATTTTGATGAATCCACTTTATATTTTCTTTTATTGCTCAGGCTTTGGTATTATATCTAACAATGCATTGCCAAATCCAAGGTCATTTAGATTTACCCCTATCTTCTGCGAGTTTTCTGGTTTCAACTCTTATATTTAGATCATTGATTTAATTTTTGTGTATACTATGAGGTGTCTTGTGTGGAGTCTAACTTCTTTCTTGTGCATGTGAATATCTAGTTGTTCCAGCACTGTTTCTTTTAGGGACTATTGATTTTGAAGACTATTTTTTTTGGCGGGGGGGGGGGTCCAGGTATTTGGGAATTGAGTCCCAGAATGCTCTACCTCTGAGCTACATCCCCAACTCTTTTTTTAAACATTTTTAAGAGAGGATCTTGCTAAGTTGCCCAGGTGGGCCTCAAACTTGTAATCCTCCTGCATCAACCTCTTGGGTAGCTGGGATTATAGGCATGCACCACTGCTCCTGGCACATGATTCTGTTTTAAGGTTCTGTAGTCTGTTCCATTGATCTCTTTACCTTTTTGAAATTTATATATATAAATATAAAATTTTATATATATATAAAATCAGGATCACACTTTTGTCATTAGAGCTTCAATGAATGTATATACATCCTAGTAAATGCCAGTCAATTCAAGCTTGTTGATGGTATTCTGATCATTTTTGTCTTTGAGAAACAGAATTCAAGTCCAAAGTACTCTAATAGTTTATATTAGGAAAAGATTGTGTGATAGCTCTGGAGGAATGTGGGTTTGAAGAGGATGGGAGGGGAGAGATTGGATATGTTTATTGATTGATAGAAAAGAGCTAGTAGAAAAGAAAAGTTATAGGAGAGAGATGGTGTGGTTTAGGGAGCAGAATCTTAGAGGAGGAAAGGAGATAAAGGTCTAAGATGTAGACTTCTATGTCATTCCTAGAGTGGACATCAAGATAGTGAAAGATGCCCACTTTTACCTGACAGTTCTGACTGTTCACTCTCTATGAAAGCTTAATTTACAGAAATACAACATTAACACATTTTGGTTTTGTAAACTAAATATAGAGGCCTTGAAAATTGGGTTAAAATTTAAGTGTCTGAAATTAAGTGAATGTATGAAAGAAATTTGAACATTTTTTCTCTATTATGTATTGCTATTTAGATTAATTTTTGCTTTAACGAAGGCAGTTCTTCCTTTTGGGAAGTAAGTTTTCATTTAAAATAAATCAGATCCTATGCTCATATATGAATACACCACCAGTGAAACTACATCATGTACAACCACAAGAATGGGATCCTAATTAGAATAAGTTGTACTCCATGTATGTATAACATGTCAAAACATACTGTCATGTATATCCGAAAAGAATAAAAAATTGCATTTGGAATTTAAAATTAAAAAATAAAATAAACCGGATGTAGTGACGCACACCTGTAATCCCAGCACTTTGGGAGGCTGAGACAGGAGAATTGCGAGTTCAAAGCCAGCCTCAGCAATGGCAAGGCACTCAACAACTCAGTGAGATCCTGTCTCTACATAAAATACAAAATAGAGCTGGAGATGTGGCACAGAGTTCAATCTCTGGTACAAAAACAAACAAACAAACAAATAAAAAGCCAGAAAGAATTGCAATTAAATTATAATCCAAGAAACTTAGTTTTGATGTAAAAGACATGTCTTGGTCCTAAGATATTTAAGATTTTGATTTTTTCAAAATTACCATATCTTTACAGAGCTTTTCAAAAAAGGTTAGAATTGTGTTTTATAAAGTGCTAGGTTGTGTGGTCAAGAGAAGTGACGCAATGAGATGCTAATTATAAAAAATGTCACTAAGAATGAACCAAGTGTGTGCTACTAGGATTCCAAACTGCTTATACCATCAAAGCCTACATCATTAATATTATCCCATTATTATGATAACGATGATGGTGATAATGATTCATTCTCTTTCTGGGTCTGTATGTATATTTCTGTGTCCTGGAAGGATAGAATCTGAAAGGCCAAAAGTGATTATCTTTGTGTGATGATGTTATAGCTATGTTTTCTTTTGCTCCTCATTTGCTTTTTCTGCAGGAACGTGTATTTTGCTTTTTGTGCAATAGAAAAATAGATACACAAGTAGAGTTTTTAAAAAAAATATTTATTTTTTAGTTGTAGGTGGACAGAATATCTTTATTTTATTTTTATGTGGTGCTGAGGATCGAACCCAGTGCCTCATGCGTGCTAGGCGAACACGCTACCACTGAGCCACAACCCAGCCCACAAATAGAGTTTTTAATGAGAATTATACACATGGAAACTGAAAAGGTGGCTTTTGTATCATTTACTGTGTAATTACAGCAGCCAAATAATCTGTAGTTATCTGTTCTTATAATTCTTGAGAATTAATTTGGGTATAAGTACCTATTTTCCATTTAAATGAAGAAGTGAAATGTCCTTATTCATTTTTGCTTACTTCAAATAATAGAAAAATTTACTTGACTATTAGTAAAGGTTGCCAGCAGGTGTTTAGTTCACTTTAAATTTATTAATGATTGATTGATTGATTGATTGATTGTTATGAGCAGGCCAACCAGACTGTTCTTTGGAATTGTGATTTAAAGTGTTCTTTTGTTAAGTTACTGTGTTGTCAGATAAAAATGAACCATCACCTGAAAATTTGAAACATTTTAATAATGAATTATAGTAATATATAAGGAAAGGATTCAGGGCAAGACTCAGCATCCAGAATAACATTTGCTTGGCATTCTTCTGTAAGATGTTAAAGTGTTAATGACTTCTCCAGCTTGGTTGGCAGGTATCATTACTGTGAGAGACTGGTGAGGAAAGCAGTACTAACCTTGAGAAGACAGAGACAATAGATAGATGTTACCAACATGTTCTCATTTGGTATCACATTTTTAAATGAGTAATCCCTGATATTCAGTGATGTTCCTTGATATTTCTGCTTTTGAAAGTCTGGCTGGTGTTTCATTAACACTTTGATCACCTCCCAGTCAGAGGCTGTGATGGGTCTTCTGGCAAGAGGAACCTCAATTCTTTGTCCTTCAGCCACATGCTCTCACCCTCCTGTTAGTTTCCTGTGGGGTTTGCAGGACTTGTATAATTGAAGTTCAGGGAGCTCAAACACTTCTGTCTGGTCACCATGATATGGAAAACACCTGGTTTTTCCTTTAGGCAGTATAAAGGTTTTTTTGTTTTGTTTTGTTTTTGGTTGGTTTAACTTTTTACTTTGAACTAATTATAAGGTCACAGGAAGTTGCAAAGTCAGTAATTTACCCATTTCCTTGCATTGGTTGCATCTGATGTAACTAATACAATATCAAAATCAGGAAATGGACATTGGCATCTTATCACGTGTAGATTCATGTAACCATTGCCATCTTATCATGTGTAGATTCATGTAACCACTGCTACAATCAACACACAGAAAAGTTCATTCACCACAAGGTCTCTCCATCTTTCTTGTGCTACCTGGTTATGTTGCCTGGCCCCTTGCATCCTTACCCCTACACATTGACTAATCTGTTTTCCATCTGTTATTTTTGTGTGTGTGTGGTGCTGGGTTCAAATGTTATATAAGTGGAAATCATATAGTATATAAACTTTTGAGGTAGACTTTTTTCCCTCTGCACAGTGCCCTTATAATCCATTATTGCGTGTATCAATAGTTCATTCTTTTAAAAAATATTTCTAGTTACAGATGGACACAATACCTGTATTTATTTATTGAATGTGGTGCTAAAGATTGAACCCAGTGCCTCACATGTGTTAGTGCTCTACCACTGAGTCACAACCCTAGCCCAATAGTTCATTTTTATTGCTTAAAAATATCTCATAATATGGATGTATCACAGCTTATTTATTCATCCATTTGTGTGTGTGTGTGTGTTGCTGAGAATTAAACCCAGGGCACTCCACCACTAAGCTATGCCCCCAGACACCCTCCACCCTTTTATTTTTGGACAAACGATCTCACTAAGTTGCTGAGGTTGGCCTTGAACTTGTAATCCTTCTGCCTTAGCCTCCCAAGTAGCTGAGATTATAAGCATTAGCCACCCTGCCCAGTTTATCTACTCAGCTATTGTAGAATACTTTGATTGTTTAGTTTTTAGACACAAGTAAAGCTGCTATGAACATCTGTCTATATGTTTTTGTGTTGATGTACATTTTAATTTCTACAGGATAAATATTCAACAGTGAAATTGCTGAGTCATATGTATGTATATGTTTAACTTTATAAGAAACTAACAAACTATTTTATATATATATTTATTTGTTCTAGTTAGTTATGTATGACAATGCATTTTGACACATCATACATAAATAGAGTACACTTTCTCATTCATCTGGTTGCACATGATGTACAGGTACACAGGTAATCGTATATGTACATAGGGTAGTAATGTCCAATTCATTCCTACCCCAATGCCCCCTCCTCTCCCTTCACTCCCCTCCATCTAGTCCAAATTAACATTTATTCACTCCCCCTTAAATTGTGAATTAGCATCTGCATATCAGAGAAAACATTCGGCCTTTGTTTCTTTGGGATTGGCTTATTCTGCTTAGCAAATATTCTCCAGTTCCATTTATTTACTGGCAAATGCCATAATTTCATTCTTATTGAAGGCTGAGTAATATTCTATTGTGTATATATACTGCATTTTTTTTGTTCATTCATCTGTCGAAGGGCACCTAGGTTGGTTCCATTGTTTAGCTGTTATGAATTGAGCTGCTATTAAACATTGATGTGGCTGCATCACTGTAGTATGTTGATTTTAAGTCCTTTGGGTATAAACCTAGGAGTAGGATGACTGGGTCAAATGGTGGTTCCATTCCAAGTTTTCTTAGGAATCTCCATACTGCTTTCTATAGTGGTTGCACCAATTTGCAGTCCCATCAGCAATGTATGAGTGTACCTTTTCCCCTCATATCCTCATCAACATTTATTGTTGCTTGATGATTGCCATTCTGACTGGAGTGAGATGGAATCTCAGTGTAGTTTGATTTGCATTTCTCTAATTGCTAGAAATTGCTTTAAATTGTGCTGCGTGGGTTCACTTGATGAGTTGGGGTCCTGAGAGACGAAGAAAAGGGGGTTTTCAGGGGACAAAGTGGGGTCTCAGGATGAGGTTTTGGGGTGACGGTCCGCAGAGTCACTCCACCCAGACTCCAGGGTAGGTAAACAGTTCTGCCGGAGCGAGACTCAGAACCACCATTTATTCCAGAAAGTACAGAAGCTTATATACACTCCTGGACCAATCAAGGCCCAAACTTACAAACAAAGGGGTGCTCTTTGTAAAGTGCACAGTCCATTAGCATAGAATGGGGAAAGATGGAAGGGAAAGGTTGAAGGTATGGAGAGTGCTCCTACACTAGAGATGTTGAACATCTTTTCATGTATTTGTTGATCAATGTATTTCTTCTGTGAAGTGTTTGTTCAGTTCCTTTGCCCATTTATTGTTGGGTTATTTGGGTTTTTTTTGGGGGGGGGATGTTAAGTTTTTTGAGTTCTTTATATATCCTGGAGATTAATGCTCTATCTGAGGTGCATGTGATAAAGATTTTTCCCCATTCTATAGA
Organism: Xerus rutilus; assembly: GCA_028644305.1. Lineage (NCBI taxonomy): Eukaryota > Metazoa > Chordata > Mammalia > Rodentia > Sciuridae > Xerus > Xerus rutilus. Next base: position 9,410,603 of record CM053415.1, on the reverse strand, counting down.
CTCTCTCTCTACATTATTGTTTCCTTTGCTGTGAAGAAGCTTTTTAGTTTGATTTCATCCCATTTATTGATTCTAGATTTTACTTTTTATGCTTTAGGAGTCTTGTCAAGGAAGTCAGTTCCTAAGCCGACACAGTGGAGATTTGGGCCTATCTTTTCTTCTATTAGGTGCAGGGTCTCTGTTCTAGTACCTAAGTCTTTGATCCACTTTTGAGTTGATTCTTGTGCAGAGTGAGAGATAAGAGTTTAATTTCATTTTACTACATGTGGATTTCCAGTTTTCCCAGCACCATTTGTTGAAGAGGCTATCTATCTTTTCTCCAATGTATGTTTTTGCCAACTTTATCTAGTATGAAATAATTGTATTTGGGTTTGTCTCTGTGCCTTCAATTTTGTACCATTGGTCTATGTATCTGTTTTGGTGCCAATACTATGCCATTTTTGTTACTATGGCTTTGTAGTATAATTTAAGGTCTGGTATTGTGATGCCTTCTGCTTCATTTTTCTTGCTAAGGATTGCTTTGGCTATTCTGGGTCTCTTATTTTTCCAAAGAATTTCATGATTGCTGTAAAGACTAGATTACCAGAAGGAGATGAATTAAAGCCACTTGGCAAGGCCTTATTGGAAATATATGCTCTCGGGCTGAATTCTCCCGTCCATCAGAGTGTGTCTGGGAGAAATGGCGCTGGGGCTCTTGTGTAGAGAGAATTCAAAAGGCCCGGTCAGGAAGGAGAGAGTCCTTCCTGGATAGGTCAGGAAAAACCTGCTGATTGACAGGAGGTGTGTCTACTGGTGACGTCAGCGTCTAGCTGGCAGCTCCATTTTGTAGCTGCCCTGATCCTGGACCCTGATCCAACCTAACATCCTGGCCTTTTTGATGATCTAGGACAGCAGATTTGGTCTGGCTACTTCGTGCGGGATTTGGGGTGCTGAGAGGGGGAGATGGCTCGGGTGTTGGTCAGGCAGGGAGGCAGACGCAGGGGGTGGGAGCCTCTGGTTGTCAGTCATGTTGCTTGAATGTAGAAGCATTACCTGTGGGTAGGAACAGAGGCTTGGGAGAGATTACTGATTAGCAGAAAAAGAAGGGGGGCTGCCGAGAGATTTTGAGTTTGGTGGGAGTCCAGCGTGATGGGAGTCCAAGGCTGGTCTATTCTGTGATGAAATTTGTTCAAGTTTCTGAGTAGCGGTTACTGCATAATCAAGTCCTCTTGCCCTAGCCCAGAGGCAGTGAATGGGGACCAAGGAGAGCCCAACTATTACCAATAGAAAGATAGCCCTTTTTTGCCCTAGAGAGGGAGGTGGTAACAAGTCATGGTAATTCAGCCTCTCTGTACAGTTAATTGAGGAACATCAATGAGAATTACAATTATGATTTAAATATACACAGAGGAAATAGTCTGAAATGTAGAAAGTATAAGGGTTGAGAATTTGTCCCCATAACAAGGCTGGAGAGGACAAGGCATGTAAACATAGTAGTTTTTAATGTCATAGATGTCTATCTTTAAACTATTTTAAATGCCCAGGAACGGCTGTGTTCTTGGTTTTGCTAGGTGTTTAAGATGAAGCAAGTCAAATTGACTTTTGTTCTTACCTATTGTTAAGAGTCACCTTTTGGTCTCCTGGGAGG
>CM053415.1:9320190-9385024 GCA_028644305.1 Xerus rutilus | reverse complement strand
GTACTGGGGATTGAACTCAGGGGTACTCAACCACTGAGCCACATCCCCAGCCCTATTTTGTGTTTTATGTAGAGACAGGGTCTCACTGAGTCGCTTAGCGCCTCGCCATTGCTGAGGCTGGCTTTGAACTCGCGATTCTCCTGTCTCAGCCTCCCTAAGTGCTGGGATTACAGGCTTGAGCCACCGCGCCCGGCTCCCTCTGTTACTTTTTACTATAAAAAAGTTTCAAATTTTAGAATATAAAATGGATAACAAATAATCATACATCTATCAAATCAATTCAACAGTTGTTATTTGGCTCAATTCTTTTTTTGTGGAGGCATTTCAAAGTCCAGGCATTACAATCCTAACCACTACAGCATGAGTCTAGACAATGAAAATGTTTTCCTAGATAGCCACAACCACACTATCCTACCATACAAAATGTCTTTCTTTTAAAAAGGTTAGAATTACTGGTAACATAAATGGTAATACTTCATTGTTACTCCTTAATGCCTTAAAGGGGTAGGAAAGACAGGTATCACTAGAGGAGAAAAATCAAGGAAATCCAGGAAAGCTTCTGATTGAAGGAGCTTTAGGATCTTTAGTTAAATCATTATGGTGTTTAGATATACCTTCAAAGCCTTCACTCTGTTATTAGCCGACACTGCACATCCTCAGGGCAGAAGGGGAGATACTGTACATAGACTGTTTTTCTTTAGTTGTAGATGGACACAATACCTTTGTTTTATTTATTTTTATGTGGTGCTGAGGATCAAACCCAGTGCCTCACATGTGCTAGGCAAGCACTCTACCACTGAGCTACAACCCCAGCCCTGTAAAGAGACTTTCTTAAAAGAAACACAAGTGTTTGTAGATGATTGAAGTAGAGCTCTACCCTTTTGGATTCTTGTTTACATATATCTGCATTGGAGAACTCAGCAGCAGAGAGTTTTTCCCCCACAAGGAGGCCGCTTTTGGGTACCCAGCCAACATTGTTGACAGGTTTGACTTAAAACTTCAGGTGCAGTTACTTTCAAGTAACAGGATAGTGTTAATCAGCTGGCTACTTTTAAAAATAATATTGTTTTTGTTAGAATAGATGCTTCTGGGCACAAGGATTCCTAGCTATAACCTCAATGACATGGGAACTGAGTCAGGAGAACCTCAAATTGAAGGCCAGCCTCAGCAATTTAGTGAGACCCTGTCTCAAAAATCACAAAACAAGAAGGACTGGGGATATAGCTCAGTAGTAAATTGCTTCTTAGCTCATTCCCCAGCACTGGGGAAAGAGTGATGAAAGTAATAGCTTTGAAGGTTCAAGAATTGCCGGTTGGCATGGTTGCTTCTTTATGTTCTTGATCAGTGTGGGCATTTGACGTTGGTTTTCTTCGTCTTAAAAGCCTTTACTCCCTTGGTTTTGGAGGCATCATTTTCTCCTTTTTCTCACCTCATCTCTTGATCTGGATCTCTGTGTGTCTACCCTTAAATGCTAAGTGTGACACACAGTCATTCTACTCTTGCTGATTAATATAAACCCTAGTCTGAGCCAGGTTGATCCAGGAAAAATTGAGGAGAGACTTTATGGGTCCTTCTGGAAGGAAGCATGAGACATCTAGGAATAAGGAAATGCTTCCTTATTCCTCTGGCATAAAATAAATCAGCTTTAGTTCAAGATGAAGTTGGTGTTTTGGAAAGAAGAATGGAAAGACCAGGTTCCTGATGACATTATTGAGCTACTAGACCCACCAGAAGCAAGTCACATGACTTTGTGGATCTAAGTTTATCCTACTTGGGGTTTGTTGAGCATATTGAATGTGTATATTTATGTCCTTCTTCAAATTAGGACATTTCCACCATTCTTTTTTTCTTTCTTTCTTTCTTTTTTTTTTTTTTTTTGTGGTGCTGGGGATTGAACCCAGAGCTTTGTGCAGGTGAGGCAAACACTCTACCAACTGAGCTATGTCCCCAGCCTCCATTATTTCTTTAATAGTCTCTCTCCAGGGAAAATCATTAGATCTCTCTTGGCCTCAGTTTCCTTACTTATAAATGGAGATAATAATGGCTGCTCTCAAAGTTAATTGGAGATTTAATTAAGATAAACTATTAAAGCATGTAGTCCAGTCTGGCTCAGTAAATGATAGTTCCTTCCTCATTTGTTGCTCAGCATACAAAATTGCTTAAGAAAATCACTAATGTGGATTTTAATGAAGATTGGGTCTGGTAGAACAGGCAGGAAATTATAAATGTGAAGTAGCCTGCACTTCTCTACCCAACCCCATGCTCTTCCTCCCCTCCTAGAAAATCAGTATTAGCTCAGTTCTGCGCTTATCATTCTATTTAAACATATATACTTGTATACCTCACAGTATATTACTTAATTTTGTTTTTAAGGTTTATATAGAAAATATTTATTTCTACATTATTTTCCTGAGATCTTTCATTTGTTGCTTGTTGTATTATTCATTTCCAGTGCTGTTTGGGATTTCATTGCATATATATCCAACAACACATTTACCCATTCTACTCTGGATGGGCATTTAGGTTATTTCCTTTCTTTTTGATTATCTACAAAATGTACTTACTTTGTATTATTATACATATTCTCTGTTACTTTGCCAGAGAGTTTTTCATATATGTGTAACATATATGTATATACGTATATGTACAAAAATATCTTTTTAAATTAATTACACATACATAACCCTAGGAGTAAAATTGCTGGGCTATGGCATGTACATCTTTGATATTAATAGACAGTATCTAATTGTGTTTCAAAGAGGTTACGCCAGTGTACACTCTCAGCAGATTTTTTTCTTTCTTCTTTTCTTTACAACCCAATCTGGTGAGAGTGAAATGCATTTTTGTATTTATCAGTTAAGTGTGTACTAGAGAGTAATTGGTTCTATGAAGCTTCTCATGGGGTTGCGTTGGGAGACCCACACTACTCTCCCTCCCTCATTTCTTGCTCCCGAGGCTGTAATTACTTTGACCTCTCTTAGCTTTCATGTGTCTGTTGTGGTATGGGTTTTGCATGTTAGAGGTTTACCCATGTTTGAGAGTGAATGACTAAGAAGTGTTTGGGAGCTATGAATGCAGCAGGAAGCCAGCTGACCAAGTTTCCCTGTTAGGTGTGCAGGTCGTGGGTGCCCCCTCCCAATTTCAGTATCTATACACCTGAAGCTGATCAAATGATGCAGAGAAGACTTTCCCCCACCTCTAGTCAGAGCAATTTGGGTTGGGGGAAGCTTGTAGCCTGCACTCTGGGAGCCCCATGGGGAAAACTGGAAGGCATCAGCATTTATCTCATCCCCAGTTTTGGTATGGTCCTATGACCTCAAATGTGTTTGTGTCCCCTAGCCTTTTGCTTTTACTTAAGAAATGAGTGGTGTTCAGTGATGGGAAGGAGAAGAAAGGATCAGAAGTTTTTCAGGCAGCCTTTTGCCCTCCATCTCTGGCCTTATCAGACACTGATAAGTATTGTTGAACTGTTTGATTTCTTTCTTTCTTTCAGTGCCCGAAGACCTCTCATTAGAAGAGAGAGAAGAACTTCTGGACATTCGTCGAAGAAAAAAGGAACTTATTGATGACATTGAGGTAAAAAACAAAACCAAAAAATTCTTGGTTTTTGCTTTTGGGTGAGATAGTGAATAGAATCGCTTCAGGAAAATGTGGAAAACCAGGGTTTAGTGCATGCATATAAGAGCTGCACAGAAAGACAAAGCAAAAGAGTTGTTCAAACTGGTGAAGCAGAAACTGCCCAGGTCAGACAATGCAGACTCTGGGACAGAAGTGAAGGCAGAGAATCTGAAGTCTGCAGCAGTTTGCTTGCAGCTCCAGAGTCACAGTGGCAAGTTTAAACAGCAGCACAGGCCTGCCAGGCATTGCCCTCTAAGATCTTATAGCAAGACCCTCTTCATGTATAATACCTTGAGCACCTAGAACATTGCCTACTACCTTAGTACATGCAACTACTCAGATAGCCTTTGAATGAATGGGCAAGCATATATTGGGTTCTAGCTAGGTATGAAGTACCTACTAGGTGGTAGGAGAAACAGATGAATAAACATTGTCCTTCCCACACTTGTGTACTTTACTCAGGACAGGGTAAATGATGTCCTTAGGGAGGGGCAAATGAACAAAGCCACAGTTTCAGAGCTGAGGTGTCTGTGATTTCTACAAAAACTATTTACAAGGCTACTGGGCTCCTTCCTTGTGGGGCTTGTTTGGGAAAGTCATCCATTGGCTCTTCTTGAGAAGCTTCTTAGTCATTGTCATTGCCAGAATAAATATGGCTCATAGGCCATTTGCTGCAGGGCCAGGCCTTGTCTCAGACAATAACTCCTTTCTAGGAACTCATTTTTAAGTCTGACTTTCTTGGCACACAAATAATAGAGTTCTGAATAAAAATTTCTTTGTATTTGAAAGGTAATTCATGGACATTTTTATTTTAAGATTATCCTTCATTCTTGGAAAAATAAGTCCTTTAGTTGAAGAATAAAAATTTATATTATTTGGATACAAGTAACTATACTTCTAATTAATATGAATTCTTAGTTTAACTCTACTTCATTCCATCAGTGAGAATACTGAGGCCCAGAGAAGCTAAGATACTGCCCATGGCCTCTTAGCCAGTAGGGGATACCCTGAGGGAAAGAGGAATCTGTTCCCTCTGATGTTGCTGCTGAGTCCTAGGGATCCTGATCTGCTTTTACCCTCTGGGCCCTGTCGCTGGTGCTTCATATCTGACAGAGGGATTCTCACTCTGTCACTGATAAGCTGCTGATAAGCTGCCTCAGTGCCAACCTAAAAGTGTCTGAGCTTCAACTTCCCCATGGTCTCCAGAGAACATAGGCAGCGTGGAGAAGGCAGGCAACCCATGCTGAGTCATGCTGAGTGGCTACACTTCAGTGGACTAGGAACCTGCTGCCTTCCTTTTGCTGGATATTCTTCCTTCTTACACCTCTGATATTCTTCCATATTACCTCTTGATTTTACACACAAGTACTCTAGAATCTGCCTAGTGAAACTCTCTCATCTGTCATCCAACAAGGGGTAGACAAATAATTTTGTTTTCTCCTAAGCAGTGCTGGCTCTGACTTTGAGGTGTCTCGTGTAGGTACCTGTGGTACCTGCAGTGCTCAGATGAGCCCTCTGGGAAGGTTGTACCTACAAGGTTAAAACTTCCCTGAGTCTAGGTGGAAGAAGGCTAAGACACCCTGCGACCCCCAAATCCTTCTTTTTGGCAGAGGCTAAAATATGAAATTGCAGAAGTGATGACCGAGATTGACAACTTAACCTCTGTGGAGGAGAGGTAAGCAGTTTATGGCTGTGCTTTAAGTTACTTCACCTCTTTGCTTCCCACATCCACTCTCGAGCTGAACTTTTCAATTGGTGTCTGCTGCAGGGGTGAGAGGACTGGGCCTGGGTTGTGGAGGCCTTTGGAACTGTTAATTCTGCTTCCTGCCCCTGGCTCCTCCCTTCTCCCTGGAGGCAGGGCTGCTGCTTTGCAGTTTACTTCCTCTAAGTCCTTGTCTACCTTTGTAAGTCTAGGAGTAAGCACAGGCACTCAGAAGTAACTACCTGGAAATAAATTTTCTGTGTCATAAGAAACCATGCTTTTTATTAAAAAAAAAAAAAGTTGCTGTTTTTCATCATTAGTTTTTTCTGAAGAAGTATGTCTCAAGTTATCACATGTTAAAAAGAGCCAGAGTAGCTGCACACTGGCTTTTACCTTGGAGGATGGAAGGCTTCTCCAGGTGTATCTGTACTTTTTACTTTGTTGAGTTGTCCTGTGTTGTTGTCGTGACAGGGAAAATGCGCTGAAGGGCTGTGACCAGGCTGTGTTGTAAGAAATGCTGTGTCTCTGAATGTACTTATTAATGATTTTTTAATTATTTCGAATGAATAGCAAAACTACTCAGAGGAATAAGCAAATAGCCATGGGAAGAAAGAAATTCAACATGGACCCCAAAAAGGTAAGAGAATACTTTTGGGTTTTCTGGCATGTGAATGATTGATTGTTCAGGTTTAATGGCTATCACCCTTGGGACAAAGATGGTTGTATCACCTCATAAAAAGATAAAATTAAGCCGGGCGCAGTGGCTCAAGCCTGTAATCCCAGCACTTAGGGAGGCTGAGACAGGAGAATCACGAGTTCAAAGCCAGCCTCAGCAATGGCAAGGCGCTAAGCAACTCAGTGAGACCCTGTCTCTACATAAAACACAAAATAGGGCTGGGGATGTGGCCCAGTGGTGGAATACCCTGAGTTCAATCCCCAGTACCAAAAAAAAAAAAAGATAAAATTAACATTACAAATTATGAAAAACAAAAGTGGGCTGCAGGGTGAAGCAGAAACAGCCTGTTAAGCTGGTTCCCAGGCAGAAAGGCCTTTATTACTGTGTGCAGTTCCAAGCACATGGGTGACCCCAGGGGAACTAGCTGAAACCACTCTCTGGCCATGGAACCCTGCAGGGCCATTGCCACCAGTGTTTATCTTCCTGAGAAGCTAGGCCCTATCACAGGGACTTTTACCATCCATGAGGGCAGAGGTGGGAGTGGAGTATAGGTAGGTGCACAGTGTTTGTGCATTTCATTGTCAGGTGGGCTGAAGAGTTCAAGTAAGAGGATCTTATTCTTGTCTTTGCCCTAAGGAGAAGGTTGCAGTATGAAAGAACAAGGAATTCTGATTGAAATGAATACCTTGTTCTTTCCTCAAGTTGGATTTTCTAGGAAAGCACCCCAAAACAATGAAACCTCTTGTTTTTGAGATTGTGTTAAAATATTTAGCAGAATCTGTAAAGCTTCTTGGAACACATGACTCAGTTGTCACATTGTTTTGGTTTTGAAAGAGAAGAGTAGACCTCCATCAGTCACAAAGGCTCATGGAGGAGGAAAGGAAAGGCGTCCCATGGGAAGGTCTAACTGCAGAGCTGGCTTATTTATTGCTGGTGGTCTGCGATTGATATTCACTTATTTTTTCTTTGCTTATTCTGATATTGAGCCTCTATACAAATTACTAAATTATTCAGTAAATGTTCATCAATTGCAGGAATTACACTGTGCAAGGTCTAAGGTCTGTAAACTCACTTTTGTAAGTGCAACTTCAATTGCAAATCATATTTAAAGAAATATGTATCAAGCTGGGCATGGTGGTACATGCCTGTAATCCCAGCTACTTGGGAAGTTGAGGTTAGTAGGATCACTTGAGACCAGGAGTTTGAGACCAGACTTGGAAACATAGTGAGATCTGTCTTGAAACAAAAAATGCCCTCCTCCCTCCCCCAGTGTATATCTCAGCCAGGCACAGTGTCGCATACCTGTAATCCCAGCACTTTGGGAGGCTGAGACAGGAGAATCATGAGTTCAAAGCCAGCCTTAGCAATGGTGAAGCACTAAGCAACTCGGTGAGACCCTGCCTCTAAATAAAACACAAAATAGGGCTGAGGATGTGGCCCAGTGGTCCAGTACCCCTGAGTTCAATCCCCAGTACCAAAAAAAAAAAAAAAGTATATCATCATTCCTTGATCATGATTTACAGATTTGGATTTTCTTAGAGCTTAGCACACCTACAGCTGGAATAGGGTTTTTGTTCAACTGGTATACTTTAACACCATAAAAATTTTCCAGTTGCTTCCTAATTCTCTGCTCTTGTGGCACAAATCAACTCCAAAATGGAATGAAGTTGTCAGTTGGAATGATTTTGTGCATTTGGTAATGATTCTATATTTGGGATTAGTAAGTTTTTGTTTTTGTTTTCCTTTAGAAGTTGAGTTTACTTGGTTATTAGCAGATTTCATAAGCATTGGAAACATCCCAGGAGGCTTTGCAAAAACGAATGTTTTAAAACTGGACTTCATGTTTTAAAGGGGTCCAAGGATAGCACAGAGTAGCATACCAATAAGTTTGCAGATAAATTCAAATCTCATGAACATGCATATAAGTAAATACTGATTTTGTTTCTTAAAGTGATGCTACCTCTGTGCATCAGGCTTCAGTTTCATGAGTGTGAACTCACCTCACACTTGTGATGTCTTCTCTGTGAGTTCTTGCTTGTCCTCTCACTTTACATATACCATGTCAGATTTATAATAAGGGCTAATGCTGAGAACTTCCTGTTTGTCAGGAACTATGTGAAGGCAGCACTTTAATTAATATACTTGGTCCTTACAGCAACCTTATGAAGTAGGGAGGTTCCATTTTATTTTTTATTTTTTTTATTTTTTTTTTTAATATTTTTTTAGCTGTAGATGGACATAATGTCTTTATTTTATTGCTTTGTATGTGGTGCTGAGGATCGAACCCAGGGCCTCACGCATGCGAGGCAAGCGTTCTACCGCTGAGCTACAATCCCAGCCCCGGGAGGTTCCATTTTAATTCTTGTCTCACAGTTCGGGAAAAATCGCAGGGCAATAAAGGAACACCCCACGATTGTGAGCAAGGACGACTCAAGACTCGGTGCCTGTAACCACTTGTGTTACTGAGCTTTCCATTGCTATGAAAAAAAAACCTGAGAAAAACTAAAGGAAGAAAGGTTTGTTTTGGTTCATGATTTCAAAGATTTCAGTCCATGATTGCTTCACCTTATTACTGTGGGCCTGTGGTGAGGCAGGACACCATGGCAGGGAGCGCGTGGCGGAACAGAGCTGTTCACATCATGGCAGCTAGGAAGCAAAGAGGGAGGAAGGGGTTAGGGAGACAGGCTTCAAGAACATGCCAAGGACCATTCCCTCCAACTAGGTCCCACCCCTTAAAGTTTCCACCACCTCCCAAGAGTCCATTAAACTACGAATCCAGCAGTGGATTCACCCATTGAGGAGATCAGAGCCTTCATCATCCAGTCACCTTCCAAAGGCCCCTCCTCTGAACACTGCTGCCTCTTGGGCTACATGCACTTTGGGGGGATATTTGAGGCCCAAACCTTAAACTCACTACTCTGCTGAGCTGGGTGGGACTCTGTGGTTGGTTTGTAGGGAGCTCTGAGTCCAGACAATTCAGTGTTCACGTGGTGACTGCTCACCACATCCAAGGAAGTAAGGATTTAATCAGCCTGTGGCAGCTTGCTCAACAGGCTTCATTTTGTGTCCCTCTTCACCTAAAAGACATTTTTATACTAATTTAACTGGTTCTGTTCAACAGCTTATTTGTAATTATGTTGCTCAGTAAATGCAGAAGGCACATTAAGTCTGCATGTGGCTTTTTGTTATGAAAAATTATCAAAATCACTTGCCTTTATAGACTGGTTCATGGTTTCAGAGATTCATGGCTGTAGCACTTAGTTTGGGTTCACTAAGGCCATAGACTGTGGCTCAAACAACAGGTATTTATTTTCTCATAGTGCTGGAGGCTACAAGTCTAAGGTAGGAGTGCGAGCACGGTCGGCCGGTGAGGCCCCTCTTTGAGGTTGTAGACAGCTGCCTTGTTACTGAATCCTCACATGGCCAGGGCAAGATGTGAACCAGCTCTGCACACACATTTATATGCATTCATTCCCATATTTCCTCTTCCTTTCCCTCTCAATCCTAGGGATTGAACCCAGGGCTTTGCATGGTACTCTGCCACTGACTATGTTTCCATCACTTCTTATTTTTATTTTGAGACAGAGTCTAACTTGCCCAGGCCAGCATCAATCTTGTGAACCTCCTGGTAGCTACTCCTAATGAATAGCTAGAATTACAGGTATGTGCCACCAGAGTCTCTTCTTATAAGGGCATAAATTCCCTGAGACCTGGGGGCCCTGCTCAGATGAGCTTATCTAACCCTAATTTCCCCCAAAGACCCTATCTTATATGTGGGTTTGGGTTTCAACATTAAGAATTTTGAGAGGGATACAGATATTTAGTCCTTAATCACACCAGACAATCTCACATGCTTCAAATGCAACTCAAAATTTTATCTACCCCCCTTGCCACTATTAAGCCATGTAACATTGTGAAACATTCAGATATTGTCAGAATAAATAAATTCTTTCAGGCTAGGAGGGAATTTAAGTCTCTAAGTGATAACATTTTAAGCAAGAAGTTTTGATTTGTTCAGGTACATTAAATTCTAGAAGTAGCACTTCATTTATAAATAAATAAAAAAGGAAAAGACTGATTAGATCAAGGAAGCTGGAGATACTCTGCTGCCTCTCTGTTTTATTCCTTATGTGCTAGAAATGCCTTAAAATAAAGTATATAAATATATATAACAAGCAGGAATTCACTCAGGGGACTGGAAATTGAGGAATCCCTACAAGCAAGAAGATAAATGGGGTCCGCTGAGGAAGGAATAATGCCCAGATCTCACAAGAAAGAGCTGCTGTAGGAAGTGAGAGTAGTCTTGGGGTAAGCAAGCTCAGTTTGAGGCAGATGCGGGGATAGGACTGTAGTCGGGGCGTCTAAACCGTTTACCCTTTGCTGAACTTATTTCCAAGCAGTGATGTGGATCCCAGGAGAGGGAAGCAGCAAGGAGCATTAAGTCTATGAGAAAAGGCAGTGTCCTGGGTAACCTGCAGCAGACAGGACGAAAAATACCCATTCTCAAAGGTCAGCTGTGGGCACAGTCCCCGCTTCCTAAGTGCTGCTCTGTCAAATCACTGCAGGCAGCTCCATAAAAATCAGAAATGAGCCAGGCGCAGTGACTCATGCTTGTAATCCCAGCACTTAGGGAGGCTGAGACAGGAGAATCGCGAGTTCAAAGGCAGCCTCAGCAATGGTGAGGCGCTAAGCAACTCAGTGAGACACTGTCTCAAAATAGAAGGCTGGTCAAGTGCTCCTGAGTTCAATGCCTGATACCAAAAAAATAAATAAATAGATAAGTTATTAGGAAATTTTAGTAGAGAAAGCTTGATCATTAAAACAAAAGACTGAAATGGCATGTGAAATAGCACAAAATTAGAGGTCAGGAATAAGTCCTAAGAAATCAATGACCACTATAATTTTGGGCTATATTAATATTTTAAAAAACAGACACTTCATGAGTAGGTTAAAAAATGCAGTAATGGGGTAATGGGGTTGGGGTTGTAGCTCAGTGGTAGAGCACTTGTCTAGCACGTGTGAGGTACTGGGTTCAATCCTCAGCACCACATAAAAAATAAAGGTATTTTTTCATCTACACCTAAAAAATGTGGGGGGGATGCCTACAGAAGAATTTTTAAAAAAATATTTAGTTGGGCTGGGGTTGTGGCTCAGTGGTAGAGCGCTTGCCTAGCATGCGTGAGGACTGGGTTCGATTCTCAGCACCACATACAAATAAATAAAATAAAGATCCATTGACACTAAAAAATATTTAATTGTAGATGGACACAGTGTCTTTATTTTACTTCTTTTTATGTGGTGCTGAGGATTGAGCCCAGGGCCTCATGCATGTGAGGCAAGCGCTCTACCACTGAGCCACAATCCCAGCCCCCACCCCCCTTTTAAGTGCAGTAATGGGTATGGAACCCAGGGGCATTTTACCACTGAGTTACATCTGCAACTGAGGGGCAGCTTTGATCTTTGAACAATTTGTTGATCAGTTTAAATCAGATGTGAACTTGTGCCTCACTTCCCCACTTCCCCTGCCTCTGCACTCCTTTGCAGACTCTGAGGGCATCCGTGCCTCCCTGCCGCCTATACTTGAGGGCTTTACCTCCCTTCTCCACTTGCTTGCCTCCTCCTGTTCCTCTACCTGAATGCTAAAGCAAGTCACATGAAGCAAGTGTAGAACACTGGCACTGCCATGCCTGTCCTGGGCTGTTTTGGGGGAACCTGGGCTAGGATAGTCTGTACCTAGAATCCAGAACTGCATTGTTAGGGTGTATGAATGTGTTGGAATATAGGTGGTAACCAGGTGGATGTTCTCTCTTAAATTCCCACCAAAAATATACAAAGAGTTAATTTAGGGTTGTCATGTAGCATGGTGCACAAACTTTAAATGTACAGCTTGAAGAAACTTAACAAATTAAAATGCTGCTATAGCCACAACCCAGAACAAGACATTGAACATCACAGGCCACCTTGCTGGTGTCACCTCCTTGTGAGTTTACTCTCCAAGGTAACCAGTACTCTATCACCATGAATCATTGCCTTTTTAAAAACCTTATATAAGTGGAATTTAAATATGCTCTTCGACCTGGGCACAGTGTAATCCCACAGTGGGCACTCTGTAAGCCCAGAGTCTCAGGAGGCTAAGGCAGGAGAGGGTTCCAAGTTTGAGGCCATCCTCAGCATTTTAGCAAGATCCTGTCTCAAAATAAAAAGGACTGGAGATGTAGCTCAGTGGTAAATCTGCCCTGGGTTCAATCCCCGGTACCAAACAAGCTCCTGTGTTTCATGTCTGTGAGAAGCTTTCATGGTACTGAGTGTTCATTCTATTTCATTTTAGGTATTATTTCATCGTGTATCTGAACATGTTTATCTGTCTTTTTATTGGTTGATTGTTTCAGTTTTGGAGATTCTAAAGTAGACTGCTGTGGACAGTCATGTATTTGCAAAAAAAAAAAAAAAAATCTCCAGATGGACTATGTGAGTATGAGGAAGCCTGACCTTGAGCCTGGGAATTTTAGCTGGAAAAGCCTGTCTGAATTGGTAGGAACAGCCTCCAGGCAGATAGATACCAGAATCCCCTGTTCCCTTACTAGCCTGGCCAACATGCGTCTTGGAACCAGCTCTGAAGCTATGCCAGAGAGAAACTTTTGCTATTATGTTGAGTCCCTGGGGTTTCCTTGAGACAGAGGGCAGCTAGTTCGGGCTAGAAGTAGCTTCTTGCTTTTTGAAATTGTCAGCTATGCTCTGTGGGTTCTTAAAGTATGCATCAGTTTCAGCTGGTGTAAGCTCGGTGGTAGTGTGTCAGTTAACGTACTTTTGGTCTCAGGTAACAGAAATTCAGCCCCCGAAATTGCCTTTTCCTTATACATTGGGGATTTTTCTTCTCACACAGCTGCTAAAGTAGTCCTTGGCTCCTAAGTGAAGGAACAGGGTGTCTGTGCTCATCTTGGCCTTTCCTTCATATGATGGCTGCCGTGGCTCAGATCATCACATCCTTGTTCAAACTAGGAAGAAGGAAGAAGAGTAGTGCTAGCTCCTGAGAATTCTTTTACCAGAAATCAAAATATTTCCCAGCTGTTCCCCCATGGGCTTCATTTATGTCTGTTTGGCCAGATCTGTGTCACAAGGTCATTTTGAATTCCAAGGGCAGCTGGGAGAGTGATTATCTAGTGTAGAATGGTAGAGAAAAAGGCATTTGGGTCAGATGTTAGGTCGCCCAACCAGCAGTGTTCATCTCACATAAGGAGTGTCCCCGACACAGATCATTTCTCAAGTTCAAGAAATCCAACATCATCATTCTATCTGCTTTTAGACTCTAACAACCACTTATAGTGGTTTGTTCAGCAACCCATTTATCTGTCTTTTAACCTGTTTAATTCCCAGGATGGAGGTACATGCTTTCTTGGCTGGATAAAATGTAGCATGGTATTGTGAACGTCAAAAGTTTTGTGGGTCTCTGATATTTTTGCTGTGACAAAATGAATATAATTCTGTCCTTGACAATTGACTTTGAATAGCACTCCTAATCAGCACTTCCTGTCTTGTGATCTTCAGGGAATTCAGTTTCTAATAGAGAATGACCTGCTACAGAGTTCCCCAGAAGACGTCGCCCAGTTCCTCTACAAAGGAGAAGGCCTAAATAAAACTGTCATTGGGGACTATCTGGGTGAGAGGTAAGTTGAAGGAGGATGGGCAGCTGCACCTGGGCCTACCCTCCACTTAGGCGTTCTCACAGCTCCTCAGCCACAGGCACGGGAGTGCACGTGCTGCCCCCATACCTAGGGAACCTCGTGCAGTCAGTCATTCCTTTTGTGTACTGTGTGGAGAGAGGGGTGTTGGGGCACTTGGGTCCAGGTGAGATATGTGCCCCTTGGGGAATCGAGACAACTGACAGCACTGCTGCCTTTTTAAAAATCCTGGTCTTTGAAAACCTCTTGGTCTTCTAAAGTCTGACCCAGAAATACCCTGGATGTCTCAGTGATTTTCTTTCCTCTGTCACATGGGGTGTGAATGAAGGTAGGAAGTGATTGTAATATTTAAAATGGAAAGTAGTCAGTCAGACTTACTTTCCCAACCTTTTTCACCGACAATCCACTTACAGTGCTTAGCAGAGGTTAGGCAGTACATGCCAAATGTGCCCAAATAGACGTGCCAAGGACCAAAGAGAATGTCTTTAAACAAAAGTCCAGTGATTGCTCAATCAGGTAGATTCTGTTTTCAGCTTTTTATTAAAAATACTTAATCAGAAGAACATTCCTCAACTCATTCTGTGAGCTCACTACTACCTGAGACCAAAACCAAAGACATCACAAGAAAACAAAGCTGCGGGCCAATATCTCTTAGAATACGGAAATACAGTATTTCAATAATTTTTTAGGAGATCAAATCTAACAATATATAAAAAGGATTACACACCAAATGGGATTTATTCCACCAGTGCAAGGTTAGTTTAACATGCAAAAGTCAAAGGAACAATATATTAGTAGAATAAAGAATATGACTCATGATCATTCCCATAAATTCAGAAAAAGCATTTGACAAAGTTCAACACTGCTTGTCATGATAAAAACACTCAAAAAAACTAAGACTAGAAAGGAAATTCCTCAACAGGATGGAGGGCACCGATGTAAAGCAGCTTAGCATAATTAAAGGTGAGAGACTGCTTTCCCTGAGATCAAGAGCAAGACTAGAATGCTGGCTGTCACTATGCTATTCAACATGATACTGGCACTGTTAGTCAGGGCAGTCAGGCAAGAAAGTGAAAATAAAGACATCCACATTGGAAAGGAAGAAATAAAACTAATTCTTCTTTTTTTGGTACCAAGGATTGAACCCAGGGGCACTCAACCACTGAGCCATATCCCCAGCCCTCTTTTATATTTTATTTAGTTGCTTAGGGCTTCACTAAGTTGCTGAGGCTGGCTTTGAAATCGTGATCCTCCTGCCTTAGTCTCCTGAGCCCCTGGGATTATACACGTGTCACCATACTCAGCAAATAAAACTATTTCTATTTGTAGATGACATAATCCACATGTGTAGAAAATCATTTAGGGGTCACTGAAGAGCTGTTACAACTGAGCAAGTTCAGTAAGATTACAGGATACAAAATCAATATACAAAACTCAATTTTTTCCCCCTGTACTGGAGATTACAGTATTCCACCAGTGCAAGGTTACAGGGGCATTCTACTACTGAGCTACACTCCCAGCATTTTTTTTTTTTTTTTTGGTACTGGGGATTGAACTCAGGGGCACTCGACCACTGAGCCACATCCCCAGCCCTGTTTTGTGTTCTATGTAGAGACAGAGTCTCACTGAGTTGCTTAGCGCTCGCCTTTGCTGAGGCTGGCTTTGAACTCGCGATTCTCCTGTCTCAGCCTCCCTAAGTGCTGGGATTACAGGCTTGAGCCACCGCGCCCGGCTCACTCCCAGCATTTTTTATTTCTTATTTTGAAAAAGGGATCTGCTGAGTTGCCCAGGCTGGCCTCTTAACTTCATCCTCCCAAACAGCTGGGATTATAGCTGGGTTTCAATAGCAATGAGCAAACTGAAAAGGATACCGAGAAAACAGCTTCATTTATAACAAGAGTAAAAATAATAAAATATTTAGAAATATTTTTTAGCAAAATTTTTACTCTGAAAACAAAAACATTGTTGAAAAGATCAAAAAAATGGAAAGAGTTCATGTTTATGGGTCAGAAAATTTAATATTGCTAAAATGGCAATATTTTCCACATTGACCTACAGATCTAATACACTCCCTATCAAAATTCCAGCTGACTTCTTTGCAGAAGTTGGCAATCTCATTGTAAAATTCATATGGAACTTCAAAGATCCAGAATAGCCACAGTCTTAAATAAGAACAAACCTGAAGAACTTAAACTTCCTGATTACAAAATAGACGGATACTGCTCTGATAAAGACAATGAGGACATTATGGACATAAGGATGGACATACAGAAGGTCATAGAATATAATTTAGAATAAAAAATAAACGCTAATACTTATTAAATATTTTAATATTAATATAAATATTAAAATATAAATTTAATATTTATTATCAAGCTCTAATATTTATTATTAAAATTTTTTAAAAATTTAGTTGTAGATGGACACAATACCTTCATTTTATTTACTTATTTTTACATGGTGCTGAGGATCGAACCTAGTGCCTCACATGGCCTGGGCAAATGCTGTACCACTGAGCCACAACCCCAGCCCTTAAATGACTTTCAATAAGTGTTCTAAGACAATTCACTCAGGAAAGAATGGTCTTTTCAACAAATAGTGCTGGGACCACTGAATAACCACATGCAAAAGAATGGCATTGCACCCCTCACCATATATAATTAAAATGGATCAAAGACCTAAATGTAAGAAGCAAAACCATAAAACACTTAAAGCATGCAGGTAGATCTTCATGACCTTGAATTATGCCAGGATTTCTTAGATCCAACATCAAAAGCATAAACAACAAATATTTTTGTGCTTCAGAGGACATCATTGAGAAAGTTAAGAAACAGTCCTTCTAAATAGGAGAAGATATCTGTAAGTCATATACAAATATGATAAGGACATGTCTAGAATATATCCAAGACTTAATATTCTCTGAAATCTGAAACTTTCAGAGCACCAATATAATACTCAAAAATAATAAATTTTAGATTTTTGAATTAGAGATTCTCAGTCTGTATTGAAATCCACATGGCATGAGTGTGGATAGCAAGAGGGTAAGGCAAAGACTGAGCCTTGGCTGCTCCATCCCAGAGTAGGGAACAGGGGACTGGTGGAAGAGGAGTGAGGGGTTCACTCCTTACATTTACCACCTGCATTTGGGGTACACACACCAGCTTGAACCAGCTTGTGGGCTATGATGGGCAAGCTTGCTCCCTCTGTGGAGCTCAGGCACATCATCCTCGTGGTGAGGCACCCTTGCGGCCGTGGGATTTTACCCTTACACCTCTAGGACTGACCCCTGAGGAGACGGTGGCTGATGTGGTCACAGGCCTGTCCCTCACTGTGGCCTTAACCTGACTGCTGCTACCCCCTCTCACACTCAGCAACAGCAGGCATGCATACCCACAGACCTTCACTCTGAGTGTGTCCTGCACTGTGCCACTGTGCCAGTTCAGTGGGAATCAGCTGACAGGTGCAGTGTCAAGACAGTCAGGGCTGGATCCCTAGTCTTTTCTCCTGTCTGCCAGGACAGAGTCTGTGTGGTCACTGCTCTCCTGAGAAGGTCCCATCAGTGCCCCCTCTATAGACATAGGACAGTCAGGAGCCGCCAGGACCCTGGGGGCTTCAGAGACTGCAACACCTCCCACTTGCATATCCCAAAGAGAATGATGGGGAGAAGTTGGGGCTGTAGTCTGTGCCCTTGCACTTATCCTAACCTCCCTTCTTTCACCCTGCAAGCTCCAACAGATGGGGGAGCTGCCTGTGAACAGATGGTGCTCAGCTGCAGCATTGCTCACAGCCGTGTCCAGCGTTGACGCTGGCGCAGGCTGTGGTGTTGACTTGGTCGGTGAACTTGCCCAGAGACTGAACACTGGTTTTCAGGCTGAGTTTTGTCGGCTCTCTCAAGAAGGGCAAGTCACAGGTGTCTTCTGTAAGGTACAGATGTTTGGAGAATACTGGCCTACATTAATTCCCCACCCAGTCACTCCCAGGCAGCCTCTGGTGGGGCAGGTGGGACCCCAGCACTTTGATGCTTGGGGTGTCCTCAGTATATCTTGTGACCAGGTCTCCTGTGGAACATCTTTGAGTTGAGATCCAGTGGCACATGTTGTTAAGTCATTTTACTTTTTGTTGTCATTTAAATAAATTTTATACCTTTTAACTGTATTTTCTTGATTAGTCTCTAAAAGCTAATACAAGATATTGTTTCTTTCCCAAACTTTGCTTCCTGAGCTCAGTATGCCATAAGCAAGTTAATTTAACTTTCTGAGCCTCAAAACCCCCATCTGAGGGCTGGGGCTGTAGCGCAGCGGTAGAGCGCTTGCCTTGCATGCGTGAGGCACTGGGTTCGATCCTCAGCACCACATATAAATAACAAATGAATAAAATAAAGGTCCATCAACAACTAAAAAAATATTTAAAAAAAACAACAAAATCCCGTCTGTGGAATGGGATGATAATAGGCCTAGCTTGCCGGGCCATTTTGAAGGTTTCAGGGTGCACACTAAGTACTGGGTAGGCCTCCCAGCTTGGCATCTGAGGGACTCAATTGGCCAACTCAATTGATGGTTGTCCTGTAGGGTTTTGTTTTGTTTTTTTTTTTTGATACCATGGATTGAACACAGGGGTACTCGACCAATGAGCCACATCCTCAGCCCTATTTTGTGTTTTTTATTTAGAGACAGGGTCTCACTGAGTTGCGTAGTGCCTCACTGTTGCTGAGGCTGGCTTTGAACTAAAGATCTTCCTGCCTCAGCCTCCCAAAGTGCTGGGATTACAGGTGTGTGCCACCGTGCCCAGCTTCTTTAGGGGTTTTTAATGCTCTTCTTCCTGACTTCTACCTACTGTGAAGTATACTCCTAATATCCTATTAATTCTGTTTTGTTTTAAGCCTGAGAAAAATTTTACAGTGAGGAGAATCTTTTTGTTTTTGTTTTTTTTTTAAATATTTTTTATTTGTCAATGGGCCTTTATTTTATTTATTTATATGTGGTGCTGAGAATTGAATCCAGTACCTCATGCATGCTGGGCAAGCGCTCTACTACTGAGCCACACCCCAGCCCCTAGGAGAATCTTAATTTGTAGTCATATAAAATTAAAATTACAAAATCTTGCTGTAGGATGTCTTTCTTTTGAAATGATTGAGATAACGTGCACTGGCCTTGCATTTATTTCCACTCTTTCCTAGGGATGAATTTAATATCAAAGTTCTTCAGGCTTTTGTTGAACTCCATGAATTTGCGGATCTCAACCTTGTACAAGCCTTAAGGTGAGTGTTTGGCTGCACCCTGGGCATAGACCAGAGGGGGAAGCACGAGCAGTAGTGGCTGTTGATTCTTTCCAGGTAGCTCAAAGGGAGCCTGCAAGTCCTGCAGACACTGGCTGCTCATTCCCATGTTCCTGCTGCAGGACATCTAGCAGCCCTGGACAGAAATGGGAACATGTACACAGGGTGGAATCGTGCTTCCTCCTTGTAATCTCCAGTTCTGCATCATGCTCATAGTTTCTTTGTTGTCTATCATTTTGAGTGACGTGCAGTTGTGTGTATGTGCTTTCTTCACACATCTGCCGCACATCCTAGTTGGCGTGACCTCAGCATCACCCCAACTCATTTTCCTATAGACTTGGCTTTGAGCATCAAGCACAAAGTTGCCCTTATTGCTCCAGGGAGGATATGGATCTCCCATCATCAGAGGCCACCCTCTGAGGAAAGCCAGTGTCACTGTGAGTTAGGCAGGGTGGATGGAGAGGAACAGTGCTTAGACTCTATCGTGCTGCCCCATTGGCACCCACAGTGCACTCCTTAGACACCCACTAGAGCACTGCCCCTGAAATCTTGAGTGGCTGTCTCTCTGTCTTCATCTGTTGTGCCCTGGCTGGGTGGCATGGTGCTTTATCTGGTCTGGGTACTCATTCTGACCTACTGCCCTATGCAGGAAGAGGCTTTGGGGCAGGCCTCTGGTGGAAGCCACCCTATCCTTTTCCAGGGCTGAGGATATCATAGTCAAGTCTTGTCTGTTCATATTCTCAGACCTGTCCCTCCATACATGGCCTTCTGGTGGCCTCACTTCAGCTGCAGACTGAAATACTTGTGGTGTTCGGTGGGACCCTTACAACATAGGCCGCCTGAGGCCAAGCAGTGTGTGGACGGTGAGCAGACAAAGGAGACCCGCACCTGCTTCCCATTTTTCAGATTCAGGTTTTGAAAACTGTTCATCTAAAGAAAGGCCCAGGCCTGGCAAGTGTGGGTACATCCATGGCACAACTGTCACCACTGTGGTTCCATTTATTTTGGCCAGTCTCTGGTCCATAGCAAAAGACCAAGAGAGGGCAGAAAGCTGCCTCTTCAGCTTTACCCCAGTGGGTCCTTGAGTGCTGCCTGGCCTGTCGCACCTGTCATTCCTCCGATATTGGACCTGTCCTGGGGTGCGGGTGAGAGGGACTGCTGGTCTTTGGCAGTGCCTCACAGAGCTTACGCTGGGCAGAGAGAGAAAGAATCATAGATATTTCCAAAACTTATGTTTCATGGCTTATCAGAAGGAGCTAGTTGCCATGGCAACAAAAGTAAGGCTGAACAAGGATCCTCAGGTTGGTGAGGGGGAGCCAGGGAGGCTCAGGGCAAGGATGGAGCTCTGATGGAGCAAGCAGCAGAGAGGCCCCCTGGGTGCTCCTGTAGTTTGGGCTTTGGGCTTTTATTCTGAGGAAGTCAGGGGCACATGAGCTAACTGAAGCCCATCCCCTCTGTGGAGCAGGGCAGGAGCTCGTCCTTGTGGGGGTGCATTGTTGACCAACATGGGGCAGAGAGGGAGAGAGTCAGCAGGGGCCCACCCCAAGGCAGCTGCCGTGATAGCCAAGGATCAGGCAGGGTATTGAGTCTGAAGCTGTTGAAGCAAGTACTCAGAGAGAGGGACCCAAGTGGCAGGAGTCTCTGGAGAGAGGGTATTTATGGGACCTGCAGAGGAAGAAGAGCCCAGAGAGAGGGGAGCAGCATCTGATCACTGCAGGAGCAGTATCTTAAAACCAAAGGCCGTCCAGAAGCTTCGTTGGGGTCTATAGGTCCAATCTTATCCCTCATCTGTGCAGAAGCTACTGCAGCATCAGATGCTACTGAGCAATTGGTGTGTAAGATGGGGCTGACTGTGGGACCACAGGGTGCAGGACAGCCACAGCCCTGCCCTCAGGGCTTAGGGCTGACGGGTAACAGGTGGTACTGGGTACCTTGCAGCTGGAAAGCAAAGAAAGGGGCAGTAGTATTGGGGCAGGGAAGCCAGGGAAGACCTCCTTGAGAGGGGACATCTGAGGACAGGAGCATCTGATTACCATGGGCCTAATCCCTAAAGCAGGAGTGTGTCTGCCCCATCTTGGTAGCAACAGATTCTGTTGGTGGCCCCAATGGTGTGGGTGGGCCATTGAGTCTGTCCTGCTGACTGTGACCTTGCCCTTGTGGGTGGAGGACGTTCTGAGAGGAGGACATGGCCCTGTTCACACTGTCAGGACTGTGGTAGGCATGGGCATGTGGGAGGGCTCAGGTGACCATGTGATGGGTACAGATGGTGGTGACAGTTGGGGGCAAGGAATGCTGGGATCCTGGATGTCTTTAAGGCAGTGCCAGCAGACCTTGCTGAAGAATCGGTTGTGGTCATAAAAAGGCAGAGCGGTCAGTGAGCCTGTCTTGAATCACCAAGCGGAAGGTGACTGCATCTCTCCTTGCTGGCCCCGAGCCCCTGTACACCCTCGCCAGGGTGGCATCTCAGGCCAGGGAGAGAATATCTTTGCTGGGGCAGGGCAGGAGCTGGTCTAGGTTCCAGGCTGGGTCCATTCTCTAACATGGTCATAGGGTGAGGTGTCCGTCTCTCTGCAGGCAGTTCTTGTGGAGCTTCAGGCTGCCAGGAGAGGCTCAGAAGATTGATCGCATGATGGAGGCCTTTGCTTCACGCTACTGCCTGTGCAACCCTGGAGTCTTCCAGTCTACAGGTCAGTGGCCCAGCTTGTGGCCCGGCCCCTCACTCTTCAAGCTTGTTCCTAGGACCTGCCTTCCCTGAGCCAGGAGGGTCCTGCCTGCAGCCACCTATCAGACCCACTCCCCATCTGCAGGGAGCTGCCACTTCGAAGGGTGGACCCAGGGCCTTCATTCTAGGCACACTTGGCAGGGCCAGCGCACAGGGTTCTGCATGGGTCGTCCTGTTGGGTCTCACACTCTCTATGTAGAAATTCCAGCTGGCTCAGGCTGCTGAGCCCTCTGCTGTCCGCTGACTTGTTGCAGACACATGCTATGTGCTGTCATTTGCCATCATCATGCTCAACACCAGCCTGCACAACCACAATGTGCGGGACAAACCCACTGCAGAGAGGTTCATCACCATGAATCGAGGCATCAACGAGGGAGGAGACCTCCCAGAGGAGCTGCTGAGGGTGAGTCCAGCCGGACCTGCTGCTTACTCCCTCCTTCCCTCTCTTCTTTCCCTCCTACCCTCCTTCCCTTCCTTCCCTCCCTTCCCTCCTCCCTTCCTCTCCCTCTTTCTTTCCTCTTTTCTCTCTCTCTCTCTCTTTCTTTTCTGTACCAAGGATTGAATGCAGGGGCGCTTTACCACTGAGCCACATCTCCAGCCCTTTTTACTTATTTTTAATTTTGAGACAGGGCCTCACTAAGTTGTTGAGGCTGATCTTGAACTGCAGTCCTCCTGCCTCAGCCTCTGGAATCACTGAGATTATAAACATGTGCCACCATACCCAGCTTCAGCACTCTGCTTCTGAACTTCATCTTGCTGTTTCACCTCCTTCCTCAAATTTATCAAAACCTATGAAAATTGGCAGTGCTGATTTATTTATCTAATTTTATTATCTTTTTTTTTTTTTTTTCCAGACAGAGTCTCTTGCAATCCTTCTGCCTGAGGCTCCTGAGGAGCTGGGATTACAGGCAGGCACCACCATACTTGGCTGACTTACTTATTTGAAATGGATCTTTTAGGCATATTTTTGTTTTCCTGGTCCTGCTGCACCTTATGCTCGTTCTGCACTGGAGAAAGAGAGAGAGAAAAGAACGAACAGTTGCTTCTCCTGTTTGAAACCCTGAACTTGCTATTATTTCTCCTCCTCACAGAACTTGTATGAAAGTATTAAGAATGAACCGTTTAAGATCCCGGAGGATGATGGGAACGACTTGACGCACACGTTCTTCAACCCAGACCGGGAGGGCTGGCTTCTGAAGCTGGGTGAGCCTGCTGCGTGTGACCTGTGCTCGTGGCCCCTCAATCCACGCAGCAGCTCCCGTGGGGTCCTCCCAAGCTCCTTGTAGCGAAGCCCCTAACCACTTGGCAGCAACATTAAAAGACAATGCCGTTAAACCAAAGCCTGCTCTCGGCAGCCTCACGTGCCAGGCCGGTGGCCACTTTCCCTGAAGGGTGGCCTTTCAGAGCGAGGCTCTACTTGCTGTGTCCACGGCAGAGACTGCACAACCTGTCCCAGAAAACTGCCAAGTTAGCGTTTATGTAAACCCAGGGCAGTTTTCTGTACGAGAAGCAAGTGCATTTATCTCCAAAGAACCTGTGTGCCTCCTCTTGGTTTGGCGTGGCTGTGATTTTTGACGAGTGGTTTAAATGTGCCTTCTTGTTGTTTTCCTTCTGCCTGTGGCTCCCACCTTTCTGTTCTGTGACGGGCTGTCCCTGCTTGTCCTGCGTTAGGAGGTAGGTACCCAGTGGCTTCCTCCCCTCCCCAGCGGCTCGCCCCTCTTTCGGTTTCTCCCCCACGTTGGTCCGTGTGGAGCTCTGGTGTGTGGCTGCCATTCATCTGATCCATTTGGCTTTGGACTTGCTGGGTCAGTGTTGTGCACGGTGTGGTGTATTGGCACCCACCCCAGGGACAGGGTCAGCAGCGCTGGGACCAGGCACGCACGGGGACACTGTGTGGGAACAAGCTCGCCCCCTACCCCCATCTTTAGGTCCTGCAGCAGCGAGGAAGCTGGTAACCAGCCTGTCCCCGCAGCCTCCTGTACTAACCAAGCACCGCACGTTTACAGCTCCCAGAAAGATCCTGGGGATGTTCTGAAGGCTTTCTCACTGGCGATGAGTCTAATGGCTTTTACACTTTATGGGCAATTTTAGCAATTTTTAGGGGTTATTTTGACTCTGGGGGGATGGATTTTTACCTTACATTGACAGTAAAGGCCACAAGATATGACTGCTGTATTTTGAGAGCAGATGATTGCTGTGTAGCATGTGGGACCTGAGGGCTAGAATTCTGGTGATTTTTACTATTTTTTCACGAAGGGTGGATAAGATGCTGCATGGTGACAGTGTGACAGGGACAGGCCACTTTAACTAACGGGATGGGGCTGTTCCCATGGGGGTCTTCAACCTGGCATTACTCTTTAACTTTTCTCCAGCTGTGCCAGTGTTTAGAATTCTGGATCTTTGCCTAAATGCTTAGTACTGTAGCCTTGGACTCAGATGCCTGAGTGACATCAGATATACCCCAGACTTTTCAAGTCACGTGGCACCTGTGGTCCTGGAGTGGGGGCAGGAGGAGGACTGCATCTGAAGGCACCAGCAGTTGCACTGAGCCATAAGCAGGGCACTCATTGGATCATACATCTTCCTTCCATTTCTTGCATTACCCAAGAGTGCCCCCTCGAGGGACAGTGACAGCCCTCAAGTGGCCTCTGTGTTCCTGGGAAGGAGCCAGCTCTGAAGACATAAATAAGTGAATGAAATAAAGGCACAGACTTCTGGATAGGCAGATGAGAAGGCTGGAGGAAGTGCCTGGGGCACTCATGTTGCTGTGCAGTTGTCCTGGACCTGGGGTAGCGTGGGGGGTGGTGCCAGGAGTGTTCCATGCATCCAGATGTGGCCTCAACTCAGTGGGCGGCCAGTGGGGCATGGGGTCTGCTTGGGCAGGCAGGTGCTGCTCTGCAGCATTGGCACCTGCAGCTGTCTTGCCCCAGAAGCCCCCATGTCTGCTCTCTGCTCAGGAGTAAGGCCAGAGGCCAGGGCCTTGCAAGCCAACCCTGCATGTGCAGCAGGCCCGAGAGCCGCTAAATGACAGCAGGCTCGCTGCAGAGCTCCTGGGGCCCAGAGGGGCCTCTGCCCGCGGGCTTCCTCCAATTGCATGGAGGCGCCTAGGCCTGGCCACTAGGTACATCTGGTGGTATTGGTCCCCAAAGGGCCAAAAGGGCAGCAGACGTGCCAGAAGCCAATTCTGAAAACTTGACTCAGCCCCCAGGCATGGCCCTGCACTGAGTGGGCACACAGGGTCCCTCCCAGTACAGGAAAGACATCGCAGGGATACATCAGTGGCTAGACGTGTATAAAACTCCAGAATGTCGGTTTCCCAAGTGTGTGTTCGGATGGGAGTGTCGCGTGCAGGACGTCTATTCAGCTTTAGAGCAGCTACTCCTCGAGGCCGAGTGCGTTGCAGGAGCTCAGGCGCAGCACACAGGCCTGGCTTGCAGTCGTTGAGAAATCTAAGACAATGGGCTCTGAGAGTGACTTGCATCAGAGTCGGGCTGCTGTGGAGGGAGTGTGCGCATGCCGTGCCCCGCGAGCCCCCTGTGTGTGTGTGTGTGTGGGCGTGTACGTGCGTGTGCTCAGGCCTGGGGCAGTGGACATGGAGGTTTACAGATCAAAGTGGTGCTGTCCTGCTGAGGAGAAGCCAGGCCCCTGTCTGCAGGTGAGGGGGGCAGGTGGGCTGGGCCTCTGGTGTCTCACATCAGAACCTGCCATGGCTCTGAGACCGAGAGCATTGCCCACCCCTGCCAGACCTGCCCCTGAGCTGAAAGGTGCCCTGGGCTGTCAGCCACAGCCCAGCCCTGATGGCATACCTCAGTCTGGGCTTGGGAGGCTCCCTGGCCGGAGGCCTGGACACGGGTG
This sequence comes from Xerus rutilus, assembly GCA_028644305.1. Classification (NCBI taxonomy): domain Eukaryota; kingdom Metazoa; phylum Chordata; class Mammalia; order Rodentia; family Sciuridae; genus Xerus; species Xerus rutilus. The sequence continues at coordinate 9,359,497 of CM053415.1, read as the reverse complement.
GCTTTCCAGACACAGCACTGAATGTGGGAGCAGTGGAGTGAGGTCCAGGCAGAGCTGAGGGGCTTCTCCTGCAGCTCCACCTCCATGACCATTGATGACCCCAAGTTGGTGACAGTGGAAATGGGCGGCCCAGGGGCAAGCGGAGCCCACAGGCAGCCGTGCCTAATGGCCCACCATGGCAGCATGTGTCAGAAGAGCAGGCCCCGGACAGGAGCTCCCGGAACTCCTGCAGCTGCCTGGAGGCAGGGCCTGTGGCGAGGAGGGCAGCAGAGCACAGGAGCCCTCAGGGCTGCAGAATTTGGTCTTCACACTGAGTGGAGCAGAACCTTTGGGGCCTTGAAGCAGGAGAGGGACGTAACCAGTAGGCTCTTTTGAAAAGAGGCCTCTGGCTGCTGTAGGACACCAGGTAGGCATGGGGACAGCATGCACTATGGCAGCCTCCATAAACATACTGCAGGAACCCAAGGGGCAGAGCTTTAGGTGATGACACCTGAGTGGTAGGGGCTGCTGTCAGTCAGTGTGGCACAGGGCCTTGGGACTGGGGAGAAGCCTGGAAAGAGTTGACATTGTCCTCTTCTCATGATCTTAGGACATGGAATGTCCTTCTGTCCCTTGTTATTGGAAAACTTTGGGATAAGGCAGGTTGCCCCAAGGGCCACCTGAACCTCATGTGGAATGGGGTCCCTGTCATGTCCCCTGTGTGGAACCAGCTCCCTCTGGGGTACCCTGTTGGAACTCCCTTGCAGAATGGGCTCCCTATCGGGTGCCCATAAAGAATAGTCTCCCTGTCCAGCTGGATGAGAGGCCCAGGCCATGGGAGCCAATTCCATGATGAAGCCATGTGCAGGAGCTGGGGAGCAGGAGCCAGGTCAGGGGTCAGGAGATGCTGAGAGGAAGGCATGTCCCGCCAAGCCAGAGGAGCCTGAGCAAAGGCCCTGTGGCATGAGGATGTGATCTGGTGGGTTGGAGGAGGAGTCTCAGGGACATTCTGAGGGAATGGCAGAGGTGCATCAGGAACCTCAGACACTGACTGATGGAAGTGGTATGGTGTTGGTGAGGACAGAGCTGGATGGCAAGTCTGGGGAGAGGGAGGGACAATTAGATGCCAAAGCTGCCTGCCCCTCGCTTTGGTGGCAACTGGCCTCCTGGTCTACCTAGGCTATTGAAGAAGGGCAGATGAAGGTCCAGTGAGTGAGGCAGGGGTGAGGGAGAGGTCCCGGCTGGGGTCTAGGGACACCCTCCCTGTCCTCCAGGGCCTCTGTGCCTGTCCAGGTCAGGCTTCCTCCCTCCCAAACCGACTTTCATTCTGGCGTCCTCATCCTGGTCTCCCCAAGTTGAAGCCCAGTCAGAGGCCACGGAAGCCCCTGCCTCAGCCCCAGGTCATGACCATCGTGTTTCTCACACGCCTTTCCTTCCCTTTCCCACTCTGCACACCCCACACAGCCCTCCCGAGCCCAGGGAGGCTCCGGCCCCCAGCCCTCATGGTGCTGCCTCACCTGCTTGCAGGTCACAGAGAGTGCCAGGCTAGCTACCTGTCACCCCATCAGTATTGGGGAGCCCGGGGCTGGGCGGGTCTCTTCTCACCTGGCATCCCACACAGTACTTGTGGATTTGCTGCCATGAGCAGAGCTTGCTTTCTCCTTCCTTTACTTCCACCCTCCACCCTCCCTCCTTCCTCCTTCCTGACTTCCCATCAGAAGCAAAGGCGAGCAGTTGAAGTCAGCTTGTGCTGAACGTCAGGGCTCACAGATCAGATGGACTGTGTGCGCGCGTGTGTGCTCCAGATCTTGTTAAAAGATTAATTTAATTCAATCTAATAATTCCCTGAGCCAAAGGGTAATTGACTTTGATGGATCCCAGGGCTGCCCAAAGTACCCAGTAATGCGATAACGCTCTGGCGTCACAGGATTAGCCCTGGATAGACCTGGGTGAGCGGCGTTGACTTCATCATGTTATCATCTCATGTGGGGAGATTGCACCCATCCATTATGACTCTCCAGGAGCAGATTTGAGAGTGCTCTGTTATCTAGGGTGACCCTGGGTGGCCGTGGAGAGGATACCTGTGTGGGCTGGGTGGGGGGTGCATGTGGGCCCCAGCTGTGGACCCAGCCAACCACCTGGACGGCCAGGCCAACAGCTTGTCCAGGCAGGACTTTGCTAATTTGGTCAGAATATGAACATTTTCACAAAGGAGAAAACTAAAGTCCGAGGTTGGCTCTTGGGGTCTTTCTGCAAATGCAGTAGCTGGTGTGGGTAGTGGGCCCTCAGGCCTCAGCTCCACAGCCCCGAGTGCCTGACTCACGAGGCCCCTCTGCTCCTAGGAGGGCGCGTGAAGACGTGGAAGCGCCGCTGGTTCATCCTGACTGACAACTGCCTCTACTACTTTGAATACACAACAGTAAGTGGGGAGCCCGCTCTTCTCCTCCAGCAGTCACCAGAGCCCCGTGGTGAGGGGCCCTTCCTGTGGCCTGCTGAGGCTGCTGTGCACTTTTCTCTTGTAGGACAAGGAGCCCAGGGGAATCATCCCACTGGAAAACCTCAGCATCCGGGAGGTGGAGGACCCACGGAAGCCTGTAAGTGGCTTCCTTCTGCCAGCTGCTTTCTACCCACGGAGGTGGCGCTCCCCAGGCAAGGAGCTTTGCCTGGCACCCCCATGACAGCCTTCCCTTTCTCTCCACCAGAACTGCTTTGAGCTTTACAATCCCAGTCACAAAGGGCAGGTCATCAAGGCCTGCAAAACAGAAGCGGATGGCCGCGTGGTGGAGGGCAACCATGTGGTGTACCGGATTTCTGCCCCGAGCCCAGAGGAGAAGGAGGAGTGGATGAAATCCATCAAGTGAGTGAGGACCTAGCAGGGCGAGACCTTGCCTTGGGGACACGTGGGACAGATAGCCTCTGTCTGCAGGAGCTCAGGGGCTGGTAGAGAAGCCACTCTCAGAGCTCAATCCCCTCTCCAACCCTGGAGGCCCTGGGCTGGTGGGAAGTGGAGGTCCGGGCTTGTCCTAGGCCCTAACCTGCTCGCTTTCCTTTTTTTCCCAGAGCAAGCATCAGTAGGGACCCTTTCTATGACATGTTGGCCACAAGGAAAAGAAGAATTGCCAATAAGAAATAGAGCTCCCTGCTCCGCAGGTCACCAGGAAGCTCTACACCCCGCAGCAGAGCGTGAGTGGCGCCTTCCTGACGCCCTGGCTGCAGTTAGTGGGCAGCAGGGCAGGCAGGGGGATCCCGCTCGGCACTCACAGCTCCCCCAGAACTGCGGCCCCAGTGTACACCCTGAAGCCTTGTGCTGTGACTTGGATGTGGTCAGCTGCCACCTTTCGGGCACCCACAGTGGGAGAGGTCCAAAGCATCAGCCCCACCCCCAGCCCGCACTGGATTGTGGGAATGTTGGTCGCACACGCAGGACTTGCTGCAGCAGGAGCTGCGTTTGCGCTGGTCATGCCATGCTTGTGCATTGGGGCAGTGCTGACCATTCTAGAAGCCGCTGTTTTATATCAAAACAGGAAAGGAAAAGCTACCACTTTTTTATTCAGAATTTTTCTCAGATATATAGGACTATAGCTTTTATATGCCTTTTTATATTCTGAAATTATAATGAAAGATACTTACTTTCTAACAGTAGTATTTTTAGAATGGCAGCTATAAATTTAACTCCTGGACACAAGTATATACCATGCACTGAAAAAAAAAAGTATATATGCAGCACCCAGAGGGCGGGCTGTGGGGCACTTGCCCTGGGTAGGAGCTGCTGCAGGGCCTGGCCAGGGACAGGCAGGTGCTCTGGGGAAGGAGATGCCTGGTTTCCTTGAGGACGGGTACACTGGGGGCTCTGTGGGTGATCAGCTCTGCAACCTCCCCTCAACTCAGCTTTTAGCCCCACAAAGTATTTAGATACTTTCTAAACTAAGATTATGGTTTGGGGGTGTTTATCCTCTAACTGCTGAATCCTGGACAGTGGAGCCCCCTCCCTGGACACAAATCATCCATGTGCTGGACCACATAAAACTGCTAATATTTGACTGTTTTTTAACCCATAGAAACAGCAGTTTCCTGTCATTCAACTTTCATACATTGGTCTGATAGGCTTTTGACCACATTTATCACTATTTAAAACCTTTGGCAAAATGCTTATTTTGACATTATACTAATCTGATTTTTTAATGTAATGAATAGATATATAAGTACCTAGAAATAATCTTATTCTTCTTTACTATCATGTTCTCAGAGATTTGATCTCCCCTTGTGAAAAGAGCAAGCTATGGCTAAAAGTGTGTGCACTTGAGGTTTTCTGTGAACAGCATAGAACCCTAAATCTACACCAGGGTGGGGCTTGTAAAGCTCCACCACTCGGGATTGTCAGGTGGCCATCCATGTACAACAGTAGGTGCTCAGGACATCTGCTGAAAGGATATGCCAGCCCCCTACAGCGAGACCAGAGCTGGATGAAACGGGCTGGGGATGTAGCTCAGTGTAGTGCTTGCCTAGCATGTGCAGGGCCCTGGGTTCCATCCTTGCTCACACAAAGAATTCCTCCAGAGCTGGATGAGGGTGTGGACGAGTCTGAGATGAGATGGGGCTGGCTGAGAGCCCGCTCTCTGCTTCATTCAGTGCTGTCTTTGCACCTGTGTGGCACCAGTGCCTAGCATGTGGGGCCTTCTTCAGCTCTTACAGGCTGTTCAGTTGGTGGGTGACTTTTCCCCCACAGAATTGCTCTCCCTACCCCATCTGCACCTGGAATTGCATCCTTTGGAGGTCATTTGTACTCCTGCGCAAATCTAAGTCCAGGAATGAAAACATCAGACCATATGCACTTATGTTCTATTCTAAATAGCAGAAGTAATTTTTCTGATGAACTGCCTCGAGGCGGAGACAGCACAGCCTGGGGCCCTGGGCCTCTGCGTGGCTGACCTTGACGTAGCTTTACGTCACACAAGCAGAGGGGTCCAAGGCTGAAACTCTCCATCATGCATCAGACTGATTTTTTTGGTTTATACCCAAGCTTCTAGGCTTTGTTACTTTACTGATACCTCAAATCTGAAGCTTTAGTGTTTGGGCAAGTCTCCCTTGAGATGCCTGACTGGCATATATGCAACTTGGCCTCCAGTCTTCCATGTGCAAGTGCTGCCTGGACCCTTGGCCAAGCACTGATGATGTAGCTCTGCTGGGCCGTCACTGGGCTGGCCCCCTCCAGGACTGCTGTGGCGCTGGCCGGTTCAGTTTGCCACATGTGGACGAGCCATTTCGTCTCTCCTGACTGTAACCCAGGTACAGCCCTGGGAACATGGAGCTTTCTGGTTTTAGGTGTAAAGTGAGCATGGAGACACCTGATGATAAATCTTTTGTTGGCATGGTCATCTTGTCATCTTGTTTGTCACTCAGGATCAATACCAGAAGGCCCTCATACTTAGAATCTAAGTAACTTGCCCTCAAAGAGTATTACATGAACTTGCCTAATCTGAGGTTTTGTTGTGACAGTATTAACCCAAAGGCATCTGGCCATTGCAGCACCCACTGAACTGTTAGGCCAGATCCAGAAAACCCACCATTCTAGTGACAAATACACACCTGGCCTCCACCAGGGCACCCTAGAAGAGGGACAGGTGAGGCTCAATCATGCTCATCCTCCTCTCCACCCCCAATGTCTACACTCTGTGCTTGGACTAGCCCAGATTCTGGCCAAAGACAAAGTTTCCCCAGAGACAGAGGGCAGTAGGCAAAGAAGAGGAGCCCTGGGCTGGAGGCTGCAGCTTCCATGGCCCCTCTAGCCTCGCTCACTGGGCCGACCCTGGACCCAGACATGCACCCATGTCCTCAGGGTCCCAGAACACTTTTGAGCAGTTCATGTGGTACCAAACAAACAGTCATGATAGGAGCTGTTCATAGATGAAACAGCATTTAATGCTTCATGTAAAGCAATGCCTATTTTCAAAGTTACAGATGCATTTATCTACACAGATGTGCTTTGCTGAGAAGTTAGGTCTGTTATAGACCAGAAACCACAAGTTGTGATTTCTCATTTTCTTATTTTTTTCTTAGAAGACATTTCTATTTACAATAAATGTAGTCAATATGTAAATAATGTACATATATATTGATTTCTGGAGTGTTTTGTTATTCAATGTATATATTCCCACAACTTGCATGAAGAAATATTCTATTGATATTGATATCAAAATATCTATTGATATTTTGTTACAGAGTGAAGTTAGTAAAAATTGGAGGGTGTATGGCTGTCAAACTCCTGCAGATATTGTGCTCACTAAATAAAAATCAAATGTATTATTAAAACAAGATTGTTTTTAAGACTTGGTTCTTCAAAACAGAAGGAACTATGTTGGGTCCAGCAAACCACTGTCTGCTTTCCCCTGACCAATTCCTGGGCTCTGTAGCACTCTGGTCCACACCTGACGGCCTGGCCAGAGGCACCTCCTGACAAACTGTGGAGGAGCGAGGTGGGTTTGGGGTGAGCGCAAAAGTTGGTGAGACACGCCGCAAGCAAATGGGGAAAACATGAGTAAAAACAAGACACAAAATGTTTAATTTGCTGCCATTTATATACTATATAAATTTTACATGCTGTATATTTACAGTGGGGCAAGTGCTTTTTCAATCTTTAAAAAAACAAAGATCAAACTTTAGACATCTCTGAACAACACAAACTGTATAAACCATACAGATTATTCAGATACAAACTGTATTAAATACAGTTTTCCCCACTCCATCTCCTGATGCAGGACCAGTGAATTATAAGTGTATCACAGTTTGATAGCATATCCATATTAAAAATAAAATCACAGTATGATTTTTGTCTGTAACTAGAAACTTTAAGGGACCAAGCTGACAACTCAGACTCCAATATCATATAGTCAAGACAAGAGACACTGTATAAAAAAGTGTTATGTAATAAAAACATACTGTAGGCTTTACAAATAATGTTTAGATTATACATTCATAATGTAAATACTCATCATAACTGGTAAATTGATTGGAATAGTTCCACAAAGTTCAAAAACAGAACTTGTCTATAAAATACATTTTCAAATCTTGAATACAACTAAAATATGAAGCAAATTAGTTTCTAGTATCAGACATTACAGAAAACAGACTGCCCTCGAAAGTTTAGTTGAGAGCTTGTGAATCTTTAAATAAGTCTTTAAATTAAATATACGCACTGTCAGTTTGTACTTTTAATAATTCCATGGTTTCCCGGTTGGTCTTGCACCAGATGTCTAACGTGGAGGAACATTACATGAAATACAAGTAATCAACCTGAGTCTGTAATTAAGCAGCATTTGAGATGTTCTATTCCAGGGCATTATTTTCAATGTGATATATATACACGGTATCTTACAATGGTCAGCAGTTGTAGAAAGTGTTCATCCATTTGGAATAAGGGCAATTAAGAAAAGGTAAAAACAAAAAACAAAACAAAAAAAAAAAGAAACAAAGTTCTCCATGGTAAAATCTGTACATATTTACTAAAGAAGCACCACGCAGATTTGAACAAAGTTATTTTCTATGTTTATAATTTAAGCTGGGTTGGGGATGGCTTCTGTTGAACACGTTGAATCTGAAAGACAAGAGGCGCAGGCATTAGTTTGGAACGGAGGCCAAGATGGGCCCTCCTTTTTGGAAAACCCTATCAGCAGCTCCCCAAGGTGTCTGGGAAGCTCTTCTTCCTTGAAAAGGTCACTCTGCCTTCCCATCACAATAAAGGAACCCAGAAATGCCAGGCAGCTCTAGTGCCTACTGGCTGGTGGCTTGGCCAGGCAGGCGCCATCTGCTGGGCCCAGCTGCGCCTGCCCTGAGCCCAACCTGCTGCTAAGTTGCCTCAATCCTCAGATCCAGCTTTCACTTGGGAAGTTTTAGTTTTCTTAGACTTAGTTCTTTCCTTGAGGGGACACTGGTAAGGCTTGTTAATTAACTGCAGATTCTTCTTCGGTAGATACAATCACTTTAAAATTCACTGAAAATCTTCCTTGCTGATTTGACATGATGGACATATCTGGACAAAATTTCAAGGGCCAAATGGTTCACTATTCCTTTTACCTCAGCAGGCACCGAGTATGGCACAACGAATACAATCCAGTATTGTGTGACTCGGCCACCGCTTTCACACTCTGCTATAGGAGCAGGACTTCCACCTCTGCACTGGGCGTGTGCAGGGAATGGGACGGGTGGTGCACGTGTGGGGCTCCTGGGGCCTGGCTCTCTGGAGAGACTTGTGGCAAGTCTGAGTTGGGGAAATCCAGACTGGAGATTTTATCAAATGGCAGTCTGTTCCTTCTGAGTTTTGCTGGCTTTTCTGAAGATGAGGGGAGGGGATAGGGAGTGAGTGCAGTGACAAGCATCTTCCTTGGTCAGTCCTGGGAAAGCCAATAAGGAAAAGGCATCTAAACACACCTCTAGGTGCTGGGCCTGAATCTAAGAAGTATCTGCTGCCTGGCTGGCCTGGCTAGAGGGCAGCTGAGACCCCCACAGCTTGGCTACCCCAGGCCACTGCCCCAGCCCCTGTGCTGCAACAGCACTATAAGGCTCTTATGTTTTCTTCAAAATTAAAACTTGATCTGTGTCCTCTCAGTGCTCAACAACGACAAAATGTACAGACAGGAAAAGGGCTTACCATAACTAGTGAATTTTTTGTTTTGAGGCCAAGTTTTCAATCACCTGGAAGGCAAAGGTTAGGAAATGGATTTTAATAATGATTGTACAAAAATTTTAGTGCCTGTGCTCTGAGTGCAAATTAGGTGATTTACCACTAGAATCAATTTTTTGTAGTTTAACATCAGTCACCTGAAATTAATCCTACAAGAGGAAGAGCAAGCAGAGGCTGGTACATGGCTATTTCTCCAAGTGTCCTATTGAAAATGAGTTCACATGGTGATAGGGTCACTGGCCCAGAAGCACACCCCCAGAGCTACACCCCTGAGGGAACAGGCCCCATCAAACTGCTGAGCATTCTCACATTAGGGTGGAACAGAGCTCAGGCCACGGAAATTAACTGAGAGTTGAATGGAGCCCAAGGACAAGAGCTTGGAAGAGAGGTAAGTGGTCAAAGGCCAGGGCAGAGGAACATGTGGAAGGGAGTGGGAGAGAGCAGAAGGGGTGTTTATCCTCAGCCAGTTCAAGGGGGCTTGGCACCGAGGCCAGACAGGCAGCCCATCACATGGGCCCTCAGTCTGTGTTCACAGTAGAGGCACTGGCTATAAACTAGTCATTAGCACCACTGGATTGGGGATAGAAACAGGGCCACCACTCAGACACACAGCCTGAACTGCACTACTTGGAATGGGTGAGTGGAATCGGCCACCTAATGCCAAAGCAACACTCAGGTTAGCACTCAACGTACCTTCCCTTGAGCCTAGCCATCTCTGGGAGTCAGGCTAGAAGATTCTGGCAACAATTCTGGGATTCTGCGTAGTACACAGATTATAAATACACCTCACTGCTTAATCCTTAAATACTATCCGAAAAGGACCAATCCTCTTCCCCAAATTGCTGAAATGTTAATGTGAAACCAATTTTAAAATGTACATAATTAATTTCTTAAAAACACATAGAGGGCTGGGATTGTAGCTCAGCGGTTCAGCGCTTGCCTCGCATGCGTGAGGCCCTGGGTTCGATCCTCAGCACCACATACAAAGCAATAAAATAAAGACATTGTGTCCATCTACAACTGAAAAAATATTTAAAAAAAAAAAAAAAAAAAACACATAGAGCTGGGTGCAGTGGCACATGCTTATATAATCCCAGTGACCGGGAAGGCTGAGGTAGAGGGATCACAAGTTCAAGGCCAGTCTCAGCAATTCAGTGAGACTTTCAGCAACCTAGGAAACCTTGTCTCAAAACAAAACAAAAAAAATACTGGAGATGTATCTCAGTGGTAAAACACCCTTGGGTCTAATCCGCAGTACCAAAAAATAAAAAATAATAAATGCCAGGTGCAGTGGCACAGGTGTGTAGTCCCAGCCACTCAGGGGGCTGAGACAGGAGGATTGCCAAGTTTGGCCAGCTTCACCAACTCGGCAAGACCCTCATCAACTTAGTGAGACCCTGTCCTCAAGTTAAAAATATGTATATATTTTTAAAAAAAGCAAAAGGAAACAAACACTTAAAAAGCAAGTGCCACTCTAGCTTTATGTGTTCCCCAGCTTGAGCTGCAGCTGCCTTACACGTGGACTCTCCAGCACTCCCAGCATCTTTTTCACCCCTACTCACTGGGGACCATTGTTCTTCAATCAGTAATTACACACTGACTTAAGGGCCACTGTAGGGGAAGGATCTGCCCCCTGCCCACACCTCCCCCACAGATCACATTAGAGAACCAAAAGGCCAAGATGATGTGTCCAAGTCTCTATGATGGCAAGCATGGTCTTTATGCAAGAAAGTGAACCCTGGTGTCCAGCACTGGGGTTGGCACACTTTCTAAAGGGCCAGAGGATGATGAAGACTTTCAGCTTGCAGGCCACAAGGTCTCTGCTGCCGCTACTCACTTCTGCTAAGCAGCACCAAAACAGTCAAGACAGCATGCAGACAACCTGGTCATGCGCCAACCAAAACTGACGTTAAAATTTGAATTTCACATTGTGTTCATGTGAAGCACGGTATTATTCTTTGGAATTTTTAAAAATGTTAATGCCATTGGAACTCACAGGTCCTACAAAGGCATAGGCCTGAGGGCTAAAGTCTGCCAACCTCCGCTCTAGGCCCACTGACTCTGATCAAGCTCAGCACTCTTCTCTATGGGCAAAGTCATCCGAAACAAGTTAGAAAGGGAGCAGAGCTGACCTAAGTGCAACCAGAGAATGCAAAGAGCTACTAAATTGCAAGGGAAAGGCTGGGGTTGTAGCTCAGTGGTAGACCACTTGCTAGCATGTGTGAGGCACTGGGTTCGATCCTTAGCACCACATAAAAATAAGTAAATAAAGGTATTGTGTCCATCTACGACTAAAAAATATATGAAAAAAAATTGCAAGCTAAGACAGTATCTGCAAAGAAGGATCCAAGACACACAGCAGCCTGGAGTGATCTGGAAATGGTAGGAGCTAGAGGCCCACAATGCAGGTGCCTGGGAGGTGGCACACTGGTAGAGGCCGACAGCTACGTCTCTGACAACACAAGTCATTAAGTTATGAGTCAGTTACACTTGGCTACTTAAAGGATTCAGGGGAGTAAAGTGTATACAGCAAAAGCATTTCTAGCCATAAACTCCAAGGCTCTGACTACTCAGGTTCTGCAAGGTCCAATTCCATGTAACTCCGGCCTTCAACAGATGCTAAGGGATTGGGCAGAGTGTCCAAACCACACAACAGAATCAGCCACACACTGCATCTGCAAGTCGAGACCGTGAGAGATGCAGGGTGACTCATTTACTCATATGCCCCTTTCTGCCACTTGAGGTTCTCTTGCCATTGTTCCAATCACCTTTTCCAAACATTTATTAAGAGTTTCTATCTTCTTAATTCCAAGTTATCTTCTCTTACCCTGGCCATACTCAGACAGATGGCACCTGTCAGCCCTGCTTTCCATCCTTAAATGCTTTGTTTTTTCCCGGAAAGGTCCGATGCCTTCCAGAGGCAGGCCATCAGTGAGTAGAAAACTGCCCTCTGTTCTCCGGAAATGGTTGACAGTCTCATAGCTCATGGCCTTCATCAAGTGTAGTCCTGAATCTTTCACAAAGTCCTCCGACTTCCTTGAATGTCTCTTCTTTTTCTTCTTCTTCTTTTTGTGTCTGTGGAGGTCGGCATCAGAGTATGCTACTGAAAGATCGGAATCTTGCTGATGCCTGCAGAAGAAGCAGCCAGAATTCAACAACCAAAACACAGAAGCACTTCACACAGGACTTGGCACTGGCTTTCATGCCCACTTAAGGGCTTCAGTGTGCAGACACAGGTAAAATCTTACCTAGTTACAAATGTGTTGTCCATTTGCACTATAATGCTTTTTCAGCCCAGGGTCATAATTAGCCAACCTCGACCTCACCTCCAGCCACCTCCACCCACCTCCAGCAGAGCTCAGGAGCTGGGGCTGTGGCCAGACCACCATAGACAGTACCTGGCTAACTTCTCCTGAAACCGATGGCTGAAGGAAAATAGCATTTTGTCATGTGTCTCAGGCACAGAAAAGGGAAGCAGCTTCTGATTTCCTTTCCCGTCATGTACCTGCTGCCTATTTACACATGGCTTTTGGTAATCTTTACCCAGGGTTCTAATTTTAAGAGATGCCAACTAAAGTACATGGTAATCCTACTGGTCACACTCGCTCATCAGAGCATGTGTCAGTCATTTTAAAGACGACTGCCAACATGCTTTTTAAAAATATAAACACATTTAGGATTTGAAGTGAGAAACAGAGACAGAAAAACAGACAAAGGAAAACCAAAAAAATAAATGATGCATCTGAGACCCTCACTCTGGGCAGGCAGGCCAAAGGAACTGTGTCCTCCTGTTTTCTGCCTATCTTGTTGTCCCTAAATTTGAAGAAAATGTAACAGATATGAAAATATAACTACATCAGACAAATAAAAACCAACCTTGAAGACTGAGATTCCCACCTTTACATTTATGAAACACTGCACTTACTCCTAGGAGGGTTGTAAAACATTAACTGAAAAGGCAACATGATTTGAGAAATGAGGTTGTTGGCCATTATGATACAAACGCAGCTCAAGAGCAGCAGTTTTAGAAATGTGTAGAAATAGCAAAATCTCAAAACCCAGAGAGATGAGGAATACAAATCAAATCAGCATAACTGACACAGCCCTTTGCTGGTTACTGTGAGATGTGCCGGAGGCCTGGAGCTGCCCCAGGAGCTCCACAGGCGCAGCGTCACAGTCCTCACCTGCAGTCGCGCTCTCGGTGCTTGTCTTTGGATTTCTTTTTCTTCTTTGATTTCTTGTGCTTCTTCACCTTAGGCTCTTCTAACGGGTCCTTCTGTAAGCTTCTGTGGGCTTTCTTTTCCAAGTGACTGTCATTATTTTCTAAGCTCTCGTACCTCCGTTTCCGCGACTTTACAGTTTCATGTTCATGAAACCGATCAGAGAGGTTGAAACTGTTGTCTTCAGCTCCCAGTGCCGTCTTCTCCTGTGGGTACCTCTCAGGGTGCAGAGGAAGGGCAGGGGCTGCCCCCACTCGCACACCGTGGAAGTGGTGCCGCTCCTTCCCCCTGGCGGGAGGCTCCCAGCCCTTCCTGCCCCTGTAGCAGTCCTTGTGCATCCGCGTATGCTGTCCTGCTCGGTCATGCTCCCGCCCACTGCTGTGTAGAGGCCTCCACTCCCTGGCCTCCCTAGCTGCATAGGGGACGTACCTGTCATGGTAATACCTGCACTTGTCCCACCTCATTTTCTCAGGGTAGTACTTCTCCCGGCCCCAGGCATGCTCACTCTCTGAGTGGTGGTATCTGGCCCAGTCCTGGTCTGATCCGCCTCTGTTGCGAGAGTGGTGATAGCTGTACCTGCCCAGAGAGCGGCGCTCACTGGGGCTGACCCGCTCACTATGGCACTGGGGGTGCTGACTCCCATTACAGTGCTCTGCTGGGTGGCGCTCCTGCTTAACCCGCTCTCTAACATAGCGCCGCTTTTTGTGATAATGGTCCTCTGTCTTGCTCCTACTTTCCCTCGTGTGTTCTCCGCTGGAGGAACGATCTCTACGGTTACGATAATGTCCTCGGTCAACTTTTCTGAGGCTACTGATTTTTTCCTTAACTGGAGAATGATCCTGAACTTTCTGTCCAACCTTGTTTTCATCACCTCTCTCGCCACTGCTGTGCTCGGCGCCGCCCCCTGAGTGGGCTCCTGCGGTCCTGTCTGGCTGGGGAGAGGTCAATGCATCCGCAGACACTCCTGTGCTTCTGGAAGGATCCTCTGCATCCCTGCACCTGTCTCTGCTGAGGTAAACTAAGAGTTTATGCTCACATTCATCTTCTGAATGTACTGAGGGAGTTGGGCTCAACTTTTCCACTATTTCCACTGGTGCAGAATCCCGTGGACTCTCAATTAACATTCCTTTTACCTCTTGGGATGGTTTGCTCTGGTCACTTGTAAGATTCTCAGTGTCACACAGTTTAGAAAGTTGATCATCCCCCATGGTATTCTTGTTGGTGTTACAAACATTGTTAATAACGGGCAAGGACTCATCAGGTTTTGTTGAAATGTTTTCAGAGACTTCTTCTTTGGCAGATTTGGTACTGGGGTCAGAGGGTGGCAAAGCCTTCTTTAACTTGCTGCTCAGACTTGTGACTGTCTCCACTTTTTCATGGGAACCAGCAGTGGTACTGCCAACTTCCGGCTCTGCAGCAGGGTCCTCAGGTGTACTTATCTCTGTTCCAGTCAAACTGCAGTGCCACCAAAACAAAAAACAAATCAGGAGTTAGCCTGACTTCCGTACAGGTTTTTGTCACTGGCTTATGTTTACTAAATATTTTGTAACTTTAAGTATATTTGGCTGAAACCTAGTATCAGGCTTGTTATCTCTAAAAAATCAAATTTTTCTTTTTCCCTTATTAAATAAAATTTGTATCTAGCCTACGTCCTATCCAATTTTTCAGCAACAAGGATTCTGCAGTTCTAGACTCTCCCTATATCCAGATATATTTCTAATTGTTCTTAAGAAGTAGATATAGGGGCTGGGATTGTAGCTCAGTGGTAGAGCGCTTGCCTCGCATGTGGGAGGCACTGGGTTCGATCCTCAGCACCGCATATAAATAAATGAATAAACAAAAGTCAATGAACAAATAAAAATTTAAAAAAAAAAAAAAAAAAAAGAAGTAGATATAAAAACAACAACAAACTATGCTGGGGTCACTAAGTTCTCTAGAACCCTTCTCCTTTTCTCTTGGAGCCTCAGAGGCAGGGGAGCTACCTCCAAACAGAACCAGCAACTCCCTGAATTATGGAAACCCAGGAAGACTCAACTGAGGCTTTTGTTTGTTTGTTTGTTTTGGTACCAGGGATTGAACTCATGGGTTCTCAACCCCTGAGCGACATCCCCAGCCCTATTTTGTGTTTTATGTAGAGACAGGGTCTCACTGAGTTGCTAAGCGCCTCGCCATTGCTGAGGCTGGCTTTGAACTTGCGATTCTCCTGTCTCAGCCTCCCTAAGTGCTGGGATTACAGGCATGCGCCACCGTGCTTGGCCTTACTGAGGCTTTAAGAAAACGTTCTGTGGTAAATTCACCCACCCTTAGCAGCTAGAGAGCTTCTGACATATTCCCAAGGCTAGTGACAGCTGCTAGAAAATAATAAAATACCTTCAGTGGTCTCTACTTTTTAGAGGACAGGTCACACCTGTGAAGTCACCATGGAGACGATGTAGAAGGGGACTCTCAAATCAACACATAAAGCAGCACAAGCTTGGCCACATTACTTCATGGCCTTATTAATGTTACCTATAATAATTCCCAGGCACATTAAAGCTGAGGACCACTAAACTAGACTAGATGAAAACATAGAAAGACACTGTACAAGACAGTGTTCCATCTATTCTGTCTTTAAGGTAAACGAGGAATGAGAGTGTTCTTTGCCTACAGGGCTGACTCCATTCCACTTTAACTATTAAACTTCCCTAACACAGGTTGTCAGTGGGAGAACCCAGCCGGTGTCATCTGGGGTAGCCAGAGTAATGGGGGCACCCCAATGGCCCTGGTGCCATACATGGAGAAAGAATTCTCCAACCCACATGTCCTTATATCTACAGGGGTAAAAATCTCATTTCTACTACTAGCACAGTTTTCACAGACACTACATTTTCTAGCAATTCAATTATGGTGTAAAGCAAGAGATGGATGGTCATGCCATGATTTGGTAAGAACCTTTTTTTTTTTTTTTGGTACTGGAGATTGAACTCGGGGGCACTTAACCACTGAGCCACATCCCCAGACCTATTTCGTGTTTTATGTAGCGACAGGGTCTCACTGAGTTGCTTAGCGCCTTGCTGTTGCTGAGGCTGGCTTTGAACTCATGATTCTCCTGTCTCAGCCTCCCAAAGTGCTGGGATGACAGGCGTGCGCCACCGCACACAGCTGAGCTTGGTACTTCTGATAGCAAATCTGTACATGGTGCTTACTGAGTCAGTCGACTTCAAACTGCATTCTGAACAGCCAGATGCACATCACACTTGTGCACACGCGCCACCACTTGACTGCTCCAGTCCCTGGTGCAGCCTTACCTGGTGGTTTCCACTCTGAAAGAGCTATGGCTGCATTTCAAACCCCTTTCCTTTTATTCCTGAGTTAAGTTAGTTAGGTCAATATATTGAATTTGTGTTGCAGGACAGGACATGGGACTCGACAGTAGGGATTTAGCCCAGGAGTATTCCACCTCTGGGCTACATACATCCTCAGCCCTGTTTTTTGTTTTGTTTGTTTTGTTTTTGAGACAGGATCTAAGTTGCTGTGGCCGTGAACTTGCAATCCTCCTGCCTCCAGTCTCCTGAGTTGCTGGGATTATAAGTGTGCACCACTGTGCCTGGTAAGACATTGATTAAAAAAAAAAAAAAATTGAATGTAGGGGCAAGGTTATGTTTTCTGTGAATTTTAGATTTCTGGAGGGGCCCTCAAAGAACATTTGCTTTCTGATAGAGTTGCAAACACCTGCCCTATAACCTTAAGACAGCTTCACCTGCTTGTCCGTCATTAGAAAGATGGCACTGGATATCAGATTCAGAAGTCAGCAAAAAGCATCACTGATTAGAGAAGGCATCATCAGTAGGATTGTGCCACACTGTAATGACTAAGTCCCATAGAGTGCATTTTTTTCTTACTCTTCTAAAAGGCAAATTAACAAATCCTATAGACTGTTATGCAGATCATTCCAAGGTTTAGCTGGGTGAAGTGTACACACCTGTAATCCCAGCTATTCAGGAGGGCTGAGGTGGGGATATCACAAGATTGAGACCAGCCTGGGCAGTTTAGCAAGACTTTGTCTCATTTTTTTTTTTTTTAATTGAAGATAAAAAGGTCTAGGGATGTAGCTCAGACAGACAGACAGTGGCTCTGGCTTCATTCCCCAAATCATTCCAGGATTCAAAATGTTCAGTAAAAGACTTCTCCGACAGTGCTAGATATCAAACCACGAAGTTTGTTTTCTCCTAATTCATTCTTTTCTTACCTTGTTTCATCTGTTGAGCCTTTTACTTTGTTGCTAAGTTTGAAGGTCTCTAAGACTTTGTCTTCTGGGAGAGATGGCAAAGGAACAGGCATCAACTACAATGAAAAACGGAGACATTTTAACTCTAGCTGCCAGCTCCACGTTCACTTAAGTCTGGCCAAGTGAACGGCCAAGAATGAGACTCAAAGCAAAGCCTCTTCCACTCACTCACCTTTCCAGGAAGACCATTTGCTTTAGAAAAGGGGTTTTCTGAGTGTAGAGCAGGCTGGACTTGGCAGCTGGCACCATCAAATGACAGGCCATTTTCTTTTGGGTTGCCATCTGCACCATTAGCACCATTTAGAGTGATAGGTTCTTGAAGCTCATGCTGAGAGGCCTCATCATCTTCGGCTTCTTCACCAGCAGAGTGAGAGCTTGTCACCATACCCAAACCATTCTCCTTGGCCAGGCCCTTTGATTCCTCATCAGACTCTTCGGATGACTCGGCACCATAGGGGACCAGCACATTGGAGCTCAGCTTGGACTTGCCATTCATTACTGGCTTGGAGCAGGATTCACTTGGAGACATGGGTTTTGCTACTTTATTAGAAACTGACATCGTAGATGCATTCGAGGTAGACTGTATTGCAGAAGAATTGGTAATGGTAGAAGAGGGAACAGGCTTGTTAGGAGCCTCCAGAGAATTGCTATGAAGGTTAGGCTGAGACTGACCTTGGCGAACAGGCAACTTGTTGTGAATACTGATGGTAATTTTTTGTTTCTTGGGATGTTCTGGAATAACTGAGGGCCTGTTAACTGACCAGTTTTGAACAGAAGTGGAAGCATTAACAGGACCAGCCCTGTTGACACTGGGATTTCCATTAGGACTTGACATGGAACTGCTTGGCGTTTCCTTCAATGGCCCAGTTCCATTCAAGTGAGGTGGATTCTAGGAGGAAGAAAACCATATGCAGGTCAGTGCTCCAGAAATATGGTCCAACCTGGCTGAGGGCACTTCCAGTGTGGGCCTTGTATGACTTACAGGTTTTACATATCTAGAAATATCTCCCTTTTCTTTTCATCTGCTATAACCCACATGCACCTTAACAGGCCCTACTTTTCTGGCAATTAATCAACAAAAGACAAATATGTTTGCCAGAACATAATCCCCAGACCAAATTCTTTCTATTCCAAACCTGACAGAAATCATCAGGCACTGTGGGAAAGTCACACATACTCTCCACAGCTGGGTTTCCTGGGAGGCCCCACCATCAAGACAAAAGTAGTACCAGGAAGCAGGAATCGACACTGGCCTCAGAGCAAAGGACACCATCAGGTGGGCAGAGACAGATCAGGCTGGAACAACCCTCACTGAAATACCTCACCAGGGAGGTATTTCTAGATATGTAAAACCTATAAGTCATACACCCCAGCCACTACCTCATGTCACCTCCCAGTTGTGCAGTTCTGTGCTCCAGGTCCCCCCCAGTGCTAAGCCCCTGTGGGGACCTGGTGGAAGCTGCTTCATAGACACGACCATGCTGGGCCTTCACAATATTTCCTTAAATATTTGAATTGGCTGTTATTTTAACACTGGAAGGTTTCATGGTAAAAACCAACCCAACAAAAACTTAATCAACCAATTACAGCTGCCCTTCCACAGTCATCTACACTTTGGTTTGCCAATGCCCTAATGTCACTCTGAAGAACAGCCCAGCTCAGAAGCCAGCTGCCTGCCCAGCTCACAAAGGCATTTAATTCTAATATTATCTAGTGTCCTAAAAAAAAAAAAAAAAAGAGCACAACTAGAAAACCTGATAATTCAAATTAAACTCCAACTGGGAAGCTGTAGAACAGAGCATCAGTAACATGGCTTAGTCCAAGATGCAAACAGGCTGCTCACAACCTCCTGAGAGAGTCTGGCCAGTCAGGCCCTGTTCTGCAGACTGCTTCATGTAACAGAGGTACAGAGTCAGTCCTCCTGACAGGGCCATCAGAAGCATGATCAAATTCAGGTGGACAGCAGACAGAAAATGCCACACTCCTGAAATAGCTACATGGACATAATGAAAGTGATCTTTGTAAAAGGGTCACTTTTCTGGTATTCAACATTAAGAACCCAAATATCTAACCCATGAACAGACCAGGAGTCCACAGTGGGAGTTGATATTTAAATATACTCACACCCACACCATCTTCTTGATCACTCTATTCATTCTGAAGTTTCTGTATATTTGCCATCAGTTTGTAATAAAGGGCTTGAATCAACTTTAACAAGAGATTTAGTTATATGTGAGGACATAGCAACTTACTGCAATGTTAACTTCAGGGTTCAAGGGTACATTTTAAAAATGAACATAAAAAGTTATATTCCACCTATGACTGTTACCTTTATCAGGTGAGAAGGAAGCTGTGGTCCAATAAACCCCGGCGTGGCCTGCTTGTTGTTAACAACCCGCTGACTAATTACTGGGCGAGGAGAGGACTGGCCCGGGTTATGAGTGGAATGAGTAAGTTCTCCTCCATTTTTCACATCATGGGACCTGAGGACAAAGAGTGATACGGCTGAGGGTGAGAAAGGACATCTCTTTAGAAGAGATTCACTTACAAATTCAATAGCACTTAACCCCTCAGAAACTGGTGGAAAGAAGAGTGCTTTTATGTCACCCAATACAGAGCAATACATGTTATTTCCTTTAGTTTAGGTCAATGTTAGGTGCTCAGATCAGGACAAAACAGGGGCAACTGGGTAACTGAAATGGTATTTTCCAACTGTGTATTCCAAGGAAACCATTATATGAAAGCTATTTTTCTTCTCTGTTATGTATTTTTTAAATTATAAATACATACCATTGTAGAAAACTCTATAAATGTAGAAAAGTTAGGAAGAAAACATCATCCCTCAACCTTGCCCCGCAGCAGCAGCTCCCATTCTATCTAGTGGCTGATTATCCCTCAGGCTTTCATTCACATTGTTGGTTTTCACCAATGTTTAATATTTCAAACTAAACACTAAACACTGGTATTTAAACCAGTACCTAAACTTTCCTTCCATATATACACAGCATTTTCCCAAAGCATTAAAAAAAAAAAGGCTTTATAAAAATCACTCAGCTAGGGGCTGGGATTGTGGCTCAGTGGTAGAGCGCTTGCCTCGCATGCATGAGGCACTGGGTTCGATCCTCAGCACCACATAAAAATAAATAAAATAAAGATATTAAAAAAAAAATCACTCAGCTAGACATGGTGGCACACATGCCTATAATCCCAGCGGTTCAGGAGGCTGAGGCAGAAGGATCGCCAAGTTCAAAGCCAGTCTCAGCAGTTTAATGAGACCCTATGTCAAAATTTTAAAAGGCTGTGGATATGGTTTCAGTGGTTAATTACCCCTGGGTTCAATCCTGGTACCCCCTCCACCCCCCACCCCCACCCCCACCAAAAAAATCTCACTCTGAGCAGGAGGACTGCAAGTTCAAGGTCAGCCTGGGAAATTTAGCAAGACCCTGTCTCAAAACAAAAAAAATTAGCCACACCTGTAATCCCAGCAGCTTGGGAGGCTAAGACGGGAGGATTGTGAGTTCAAAGCCAGCCTCAGCAACAGCAAGGTGCTAAGCAACTCAGTGAGACCCTGTCTCTAAATAAAATACAAATTAGGGCTGGGGATGTGGCTCAGTGGTAGAGTGCTCCTGGTTTCAATGCCCAGTACTGAGGAAAAGCAACAACAACAACCAAAAAAAAAAAAAACACACACACACACACACACACACACACAAAAGAAATCACTTTTAACAACTGTAAAATTTCAACACATGGCTATGATCATTTTGCTACTATTAGACATTTTAGGATATTCTTAACTGTCAGCTATTAAAAGGGATACCATGAGGGACAGAGTGCTTACCCAGCCTGCTCAATGCCCTGGAGTCCATTCCCAGCATTACAAAACAAAACAAAAACACAAAAAAATGAGGGGACACACTGGAGCATGCATCAGATTTTTACAAAAAATGGAACTGATGAGTCAAAGCTTGCAGCTACAACAGGACAGCCCCTCAGCACTGGTACTGGTGCTGGTACTGACGCTGGCCCAAGCTGATGCTTGACTGGCAGTCTATGCTCAGCAGTGGGGAAATGCGGGCTATGATCATGCAGGGTGCCCAGAGACCCTTCCCAAGGTCACCTGCTGCCTCCATGGCTCATGGCCCACTCTGTTTTGTCACCAGCAGCATAAGCTACCCTTCTAAGTTGTCATCTTTCCTTTCCTCTGCACCCTTCAGTGCTGAGTTGCCAAAGAGCTGGAAACTAAGGCAAACTCATAATCCATACTCAAAAACAACCTGCTCACTCTCCAGGCCAATGGCAGAGCTAATCTTCAAACTATCATTAAAATGAATAAATAAATAACTTAAAATTGACCAGGCATACTGGCACATGCTTGTAATCCTAACTACTCAGGAGGCCAAGGTAGGTGAATTGCAAATTCAAGGTCAGCCTAGGCAACTTAGACCCTGTCTCAAAATAAAAACTAAAAAAGGCAGAGGGCATAGCTCAGTGTAGACCGAACCCCTCGGGTTCAATCCCCAGTAGCATAGGAAAAAAAAGAAAAAGTGGAGGGAGGACCTCAAAAATTAAATTTAAATAGGTTGGTGAGAGGAAAAAAATGATGGAACAAAAAATTTAACAACTTGTTTTCTTGACAATACCTGATATAAAAGAGCACATAAGCTTGTTGGCTGAGTACCGATCTAATATCACTGGTAGATACAATGGAATCATTCATTTGATACCAGAGGCCATTACTAGCCTGCAAAAGATTCAATAGAGAGATTAGATTAACAAGGAACATACTCAAGAGACATTTCAGAAAAACAGGCATTCACAGGTTAACCATTTAAGTTCCATCTTTTACCCACAAGAACACTAGCGCTATCTTATATATGTGAAATGACTATTAACAAAATCCACACAACTTACTTTTATGTAACAGAAGTAATGGCCAGCATGGCAATTAAAACCAGTGTGCACCAGCACTGCATACAGAACATAAATAATGGGTTCTCCATTTGGTTGAGACATGTATGGACGAATATCAAGATATTCAGGATATTTCACATCCTAAACAGAAATGGGAAGAAGAGAAACGAATGTCATTTCTGAAGACACACAACACACCATCCCATATATTCAAGTGCAGAACATTTAGAGTGTCCTGGAAGGAGACTCACAGGACACTGCAAGAGCACTGTTTTGTTACAGCAAAATCCGAAAACATTTAGCCACCTTTTCAAAGGACACAATTAACCTGGAAAATACCTAAACCTAAGTGCATTGAAGGCAGCCCCCTGTCTTTTATTTCCCTTCATCAAGGAAGGATTCACATTCAGTGAATTCTTCAAATCTACCAGACAATAACAGAATGACAACTCTGGACATTAATCACCACTCATCTTTATTTTAAGTAAAAATAATTCAGGAATCTATTATGTATGTCTCTTGCATGCTATTGAATTTTCGATCATATTCAAATTTCGGTAAGTGGGAAGAAAACAGGAAAATTCATTGTACTGGAAAAATCAGAAAATAAACAAGAAAATGAATTAAGATCTAGCAGGGACAACTTTGGATTTCAAATTATACAAGTTGTCCCTGTATCCCCTCATTACCATGGATACCAAAGAACTGACTATGAAGCCCAAATACAGATAACAGTTACCAATTTTATCACCAGAAAGTCCAGCCAGCTGAAGCATACACTAAAACACACACACTCATAAGCACACAGGCCAAACTACTGGCACAGTTATTTGATCTCTTTTCCTGTCTCCAAATGCTGGAAGAACTCAGAAAATTGATCTACTGATTGTTCAGTTAGGTCATTTATAACCTTTAATAGTTACTGACACAGGGGCTGGGGTTGTAGCTCAGTGGTAAAGTGCTTGCCTAGCACATGTGAGGCACTGGGTTCGATCTTCAGCACCACATAAAAATAAATAAATAAAATAAAGGTATTGTGTCCATCTACAACTAAAAAAATATTTTAAAAAAGTAGTTACCAGGGGCTGAGGTTGTGGCTCAGTGGCAGAGCGCTTGCCTCGCATGTGTGAGGCACTGGGTTCGATCCTCAGCACCACATAAAAATAAATAAACAAAATAAAGACAATGTGTCCATGTATAACTAAAAAATATTAAAAAAAAAAAAAGTAGTTACCAACACATAAGCCTTGAAAGGTTTCACATAAAAGATAATTAACATACCTTAGCAATTTTTCCACCAGTAAAATTTGCAAAGCGTTTCAGAGAAAGTGTAAGGACATTAGAAGATCTGTGTATAGTGAACCTCTTTGAAGCTGGAACCATCTTTTTACACCTTGAAACACAGAAAAAAAGGATTTAAAAAAATAGGTATTTTTCCAGTGTTTCAGTCTTTCCCTAGTTATTTTTCTATAACATCCTAAAAGAAGATTCCAAAATAAGGATACTAGATGAGAAACACTAGCACCTTAAATCAACAGTGAAAATATTAAAATTAAAAATACCTAATTGCCTAATAGTATGAAGGAAGGAAAAATAGGACAATGCCAAACACTAAACCATGTAGACTACCAATAATGTTAAAAACAGATTTATGGGGCTGAGATTGTAGCTCAGTGGTACAGCACTTGCCTCGCATGCGTGAGGCACTGAGTTCGATCCTCAGCACCACATAAAAATAAATAAATAAAGATATTGTGTCCATCTACGACTAAAAAATATTTTAAAAAATAACAGATTTATGTAGGTTAAGGGTGTTGCTTAATGGTAGAGCACTTGCCTAGCATGCATGAGGCCCTGGGTTCAACCCCTAGCACTATCAAAAATGATAATAATTATAATAATAAATTTATAAAAACTTAAAAGCTAATAAGAACCAGTACAGTGGCGTACAACTATAATCCCAGCAACTCAGGAGACTGAGGCAGGAGGATGGCAAGTTCAAGGCCAGCCTCTAAACTTAACGAGAGCCTATCCCAAAATAAAAAGAAAAAGGGTTGGGGATGTAGCTTAGTGGCTGAGCACCCTGGGTTTAATACCCAGTACTACTAAAAAAAAAACCTAATAGATTTTTAAGCTGGCATAGTTCTGTTATAGCATAGATAGCAAACCCCTATTTATCCAGATATAAAAGGAGCTGGGGTTGTGATTCAGTGGTAGAGTACTTGCCTGGCACATGTAAGGCACTGGGTTCAATCCTCAATGCCTTACAGTGCCCTCCTTAATTGATGAATTTAATTTAATCAATTTAATTAATTAATTAATTAAAAAATACAATAAAACAAAAGTGTGTCCAGATATAAAAGGAAAAAAATAAAAATAAGAAATATCTATGGAGTTTAAAACATGAGAAATTGCCACAGTATTAGAGATAAAGGAACCTTCTTCCTCCCATATTAAGTATATAATGATAAAAGTTTTCCTATATTTTCTGACTATAAAGTGGAAATTTACTTAAATCATGAAAACAGGGCCTTTTTAAAACAGGCTCTCGGGGACTGGGATTGTAGCTCAGTGGTAGACTGCTTGCCTCGCATGCGTGAGGCACTGGGTTTGATCCTCAGTACCACATAAAAATGAATAAAATAAAAATATTTGTGTCCATCTACAATTAAAAAAATATTTAAAAACAAAAACAAAAATAGGCTCTCTATTTACTACCTGGAAAAATACATTACCAAATAATCTGAATTAGAGGCTACCCTACACCCTGGGCATTCAAAAAAGAGAAAGAGATCCTTAGCTTTTCTGAGAGAAAGTGACCCCCACCCTACCCTATCTCAACTTTTTTTTCTAACAGGAAAGAAGATGCTGCTAGACAAACATGTTATCCCATACTGTGAGGTCCTTGGAAGAGATACTAATGTGTGGAGTATGGATATTAGCTTGATTTCTCCCATCCAGCTGGCCCCATAGTAAAGTGCTAGTCCTCCAAGGGCACAAAGCTGCACATCTTGAAACAGTGGAAACATTATACATTCCACGTTCTGGCCTCTAGTGGACAGGGACATAGCATTTCCCCAGATGGCATCAAAAGCTTAAGGCAGGCTAGGATTGTGGCTCAGTGGCAGAGCACTTGCCTTGCATGTGTGAGGCCCTGGGTTCGATTCTCAGCACCACATAAAAATAAACAAATAAAATAAAGGTATTGTGTCCATCTACAACTAAAAATTTTTAAAAAAATTTTTTTTAAAGCTTGAGGCAAATTAGGGGGCCATTTGGATGCACCAAATTCTTTCAAACCAAGTCTCCCTGCCACCCCTACTGGAAAAGCCAGCAACAAGAACGAAAAAAGTTACCACCCATCATACTTGCTGCACTTGTAGGAGTTTTCTCCATCCAGCTGTTCTGGTTTCACAAACTGCTCCAATGCCTTATTAACACTTTGAGCAGCCTGGAAGAAAAAAGCATAAAGACCATATCACTACACACCACCACAGGTTAAAAAACAAGAGCAGGAACGAAGGGGAGGGAAAGAGAACATGTGAGCAGAAGACTCGAACAGAAAACCAAACAAATGTTTTTATATAAAAGATATTTTCTTTATGATGATGTCCCTCTGTATATATCTTCACACCAAATTATTTCCCCTCCCATTAAAAAAACAGATTAAAGTGAACAAAAATAAGTAAAGATGTTGCTCGCCCCAGCTTTACTTAGAATAGCATAAAAGTGGAAAACATCAAGGAACCAGATAGGTAAACTATGGTATATCATCATACTGGACCACCACACAACTGCCCAAAGAATACACAGAAGGTGTCTAAGTAGAATTAAATGAGATCAGCAAGTGGAAAAACAGACTAAGTCATAATCCCACTTCTATGAAAAGGAAGTCATCTATTCTGAAGCAGCATATATATCAAACGACTAAAGAATTAATTATGAAGGCTAGGTTTTACATATGTCTGCAATGCTTATTTTTATCATTAGCATGTACTACATCTATAAACAGGAAAATGAAAACTCAAGAACAATAAAAAAAGTAGGTGTTAAAATGCAAGAAGCAAGGGGCTGAGGCTATGGCTCAGCAGTTGAGCGCTTGCCTTGCATACGTGAGGCACTGGGTTCGATCCTCAGCACCACATAAAATAAATAAAGATATTGTGTTCATCTACAACTAAACAAAATATTAAAAAAAAATGCAAGAAGCAAAACAGTTTTAAAAAAAATAATAAACATCAAGTTTGGCCAATACAGGGATAAAAAATTGATTTCATTAAGATTTCTTGCCAGACGTGGTGGCATACACTTGTAATCCCAGCACTTAGGGAGGCTGAGACAGGAGAATCGCGAGTTCAAAGCCAGCCTCAGCAATGATGAGGCGCTAAGCAACTCAGTGAGACCTGTCTCTAAATAAAAACACAAAATAGGGCTGGGGATGTGGCTCAGTGGTCAAGAATCTCTGAGTTCAATCCCTGGTACAAAAAAAAAGATTTCTTAAGTGGAAAAGTCAAAAGGTCATAAAAATATTTTAAACTTAACCATCAAAATAATTATTACATTTACCTTTATCTCCAATGTTATGTCAAGATATGGATCAAACGTATCTGAAACGCCCTTGCAATTTAAACACTTGACTGAAACAAAAATAAAATGCAAAAGATAAGCAAAGGGTAATTATCACATCAGTACCAACTATTGAAATGACAAAATATAAATACTACTTAAAAATAAAGGAATTAAACCAGTAAAATTTTTCTTCTATTATATTGGGAAGAAGGGGAAAAAAAGCTAAGTTAATACTACACACAATATAGGTGGAACATCATGAATCTGGCTCCTCATACACTACTTGTTGGAATACAAACTGGTAAAACCTCTTAGAATGACAACATGCCAGTAACAGAAATTAAAATATACACTAGAGCCTAGAAATGCTGATTTTAAAAATTAATCCTATGTATATACTTTCACAGAGACATAAAAGCATGTGTACATGGATGTTCAATGAAACGCTGATGGTAATAACAACAAAACAACAACTTAAATATCCATCAATAGAACAAAATTAATGAAATACTACTGTAATTGTGAAAGATTTTGTTAGACTTATTTGTACAAAAATATAAGATCTGTAATATTATGAGAAAAATGAAAGTTTCATATGTGATATGTTCCCACCTTGTTCATTCATAAGAAATTACCAGAAGGATATACTACTAACTGGCATAGGGGTTGCCATTAGGGAGGGAGCTTGGAGTG
Organism: Xerus rutilus; assembly: GCA_028644305.1. Lineage (NCBI taxonomy): Eukaryota > Metazoa > Chordata > Mammalia > Rodentia > Sciuridae > Xerus > Xerus rutilus. The sequence continues at coordinate 9,332,178 of CM053415.1, read as the reverse complement.
AGGGCTGGCCTAGAGATCTTTTCATCATTAGCCCTCTCCTATTGTCTGCATTTTTAAAATCACATGCATGTATCACTTTATCAACTTTTAAACAAAAGTTTACCTCTAGATCTTAGGTATCCTCCAAATATCTGACAAACAAGTGTGGTAGCCTGGGTGTGTCTGTCTAATCTGAAAAACAGTCAAACAGTGACATGATAGAAGAATTCTGCAAAAATTATGCTATGACTAGATTTTAAAAGCATATACATCTATAAAGGAACAAGAATTCAAAAAGAAGAGCCACACACATACACAAGACATTAAGATATGTGGCAGCCAGAAACTAGCCCTTGCCTGACAGATACAGTGAGGGTTTAGGCACGAGGACAGAAGAAGCTATATTATGAAGGGACTTTGAAATCGAGGTAGGAATTTGGCCCTGCAAGAAAGCACAAAGAGGAAGACACCTCAGCAGGTTTGTGACTCTGCACAGGAGGAATGGCTGGGAAAGTGGGGGAAGGCAGAGCACCTTTCTCTGTTCTATCATTCCCCCAGACCATGAAAGCCTAGGGGAATCAGCATGCAAAGGGAAATGTACCAGATATATGTGGGCAAGAGCAGGTGGATTAGGACTGTTTCCGAATTGTCTCCCCAATCTTCCCCTTGAATCTGCATTTGGGTTTTAGGAAAGAGCTATAAGAATTCGTAATTGACCAGACAGAGAGAAAGAGGCAGGAAACACATACTTGTGAAGCTAGAGGTCAATACAGAAAATGTTAGGAACTAGGAAAAGCAGGTAGTTTTAGATCTGCCAAGGTACACCAATACCCAGAAATTAAACAATGGCAAAGCCAACATTCATTTCCTGACATTTATAATTGAAGAAATTCAAATTGGTATAGTAAGCATATTTTTTAAAATTATAGTCATTTTAAAATAATGCAAATTAGGTGGGGAAGAGGCAGGGCAAAGCCAAAAGGTAAAGCTAACAGATCTGTATAATTTCAAAATAAAAGGCAAAACTAAATTCTGATAAGCCAGGGATACAAAATGTAGAAATGACTGATGCTTTGTTTGACTTACTTATTGCTGCCATTCAAACATGCTTTTTGCATAGCATCAACAGTATACTGAAGAAATTCATGGGCATCTTCTTGATTTCCAAAACGGAAGTGCCTTGCTATACCTACAAAATTTAAGTAAAGATGAAGCTTTATATCATTACATATTATATCCCTAGGCTATACCACAAAAAGTTATATCTTATATTTATTAGAAAACTCCTGAATAATTACTTAATGAGGAAGCAACACTAACACAAGCTGCCTTGATAACAGCCAGGACCACACACTTTTACTAAGATCCCAAAGGGGCAGCAGTTTCTTAAGAGTCCAGAACTTGGGGCTGGGGTTGTGGCTCAGTGGTAGAGCACTTGCCTAGCATGTGTGAGGCACTGGGTTCGATCCTTAGCACCACATATAAATAAATAAAATAAAGGTCCATTGACAACTAAATATTTAAAAAAAAAAAAGAGTCCAGAACTTCTGTCTTTATCAAGTCAATAAAATTATACTTAAATAAAATCAATATTGGCCATATTTCCTCAAAAATTTGTCCAAAATATTATGTTGATACACACAATTTTAAATATTGCATTAGATCTCCAGAGGAGAATCCATGCAAAACAGATATCCAACCAATCTCAATTCTATCCAACGACCAATAGAACAAATTATATTTTTAGTTGCACAGTAATATTTCAGTCCTACTTCTCACTAAGCAGTTGTAAGACCAAATCATTTTAAAAATAAAAACACCACAAATGAAAAAAATCACAATAAAACATTATATATTGAATTTTATATATGTATGAATGTGTATAAATATATATTAGCTCAAATCATGAAATTTGCTAATGTGCCACCAGTTTTGACTTATAAAAATGGCAATTTCTTGATTCAACTATGATGTATTTTGTGGATGTATATATACACATATACAGAGCAATGAGTTTTGTGTTTTGTTTTGTTTTTGATATTGGGGATTGAACCCAGAGGCACTTTACCACTAAGCTACACCCAGCATTTTTTATTTTTTATTTCAAGACAGGGTTTTGCTATGGCCTTGCAAAGTTGCTGAGGCTAGTCTCAAACTTGAGATTCTCCTGTCTCAGTCTACCTAGTCACTGGAATTGTAGGCATGCACCACCACTCCTGGCCAAGAGAAGTGACGTTTTCTTAAAGACTATGTTTAAAATATCACTCATGCCTGCTATATATTTATGTATAAAAATAAATATAGGGCCAGGTACAGTGGCGCATGCCTGTAATCCCAGCTGCTTGGGAGGCTGAGGCAAGAGGACTGAGAGTTCAAAGCCAGCCTCACCAACAATAAGGCACTAAGCAACTCAGTGAGACCCTGTCTCTAAATAAAATACAAAACAGGACTGAGGATGTGGCTCAGTGATCAGGTGCCCCCGAGTTCAATTCCTGTTACCCAACAAAATGAAAAGTTTTAAAAACAAATAAATAAATATAGGTACAAACAATCAAAACCTGCCCTGACTAAAATTCTGCCAACATCCAACAATATTCTAAAGATTTTTGCAATGTTTGTTCTGGCCCGTCAGTAATGTCAAGAACCAATTAAATCTTCAGCAGCTTTTTAGGGGAAAGGATTATAGTTTCTCACTATATAATTATACACCCTTGTGATTATCCAGTTAGATACCAGATTAAAAATTAGCAAAAGTTTCTAAAAATTTTCATGCATTTTTATTACAACTTGGTTAAGTGAAATGAATATATATTAAAAGTGAATTTATATTAAAAGTGAATATGGGTTGGGGTTGTGGCTCAGTAGTAGAGCACTTGCCTAGCATGCATAAGGCACTGGGTTCAATCCTCAGCACCACATAAAAATAAATAAAACACAGGTATTGTGTCCATCTACAACTAAAAAAAAATTAAATAATGAATATATATTAAAAGTTTACTGCAAAAAGCACAAAGAAAGAAGAAAATTCATTCAACCTATTTAAAATTTTAAAATAAAATAGAAAAGAGCAAAGTTTATCCATAAATTTGTTACACTGAGTAGTCTGAATTTGTCTGAGTCTAATTACCCTAATTTTAACAATTCCTGTTACTGTGTACAATGTAATATTCATTCACCAAATTAAAACTAACTAAAAACAAATTAAAATTAAAGAAACCTGTGGGACATTAAGAGTATTCTAACTATCTAGAAAAAAGCCTCTGTAAAATGTATTGATAATTTGATAAACAAAGAGTTTTAAATAATTTAAAATTTGCCTAAACTGAACACTGTCTTCTTTATTATATTTTGGATTAATATTTCAAATTAGTTTATATAAGCCAGGCACAACAGTGCATGCCTATAATTCCAGCTACTCAGGAGGCTGAGGCAAGAGGATCACAAGTTTGAGGATAGCCTCAGCAATTTAGCAAGACCCAATTTCAAAAAAAAGGGGTGGGGCTGGGGATGTAGCTCAGTGGTAAAGTTCCCCTGGGTCTGATTCCCAGTATCATAAAAAACAAAAAATAAAAAGTTTACATAGTATTATGAGTAGTAATATATAGTAAATGTTTTACCCAAAATTTGTTATTAAAGACACAGCCATCTATGATAAAAATATGTATCTGTTTTCTAATGCACTAGAGACTCTTTTTTTTTTTATTTAAATAACTTAGGCCATGAAGACTAGCTAAAAGTCAGGCATTGTGGTAGACACCCATATTCCCAGCTACTCTGGAGGCTGAGGTAGGAGGATCACTTGAGCCCCTAGAAGTTCGAGGCCATAACAGGCAACAAGAATCCATCTAAAAAAGAAAAGAAAAAGCTAAAAAGACAAATAGGTAGCTAACTAGCTAAAAAACACTGATATAAACTATAATAGTTAATACTTACGCCGCATCTCATTGATGACAAACATTGGTTTAATAACATCCCCAGGATTACTGAGTGCCTGGGTAATATGCGCTTGCATTGTACACATCATACAAAATCCTTCTGCATGACCTGAAAGAAAAATGTTAATCCTCCACATTAGTAAAATAAGACTATATAGTAAACTATAAACTAGGGCACGCTTCTGAGATGAAATATCAGTAATAGCTACTGTGTGTATCTTGGGTTATTTTTATTCATTTTCATTTAATTCTCTAACAAACTGAAGTGATACATATATATTGGCTCTATTTTACAACAGAGGAAAAATGGCTCAGTTAAAAATTTGCCCAAGGTCAGATTTATAACCAGACCTAAATCATACCCTTTTTCAAGTTTTGAAGCTTGTACTCTATACTGGAAAAACAAGGACTTTTTCTTATATTACCATTTGTCTAAACTGGTAAAAGAATGTCTCCCACAGCAAGGTTAAGAAATCTCTATATATGTATTCTGGCTTTCTTGGTCACATACGGTGGTCTCTATTGCATTTTCTTCTTTCCTTTTTTTTTTTTTTAACTTTTAAAAAATACAGAAAATGATTCTTGGTTCATGCTAAGTGGTGCTAACTGGCATATAGTGGGTAGGAGGCAGGTATGTTAGTAAACATCCTACACAGCACGAGGGCCTCCCACAGCAAAGAATTACCTGGCTTGGCATCAACAGTACCTGGGTGGAGAAGTTCTGCCTAAACCTTCTCAGAATCTACCTATAATAAAAGCTTAAAAAGTCTTGAGCACGCCTGTAATCCCAGCACTTTGGGAGGCTAAGACAAGAGAATTGCAAGTTCAAAGCCAGCCTCAGCAATGGCAAGGAACTAAGCAACTCGCTGAAACCCTGTCTCTACATAAAACACAAAATAGGGATGGAGATGTGGTCCAGTGGTCAAGCACCCCTGAGCTCAATTTAAAAAAAAGTCTTGAAAGAAATAAACTATTTCCAATAAACTATGCCCCACAACAAAGCTTAAAAATATATACAGGAATAAGAAAAATCCAGTATCCAACATAAAATTCATGTCTGCCATTCAATTAAAGAGTACAAACGTCGGCGGGGGATATAGCTCAGCTGGTAGAGTGCCTCACAAGGCCCTGGGTTCAATCTCCAGCATCAAAAAAAAAAAAAAGAAAGAAAGAAAGAAAGAAAAAGAAAAAAAAAGTACAAAGCACACAGAGATGCAGGAATGACTAGCAGTAAAGAGAAAAACAAAAAAAGACTCCAAAGTGAAACAGAACACAGAATCAGAAGACAGTAACGTTAAAAGATATTATTCATATATTAAGATGTGCAAGGAGGTGAAAAATGCAAGAGCACATTGAAGAGAAGCATATAAATAGATCCAAATATATTTCTACAGATGAACAGTAGACTCTATGAGGTATATACACCAGAGGGGATTAGACACTACAGAAAGAAGACATTAGTGAACTGGAAGATAAATACTCATTATGAGTAGAGGAAGTTCATGACACACAGAGCAGAAACTAATAGTAACAAAAAGGTAGGTGTGCCAGTAAATGGTGAACAATTTCAAGTTGTCCATAATACACGTGTAACTGCAGTCTGAAGGTGAACAGGCAGAACAAATGTCAAGAAATAATTATCTACAGGAAAGAAAGTACAGGGAGGTACTCAGGGTGATGGAATGATTTTATATTCTGACTGAGGTGAGGTCATGGCTTACATCAATCTACATGTGGTAAAATTCAAAGAACTTGGCTAGATGTAGTGGTACATACCTATAATGCCAGCAGCTCAGAAGGCTGAAGCAGGAGGATCACAAGTTCAAAGCCAGCCTCAGCAACTTAGTGAGGCCCTATCTCAAAATTAAAAAATAAAGAGGGTGGGGGAATGTGGCTCACTGGTTAAGCGCCCCTAGGTTCAATCCTTGGAACCCTCCCCCTGCAAAAAAATCAAAGAATTTTACACCAAAAATGTTATTCTGTGAAGTATAAAAATAAGTTTTTAGCGGGGCACAGTGGCACACGCCTGTAATCCCAGCATTTTGGGAGGCTGACACAGAAAGAATTGCAAGTTCAAAGCCAGCATCAGCAACTGCAAGGCACTAAACAATTCAGCAAGACCCTGTCTCTAAATAAAAAACACAAAATAGGGCTGGGGATGTGGCTCAGTGGTCGAGTACCCCTGAGTTCAATCCCCAGTACAAAAAATAATAATAATTTTTTTAAATGACCAGAAGTTGTTTTGATTTGATGGAAACAGTAAAAGCACAGAACTAAGAATCTCAACAAACTCCAAGCAGAAGAAACATGAAGAAAACTATAAAAAGGGCCAAACTATTTAAGTGATAAAAATATTAAAAGCAGCTAGAAATAAAAACATTATGGGGGCTGGGATTGTGGCTCAGCGGTAGAGCGCTTGCCTCGCATGTGTGGGGCCCTGGGTTCGATCCTTAGCACCACATACAAAGCAATAAAATAAAGACATGTGTCCATCTACAACTAAAAAAATATTAAAAAAAGAAAAGAAAACATGAAAATTTAACAAATGATTTAAAAAAAAAAAAAAAAAAACATTATGTATAAAGAAACAAAGGGAAACATGTGACCACAGATTTTTTTGTCAGAAGCAACATAGGCTAAAGACACTGCAGTAGCATCTTTCAAGTAGTAAAAGAAAAATGATGATGCTCACATCCTTCACAAATGAAGATAACAGGCTGGGGTTGTGGCTCAGTGGTAGAGTGCTTGCCTAGCATGTGTGAGGCACTAGGTTCGATTCTCAGTACCGCGTATAAATAAATAAAATAAAGTCCATTGACAACTAAAAAAAAAAAAGAAAGAAATGTACCTATTTTTAAAAAAAGAAGATAACAATTCCTCATCTAGGAAGATGGCATACAGGTAAGTTTTCTCTATTCCTCCTGCCACATACCCCCCAAAAAAAAAACTCTGAATATTTATATGCAACAAATATAAAAGGCTGTAAAAGGTAGAGAAAGAGAAAAAAAGACAGATATGCTAGGGAACTCAGGACTCAATGGCAGTGAGTTCCCTGATCTTCCTTGTGCCTCAGATATTCCAGACTTGGAGCTGAAGAAGTTAGCAACCAAATGCACAAAGCAAAACCCCAAAGAAAGCTTGCCTGCTCTATCCAGCCAAGGACAAGGAAGCGGGAAGCTTGCGTAAGAGACAACTTTAGAAATATTATTCTACTCCAGCCTTTGTGTGTACACATATTTTTTTTTCTGTAAATGACAATATTTTGACACACTTTTACAAACTTTTCTGTTTGAGCAGACTATCCCTCCCAACTCTTAAAACATAGGAAAGGGCTCAGCCAAGAACATGCCTTTGCTATGCAAATTAACCCAGAGCCATCTTCCTCTATAGGGTGTGTACAACTCCCTCCCACACCCCCACACCCCCCACTCCCGCCCACCAGTATTCCTGTGCATTAATCATCCCAGGACCAGATCCCAGGCAACTAAGAACCACCCCTTTATGGTTTTGCACCCATCCAAACTGTTAAAACTAGTTAATGGGGTTGGGATTGTGGCTCAGTGGTAGAGCGCTTGCCTCACATGCGTGAGGCACTGGGTTCGATCCTCAGCACCACATAAAAACAAATAAAGATATTGTGTCCATTTACAACTAAAATATATATTAAAAAACAACAACAACAACAACAAAAAACTAGTTAATGAAAACTGTTCACCCTGGCCCGCCTTGCCTTTCCCGGAAACCTCAATAAAGGCTTTGGCCTAATGATTTTCCTTCATTCTTGTCTTATTCCTGGTATCTTTTAACCACCCTGGTATCTTTCTCACATGACCCTGGGTGGTATGCCATGCCTCCTGTATCCCAGGGGCTGTGAATATAATCATCTTTATTTTCCCAGGCCTCTCCTGCATTTCCTCCTAAGGCTGCAACCAACTAACCATCATATAAAACACCACACCAAGCACAGCCAAACACTACAAAAAAACTATAACCTCACCTCTACCCATACTAGCAAAGGCCAAGTGAAGAGCCTAAACTTCCATTCACAAGACTCTAATATGCCACCCCAAAACCCATCCAGTGGGTTACTGTTAGAGATGAAAGATTGGGAGCTGGAACTTTCCCCCATACTAGGTGCTAACCCCTTCCCCATCTCAAAGTGGCCATGGAGATCATGTGTGGAGCAGGACTTCCATCCTCACCAACTAATAGAGACATTCCTCCACCCAGCCCCATAGTCAGAACTTTCACCATCACCCAGTGGTAGCAAAGCTACTCTAACTGCAGTGTCAGAGGAGACCACATGGGGACTTGAAACTTCCACTCCCACCCAGCAGCAAGGAAAACCCTAATCCAGCCAGCTCGGTGGTGCAAGCCTATAATCCCAGCACTTAGGGAGGCTGGGATTCAAAGCCAGCCTCAGCATCGGTGAGGCGCTAAGCAACTCAGTGTGACCCTGTCTCTACATAAAGCACAAAATAGGGGTGGGGATGTGGCTCAGTGGTCGAGTGCCCCTGAGTTCAATCTCCAGTACCAAAAAGAAAAAGAAAAAAGAAAACCCTAATCCCACCTTGGAAGCTGAATGGGGAACCTGGGCTTCTTTCTACCTTGCCCTGACTTCACTTCCTCTGACCAGCTCTGACAGGGAAAGCTAAAACAGTTAGATAAGACCCCATACATCATAACATAATGTAAAAATATCCAGGTTTCAAATGAAAAAAATGAAAATAAAAGCATTCACCACACCAAGAATCTCTCAAATAAAAATTGTAACATTGTCTGAAGTTTTAAATTTATGTTGAGGGAATATTTAAGACGATTGTAGAGCTGGGGATGTAGCTCATTAGGAGAGTAATTTGTCTAGCATGTGAGGCTCTGGGTTCAATCCCTAGTAACTAAAAAAAAAAAAAAAGATAAGGAGAGTAAATATGTATAATGTAATACCTAGAGCAATCAACCACTAAAACAGCTAAACAAACAGATATACTTAAAAACATGATAAATAAATCAAAATGGAATCTTGAATATTTTAAAAAATACACAAGTAACCCATAGGGAGATAGGAGTAAGAAAACAGATATTAAACAAAAACAAAGAGAAACAAAGAATACAATGTCATACTTAAGCCCTGATACGTCAATAGTCACCAAGTCCAAATATTCTAACTATATCTGTTTGAAAGCCGCATATTGCCACACAATGGTGGCCACCCCTATAATCTCGGCTACTCAGGAGGCTGAGACAGGAAAATTTCAAGTTTAAGGTCAGCCTAGGTAACTTGACAAGATCCCATCTCAAAAAAAAAGATTGGGATGTACAGCTCAGTGGTAAAACACTTGACTAGGATATATACAGCCCTGAGCTTGATACCCAATACTAGGGGAAAAAAAAAAAAAAAAAAGGCGGCACAGATTGACAAAATCAATTTAAAAACATGACCAAACCATACAAAAAACTCAGTTCAAATGTAATGATACAGGCAGGCTAAAAGTAAAAGAACAAAAAAAGATTCGCTATGAAACATCAATCAAAAGAAAACAGGAGCTGGGCATAGCGGCGCGAGCCTGTAATCCCAGCACTTAGGGAGGCTGAGACAGGAGAATCGTGAGTTCAAAGCTGGCCTCAGCAATGGCGAGGCGCTAAGCAACTCAGTGAGACCCTGTCTCTACAGAAAACACAAAATAGGGCTGGGGATGTGGCTCAGTGGTCGAGTGCCCCTTAGTTCAATCCCTAGTACCAAAAAAAGAAAAGAAAAGAAAAGAAAACAGGAATGTCTATGTTAACATCAAATAAAGCAGACTGCAGAGCAAAGACTACTTCCAGACAGGGACAGTACATAATGTGAAGGGTCAATCCATTAACACACAACAATCTTAAATGTACCTGTACCAAACAAAACTGAAAAATATAAGAATCAAATTCAACAAAAAATGGGCAAAGACATAGAACTCATTCTTATCAGTCACCAGATCTAATCAACATTTAAACAACACTCCACCCACCAAGAGCAGAATATACATTTTGTTTCAGGTGCTTACAGAATATATACTAAGACAGACCATATCCTGAGGCATAAAACAAACCTCAAAAAATTGAAAGTGTGTCTCCAACCACAGGGAAATAAAAACCAGACATTGATAAGTGAAAGATAAGAAAATCTCCAAATACCTGGAAACTAATTAACACATAAATAATCCATGGATCAAAGAGTAAACCTCAAGGGAAATAAAAGCTACACGGAACTAAATGTAAATTAAAAGAGAACATATATTTAAAAATAGAGACAGAATTAAAACAGTGCTGAAAAAGAAAATTTTAATTATTACCAACATCAAAAATGAAATGGGATATCAGCACAGATCCTACAAATATCAAAAGGATAATAAGGGGAGCTAGGATTGTAGCTCAGCGGTAGAGCGCTTGCCTCGCATGCGTGAGGCCCTGGGTTCGATCCTCAGCACCACATACAAAGCAATAAAATAAAGACATTGTGTCCATCTACAACTAAAAAAAAAAATTTAAAAAAAGAAAAGGATAATAAGGAAATACTATGATTAACTTTACACACACAAAGCCAACTTAGAATAAATGCAGCAATTCCTCAACAAAGCAAACTGCCACAATTCACCCAAGATAAAATAATTTGAGTAGTCCTATACCTATTTGAATTGGTAATTTTAAAACTCCCAGAAAAGTATATCTCCTGACCCAGATAGTTTCACTGAAGAATTCCAAACATTTAAAAAAGAATAAACAGCCAGGTGTGGTGGTGCATACCTATAATCCCAGCAGCTCAGGAGGCTGAGGCAGGAGGATCACAAGTTCAAAGCCAGCATCAGCAACTTAGCCAGACCCTAAGCAACTGAGTCAGGCCCTATTTCAAATTAAAAAATAAAAAGGGCTAGAGATGTGACTGAGTGGTTAAGTGCCCCTGGGTTCAATCTCTGGTATCAAAATAAATAAATAAATATGTTTAATTAAAAATAAAAAAATTAACATTAAAAAATTATAGATCTCTTCCAAAAAACAGAAAATGAGCTAACACATCTAATTATGTGTCTAATATTACTCTGACACCAAAACCAGACAAAGACAGTACAAAAAAAGTTACAGATTAATATTTCTCATAAGTATTGATGTAAAAGCCCTGAATGAATATAAGCTAATAAATTGGGCAATATATGTGAAGAATATACTATGAATAGAGTTTATTCCAGGGCATGCAAAGATAACTCAATATTATACAATGTAATTTACCATTTTAACAAGCTAGAGATATCAGATGATTCTAACAATTTGGTAAAGAAATCATTTGAAAAAAATCAAATAAAATTTGTGATTCACTCACAATAGAAAATAAGAATCAAAAAAACAGGAGTGCAGAGAAACATCCATGATTGGTAAAGAGCATCTACCAAAAATCTACAGTTGCTGGGTGCAGTGGCACATGCCTGTAATCTCCATGGCTTGGAAACTGAGGCAGGAGAATCATGAATTCAAAGCCAGCCTCAGCAACTTAACAAGGCCCTAAGCAACTCAGTGAGACCCTGTCTCTAAATAAAATACAAAAAGGGATGGGGATGTGGCTTAATGGTAGAGTGCTGAGTGCCCCTGGATTTAATCCCCAGTACTAAAAAAACAAAAAACAAAAAAACAAGTTGAATGCTTTCCCCTATGATCAGAAAAGAGTCAAGTGCGCTGGGGTTGTAGCTCAGTGGAAGATCGGAAGAGCACTTGCGTTGCATGTATGAGGCACTGGGTTCGATTTTCAGCACCACATATAAATAAAACAAAGGTCCATAGAAAATTTTAAAATATTTTTTAAAAAGAGAAAAGAGTCAAGGATGTCTGCTTTCACCACTCTTATTGAACAAAATGCTAGAAGTTCTGGCCAGTGAAACAAGACAAGGAAAGGAAATAAATAAGGCAAAAGGGCTGGGGTTGTGGCTCAGTGGTAGAGCACTTGCCTCGCATGTGTGAGGCACTGGGTTCGATCCTTAGCATCACATAAAATAAATAAATAAATAAAGGTATTGTGTCCATCTACAACTGATATATATATATATATATATAT
>CM053415.1:9264871-9320090 GCA_028644305.1 Xerus rutilus | reverse complement strand
AGACAGGGTCTCACTGAGTTGCTTAGCGACTCTCCATTGCTGAGGCCAACTTTGAACTCACGATTCTCCTGTCTCAGCCTCCCTAAGTGCTGGGATTATATGAAAAAATATATGAAAAAAAATAAGGCAAACAGATCAGTAATACATAAGTAACACTGTCCGTATTTGTATGACTTGATTGACTATGTTATGTAGAAAATTTCAAGAAATCTACCCAAAGATGCCTAGAACTAATAAATGAGTTTAGCAAGGTCACAAGATAATTACAATTCAAAAAAGAAGTAGGGCCAGGTGTGGTGGTACATGCCTATAATCCCAGCGATTTGGGAGGCTGAGGCAGGAGGATCACAAGTTCAAAGCCAACCTCAGCAACTTAGCAAGGCCCTTGTCTCTAAATAAAATATTAAAAAGGACTGGGGGGGAAAAAAAAAGTAAAAAGGACTGGGGATATGGCTCAGTGGTTAAACGACCCAGGTTCAATCCCTGGTATCAGAGACAGAGAGAGAGAGAGAGAGAGAGAGAGAGAGAGAGAGAAAGAGAAGTAGGTACAAATCTAACAAAACAAGGAAAAAATACATATACAGAAAAAGATTAAAAACGGAATGAAAAATAAATGAGACAAACAGAAAATGAATAGCAAGATGGTAGATTTAAACCAAATCCTATCAATTATCTCACTAAATGTAAACTGCTAAAAATTCTAAAGAAAAAAGCAGAGACTTACTATTGGATAAAAAAGCAAGATCAAATAATAGGCTGTTTATAAGAAATTCATTTTAGGGCTGGGGCTGTAGCTCAGTGGTAGAGCGCTCGCCTTGCATGCATAAGTCACTGGGTTCGATCCTCAGCACCACATAAAAATAAATAAAATAAAGATATTGCATCCATCTAAAATTTTTAAAATATTTTAAAAAGATTCATTTTAAATACAGACATACATAGGTTAAAGTTGAAAAGATTTAAAAAATGTTAATACTAATCATAAGAAAACTGGAGTGACTATCTCAAACTAGGTTTCAGAGTAAAGAGATAAAGGAGGTCTTTTCATAAATGACAGATGAGGTCATCTAGAGGGCACAATAATCATAAATAAATAAGATTCAAAAGAGTACAGCAAAATAAGCTATATTTTTCTGATAGAACAGAAAGAAACGTGCAAATATAGTTTATTTCAATACTTCTCTCAAAATTTGACAGAACAAGTAGAAAAACAGAACACGAAGGATTACCTCAACAACATTATCAACTAACCACAAATAATCAGCATTTATAGAAATTATAACCAACAGTAGCAGAATACACACCCTTATTAAGTACACATGGAACATTCAGCAAGACAGACCATGTTCTGGTACATAAAACAAATTTAACTTTAAAAGAATTCAAACATTGGAAAACATATTCTCTAATTACAATGGAATAAAATTAGAAATCAGTAACATAACAATTTCTGGAAAATCCCCAAATATTTGGCAACCAAATATGCATTTCTAAATAATCACAAGAGCAATTAAAAAGTTTTTTGAGCTGAAAAGTAAAACATATCCAAATAACACTTATAGGGAAACAGCACTTACCAAAACAGCACGTATAGGGAAATTTATAGCGTTAAACGCACTGGAAAAGATGATCTTAAATCAAATGCATTTAAGTTCCAACCTTAAATAAGAACAGTATGTTTCAAGAAAGCTAGACAGAAGAATTTTAAATGTTCTCACCACAAAGAAATAAAAAGTTTGAGGAAACAGATATATTTACCCTGATTTGAATATTACACAACGTACAGATGTATCAAAACATCACATAGTACTCATAAATTGCAGAATTTTTTTGTCACTTAAATAAGAAAAAAAAAAAAACTAGAATGGAAAACATTAAACCCAAAGTAGGCAGAGAAAAGGGAAAAACAGTAACAAATATCAATGAAACAGAAGACAGAATAACCATGAAATCCAAGAGCTAGTTCTTTGAGAAAATCAGTAAGATTAAAAAGTCTCTAGTCAGATTGATTAGAAAAAAGGAGATTCAAATGAGCACCAAGAATGACAATGAGGAAATCACTATAGACCCTAATAAAGCTAAAAAGGAAAATAATAATATGAACAAGTTTGTAGACAAATTTGTTGCTGTTTCTCTCCTTTTTAATACTTTTTGCAACACTGGGAACTCCAGTCCTTTTTATTTGTATTTTTCAATACTGTTGAGGTTTTGTTTTTTGGTTTTTGCTTTTTCAATTTTCAGACAAGGTCTCACAAAGTTGCCAAGGCTGGCCCTGAACTTGTGATCCTCCTGCCTCAGCCTCCCAAGTAGCTAGGATTACAGGCATGTGCCACTGCTCCCTGGAAGACACATTTCCATAAAGATATAAACCAACAAAGCTTGTTGAAAAATTTTTTAAAAAAAAGATAACCTGAATAGCCCTACATAAAATTAAATATGTATTTTAAAACCTGCCTATGAGCAACTCCAGATGACACACTGATGAAATCTATCAAATACTTAAGGAAAAAAATAATACCGACTATACAAACTCCTCCAGGAAACAGAAGTGAAGAAAATATGTCCTAAACATGATACCGCCATTGCCCAAAACGAGACAAAGACATTATAAAAGAAATTACAGACTAATAATATTCATGAACTAAAATCATTTTATAATTTTCAGCAAATGAAGGTCAATAATACATAGAAATAATATATTCTCAGGAATGCAAAGTTGGTTTAATATTAAAGCATTAAACACTCCATCCAGTAAAAGGCATCTGTGAAAAATCTACACCTAACACCATACTCAACAGTGAAAGACTGAATGCTTTTCCTCTAAGAGTGAGAAAGGATATGGATGATTATCTCACCACATCTACTCAACACTGTAAAAGACACCTCAGTTAGTGTAAAAGCGCAAGAAAGAGAAGAGCATACCCAGACTGTAAATGAAGAAGAATACAATTATCTGGGGCTGGGTTATGGCTCAGTGGTAGCGCATTTGCCTAGCACATGCAAGGCACTGGGTTCGATCCTCAGCACCACATACAAACAAATAAATAAAATAAAGGTATTGTGTCCATCTACAACTACAAAAAATATTTTAAAAAAAAGAATACAATTATCTTTATTTAAAGATTACATGACCATCTCTGTAAAATCTCAAGGAATCATAATAAAACAAAACAAAACAAAACCCCAGAGACTAGCCTGGATGATATAGGAAAACCCTGTCAGAAAATAAAGAAACAAACACAAAAACCTACTAGAATTAATGAGTTAAGCATGATTCCAGAATATAAGATCAATACCTAAAAATCAACTACAGCCAGGTGCAGTGGCACATGCCTGTAATCTCAACAGGTTGGGAGGCTGAGGCAGGAGGATCCCAAGTTCAAAGCCAACCTCAGCAATTTAGTAAGGCCCCGATCAATTTAGCAAGACACTGTCTCAAAATAAAAAAAGGCTGGGGATGTGACTCAGTGCTTAAGCACCCCTGGGTTCAAATCTTACCCCCCCCAAAATGCATTTCTATATTCTAACAATAATTGATCAAAAATTGAATTTAAAAAGAAATATCATTTATAATTATCAGAAATGAAATATGTCTGGTAAGATATATGTACCTTGTTTTTGCACACTGAAAACTACAGTATACAAACACTAAGAGAAATTGAAATGACCTAAATAAAGAGATATACCTGAGCCGGGCGCGGTGGCTCACGCTTGTAATCCCAGCACTTAGGGAGGCTGAGACAGGAGAATCGCGAGTTCAAAGCCAGCCTCAGCAACGGTGAGGCGCTAAGCAACTCAGTGAGACCCTGTCTCTACAGAAAACACAAAATGGGGCTGGGGATGTGGCTCAGTGGTTGAGTGCCCCTGAGTTCAATCCCTGGTACCAAAAAAAAAAAAAAAAAAGAGAGATATACCTGGTTTGTTGGTCAGAATATAAAAAGCTAGATGTGATTTCATATCTAACTGATTCATAGATTCAGTACAATCCCAATTAAAATCCTAGGGTTGTGGCTCAGTGGCAGAATGCTTGCCCAGCATATGTGAGGTACTAGGTTCAATTCTCAGCACCGCATATAAATAAATATAAAGGTCCATCAACAACTGAAGAAATATTTAAAAAAAAAATCCCAGGAAGCTTTTTTTTGGTACTAGGGATGAAACCCAGGGGCATAATACCACTGAGCTACATGCCCAATTCTTCGTTTTTAATTTTTAAAAAATACTTTTTTTTTACTTTTTAAATTTTTATTCTTAAGATATACATGAATTCTTTATTATTATTATTTTTTATTTTGAAATAAGCTCTTAGTTGCTGAGAGTCTTGTTAAACTGCCAAGGCTAGCTTAAACTTGAGATCCGCCTGCCTCAGACTCCCAAATCTCTGGGATTACAGGCTGTGCCATTGTACCTGGCCATGAAGCTTTTTTTATAGAAATTGAAAAACTGAGTCCATTTGGTCCAGCAATCCCATTATTAGGTGCACACCCAAAGGAAGTGAAATCAGTAAGTCAAAGAGACATCTGCAGTAGTATATTTATTGCAGCGTGTCCACAACAGCCAAGACATGGAATTAACCTAGGTATCAATGAACACATGAATGAATAAAGAAAACGTATATATACATACAATGGAATAATTATTCAACATAAAAAAGAATGAAATTTTGTCACTTGCAGCAACATGAGTGAACTAGAAGACTTTATGTTAGGTTGAAATAAGGGTACAAAAACCATACTGTGTATTCTCCCTTATATGTGGAAGCTAAAAAGCTGATCACAAAGAAGTAGAGAATAGAATGGCAGTTACAAGAACCTAGGAAAGGTGTAGAGGAAGGAGGAAGAAGGGAGAAAGGATGGCTAAATGAGTACTGAAGTTCAGCTGGCTAAGAAGAATAATTTCTAATGTTCTATAGCACAATATGGCTGGCAACAATTATTTTACAACAGCCAGTAAAAAAGGATTTTAAATGTTCCCAGCACAAACAAAATATGCCTGAAGCGACAGATACATCAATTACCTACAACTAATTATTACATACTGTATACGTGTATTAAAGTGTCACACTGTACCCACAAATAAGTACAAGTATTATGCGTCCAATAAAATTAAAATACATTAAGATAAACAAAAACCAAAATTCAAATGACCACGAATGGTTAAAACAACTTTGAAAAGTCAGGGAGACTTACCTGATTTCAAACCTTTTAGATATAGAGCAATCAAGACATTGTGGCAGGGCGGGCACACTGGAGCATGCCTGTAATCCCAGAGGCTGGGGAAGGGGTAGGGCGGGGATGGGGGGTGGGGGGATGCTGAGACAGGAGGATCTCAAGTTCAAAGCCAGCATCAGCAAAAGCGAGGCACTAAGGAACTCAGCAAGACCCTGTCTCAAAATAAAATACAAAATAGGGCTGGGGATGTGGCTCAGTGGTCAAGTGCCCCTGAGTTCAATCCCCAGTACTCCTCTCCCCCCGCAAAAAAGACAGTGTGTCATGGTAAAGAATCAGTGTTACAGAATGGAATCCAGAAATAGATCCATATACATATGATTAATTGAATTTTGACAAAGATGCCAAGACAATTCAGTAAAGAAAAGATTACCTTTTCAGTGAATGGTACTGGAATAAGTGGATATTCATATGGAAAAATACGGCCTGTTGGTGCATCTTAATTAGTGGTAGAGACTTGCCTCACACATTGAAGCCCTGAGTTCAACTCCAACACCACAAACAAACAAAACTTATCCATTCTTCGCATCACAAACAAAATTTAAAAAGTGGATCACTGACCCAAATGGAAAATTAAACTATTAAAACTTCTAGAAAAAAATAGAGTAAAAATGACTTTTGGGGTTAAGTAAAGATTTCTTAATACAACACCTAAAACACAATTAATAAAAAGAAAAAAAGTAATGAACTGAAAATTTTCAAAACAAACAAAAGTAAAGTGCTTTTCAATAAACATTGAAGAGAATGAAAAGACAAGCCTCAGACTGGAAGAAAATATTTACAAATCACAAGTGTGATAAAGAAGTTACATCCAAAATATATAAAGAACTCTCAAAATTCAACAATAAGAAAACAACCACCTGGGCATGGTGGCACTCGCCTGTAATCCCAGCACTTTGGGAGGCTGAGACAGGATAATTGTGAATTCAAAGCCAGCCTCAGCAACTGTGAGGTGCTAAGCAACTCAGTGAGACTCTGTCTCTAAATAAAAAATACAAAAAAACCCCAAAACTACCCACTTTTTAAATAGGTAAAAGATTTAAACTGTCATTTCAGTAAAGCAAATATACAGAATGCAAATAACCACGGAAAAGATGTTCAACATAATATTCACTAGGAAAGTACAAATTAAAACCACAATAAGGTACATTCATATATAAACATTCCTATGTTTATATATGAATACATGAGCAGTGTCACTCCACATCGTGTTCAACCACAAGAATGGGATCCTGATTTAAATAAGTTGTACTCCACCTATGTCTATAATATCAAAATACACTCTACTGTCATGCATATTGAAAAACAACAACAACAACAACAAAAAGACACTACTATTCTATATACCCATGAAAATGACTAAAATTGAAGACTGACCACACCAAGTATTGGATTAGATTTGAGGCAAATAACTTTTGTTGGCTGGTGATGAGAAAGTAAAACATTACAATCCCTTTGGGAAACAGTTTAAAAGTATTTCATTTGTGTATTTATGTGTCTATACACACACACACACACACACACACACACACACATTTTTGGGGAGGTGGGTACTGGGGATTGAACCCAGGGTTGCTCAACCACTGAGCCACATCATCAGCCCTTTTTATTTTTTATGTTGAGACAGAGTCTCGCTAAGTTGCTTAGGGCCTCGCTAAGTTACGGAGGCTGACCTTGAACCTGCAATCCTCCTGCCTCAGCCTCCCAAGTTGCTGGGATTATAGGCATGTGCCACCATGCCTAGCATTAGAAGTATTTTTATTTTATTTATTTATTTATTTATTTATTTATTTATTTATTTATTTATTTTGGTGCTGAGGATTAAACTCAGGGGTACTCAACCACTAAGCCACATCCCCAGCCCTATTTTGTGTTTTATGTAGAGACAGGGTCTCACTGAGTTGCTTAGCACCTCGCCATTGCTGAGGCTGGCTTTGAACTCGCGATTCTCCTGTCTCAGCCTCCCAAAGTGCTGGGATTACAGGTGTGCACCACAGTGCCTGGCTTAGAAGTATTTTTAAAAGTTAAGTACATGCCTATTATGGTACCAAACCATCTTACTCTTATTCACCCAAGAGAAATGAAAACACGTCCTTACAAAGATTTATTTGAAAATGTTCACAGCAGCTTAATTCGTGATAGCTCAAAATGGAAAATAATCCAAATATCCATCAATAAGTAAATGGAGAAAAAAGCTATGGTACCTTTGTACAATGGAATATTACTCAACAATAAAGATGAACCACTGAAACATGCGACAGATGGAGTAATGTTGAAATAATTATGCCAAGTAAAGCAAAATAATATAGGAATATATACTGTATAATTCTACATCTGCCAACATTCTAAATAATACAAACTATTTTATAGTGACACGAAGTGGAAATCAGTGACTGCCTGAAGTAGATGAAATGGGGGTGGGGAAGCAAAGGAAGGGGTAATTTCAAAGGCACATTACGGAACTTATAGGAGTGATATAACCATTATCTTAATTATGGTAAGTATATACAAATGTCAAAATGCAGCAAATTGTTTTTCAAATATGTGCAATTTATTATATATCAGTTATACCTCAACAAAGTTGGGAGAATAGGGGGAAGAAAGTGAGAGAAGGAAGGAAAGAGGGAAATAAATTACCAAAAGCATAAAAGATAGGCACCTAATTCTGGACACTGGGAGCTTCTGAATTTTGTCTTGATCCTCTTTCTTAGAAGGACCAAGATGTCCAGATGCCAGTACTGGGTTTTTATCTACACCCTACTTTCATTAAGCACAAAAGTGATAGGCAAGCTGTCTGTGGGAAATGAATTATGGACTTAGGGAGAAAATGAGGGCAAAAATGTTCATTCTGTAATTACAAACCCTTTGGCATAACAAAAACCTCTAGGTGGTTAGATTCTAGGTGATTTTTCTTTCGTTTACTTAAATTTTTCTGTACTTTCCAAATTCTTTACAAACATTACTTTGCTCTTTGGAGGAAAAAAGTTTTTAGAAGAACCACTTTAAATTCTCAACTAAGTGAAGAACTATTCAAAAGGAAACCAAAGAGTTTTGTTTTGTTTTGTTTTTTAATACTGATCATTGATGAATAGCATCAGAGCATGCACACACACAAATTGGAGCATTAATTCAGGTTAAAGAACAGGAAAAGTTCATTTATAAAGGATCATGGATAATTCGCATTATATATAGATAGATAGTCAAAACCTCAAAAAACGGATGTTCTAAATTCTGAATGTCACTAGTCAGCACTGAGAAGGCTTCTACCTAAAGACATTTTAATATGTTTTAACTTATTTTCTGCCTTCTGGATTGAAGACAGAGCTCTCAAATGATAAGGCAAAGTTTTGTATGAATTCTAGGAATCTGGGCAGTGATAAAGGTTCCTTTCCTCTAGGGCTTACAAGCCTGACAATGAATCAAGCCTTCTAACACAAGATGAATGCTAGGAGAGGGAGGATTTCTTAACCTTGCTTGTCTCAAACTGTTAGCAGCAAACATTAACATTTTTTAACAAGTGTAGAAAACTAGCAGGAGGATTAGAAATGCCAAATGCTGACAAAATATTTCTTTTAAAATGCCCTCACAGGTCAGACTGGGTGCAAAATGTTTGTCAATTTGAATACAAATCCTTAGAGTCCTCCTTGGTTTCTAAAAGAATAAACCAACTTTTTTTTTTTTTGGTACTGAGGATTGAACTAAGGGGTACTCGACCACTGAACCAAATCCCCAGCCCTATTTTGTGGTTTATGTAGAGACAGGGTCTCAACTGAGTTGCATAGCGCCTCGATGTTGCTGAGGGTGGCTTTGAACTCACGATTCTCCTGTCTCAGCCTCTCAAAGTGCTAGGATTACAGGCATGAGCCACTGCGCCCTGCTAGAATAAACCAACTTCTAATGATCACATAACTCTTGACTTAATTCTAATTTTTCACTTTCATTTCAGAGAAGAAAGTATAAATAAAAGGTTAGCATCCATGATACCTCAAACATACCACTGAACAGAACACTTACATGTCTTGGAGTGTTCATGTGACAGCATGTAATTGGCGAGAGGTGGTGTGTAAGTTAAACACTGCAAAGCAGCATTGGCAAAACAGGTATTGCCCAAATTCTGGAGCCCAGCGCCAACTCTGTGAGTTTGTTGCCACTTAAGACAAATCTTCTCAGATGGAAAAAGAACTTTTTGTGGAGGAGCAATGCCATCACCTAGGGCTGAAACAATAAACAGCAAAGATTTAAAAACAAAGCTTGCCATGGTTCTGAAGCTACATAGAAAGCAATATTTGATCAAACTTGAATCTGACTAATATTCTAAATCATATTACTAGCTTGCCAGAAATACAAGGCAGAACAGGACATTTTAAAAGACAGAACCCATAATGAGAGAAACTCTGAATGATTGATTTCTTTAATAAAAAAACTGCAAATGATAAAAGGAAACTTAAGATACATATCCACCAAAAGCAAAGTGCAGATTTTGTTTGAATGTTGTTTTTAACAACCAACTATGGAGAAAAAAATGAATCCAGGGAAATTTGAATATTGACTGGACTTTTAATATAAGACTTTTTAATTTTTAGAAAAGAATTCTTTTGCTATACACACTAAATATCTATAGGTTAAATATAAAATACTGGACTTACTTTAAAATATTGTGGAAGGTGACCCATCAGTACATGAATGGGTAAAGAAAATGTAATGGTAGTTTTTGAAAAATATCACATTTCCTGTCCATGTGTTCATTTTCTGCCTATGATTTGTATAAGAGAATGAAAATATTTCATCTTTCCTGATGTCTTTCTTAGTGAAAATTTTAGCACACTTTGGCTTTATCATAGTTGAAATTTCATGATGTATGAAATTGATATGGTACTGAAATGCTTCTAAAATTTCTTCGTAGCAACTTCTACTTTTCTGTTGGTTTCTATCATAAAATTAAAGCTTAGGTATAGAAGTTAAGCTATAAAACATCATAAGCAATCTTATTATTGAAATCTGTATTTTGAAGGAAAATACTTTCAGAAATACTATACACACTGTGCATGCAAAGTTGGGACTAAATTGTCAAAATAAATCCTAGTTATACACATTAAAAAAAAAATATACTGTGGAAGGGGTCAATGGGTGGAGGTATAATTGACCATGTGTTGATACATGTCAAAGATGGCTGATAGCTACATAAGAGTTCATTATAATTACTCTTAAATCCACTTAAAATTTTTTATAATAAAAAGTTTTTAAAAATAATTACAATCAACAGAAAATACAAGTCAATTCCCTATGACATTGGCCACATGTGCTTAAATGCAGCACCACCTCCATCCTTACCATCATGTCATTTATTGAGCCCTCACCAGGTCATAGTCTCACAATTCTAATGGTGGTACTCATGTCCTCATTTTACCACTAAGAAAACAGGTTTTAAAGTCAGGCTGTTGGGCACTACTACATGTACTTGTAAGTATACTCAATGTGTCTGTGAAAGATCTGTGTCTATTGTTAAGACTTATAAACAGATAGATTACTAGTAACTAACTATGCTAATAGAACTCAAGTGAAATTCAAGAAATCATTTATTTAGAAAAGTTCAAAATAATCAGTTAGCAAGATTAATTTTTCAGAAGATGGCCTCACTGCTATCAAAGGCTAAGATATCCTATAAATGAGATGATTCTCTATTCGAACAGACATTGGTTATTATTTAAGTATACGAAGGTAGACTTTGGCTTGATAGGATATGGAAAGCAAAATTAGGAAAAGAGAAATCAATCTGTAGAGAGTGGGAAAATGGCCCACTAAAAGAGGCAGTGAACTAAGTCCTTATGAAGAGAGACAGGAACCCTAGCAACATGACAGGAGGGTGGAGCCTTGCAGAAAGACATACTGTGGGAAAGTCTTGCTGGAGAAGAAGCCGAAAGACCTTAAACTTTTGTGTAACATTCAATTAAGTTGCATTTTGTGATATAGACTTTCTCCTCATCCAAAACACCTTTAACAAATCATACTGCCCACTCTTACATCACAATATCGAACATACTAAGAGGACTCAAAACAATATAAGGGGCTGTGGGTGCAGCTGCAGTGGTAAAGTCCTTGCCTCAATATGCTTAAGGTCCTGGGCTGGATCCCCAGAACCAAAAAAAAAAAAGGGTCAAATTATTCTACCAAACAACATTATGAGTAGGAACTAATTCTATTAACTTTCTTTGGATTTCAAATCTTCAAGTCTTCAAATCCAAAAGTCTTAGATGTACCAACTAAAAGTGTCAATGTTTCATTTATCTGAATACATTTTAACAAATATACTCATATTTACATTGTTTTAACAAAAGTAATATTTCTATTATCTGCTCTCTTTCAAAGAGTTTTGTTACTACAGAGGGTTTTTGGTCTTTTGTCATCATTGTTGTTGTTGTTGATTTTTTGTGTGTGTGGTACTGGGGATCAAACCCCGGGTGCTCTACCATTATGCTACATGACCAGCTCCTTTTGATACAAGCTCTCACTAAATTGCCTAGGCTGGCCTCGAACTTGTAATGCTCCTATCTCAGCCTCATGAGTTGCTGGAATTACTGGCATGCACCATTATTGTGCCCAGTGCTATAGATGATTTTTAACTGATTGGAGGGGGGAAAAAAGGAATTTAGAGTCCATTTATGTAAAGGCAAGCATTTTTGAAAACATCTTTAGCCATGCATGCTAATGTATTCCTGTAATCTCAGCTACTTGGGCAGCTGAGGCAAGAGAATCACAAACTAGAGGCCAGCCTGGGCAACTTAGTGAGACCTTGTCTCAAAATTAAAAAATAAATGAACCCTGGGTACAGCTCAGTAGCATGGGTGAGACTCTGGGTTCAATCCCCAGCACCATAATAAAAGAAAAAATAATCCTAAGAATTTTAAAAGACAGATGTCTACTTAGGGAACTACAATACTGGTTAATTTAAAATGTAATGCTTGCCCATATTGACTTTCTCCAAGATAAAGTTTATCCTTCAAAAAATTAGGAATAAAAGAAACTACTCATATTAACTAAAAAATAATCCACCCTGTTGTGATATATGAGTTAATACTAATTAATCATTCATCAGAGGAAAATGAAATACACTGAAGAATGCTGGCCACTCAGGTAGCAATTTCTTACAAAATAAGCCCCTCTCAAACTACCAACCCACTGATGGCATTTCTACAAGAGTTCTGGGAGTGATTCTTTTTTCAAATTAGTACCTTGATCCTTTTGTGGCGATGGCTTTGATTTATCAGGTACAGAAGAATTTGAATAAACTACAGCACCAGGTACTGGTCCTAAAGAAAGTGTGTGATTTGAAACATCATTTAATGAAGACACAGCACCCCAGCTAGCAGAACCTGCATCCATGTCTCCAGGTGAGACTGCCTCAGAACTGCCAGGCTGATTCTGATAGGTTGACGGGTCTGAAGATTCAGCTTTGTCAACTATGGTCATTGTTCAACTCTGGAAAAGACGAAAAGCATACATCTTTTTCATAAGGTGAGAAAAGTAATCTACTTATCCTAACATTGTATCTTGGAAAAGTTTTATAGCCATTTTAAATTATTTTCAAATAAATTACCCAAATATAAAAAGAACAGTATTTTATACCACTTTTGTAATAATTCCTTGGGACATTTAGAATCATGCTAATACAAAAATACTTCAACAATTTTTACTTTAAAATCTTCAAGAAAGCATTAAATTATAATTTCTCATTCTATTATATGCCCCATAACATTATATTTTAGTTTATAATCAGGCATTTCCATTTCTATATATTTACTAACTGCATGTTTTTTCATCACTATTGCTTAAAACTAGGAATATTATATACAACATTAATACATTTGACTAAGGTTTCAATTCATAAATAATTTCTCAAGGACAAGTCTTGACTACTTAAAGAGTAAATCTAACTTTAATTTTTAGCTTGAAGTCCAAAAACATTCTATGAAATACACCACATTTTTAAAAAATTATAATTATACAAAGTCTCACCTTTGAAACAAACCTGCTTTTCTGTAGAAGGTCATTATGACTTTTTAAATAAAACCTGTTAAGACTACTAAACATCATAGGAGACTGAAACAGGAGAATCGCGAGTTCAAAGCCAGCCTCAGTGACAGTGAGGCGCTAAGCAACTCAGTGACACCCTGTCTCTAAATAAAACACAGAATAGGGCTGGGAATGTGGCTCAGTGGTCAAGTGCCCCTGAGTTCAATTCCCGGTACCAAAAAAAAAAAAAAAAAAGACTACTAACATCAAACCTGAACACAAACATGTGGTACAAAAATAATTATAATATTTGGGGGGCTGGGGCTGTAGCTCAGTGGTAGAGAGCTTGCCTAGCATGCGTGAGGGACTGGGTTCGATCCTCAGCACCACATATAAATAACGAATGAATGAAGATCCATCAACAACTAAAAAAATTTTTTTTAAATCTAAAAAAAATAATAATTATTATAATTTTTCTCTCTGAATCCTATCATTAAAATTTACTAATTGAGCATTTTCTATATGCTAGGCATTGCATTATATGCTGAACATACACTAACTTGCTTAATTTTCTTAATGAACCTACAAAAGACTAGAGAGGGGTTGGGGTTGTGGCTCAGTGGTAGAGCACTTGCCTCGCATGTGTGAGGCACTGAGTTCAATTCTCAGTACCACATATAAATAAATAAAGATCCATTGACAACTAAAAAAATATTTAAAAAAAAAAAAAAAAAGACTAGAGATTCCAGAGTGTATAAAATGAAGCAATTATAACAAACCAGTCAGCAACTGGAGCTAGGAGCCAGGTCCAATAAATGCAGCTGGGCTTCCTTCTGGCTATACCACCTAGTGAACAGAGCACTTTTAGGAATGTTCCCAAAATTGCTTAGGCAGCCAAATCTAGATATGTTACTCCAGTGCAGAAAACCTTTCATGGGCAGGCATGGTGGCACATGCCTATAATCCCATCAACTCGGGCTGGGCAGGAAGACTGCAAATTTGAGGCCAGCCTCAGCAACTCAGTAAGGCCCTAAGGAACTTAGTAAGACCCTGTCTCAAAATAGAATATAAGCTAGATGCTATGGTGCATACCTATAATCCCAGCAATTCAAGGGACTGTGGCACAAGGATTGCAAGTTCAAAGCCAATCTCAGCAACTTAACGACACCCTAAGTAACTTAGCAAAACTCTGTCTCAAAAAATAAAAAGGGGCTGGGGATGTTGCTCAGTAGTTAAGCATCCCTGGGTTCAATCCCTGGTACCAAAACAAGAAAAAAGAAAGGAAAAAAATAAAATAGGAAAACCTTTCAGAAGTGCCACAACTGGGGGCTGGGATTGTGGCTCAGTGGTAGAGCGCTTGCCTAGCATGCGTGAGGCACTGGGTTCAATCCTCAGCACCATATAAAAATAAATAAAGATATTGTGTCCATCTACAACTAAAAAAAATTAAAAAAAAAAAAAAGTGCCACAACTGCCCTTTCACAGCACCTTGTCCTAACACTATACTTGGTACTCTCCGACCTAGTAACACCTCAAGCACTCGCCACGTCACATTCCCATCATACTGCCTGCTCTAGACTCTGCACATGCTCTTTTATCTACTCTTCTCCATCCTACCACCTTCAGCCAGTTAACACCTCCACTTCTCAGATTAGAATTCATTTCTTCTGCAACACTTTCTTGACAATTCCTTTTCCCCAAGACTGGGTTAGAAACCACTTCTAAAAGCTCCCCCAGCACCCCCATGCTAATTTCTATGGTAGCACTTCAGCATTTACTCTACAGCCATTTCACTTGTTACTCTATTATTTTCTTAATTACATCCCCTGACCTGGTGTACAGTAAGTTTCCATACAAGTCTTCAACAAATGAATAAATCTTGCATTTGCTTTTAGTACTCAGTTTGTCCTGAATGATTTATATACAAGCATCTCATTTAATCCTTTAACAATTCCAAAGTAGGAACTGCCTTAAAATATACAGTACTGTAAAGTACAAAGCATTATAAAATACCCATGTATATACTTGCCACTTCAAATATTACCATGCACTGGCTGTTCATGATAAAGTTGTTTATAAAAAGGCTGGGCCTGGAGTTGTAGCTCAGAGGTAGAGGGCTTGCCTAGCAAATGTGAGACACTGGGTTCAATCTTCAGCACCACATAAATAAATAAATTAAATAAAGGTATATAAAATAAAAAGCCTCACTGGGTGCAGTGGCACATGCCTGTAATCCCAGTGACTTGGGAGGCTGAGGCAGGAGGATCTCAACTTCAAAGCCAATCTCAGCAAAAGTGAGGTGCTAAGCAAGTCAGTGAGACCCATCTAGATAAAATACAAAATAGGGCTGGGAATGTGTCTCAGTGGCTGAGTGCCTCTGAGTTCAATCCGTGGCATGCCCCCCTCAAAAAAAGGCTTAATTTTGGTGGGGCATGGTGTCATACACCTGTAAGCCCAGTGATCAGGAGATAGCAGTTTGAGGCTAGCCTCAGCAACTTAGTGAGGTCCTCAACAACTTAGCAAGACCCTGTCTCAAAAATAAATAAATAAAAAGGGCTGGGGGGGCTGGGATTGTAGCTCAGTGGTAGAGCGCTTGCCTCGCATGCGTGAGGCCCTGGGTTCGATCCTCAGCACCACATACAAAAGCAATATAATAAAGACATTGTGTCCATCTACAACTAAAAAATATTTAAAAAAAAAAAAAAAAAAAAAAAAAAGGGCTGGGGACATAGCTCAGTGATAAAGCACCCCTGGAGTCCATCCCCAATACAGAAAAAAGGGTGCTGCAGATGTCGCTCAGAAGCACAGCACCCAAGGGCTCAATCCCCAAAATTAAAAGCCCCCAAAATTAAAAGGCTCATTTTGTTGTTTATAATTTTTAATTAAGTCAAGATTATCATCCCCCAAAAGAACAACCTTAAAAGTTTTGGGATGTTTATGTAGACACAGAAAAGCTGTTAATTAGATCTTAATAAACTAAGAAAATTTATTAAAAAAATTTTAACAACCAAGGACACAAGATCCTCATTCAGAAAAGGTCTTTCAGAAGAAAGCTTGAGCCTATCATTTTTTAAAAGTTTACATTTTCCACATCAGAAAAGCAAAATAAATTATGAATAAGTGTGGAGACAGGAATAAGAAAATAAAAAGAGTAGGAGGAAGCGGGGGAGGAAGGAAGAAAGCCAAAATCAAGTAATAACAAAAGATTAATCCAGCCTTATTTACAACAATATCAAATAGCAGCAAAAACTTTGATTTTCCTGGGATAAACATCCCTTCCAATGAATAACAAATGACCAAATAAAATCATTCTATTTGCTCCAGCAAAAGGAAAAAGAAAAAAGAAAAAACACTCTTAAATGGGAAAAAAATTTAAGGAAAACACAAATCATCAATAATAGTATTTCCATTATAATTTTGGAAAAACAAACTAACCCCATCCACTCTTCATTTATATAGTCAGCCAATGAAACCTTACACTAAAACCATCAGATATCAAACTAAACTCCATCTGCTACAAAGACAACCTTTCTTGAAACTAAGCAATGTTAAGACTTAGGATTCGTTCCTCACTCCCAGCAAAGCCTCTAAATATTACTGTTACAAACGCTAACACTTTGAAGTAACAACTTCAATGAAAAGTTTAACATTTCTCTTAACACCTAATGATATACAAAGTTATAAGAGCGCGTTTAAAACAAAACAAAACAAAACAGGAACGTGAATCAAAGTTGGATTGCATATGAAAGAATGAGACAACTTCACAAATGTTTCCTCGGCTTTAAGTACCACGGTTTACTCAAAAGCCTTAAAATTCCCAGTCCTTTAAGTGGTATGTCTCCCTTGTAATGACCAAATGCTAGAAGATGTTACTTTTTTTCAGTATTTAAATAATGTGGCACTCCACATATGCTGAAGTAATAACATCGACACATTTAAAAAGAAACTGTTACACTCTACCTCAAAAACAATGTAATCCAGGTTCTTGTAGCATTTCCGTTTTAAGTGACACACACTAGCTTCAAAGACAGAACCTTGATTTCAATTATTTTTAAGTAAACAAAACGATTAACCTTAAACCTTTACAAACCAAATACTTACTGTCGCCTTGATTCAATGATATAGAAAAGAAAGTGAAACTGACCCTAAGTAAAAACAAACAAGTGAAACTGATTATTCATAGACCCTATGCACTTTGAATGAGTAATACAATAAAAAGAGAATTACGTTTAAAATGTACAACTCTTTGAAGAAAATTTAGGCTCCATGGACATGTATCAGAACTTGTAAAATGGTTGTTACTTTGAAAAGGAGGCGTTAACTAAATAGTTTTCCAACCACTTTTACTGTTACTTGAGTGTATTGACTTGAAATAACCAACATGTTTTCCCATAAACAAGTAAGCCCTAAGGCCTTCGCGAATATAAAATAGCCATTCAACGAAAGTAATCTCAACGGTGTTCATTATAGAGAGGTTAAAGTCCTAGATTGTAAAACTTCTGTCTGGTCCAATTTTCCTTTCAAACATCAGAAATGGACCCCCTCACTCCCGCCTTCTCCAGGTAAGTTGGCTCTTCCTGCCCCAAAGATAAAGACCCAGAAGGAGGCACACGCGCTTTGGGGGACGCGCCGCCCGGCTCTTCCTCTCCCGCGGCCAGCTGCCCGCCCGCCTCCCCTCGGGTGCCCGCACCGCTCAGGCGGCCGGCGTGGGCATTCGGACACCCGGCAGAGGCTAGGCGGATTGCCCCGAGCTGGGGGCCCGGGAGCGGGCGCGCCCGGGTGGGAAAGTTTGTCTCTGTTAGGGATGCGATGGGGGCGGGGAGGCCGGCCCGGAGCTCTGAGGGGCGCCAGGGCCCGGAGGTGGCAGCCACGCGGGGGGCGGCGGGCGGGCCAGGGACGCCGGCTCCGCGGTGGCGGCCGGCACACGCCCACCCCGGCAGCCCAGAGCTGGCCCGGCCGCGCCGGAGCCGCCCGCTGGCCCGCCGGACCCCCGGGCCGAGGGGGCGGGCTGGGGCCGCCGGGGGTGGGCGCGCAGTGTCCATGGCAACCAGGGGGGTCCGGCCTCCCCGCGCAGCCCGGCCCGCCCGGCGCCCGCCCGCCACGGCCGCCGCCCCCTCCTCGGCGGCCTGGCCCGGCCAGGCGGTGGCGACGCTGCCCCCGGCTCGGCGGGGTCCCGGGCGGCCCGTGGCTGCGGAGGGAGCGGCTGGCGAGGGGCCGCGCCAGCCCCCGGCGGGCCGCGCCGGCTGAGGGGCGGCTCGGCCAGCAGCGGCCGAGGCGAGCGGGGCGCTCGGCGGGCCCCACGCCAGCCTGTGGCGGGCGGGAAGGAGGCGGGAGCTTACCTGACCCGGCTCGGCGCTCGCTCCATCCCCCTCGGCCACCGCCGCCGCCGCCGCCGCCGCCGCCGCACACAGCCCAGCCGCCCGGCGGGGGACAATGACGTGCCTCCATCCGGGCACCGCCGCCGCCGCCTCCGGGTCAGCGCCGCGCCCGCAGCGCCCCGCCGGGCCGCCAGGGGGCGCGCCAGGGCCGCGCCCGCACGCGCCGCCGCCCAGGGGCCGTCGCTCAAGAGGCGCGGCGCGCAGCTAACGGGCCCGGCGAGCGCGGGAGGGGCCATCGCCAAAGGGCGGCGGGCGCAGGCCGGCCTCGCACGTCAGCAGAGCGCCAGCCGACCGGCAGAGGGGGCGTGCTGATTGGCCGAGCGGGCAGCAGCGCAGGGTGGGGCGGGGCTCTTGCCGCCCGCACGCCCCAGGGTGAGCCGTGCGGCGGTCCTCGCTTAGGTCGGTATGTGGGGATCCTGGGCTCTGAGGCGACAGGACGCCAGAGCCCTGGCCCCTGAAGATCGATGAGGCTGGGAGGAAAGCTCGTCCCCGTGCGCCTCGCCCTCCCCGGCCCTGCAACCTCGGCCCTTCGGTCAGTGGAACCCCACCGGGGCGGGGCGCTGCTCTTCATCAGGCTGCACACTGTTTTACATAAGGAAGGAGAAATTTTTTTTTCCGGTGCTGAGGATGGAACCCAGGGCCTCCCGCATGCTAGGCAAGCGCTCTACCACTGAGCTACACACCCAGTCCCAAAAGGAGAATCTTAATTCTGGCTTCGGAAAATGACAAATCCCTGCCCACCCCGTCAAAATTTCACCTTGAATCCTAGCGTTCTGCCACTCTTTGGGTGTCACTGGACCGGCTCTCGCACCCCAGTGCTAGATTGGTACTTCGATCATTTATTGGACGTCTGACCACGAGGTCGAACAGAACTAGTTCATCCTTGCATCTCCCCTACACCGTGACTGTTCCATCTCCTGCCTGCCTTAAGGACATGACACTGTCGTGCACTGGCCTGAATTTTCCTCCTCTTCTACCTCTATCTCTCTCCCAACATGATCTAACCCCTTACACAAAGTCATGTCAACCTGACGGACCCAAGGACTGTAATCCTGACTCTCTCTTCTCCAAGTGGTCCTTTCCTCTCTCACCAAGCCCATTCCAACAGTCCCATTCTATCTTCATTTTGTAGCCAGGGTAATCTTTCAGAAACACAGATCAGAGAATGTGCCTCCCATCTCACAGCCTTCCTCTTCCTATAGAAAGCCTCAAGTCCTCAGCCTGATGTTGAAAGCCCAAGTTTCCTTTCCTCTTTCTTGTGTCAGCCGTCAGGGGCTCTTTCCTACAAACCCCAGCACCCTGCCCCACGCCACTCCTATATCTGCTGTTGGAAAGCTTAGCCATGCCTCCTCCACTGACACTTTATAAAATAGCATTTGTGTATATGGAACAAGAGGCTGCAGTACTTGGAGGAAACAAAAGAGGGAAGAGGAATACTCCAAAATTCAGTGTCCACTTTCAGGACCAACAACTTTCTTCCTGATGAAGGATGGTTGTGGAATTTCACTTTTACAGCATTTTCAACCCTATTAAAGGATTTCAAGAACAGAACAACTACAGGGATGAACTCAGTGATTTGCTTGCCTTTTCCAAATGATTTACAATTGATTAAATCAGAATACTAAGGAACTGAAGAGCCAAATCCTTGATAGTCACTTGAGCCTTGTGGTATTTCAATATGTTTCCTTTGACCATCACATTGGAAGTTTGACTTCTAATTTCATTTTGCATTTCATGATCTATTGACAAAGTGCCCCTTTAGTCAGCTCCTTAACTCTTAGGAGAGTACCTGAGCAACTTGGGTAGAAAAAGAGATTTTTTAAAAAAGAAGAAGAAAAAGCTGGGCAAGGTGGCACACTCCAGAGGCTGAGGCAGGAGGATCGTGAGTTCAAAGCCAGCTTCAGCAAAAGTGAGGCACAAAGCAACTCAGCGAGACCCTGTCTCTAAGTAAAAATACAAAATAGAGCTGGGGATGTGGCTCAGTGGTCCAGGACCCCAAACCCCCCCAAAAGAAAGAAAACCCTTTGGGTTCTCTACCTGAGGTCTTTTTTTTAAAGTTGTAAATGGACATAATACCTTTATTTCATTTTATTTATTTTTATGTGGTGCTGAGGATTGAACCCAGGGCCTCACATGTAGCACTCTACCACTGAGCCACAACCCCAGCCCCTCCACCTGGGGTCTTGAAGGGGAAATTGCATCTTCCTACGCCACCCACGTCCAAGACATCAAAACAAAGAAAGCCCTTTTCCTAGAGTGGAGGCGTTACTCTAGCAAACTGACAACATAAATGAAAAAGTTACAAAGAATATGAAGAAGTCCCTGACTTCAAACAATTGAATCATTAACTCATGGTTTGCAAATCTGTCCCAGAATCATGTTTTCATCCAGGTCAGGGCTTATTCCAAAGTGATTTTTGTTTAGAGATTTCACTTTGCCTCTGCTTCTTACAAGCTGTGTAACCTACAGCTATTACTTAGCCTGTCTCCTTTACTGACACTGTCATTGCCACTCGTCCACGAGATCAAAGAGCATTAGATGTCAAAGATAGATGAAGTAGTTTTTCTGAGGACCTCCAGACACTTAGAAGTCTGCAGTGGGTACTGTTAATACCCTACCCAGATCTCCTCTACTGACTGACATAGCCATCCTCTCCCAGCTGCTGTGAGTGTTGGCTGCTAACCACTGGCAGCTGCCCCTGTCTCTTGAGCCCTATTCTTAGCTGAAGGGATCCTCTTCTCCCATTGAGACCATATCCTTGCCTAATTTCTCATCCCTCTCCTTCCATTCTCTTCCTCCCCTCCCTTGAGAGTCCCCTCCCTCAGTAAATCATGAGCACCTCAAGCCCCTCTTCTAGGAAGCCTGACCTAAGAGAGTGGGTATCAGGAATGATCCCAAGAAAGTAGAAAGATAGAATTCCAGGTAATGGGTGTTATTGCTTCAGGCTCCCACCTGCATGGAACTATGACTGCATATGGGAAGAAGGAGGTGCATTGGTTTATTCCGTCTCTTTGGTATTTGAAAATGTGGAGAAAACAGTTAATTACAATTGTGAAATTGAGCGGCCATGAATATCTTAAAGAGGAAAAATGACAGGCTCTGGGCAATTGGTCACTACTATAGAGGAAAGTTTGAAAGCCAGAGAGCCCCCTAAACTGCCTATTCTAAGAGCTGTCATCTGCAATCACAAGACAAGTGACCCTGAGGACCAAATTCAAGCCTTCATTTTAAAGGAGCAGAACTTTAGGAAATGATTCTGAGCCAGCTAACCTCCTGCATCAGAGTGAAGGCTCTGATAAGAAAGGGGTGAGACCAGAGACTAGAAATGAGAATCTAACATCAATGGGACTTCAGACTCCTTGGAACCCTTTGGGCCTGCAGAAGTGACTCACTCCCACTTTCTAGAAGATGGCACCATCTCCCCAAAG
The DNA here is from genome assembly GCA_028644305.1 of Xerus rutilus. Lineage (NCBI taxonomy): Eukaryota > Metazoa > Chordata > Mammalia > Rodentia > Sciuridae > Xerus > Xerus rutilus. The sequence goes on along the minus strand of CM053415.1, from coordinate 9,298,046 downwards.
CCCATGCAGATGCCTCAGATGAGACAGGCACTCTACATATTCCCTCCTGGTTACCAATTATAAAGTCAGTTCCTGGTATGGCCTGACTGGAGAAGTGTTAAGCCAGCTAAGGGAGGAGTGAAATATAAATTGAAGGAGGTACAGGATCAGGTTCATATATACCAGCAGGAAATGCAGATAATCCTGGGAATGGACCCAGAGGGAACTAGAAAGTCAGAAGAGGGAGGAGGAGCAATAGAGAGAGTTTGCAGATGTGGGGCATTGTCCCATAATATAGATCTAACATATTGTCAGAGAGCCTGGAGGTGAGCTGATTCTTATACATTGTAGGGACGGCACTTGACAGAAGAAATGACCCCCTTTCAATGAGGTCAAGATGTCATGACTTCCACAGAAGATAGAGGAGAAATGGAGGAATAGGCTCAGAGAAGTAAACATGCTGAAATGATCGCTACCAGCTGACTACATTCCATGACAAGGCCAGGGAGACACTGGTTACCAAAACCACAAGAGGCAGCACCAGCTTTGTTGGGAAACTCAGTGACACACAGTGGTGGCTGTCATCTGTAGGCCAAGGCTGACAATAAGGGAATGCTGTTGCAGAATGGGTTCTCTAGCAGCAAGGAGAATGATAGGACCCTGTGGGAGATGACTCACTTAGCCATCAGAAGCAAGGTGGGCATGACTGCTGTAAGTCAGTGGAGTCAGAATGGTAGGGGCACCTGGCTTGCAGGAAAAAAAAAAATCCATGGAGATTGGCAAATAGAGGATGGTGCAAGACAGATGCACAATTAACAAAAGCACAATATATCTAAATAAAATCTGGATACACATTAGACTAAGGTCACCTATCCCAGTGAAAACAATCCCATTTCCAGTTTACCTCACCAGAGCCAGTTCTCAGATCCAGAACACCCATCTAGTAAATGATAAGCCAGATCCATGGCAAGTGTACATAGTAGTGATTTTCCAAATCCTTCCCCAAGGGATCTCTAGCCATTTCATCAACTTGGTAATCATACACTGAGTAAAAGAGAATGCTTGCCTATTTCCAGGTATTGGTTATACAGTTCATGTTGATGCAGACAGATGGTAACTTAAGCACCCTCAGAGATACCTTATTATTGCTAAGGGGCCAAACCTCTTATTGGGTCCACTGGGCCCATGGTGGTCATTTTCCTGGTTCCCCAATGCAGTATGCAAATAGTCATACTTAGCAGTTGTCAGAAACCTTACATTGGCTCCTTGACTTATAGAATAAGAACTATTGAAGTAGAGAAAAGTCTTCCACTCAACAGTCCTCTGGCCAATAGAGCAACTTCTAGGACAAAGGATAGAAAATCACACCACCCTCAGATTTTCAGGAGTAGGATGGGGGGGTCTCCATCATATGCCCATTTTTTTGTTGTTGATGTTGTTGTAAATGGACACAATGTCTTTATTTTATTGCTTTGTATGTGGTGCTGAGGATCGAACCCAGGGCCTCACGCATGTGAGGCAAGCGCTTTACCGCTGAGTTACAATCCCAGCCCCATCATATGCCCATTTAATTCATCAACGTGGCCCCTGCAAAAACTGGATGGGTCATGGAGGACGACAATGAACTATTGCCAATTTAACCATCAAGGCCCAGCTTAATTCCTTCATACCTACTCCATTCCCTAACAATCTTCTTACAACCACCACCAAATGGGATTAGTATTTATCTCTTAGTCAACCCCTCATACCAAGTGTGAACCAGGCCTTTTAGCTGTAGATTTTACTCATAAACTGTATGAACAAATAAAAAATAATATAAATACCAAAACGTAGACTAGCACAAAACACATTCAAAATATTGCCACACTAAAGAAAAGAGAGAGGCAGCAAGAGTGGAAGGGAGAGAGAAAGGGAAGAGTACCTTCCTTGCACTGTTAACAGTGCTCAGATGACACAATCAAGAGACTTGTCCTTGCAGACCACTGGAGATGCAGAGGGTGCTGTTCAGAAACAGACTAGGTGTAAATCCCAGCTCCGCCTTTTCTTTATTGGTTGTTATTTGAGTCTTGCTTTGGACTGCCATGAAATGAAAGACTGGTTTAGTTTATCAACTCCAATTTGACCCTAATAGATCATTAACATCCCTCATCTACTCCAGACCAACATAACACTTTCAAGCTCCAAAGTTTTCAAGGCAGCATATATTTGATCTCTGAGGACCACTGTCTCCTAGGAAGTCAGCCTGAGACTGCGGCTGGCTGAATCTTACAAGTTATTCTTGGATGACAGACCCTTTTTGTCACTCATTTATGGATTCCCAAAATGGACTCAATGTGTTGTACATTGGAGACGCTGTACCTACTTTCTAGAGACTGTTTTGTTGGGAATTCAGAGGTCTGCATAATCAGTTACTCCACATTGTCACCATGCTCAAAATGAGAAAGGTGACAGAAGAGGCAAGTGGATGAGTTTAACCCCAAAGTGGATACTGTTCAGGAAGGGTCATAAAATTCCTTTGTAGCCAGGCGTGGTGGCACACACCTGTAATCCCAGCGCTTCCGGAGGCTGAGATAGGAGGATGGCTAATTCAAAGCCAGCCTCAGCAATGGCGAGGCACTAGGCAACTCAGTGAGACCCTGTCTCTAAATAAAATACAAAAATAGGGTTGGGGATGTGGTTCAGTGGTCGAGTATCCCTGAGTACTCAAAAAAAAAAAAAAAAAAAAAAAACTCCTTTGTTAAAAGGTGACACTTGAAAATGGGGCTTTGAGGTTTAAATTAAAAAAAAATCCAGAAAAATAAGGGCTAGGAAATAGATGCCAGCATTTCAGGAGCAAATGTCAATTAGAAGCAAATAAATCTGTCTCTCTCTCTCTCAACTACATTGAATTTTATGAAATATGCAAAAATTAAGACTGATAATAGTTGATAATAGGAAGATTCAGTGGGTAGTTTGATTCAATAGACTTGTTTATTTTTTATTTTATTTTTTTAATGTCTTGTTTATTTTTTGGTACTAGAGATTAAACCTAAACCTAGGGGCACTTTGCCACTGAGCTACATTCCTAGTACTTTTTTGTTGTTGTTGTTGTTGGTTTTTTTTGAGCAGGTTGTAACTTGCCCAGGCTGGCCTCAAACTTGTGATCCTCCTGCCTCAGCCTCTTGAATAGTTGAGATTACAGTGCCCAGTTAGACTTGGAGTTTCAATGGAAAAAAGAAGCCAGGTACAGTGGTGCATGCCTGTAATCCCAGCTACTCTGGAGTTGAGGCAGGAGGATGGCAAATTCAAGGCCAACCTGGGCAACTTAGCAAGACCTTGTCTCAAAATAAAAATAAGAAAGAATGGGGATGTTCAGTGGTAGAATCTCTCCGGGTTTGATTCCCAGTACCAAAATTTTTTTTTCTGCTGAAATCCATATACTAGCAGTATCTAATAATAATAATAATTCCAATTACAAGATCTGAAACAAAATACTAAGTAATAAACATGAAAAATATGCAGGATGTTAAGCTCATGACCAAGGGGCCTAAAGAAACACTTTCTAGACTGGGGTATAGCTCGGTGGTAGAGTGCTTGTCTAGCCTGCACAAGGCCCTGGGTTCCATCCCTAGCACCACAAAAAAATAAAAAGACTTTCTGACTGAAGAGATCTACCTCAACTTGTAAAGATTTAAAGTAAAATTTAATTGATCCCAAAGAGATTTTTTGTGAAACGCAATAAAATGCTGATAGTATGAAGATTAAAATTAGTTTATCTATATAATACAATTAGTCTTAAAAGGACACCTTATGGGGGCTGGGATTGTGGCTCAGTGGTAAAGCACTTGCCTCGCATGCGTGAGGCACTGGGTTTGATCCTCAGCACCACATAAAAATACATAAATAAAATAAAGATACTGTGTCCATCTACAACTAATAAAAAATATTAAAAAAAAAAAAAGGACACCTTGTGGCACTCACTAAAATATTTTGAATGTTTATTTGGGCAATAAAGCTACTTATGAATACATTCAATGCTTAGCAGTCTCTAGCTCTTTTCTTATTTTTTTAGTTTTTTAGTTGTCAATGGACCTTTATTTTATTTATATGTGGTGCTGAGAATCGAACCCCGTGCCTCACGCATGCTAGGCAAGCGCTCTACCACTGAGCCCCAGCCCCAGCCCATCTAGCTCTTTTCTTTTGAAATAGTTTCGCTTTCATTTACCTAGCATCAACTCTGAAGGCCAGGGAGGAGAAAATGGTTAGTCCCCAAAAGTCCTTGCCCTCAGTGAGCTTTCAGGATGTTTTTATATAAAGCAGTTAAGCATCAATAATGTACCTGGGGGGCTGGGGTAGAGTGCTTACCTGGCACATGTAAGGCACTGGGTTCCATCCTCAGCACCACATAAAAATAAATAAAAATTTAAAAACAAAGGCATTGTGTACATCTACAACTAAAAAAAATTTTAAAAAAATAATGTACCTGGATGAAGCCAGGGAGAAAATAGCAGGGTGGTGCAGGGGTGGAGGAGTTGGAGAGTGCAGGTAAGTGGTGTGTGGGGCGGGCTCAGAGCACACTGAATTTAAACCCCGGAGGATTGAGTTTCAATGGGCCAAGTGAACTGGGGACTGAGCAACTCAAAGAGAAGAGAGTCAGACACAGAGAAAATCAAGACAGAAAAGAATAACTTAATGTGTAGTTCGCCATGATGACTTTGAAAGGAACAATGCACACAACTTTATCAGAACAATTTCTCAACAAAATAAAGGGTGCTAAAGGGAAAAGATCTACTACCAGGCTGAGTCTCTGATCTGAAGGATGACAAGAATTGTTTGGGACAAGTGTCTCTGGAGCAAAGTGGAAATCAAGAGCATTAACAAACAATAGTGATGAGCAATATTGACAGGTCATTTGCTTCTAAAGAGGTACCTGATTAACTCACTTAATTCTTGGAACCATCATGAGAGGTAGGTACTACCAGCATTGCCATTTTATATATGAGTTAACTTAGGCAAAAGGAGGTTAAGTAACTGGTTCAAGATCACACAAGCTAGAGAGTGACACAACCCATGTTTTGACAGCTCCAAGCCAACACTGTCCAACATTTTCTGCAATAACAGTATGTGCCACCTAAAAGAGTAGCCACAGACACAGCTATTGAGCACTTGAAATGTGGCTTGGTGTGTAGGTTAGTCAGCTTTCCATCACTCCAACAAAATACTTGAGATCTACTTATAAAAAGAAAAGGTTTAGGGGCTGAGGATATATCCCTGGGTTCAATTCCCAGTACCAAAAAAAAAGAAAAGAAAGGATAGAGTTGAGGTTGTAGCTGTGGTAGAGCATTTGCCTAGCACCTGTGAGGCCACTAGGTTTAATGCTCAGCACCACATAAAAATAAATAAATAAAATAAGGGTATTATGTCCATCTACAACTAAAAAAATTTTTTTTAATAAGAAAAAAAAAGGTTCATGTTGGCTCGCAGTTTAGAAGGCTCCAGTCCATGATCGACACATTATTTTCTGATTTGTGTTTTATTTTAATTGTAACCATTCTCACAGATGTAAATTGGTACCTTGTTATGATTTTGATTGGTATTTCCTTAATTACTAATGTTATACAGCATTTTTTCATATGCTTTTTGGCTGTTTATATATCTCCTTTCTGTGAAATGTCTATTCAAATCAATTGCTCATTTTAAAGTTGGGTTGGTTGTCACTGTGTTGTAAGAATTCTTCATATTGAATACTAGATACTTATAGAAGTTTATAGTAATTTCAATATTTTCCCTCATTTTGGGGCTGGTTTTTTATTTTTACCCTCTTGATAATATCCTTTTATAAACAAAAGCTTTTAATTTTGATGAAATTCAGTTTATCTGGGTTTTGTTGTTGTTATTGTTGCTATTTGTGCTTTTGATGTCATATTTAATAACTGCCAAATTTCTGTTGTGAGATCATGAAGTCTTGCACTATGATTTCTTCTAGGAATTATAGTTTTAGCTCTTAGAGGTTTTTTTTTTTTATATTGCTTGATGTAGGGGGTCAAATTTCATTCTTTTATACGTGAATATCTAATTGACCTAGAACTATTTTTTTAAAGTATTTTTTTAGCTGTAGATGGACATAATGTCTTTATTTTTTATTGCTTTGTATGTGGTGCTGAGGATCGAACCCAGGGCCTCACGCATGCAAGGCAAGCGCTCTACCGCTGAGCTACAATCCCAGCCCCCTAGAACTATTTTTGAGAAGACTTTTCTTGCCCCCTTGAATGATCCTGGTGCTCTTGTAAAAAATTAGTTAATGAGCTGGGTGCAGTGGCACTTGCCTATAATCCCAGTGGCTTGGGAGGCTGAGACAGAAAGATCACAAGTTCAAAGCCAGCCTCAGCAATTCAGCGAGGTCCTATGCAACTTAGTGAGACCCTGTCTCAAAATAAAAAAATAGAAAGGGCTGGGTATTTGGCTCACTGGTTGAGTTCCTCTGGGTTCAATACCCGGTACAAAAAAAAAAATCAATTGATCAGCTAGACACCATGGCCCATCGTTGAAATCCAGAACTTGGGTGGCTGAGGCAGGGATTCCAATCTTGGGGTCAGACTTGGCAATTTAAGAAGACCCTAAGCAATTTAGTGAGACCCTGTCTCAAAATAAAAATAAAAAGAGCTGGGAGTGTGGCTTGGTGGTTTGAGTGCCCTGGGTTCAATTCCCAGTACTGGAAAAAAACAAAACTTTTTAGTTTTATAAGGTCAATAGCAATGCCCTCATTTTCATGTGTGATTTTACTGAGTCTCCTTTTTCTGAGTCCATCTAGCTAAAGGTTTGTTAATTTTATAATCTTTTTAAAGAACCGATTTTAGTTTAATTGATTTTCACTTTTTTCCTTCTATTTTCTATTCCATTTATCTATGTTCTATACATTCTATTATTTCCTCCCCCCATTAACTTTGGGTTTATCCCTCTTTCCTAGTTCTATACGATGTAAAGTTAGGTTGTTGATATGAGACCTTTTTTTAAAAAATGTAGGCATTGCAACTATAAACTTCCCTTGGAGTACCCCTTTCCCTGCATGTGAAGGTTTTATTGTGTTTATGTTTTTGTCTCAAGGTGTTTTATAGTTTGTGATTTCTTCTTTGACCAATTTGTTGGTTAAGGATATGTTACTTAATTTGCATATTTGTATGAATTTTGCTAGTTTTCCATCTGTTGATTTCTAGCATCATACCACTGTGGTCAGAGAAGATATTTTGCATGCTAGTCTTTTAAAATTTATTGAGACTTCTGTCCTAACATATGTACTGTCTTGGAGAATGGTGGCATATAGAGTTGTTCACCTCCTTTGTTTCCTTATTGATATTCTACCCATTATTAAAAGTGTGGTATTTGGGCTGGGGCTGTAGCTCAGTGGTAGGGCGCTTGCCTAGCATGCGTGAAGCACTGGGTTCGATCCTCAGCACCACATATAAATAATAAATGAATAAAATAAAGATCCATCAACAACTAAAAAAAAATTTAAAAAAAAAGTGTGGTATTTGAATCTCCTATTATTATAGAACTATTTCTCCACTCAATTCTGTCCTTTTTTTTTTTTTTTTTTTTTTTTTTGTAGTACCAGAGATTGAACCCAGGAGCAGTTAACCATTAAAACACATTTTAGGGCTGGGGTTATGGCGCAGTGGTAGCGTGCTCGCCTAGCACACGGGAGGCACTGGGTTCGATCCTCAGCACCACATAAAAATAAAATAAAGCTATTGTGTCCACCTACAATTAAAAAATAAATATTTAAAAAAAAAACAAAACACATTTTATTTTTTATTTTGAGACAGAGTCTCGCTAAGTTGCTCAGGATGTTTTCGAACTTGTGATCCTCCTTGCCTCAGCCTTCCAAGTAACTAAACATAACAAGTGTGAGCCACCATGCTCATCTACAGATTATATCTTTAAAAATTGTGTGCCCTTTAACAGAATTATGATTTTAGGCATTTGTCTTTTAAATTCCCATAGAAAAAGTGAAGATGTTACATACCCTGATTACAATACTGGTTTTTATATTTACCTGTGTGTTTACCTGTATGAATGTTCTTTATTTCTTTGTATGACTTCAGTTGCTATCTAGTATCTTTTAAATTTAGCCTAAAGGACTCTCTCTAGCATATTACATATTAGTAATGAATTTCTTCAGTTTTTTTGTATCTTGGGATGCCTTTAACTTCTTCATTATTTTTTGTTTCCTTGGTGATGGGGATTGAAGCCAGGTCCTTGAGCATGATAAACATGTGCTCTAGTGCTGAGCTACACCTTCAAACCCTGCTTTTAGTACTTTATATATGTTACCCCACGGCCTGCTGGACCTTCTGATAAGAAATTAACTGTTAATCTTACTTAGGATTCTTTGTATATTTCCAGTCGCTTCTATTCTGCTGTTTTCAAGATTTTCTTTTTATCCTTTGATTATTATATGCCTTGTACAGATTTCTATGTGTTTATCCTACTTGAAGTTAGTCTATTTGTACCAGGGATTGAACTCAGGAGTACTCGACCACTGAGGCACATCCCCAGCCGCATATTTTTGTGTTTTATTTAGAGACAGAGTCTCACTGAGTTGCTTAGCGCCTTGCCATTGCTGAGGCTGGCTTTGAACTTGCGACTCTCCTGTCTCAGCCTCCCAAAGTGCTGAGATTATAGGCATGTGCCACCGCACCTGGCTGGTTTTATTTCTTGGGTGTGTAGTCTCATGTCTTTCATCAGACTGGGAAAGTTTTCAATTATTATTTGCTCAAATATTCTTTCTATCCTTTTTCTTCTCTTCTTCTGGAACTCATATTATATGGATGTTAGCCACTTGCTGGTATCCAACATATCTCTTAGTTCTGTTCATTTTTATCTTTATTGCTTTTTCCTTCTGCTCTTCAGATAAGGATATTTCATTCACTCTATCTTCACATTTTCTGATTCTTTCTAATGTCTATTAAAATCTACTTTTGGACCTCTCCTAGTGAATTTTTCACTTCAGTTGATGAACATTTAATGTCAATCTCTATTTGCTTCCTTTTTAAATAATTTCATATTTATTTTTTAATTTTTTAGTGTATGCTTTACACTGAAAATACATTCCTAGCCCTTTTTAATTTTTATTTAATTTTTTAATTTTTAATTTTTATTTTTTGGTACTGAGGATTGAACTCAGGGGTACTCGACCACTGAGCCACATCCCCAGCCCTATTTTCTGTTTTATGTAGAGACAGGGTCTCTGAGTTGCTTAGCACCTCGCCATTGCTGAGGCTTTGAATTCGCGATTCTCCTGTCTCAGCCTCCCTAAATGCTGGGATTACAGGCTTGAGCCACCGCGCCTGGTTTAATTTTTGAGACAGGATCTCACTAAGTTGCTGAGGCTGTACTTCAACTTGCAATCCTCCTGCCTCAGCTGCCCAAATCACTGGGATCACAGATACACTCCACCACACCCAGTTTATAATTTCTTTTTATATTTCCTGTTTGTGGAGACATTATTCTCCTGAATTCCTTCAGGTTTTTTTTTTTTTTTGATCCATGTTTTTCTTCAATTTTTTGAGCATAGCTAAGATAGCTGATTTAAAGTCTTTGTGAAGAGGTTGAGGATGTAGCTCAGCAATAGAGTGCTTGTCTGATATGTATAAATCCCTGGGTCCAATTTCCAGCAAAACAAAAATAGAAGAAAAAAAAGTTTTTAATAAGTTCAATGTCAGCCGGGCACAGTGGCGCATGCCAGTAATCCCTGCACTTTGGGAAGGTGAGACAGGAGAATCCTGAGTTCAAAGCCAGCCTCAGCAATGGTGTGGCACTAAGCAATTCAGTGAGACCCTGTCTCTACATAAAACACAAAATAGGGGGCTGGAGTTGTGGCTCAGTGGTAGAGTGCTTGCCTCACATGTGTGAGGCACTGGGTTTGATCCTCAGCACCACATACAAAATACATAAATAAATAATGGTTTAAAAAATCTTAAAAAAAAACAAAACACAAAATAGGGCTGGGGATGTGGCTCAGTGGTCAAGTGCCCCTGAGTTTAATCCACAGTACCAAAAAAAAAAAAAAAAAAGTTAAATGTCTGTGTTTCTTTTTTTTAACATATATTTATTTTTTAGCTGTAGGTGGACAGAATATCTTTATTTTATTGGTACTGAGGATCGAACCCAGTGCCTCATGCGTGCTAGGCAAACATGCTACCACTGCGCCATTACCCCAGCCCCAAATGTCTGTGTTTCTTTAGGGACAGTTTCTATTCATCTTTTTTTTTTTTAATCCTGGGAATGGGCCATACTTTCTCATGTCTTTGCATGCTTCAGAATTTTGTAAAGAAAATTGGGCATTTTGAATATCATAACAGTGGAAAGAAAATACTATCTAGGACTTTGCAGATTATCTCTGTGTTGGGGTATTACTTCAACACTTAGCCAGGCTGTTCACAACTCTTGCTTAGTCTTCACTTCTGCAGAATTTAAAGGCCAGTCAACACAGAGAACTTATCATCTCCTTCGACCTTTTCTGCATATGTGTTCTGCCCTGGACGTGCACATGGCTTCCTAGGTTCCTCAGTATATGTCAGAGTTTTTTGAAGCCCTATTCTCATACAAATTTTCCTTCCTGGCTTTCAGCATGTTTACTATTTGCCTCAACTATTATATTTTGTTTTTGCACCAGGCAGCCATGGCTTCTCATTCAGCATTCATTGCTTTCCAGGAATATCTTCCACATAGCCATGGCTACTTCAATGCCCCAAGAGAATTCTGGGTTAAGTAAAACAAAATCAGACCCCTTTTGTTACTCCTTCAGAGAACCCATAGGCAAGTTAAACAGACAAACATAATTCCTTTGGTCTGTCTGCTCCTAGACCAGATACCCATTGGGAATAGAGGCTGCCATCTTGCAGCCCACTGCCAAAAGAAGAGGTTAAGTTAAAATGCTGGAACCTTCTCCCATCTTGTTTCAGGGGCCTTTCTCCTGATTAAATATTCACTTAGTTGTTGTAAACTTTTGATCATCTTCCAGATTTTGATGAAAATGATTCTCATATCTTTGTTCCAGGTTTTCCAGTGTTTCTGAGGAGAGAGAGCCTCCAGAAGTCCCCAACTCTACCATTTTCACTGACATCAAACTTAAGGATTTTTAAATTCCACTTTTTTGTTTGGGCGTCATATATATATATAAATGGTGTTACACATTGAAAATACAGAAAACATGGCCACCGGGGTCTTTAGAGACATCCTCAAAGACCACCAATCACCAGGCTCTTGGTTATTTTAATTCTTCATTTTCCAGATTTCTTGGAAATAGAAACAATATATTAAGGTAAGTTGGTGTGATAGTTAATTTTTTTAAATTTTTTTTTAGTCGTTGATGGACACAATGTCTTTATTTTATTGCTTTGTATGTGGTGTGAGGATCGAACCCAGGGCCTCACGCATGCGAGGCAAGCGCTCTACCGCTGAGCTACAATCCCAGCCCGATAGTTAATTTTAGATGTAAACTTGACTGAATTAAGGAATACCTAGAAACCTGGTACAGCATTATTTTGGGTGTGTGTGAGAATGCTTCCAGAGGAGATTATCATGTGAGTCTTAGTGAACTAGGTAAGGAAGATCAGTCCTCAATATGGACTACCCCCATGTAATCAAACAGGGATCCAGAGAGAATAAACCCAAGAGACAAACTGATCTTTTCTCTAAGAGCTGAGAAAGATTCCTCTTTTTCCCCTCTTGCCTTAGGCGTCGGAACTCCAGGCTCCCCTATCCTTAAGACTTTAGGACTTACAACAGTGGCCCCTAAGTTCTGAGGCTTTTGACCTTGGAATGAGACTTGCATCATTGACTTCCCTGGTTCTGATGTCTTTGGATATGGACCAAGCCTCACTACTGGGATTCCAAGGTCTCCAGCTTGCAGACGTTCTGTCAAGGGACTTAGTTGCCATAATCAGGTGAGCTAGTTCCCCTAACATATCTCTCATAGGTCTCTATACCCTACTGATTCTGTCTCTCTGGAGAACCCCGACTAGATTGCTGTGTCATCCATGCAGATGGTGACATTGAGTGTGACGACAGAAGTGGGGTGGAAGAAGTGGAACTGGGAATTGCAGCCCTCGCATGAATATGAGGGAATGACAGGGAGGTCAGAAGGTAAAGGCCAAGGGCAGTGGTGTCTAATGATATGAGGCTTCAAAGGAGGCATGAGAAACAGTTGTGAAAACATGTTTATTAATCTTGAGAGACAACAGTTTTGCTAACTAGATGAATATACATCTTAAATGTAAAGTAATAATTTGTTTATTCAGGAACAAAATCAGAATGCATTAATATGCATTAACACAATGATTAAATATGGTTCTTGTGTTTGAGGTCAATGAAAAATAACGAAAGTATAGTGAGAGGAAAAATCAATGTAATCAATAGAAGCCAAGTTAGAGTACAAAAAGGGCAACAGATTGAAAGATATGTATGTAAAGTCAGTTGGTCTCTCTGTACTGACATTATCAGCTTTAAAAGCATACTGTGAACTTCACTACAGTGGCTGAAATAAAACAGCAAATAAACAAGACACTGAAATAATTTGTAGAACTTAAATGTAGAACCTGATAAAAAAAATAACCAAGAGAGGCTGGCTGTGGTGATGTACACCTGTAATCTCAGCTATTTGGTAGGCTGAGGCAGGAGGATTGCAAGTTTGAGGGAAACCTGAGAAACTTAGTGACCTGTCTCGAAATAAAATTAAAAAGGGGCTAGGGATATAGCTCAGCAGTAAAATTAACACTCCCGAGTTCAATCCCTAGTACCAATAAAATAAAATAAGAGGGAAGCTGGGATGTAGCTCAGTGGTAAAGCATTAACAAAGAATAAAAATGACTGAGGGAGACTTGCTGAAAGAGGATTTATAGCTCTATCCTTGAATAGGCATCACATGTCCTCAAATTAGATTGTAACTGTGAAGAAATTGATTCCAAAGGGATTCTTTTCTGGCACATAATACATTGCTTATAGGGTAAATATCTAATACCCTTTAATTAAGATACAAGTGTAATTTAATGAATCCCAACAGGATTTCTTCTGAAAATTAGTAAAAATGTTTTACATGCTCCCTAAGTAGTAAACACATTAAGTTATGGGTATAGCTATGTATATTGGCTGTCTTTCCCTTCAAACAGTTTGCTCTCTCATTCTTTCATCAATTTCCCACTCAGATAAGAGTGTGCGTATGATATGGAGAAAATGAAGAGCAAGAGACAATCCTTATACTGCCAGGCGTGGTGGTGCATGCCTGTAAGTGGTGGTGCATGCAATTGAAGCTGAAGCAGGAGGATCACAAGTTCAAGGGCAGCCTCTGCAACTTATTGAGGCCCTAAGCAACTTAGTGAGATCCTGTTCAAGATTAAAAAAGTAAGGTAAAAAAGGGCTGGGGATGTAGTTCAGTGGTTAAGCACCCCTGGGTTCAATCCCCAGTACAAAAATAAAGACAATCCTTATACTAATGGATTTCCAGTGTGTTTATATGGGAAAGTTTGCAGGGTAGGAAGATGGATCTGCTTCAGAAAAAACTAACATCTACAATGAAGCATGCTAAATGCTACAGAGGGTGGATGTAAGTACTATGGGTGGGAGGCTCTAACAAAAAGGGGTGAGGAGAAACTGTAAAGGAAGTATTACAACCCAAATTGTATACCCCAAGGGAGAAATATTGATCTTCTAACCTTCAGTAACTCAGAATGTGACCTCATCTGGAAATAGGGTCCAGATACTTAGGTAACCAAGTTAAAATGAGGTCATTAGGGTGAATCCTAATCCAGTGACTGGTGTTCCTATAGACAAGGACAATTTGGACACCATAAACACAGAGGGAATTGGTCGTGTGAAAATGAAGGCAGAGGTCAAGGTGATGCATGTGCAAGCCAAGGAATGCCAAAAATTATCAGCAACCACTGGAAACTAGGGGAGAGGCAGGGAATAGGTTCTCCCTTACTGCTCTCAGAAGGAGCCAGCCCTGCAGACACCTTGATCTTGGACTTCTGGGCTCCAGAGCCATGAGCTGATTCCTTTCAGTTGTTTAAGCCATGCAAATTGTGGTAGTTATGGCAGTCCCAGGACACTAATACAAGAAAGTTAAGCTTCCCCGCAATAAGCTACATTTCAGTGGAGACTTGAGGGGTAAGTAACAGAAGGTTGGATGAACTGGGGACTGGGCAGGGGCATGCTCTGGGCAAAAGGAACAGACTCTGCATTTATTTATTATGTTTGTCCTCCCCCTAACTGGGGGCCAAACCCAGGGCCTCATATGTGTTGGGCAAGCACTCTACTATTGAGTTATGTCCCCAGCATACCACCTTCACCTTTTTTGTTTGTTTGTTTTTTAAATTTTGAAGTAAGGTCTCACTATGTTACTCCAGGCTGGCCTTGAATTTGTGATCCTTTTGCCTCAGTCTCCCAAGTAGCTGGGATTATAAGCATGTACCACCATGCCCAGCTAATCATGTGTCTTACTTATTGTATTTTATGGTGTTTTGACATCTTACAAAGCTTGCTGGCCTGGAAGAGAGTTAGCTGATTCTTCTTCAATTCTTCTGGACAACAAAGGTCTCTTCCAGGGGCATGTATTTCATATATAAACCAACCCATCCTGTGTCCATACTCTCAACAACTTATCCAACTTTGGCACACAACATAGTATTTCCCCTGCCCTAAATCATACGGGCCCAGCTATCAGACAACTAGAGACCTCCCCTACATGCCAAGCTCACTGGAACTGCTCCAATTTGCTCTTGCTAACCTGCCTACTCTACCCTGGTTTGCTTTTCCTTCAGAAACATCAATAAAGGCTCTTCTGGTTCCAGCTCTGCCCCCATTCTTGCCTTCTGCCATGTGATCCAAACTCGGCACTTTGCTTGGTTCTGCCTGGCAGGTGGTGACCCCCTCTCTAAGATCTGTAAGTATATAAATGTCTTCCTTCCAACCCTCAGTCTTATCCCCTCCTGTGACTGCAAAGACTTTACTGTCCTATCTTCAACATCAAAATCCTTAGAATACTGCAGATTTCAAGGAGAGAGTACAGGAGAGAGAGTAAGCCAAGTATGGAACTTACCTTGAAGAGTTGGTGAAAACAGAAAAGTAAACTCTCAGAGGAAGTCTCCCCACTTAGGGAGATCCTAGAGATGAGCGACTAAAGAAGAGGCCTGACCCGACCACCGGGGTCAGAGGAAACTCTGACCCCAGTGATGTCGGTCAGCACTGGTAGCACAAATGAGTCTCCTAGAAGGAAAGATGAGGGAATATCAGTAAGAAAGGATATTAATTAATGTCAGCTAAGAGTTGAAAGGTTACTAAGTCCTGGATATCTCCTTTAAATGATATCAATAAGTCATTTATTATTTTCAACAGGAAAATATTAGTATTTCCATTTTATAGATTAGAAGCTAAGAACATTACTCACAACCTCAAATAAAGGGATTTTATAGGCAGCTAGGACAGCAAAGGTGGAAATAAAGGGAGGAGAGCCTAGTGGGTAGCTTATCTCAGTTATTGGAGAAAATTCACAGCTCTCTGGAAAATAACTCAGTTTAGTCAAATAAAGGAGGATTAAAGAAGCAAGATACCACCAGGGTGATTTCTTTGATCGTAAGATTTACCAATCTGTATATGCTATAGAAAGAAGTCTCCTAGATTGAGCTGCTTATAGGGTAATAAGGTAGTAAACACATCAGTTAATAAAAGAATTATTAAGAATACCTGTTATCGTGAAATCATTATATACTGGGTTTCTCTTCTAGATAATCTATATAAATTACATGTTAACTCATCAATTACCTTCAACAATACTATAAGGAAGGTATAATTAGGTTTCCATTTTACAGCTTCTAACAACTAAAAAGAGAATGGTTAAAAAACAAAAACAGGGCTGTGGATATAGCTCAGTTGGTAGAGTGTTTGCCTCACATGCATAAAGTCCTGGGTTCAATCCCCAGCACCACAAAAAAAAAAAACACACACACACACACAAAACAGCTGGCATGGTGGTATACACTTGTAATCCCAGTTACGTGGGAGGTTGAAGCAGTAGGATTGTTGAGTTCAAGGCCAGCCTGGGCAACTTAATGAAACTGTCTCAAAATAAAATTTTTTAAAAGGGCTGGGGATGTAGCTCAGAGGAACAATGCTTTGAATTTAATCTCCATTACTAAAAAATACCAAAACCCAAAGAAACTATGAAAGACCCACTAGGGTAAACAAATGGAGTCGGGGGTTACTGGCATAGGAGGGTATAATGGTGATCAGAAAGGGGGAGTTGTGGACAACTATGCTGTACAAATCTACCTTTGCTGGGGGATCTGAAAAATATTTTTTACCTGAGTCTTAACTTTGCCATAGAATTTCTGCATATGGGGCTGGGGCTGGGGCTCAGTGGTAGAGTGCTTGCCTAGCATGCGTGAGGCACTGGGTTCAATCCTCCGCACCACATACAAATAATAAATGAATAAAATAAAGATTCATCAACAACTTAAAAAATATTAAAAAAAAGAATTTCTGCATATGGTAGTAGGCAATAAATGGGGGGGGTAAAGAAAAAGTTCTCGAAGTCAAATCACGAACTGAAAAAGTATGTTGTAGAATATATACAATGTGCAATAGGAAAAGAAAACCAAAGTCAAAAATATTATATCCTCTTTTTTTTAAATACTTTTTTAGTTGTCAATGGACCTTTTTTTAAATTTATTTATATATGGTGCTGATAATCAAACCCAGTGCCTCACACATACTAGGCATGTGCTCTTCCACTGAGCTATAACTCTAGCCCATATTATATCCTTTCTATGGGCACATGTCTATATATAGAGAGATGAACTGAAAAAAACCCACACAGAAAAAAGGTGCTCAATTCTAGGTGGGTGAGAGACTAAATATAACAGAAAAATGGAATTTGAAACTTAAATGAAAATTTTAAAACTTTCCAAAAGAGTTTACCTATTTCTTGTGTAATAGGGGCAGTGGAGCATGCCTGTAATCCTAGCAACTCAGGAGGCTGAGGCAGGAGGATCACAAATTCCAGGTTAGCCCTGGCAACTTAGTCTCAAAATAAAAAAGGGCTAGGTTTGTGGTTCAGTGTAAAAGTGGCCCTGGGTTCAATTCTCAGTTAAAAAAAAATTATCTCTTTGTTTTGTTTTGTTTTGAGACAGGATCTCTCTAAGTTCCTAAGGCTGTCCTTGAACTTAACAGAGTCACTGAGATTATAGGTGTGCACCACCATACCCAGAAAAAAATATATTTGTATGTAAATGTATATATATAAAATCTCATTTTAGATTTCATTCTATTCATGTGCACTGGTCTTTAGAAGGCATACGTTCGGAGAAAAGAAATGCACCATTGCGGCTGGGGCTGTAGCTCAGTGGCAGAGTGCTTGCCTAGCACATGCGAGGTACCAGGTTCAATCCTCAGCACCACATAAAAATAAATAAATAAAATAAAAGCATGTTGTCCATCTACAACCACAAAAAAAAAATTAAAAAAAAAGAAGAAGGGGTTGGGATTGTAGCTCAGCGGTAGGGCGCTTGCCTTGCATGCGTGAGGCCCTGGGTTCCATCCTCAGCACCACATACAAAGCAATAAAATAAAGACATTGTGTCCATCTATAACTAAGAAAAACATGTTTAAAAAAAAAAAAAAAGAAGAAGAAATGCACCATTGGGACTCCCAACTTCAGGGCCTCTTTTCAGAGAAGTCTGTCCCTGTTGCTTTTGCAACAAACTGGCTGCTTGCTTGCTAAGAAAGAAAGAAATGCACCATTAGGGCATTGTGGGCAAAACAAAATAGAAACAAAATGCTTTGAGGTAATTTCAAAAGGTAATGTGCAGAAAAATGCGGTGTGTTACTTCCCAGAAGAATTACTGGGATCAGGGAGGTACTGAATAACATGAGTACCTTGTTGACAAATATGTCTTTATACATTCATGATTAGAATTTTCACATTAAAAGGACTGATTTCAGCTTATTAAAATGCTCATCTCATTCATTCAGACATTTAACTACAGGATCTTCCTCATGAGGCAGTGTGCACACCAGGGAGAGAAATACAATGGATGAGTTAGATTTTTATGGAATCCATCAGGTAAGAAGTGGAGGTAGGGTGTTAAGGAGACTGGAGAAAAGTAAGTAGCAAAGAGACATGTGATATGGGGGTAAGGTAGGCAGTGTGGACCACAAATGAAAGGGGTGGGGTGAGGAGTGTCTAGTGGCTAAGTAAGCCTAGAAAAACATCCCAGGGTTAGGCTAAACCAAAGAGAAACACCAAAGCTCGAGCTTCCCCTAGATTCAGAGTTTCTCTGGTCTGTGGGATGTCCTTTAGTGTCTGGATGGTGGAATCAAACCTAGAACAAAGTTGAAAACATTAGAAATAGCAAGACAAAATACTAACAAGGAATAAAAGTTATTGCAAAGAGGCAGAGCCATAATCCTAGCAACTCAGGAGGCTGAGGCTGGAGGATCACAAATTCCAGGCTAGCTTTGGCAACTTAGTCAGATCCTATCTCAAAATAAAAAAAGGGCTGAGGGGCTGGGATTGTGACTCAGTGGTAGATGCTTGTCTCCCATGCATGAGGCACTGCATAAAAATAAAATAAAGATATTGTGTCCATCTACAACTAAAAAAAAAATTTTTATATAAAAAAAATTTAAAAAGGGCTGGGGTTGTGGCAAAGCAAAAAAAAAAAAAAAAAAAAAGTTAGTTTAACGATACAATGGACCAGGTAATTCTTCTATGTGAGTTATATAGATTTGTTCATTCACTGAGGACCTCCCACCAGCCTGGCAATAGGTACCATTAAATCATTCCATTTTACAGTTAGAAAAAGGAGGCAGGAGGCCAAGTAACAATGATATGCACCCATAAACGTGTACACTTGCTGGAGACTCCAGAATAGTTTCTAAGCCGCTCCTCCCACCCCGCAAAACCTCCGAATATGATTGAGAAACCACAAAGCTAGGGATAGAGTGAAGAGGAAAGCATGTACCCTAAGGTGGAGAGCTCAGTGCAAAATGCCAATTGTGCAACAATATGTAACATAACATACTACAAGACAATCAAACAATCCCAAAAGATAACATGTATTTTCTGTGGGGACATGTGTGTACGTATATATGTATCTTTATGTTTGTTCATGTATAAGGTATATTTATATGCATAAATGCCGTTGTATGTATAAAAATACATGTACATACACCTATTTTATGCATTTCACATATGTATGTATACACAAGCCCTTCTAAAAACTACATATGATGTGGAGTTTATTTTACTATTGTCTCATGAATGCTGTTTACGTATTGTTCTGTATCAATACGTAATTAACAATATTGTTCTGCTTATCTACATATTCTAGAGATGTGTGAAGGACATTCAGCTGGTCACTGCTTACTTCTAACCGGGAGAGTCACTGAGATTGAATGTCATGGTCAACAAGGACCTTAGACTTTCTCGAGGTCAACCCGGGTCCACGCGGGCGAGCCTCGTCACAGCCCTCGTCCCCGCGCCCGGCTGGCCGCACCCCTGGACTACCCCATCAGAACCCCCGCGGCGGGGGTGCGCCGGGGCGGGACCAGTCTAGCCTTCCTACTCGGAAGGGAGGGGCGGGGTCTGGATAGGCCCCACCTCCGAGGCGCGCGCGGCGCGGGGAGGGACTTCCTCCCGAAGGGGGTGACTTCCGGATTCTAGGAGAAGGCCCTGGCGTCGTGTGGTTTGTCGTTGGCTTAGGGTGCCGGGAGTGCTGAAAAGTGCGCGTGGCCAGCGATGCTGGGGGTCGTTTGGAGGGTCGGTTGGGGGCCCCAGGAGCGCGAAGCTCAGGGCGACCGGGCGGGGGATGTGGCCCAGCGGCCCGCCATGGACTTTCCAGCCGAGGGCTGGGCCGGGATGATGGCGATGGACCGGGGCCTGGATTTAGGTAGCGGAGCAGCTTGTGCGCCGAGGGAAGGGTGTCGTAGAGAGTGTGCCAGCTCACCTCTTTTAGCCGTTGAACAGAAAATCCACAACCGACAGAAGAGCCTCTCACGGCAGGAGAGTAAGGGATGCCAGAGGAATATACCTGGATCTGAAAGACGACAACCTGCGCCCGTCAGCTAGAACCAAGTCTCCTAGGGGTCGAGATTTAAGGATCAGAGCTAACCAAAGAAAATAACGGTATTAGGTAACAGTTACTGAGAGCCTGTCGTCTTTTATTTAATGTCACTCCAATCCTGTAAATTAGGAGACATCAGAATCTCCACGAACGGAAGGCTGAGTCCCAGGATAAATAATACGCTTAAAGTCAATCGGTAGTGACAGGATTCCCTGTGAACATTAAACTGAATACAGATGTTATTTTTTTCGAGTCGTTTACAATATTGGAGACACTTAATTCCCAGGCTGCTGGGAGAATGGCTAAATTATTATGGAATATCTGGTTTTGAAAAATGATGTTATACTAATATAGAAAATTCCCCAAGACATTTTGGAATGGAGGAAAAACTCAGGTTGTAGTTACTAATTCTTTTACACAAAACCCCCTCAAAACATCACTTTTATTGTAGTAGGTGCTTATTTGAGGAATGGAAAACGTATGCAAATTAACAAAATGGGTAATATACATTAAGCAGACAACAGAGAGGAAAAGGAAGTCAGGGATTTATAGGTGTTAGAATTTAGGAAGCTTTTTGGAGAGGTGATCACAAAAATGTGCACATATACTTTATATAATAAAAATTAATTTTAAAACGACTAAAAATGACATTATCATTTGAGCACTCACTGTTAAAAATGACATTTGAGGCCCAGCGATGTGGCGCATGGAGGAACGCAAGTTCAAAGCCTCAGCAACGGCGGCACTAAGAAACTCAGACCCTGTCTCTAAATAACAAATAACAAAATAGGGCTGGGGATGTGGCTCAGTAGTTGAGTGCCCCTTAGTTCAATCTCTGTTACCCCCTTCCCCCAAAAAGGCATTAGAATTAGTCCAGAAATAAAATCCATCATTATTTTAAGGAGTTAAGATTTGAGGATTATGAGAACATGAAGTAAAGCAGTTTCAGGGACTCCCAAAAGGGAACTTTAAAAGTGATTTTAAACAGTACAATATTTATTGTTTTGTCCCAGGGAGCTTTTTAAAAAAAGTTAATGTTACCTGCAGCTGTTCTAAGGCAACATTACGTAGCTCATATTCTATGGAAACAGAGGCACTAAGTAAAGACTTTCATATAAGGCTTCTTATATTTTCAGTTGAAATACTTTATAAAATATCAGTCACTACTATGAGCTTTGACATTTTTAATAAAATTATTAAAGTTTTGCCAAAATCTTACACTTGACAGTTTTGTGATCCTACATAAAAATAATTTAAAATGAACAAAAAACATATCTATGTATATGAAATTGTATTGAAATTGAGGCCTCAAAACTGAAAGGGTATGTCCGGGGATTGAAATGGGAGAAATCTACGCTCATTGGCAGTAACCACTGGAAATTGCCATTTAAAATATGTTAATTGATTTAAGAATATTAAGAGCCAGTTTAGGTTTGAGTATCCCCTAGTTATTCACCTTTGAGAAGGTAAAGAAGAAAGCAGACAGAGATGTGCTCACCTGAAAGGTCCCTTAGGATCTGAGACTAACTGTCACAGTGTTGGGAAGTTCTTACCAAGTGAGGGTTCTAATCCTGATGACATCACAACTGTTGCTTGGTAGCCAGCCAAACAAATTTTTTCTATTGGGTATTGGCTTAAGCCATTCCTCATCCCAAGATATTTGAAATACGGTTTAACATTATTAATTACTGCTGTGTAACAAATTGTCCGAAAACAATCATCTTATTTTTCCCCCACTTTCTAAAGGTCAGGAATCAGCAGTATGACTTCATGATTCTGGCTGTCTTTCTTGAGGATATAGTCAAGATGTAGTTGTCCAGGGCTACCAGTCATTTTAAGTCTCTACTGAGGATGATGATCTACTGCAAAATCACTTTTCTTGCTGTTGGCAGAACTCAGCCTCCACCTCCTGCCCCATGGGGGGGGGATCTCACCATAAAACTGCTCACAATATGGCAACTTTCTTACCCCAGAGACAAGAAAGGGAAAGGGGACAAGATGGAAGCCATGGTGTCTTTTGAACTAATCTTGGAAGTTATATATTGTTCATTCTCTGCTAATGATCACACGGACAAATCTTAGTACAATGTGAAGGGGAACGTGACAAGAGGTGAAGGACAGAGAGTGGAGATCATTGGGACCATTTTAAAGGCTCCTACCACTATTTCTCAAATGATCACCGGTAAATTATTAAATACCTAACCTACAGGGTGTCTGGAGTTGTCAAAATGAAGGAGTTACAGGCACTATACAAGCAAGATTGGGTCCCAGTGCTATCTATACATGTGCAATTTCCTTAACATCAAAATCATTGAAGAAAGACCAGAAAATATACTGAATTATAGTTATATACTTAAACACATTATTAGTTACCTTCTGTACTTAAATTTGATTCATTCAGTGGAGACAGTATCTCTTAAACTCCTTATTATATGGATAAGAAATTTCTACCTTTGGGCTGGGATTGTAGCTCAGTGGTAAAGCGCTTGCCCTGCATGCATGAGGCACTGGGTTTGATCCTCAGCACCACATACAAATAAAGATATTGTGTCCATCTATAACTAAAAAAAAATTTAAAAAAATAGAAATTTCTACCTTTTTCCATCTTATTAATTCCAAACATGTATGGTTATAACATGTATGCCTGTAATCCCAGTGACTTGGAGGCTAAAGCAGGAGGATTGCAAGTTCAAAGCCAGCTTTAGCAATTTAGGGAAACCCTGAGCAACTTAGTGAGACTCTGTCTCAAAAAAAAAAAAAAAAAAAGGAATAAAACAAAAACAAAAACCCAAGGGGTTGGGGTTGTAGTTCAGTGGTAGAGTGTTTGCCTAGAACATATGAGGCACAGGTTTTGATCCTCAGCACCAAGTAAAAAAAAATAAAAGTATTGTGTCTATCTGCAACTAAAAATATTTTTTAAAAAACAAAAAGAGCTAGAGATGTGACTTGGTGGTGAAACACCACTGGGTTCAATCCCTGGTACCAAAAAAAAAAGTATGTAACACCTTCTATTGGGTAACCATAATTAAGTACTCATGCAATCATGATGGAAAGGTAGCTAGTGGGAATTTCCTTTGATGTCACTGACCTCTCGCCTAAATTCAGAGAGCTGACCTTGAAGTTCCTGTGGATGTTGATGGAAATCTACATACTAGGGGGCTTGGTGAGGCGAGAATTAGAGGAGAAAGTGTTTGAATTTGTGCATACACACACACACACACACACACACACACACACACACACACACACGCCTACATTGTTTTAGGGAGAGTTTGTCTTTATTTCACCATGACGGAAAAGCTATATATATGTAATATAGGTGAAGAAGGTGGGTGAGGGCCTCTATGCCCACCAGTGGCCAACAATGAGTCACCTATATTTCTTTCCTACATTGGGATGATTCTGTCCCTGCTCCAGTGGCTGTGACCTTAAGAACAATTTTTGGATGGGTATTGTGTACAGGTCTGAAATCCCAGCTACTCAGGGGCTGAAGCAGGAGGATCTAAAGTTTAAGGCCAGCTTGGACAACTTAGCAAGACCCTGCCTCAAAATAAAAAATAAAAAGGGCTGAGATGTAGCTTTGATAGTACTTGGGTTCAATCCCCAGTACCACTGGGGGATGGGGGCAGGAACAACAATTCTCATATCTGCTCTCTTATGTATGTGTAAGTCATGGGTCTTAACTTTTCTGGTGACTAGTGTGGCACAAGGAGAGACTGGCAAGGAAGGCAGGGGCAGATTTTAAAAGGCCATGGAAATGGCCATTCTTCTTTATCCATTAATCTGTTGACAGACACCTAAGTTTGCTACATAGTTTGTCTTTTGTGAATGGGGTGCTGCTATGAATATTGATGGGGCTGCGGGCTGGGGTTGTGGCTCAGTGGTAGAGCACTAGCATGTGTGAGGTACTGGATTTGATCCTCAGCACCACATAAAAATAAATATATTCTGTCCATCTACAGCTTAAAAAAATGTAAAAAAATAAATAAATAAAGCCAGGTGCAGTGGTGCACGCCTGTAATTCCAGCACTTTGGGAGGCTGAGACAGGAGAATCGCAAGTTCAAAGCCAGCCTCAGCAACGATGAGGCACTAAGCAACTCAGTGAAACCCTGTCTCTACATAAAACACAAAATAGGGCTGGGGACGTGGCTCAGTGGTCAAGTACCCCTGAGTTCAATCCCTGGTACAAAAAAAAATATATTGATGGAGCTGCATCCCTATAGTATGCTGACTTTAGATCTTTTGGATGAATACCAAAAAGTGGGATATCTGGATCATATGGTTGTTCCATTCCTAGTTTTTTGAGAAATCTCCATAGCGCTTTCCAGAGTGGTTGCAATGATTTTGCAGTTCTACCAACAATGTATAAGTGCACCTTTTCCTCCACTTCCTCTCCAACATTTATTATTATTTGTATTCTTGATAATTGGCATTGTGACTAGAGTGAGATGAAATCTCAATGTAGTTTTGATTTGTATGTCCCTGATTGGTAGAGATGTTGAATATTTTTTCATACATTTTTTGGCCATTTGTATTTCTTCTTTTGAGAAGTGTCTCTTTAGTCCACTTATTAACTAGGTTATTTGGTTTGGTATTAAGTTTTTTTGAGTTCTTTATGTATTTTGAATATTAACCCCCTATCTGAGGAGTAGGTGGCAAAGATCTTCCATTCTGTAGGCTCTCTCTTCATGCTCTTATTTCCTTTGCTCTGCAGAAGTTTTTTAATTTGATGCCATCCCATTTATTGATTCTTGGTATTCTTGAGATTTAGAAGCCTTATTAAGAAAGTCAATGCCGGGGCTGGGATTGTAGCTCAGTGATAGAGCGCTTGCCTCACATGCGTGAAGCACTGGGTTCGATCCTCAGCACCACATACAAAGCAATGAAATAAAGACATTGTGTCCATCTACAACTAAAAAAAATTAAATTAAAAAAAAGAAAAAAGAAAGTCAATGCCTATACAAATATGTTGGAGTGTTGAATCTACATTTTCTTCTAGCAGTCGCAGGGTTTCTGGTGTAATTCCTAGTTCTTTGATCCACTTGGAGTTGACTTCTGTGCAGTGTGAGAGATAGGGATCAAGTTTCATTCTGCACACGTGGATATCCAGTTTCCTAGCTCCATTTGTTAAAAAATCTATCTTTTGTCTAATGTATGTGTTTGGCACCTTTGTCAAGTATCAGATAACCATATCTATGTGGGTTTGTCTCTGTCTTCTATTCCATTGATCTTCATGTCTATTGTGGTGCCAATATCATCCTTTTTTTGTTATTATAACTCTGTGGTATAATTTCATATCCAATATTGTGATGCCTCCAGCATTGCTGTTCTTGCTCAAGATTGCTTTGCTATTCTTGTCTCTTATTTTTCAAAATGTTTGGTTTTTCTAATTTTAGTTTTCTAGTTCTGTGAAGTTCATTGGTATTTCTGTTTTTAAGATTCCAAAATGGATGAGAAAAGAGTTATAACAGTATTTCCCTATTGAGACAAATATTGCTTCTTGTGCACTCTATACTTGTATGTACATAGAAAACAGTTTACTGTTTCCTAGGTCAGTATTTGAGTCATATATATATATATTACTTTAAATCATTTATTTATTTTTTCATTTCATTATACACAACTTTTTTTTTTTTTGGCACTAGGGTTTGAACTCAGGGGCACTCGACCACTGAGACACATCCCAGCCCTACTTTGTATTTTTTTTTAAATATTTATTTTTTAGTTGTAGGTGGACAGAATATTTTATTTTTATGTGGTGCTGAGAATTGAACCCAGAGCCGCACGCGTGCTAGGCGGGCACACTACCACTGCGCCATAACCCCAGCACCCCTATTTTGTATTTTATTTAGAGACAGGGTCTCACCGAGTTGTTTAGTGCTTCACCATTGCTGAGACTGACTTTGAACTTACGGTTCTCCAGTCTCAGCCTCCCAAAGTGCTGGGATTACAGGTGTGCACCACCACGCCTGGCTGGAGCACAACTTTTTATTTCTCTGGTTGTACACAATGTAGAGTCGCACTATTTGTGCAATCATACGTGTACCTAGGGTAATGATGTTAGTCTCATTCCACCATCTTACCTATTCCCATACCTCTTCCCTCCCCATCATTGATATTTTTATAGGGATTGCATTGAATTTGTAAAATGTTTTTGGTAGTATGGCCATATAATATTAATTTTCCTGTCCAAGGTCTTCATCACTTTCTTTCTTCGATTTTCTTTGGTTTTCATTGTAGAGACTTTTCACCTTCTTGTTTAGATTTATTCCTAAGTATTTTATTTTATTTTTTTCTTTGTGTTATTGAGAATAG
This sequence comes from Xerus rutilus, assembly GCA_028644305.1. Lineage (NCBI taxonomy): Eukaryota > Metazoa > Chordata > Mammalia > Rodentia > Sciuridae > Xerus > Xerus rutilus. The sequence goes on along the minus strand of CM053415.1, from coordinate 9,271,652 downwards.
AATAGTTTTCCTAATTTCTTTTTTTTCTTTTTTTTTTTTTTTTGGTACCAGGGATTGAGCTCAGGGGTACTCAACCATTGAGCCACATCCCCAGCTCTATTTTGTGTTTCATGTGGAAACAGGGTCTCACTGAGTTGCTTAGCGCCTGGCCATTGCTGAGGCTGGCTTTGAACTCACAATTCTCCTGTCTCAGCCTCCCTAAGTGCTGGGATTATAGGCTTGAGCCACCGCACCCGGCTCTAATTTCTTTTTCATCAGATTCATTACTGGAGGATAGAGAGTGATTTATTTGTGTTGATCTTATATCCTACTTTACTAAATTTGTTTATCAACTCTAGAAGTCTTCTGGTGGAGTTTTTTTTTTTTTCTTTCTTTCTTTTTTGTACCAGAGATTGAACCTAGGTGCACTTTACCATTGAGCCACATCCCCAGCCTTTTTTATTAATATTATTTTGAGACATGGTCTTGCTAAGTTTCTAAGACTGACTTTGAACTTGTGATCCTCCTGCTGAGGCAGGAGGATCCACTGAGCCACAGGGATTACAGGTGTGTGCCAGCCAGCCCAGCTTTTAGTGGTGTTTTTTGGATCTTTTAAATATGGGACCATGTCATTAGCAAACAATTTGACTTCTTTCCGCATTTGTATCCCCTGAATTTCCTTCTCTTGCCTTGCTATGGCTATAGTTTCAAGGACCATGTTGAATAGGAGTGGTGAGAGTGAACATCCTTGTCTTGTTCCTGTTTTTAGAGAGAATGCTTTCAGTTTTGCTCTGTTCAGTATGATATTGGCCTCGGGTTTGTCACATATAGCCCTTACAATGTTGAGGTAGGGTACTGGACTTTGCCAAATGCTTTTTTCTGCATCTATTGAGATAATCACGTGATTCTTATCCTTAACTCTATGTGGTGAATTAAGTTTATTGATTTGTGTATGTTGAATTGATCTTACCTCCCTGGGATGAGGCCCACTTGATCATAGTGCACTATCTTCTAAAAGTATTTTTGCTTGTGATTTGCCAATATTTTATTAAGAATAATTGTATAGGGGCTGGGTTTGTGGCTCAGTGGTAGAGCTCTTGTCTGGCATGTGTGAGGCACTGGGTTCAATTCTCAGCACTGCATATAAATAAATAAAATAAAGGTCCATTAACAACTAAAAATATTTTTTTAAAAAAGAATATTTGTATGGCTGGTCATGGTGGTGCATGCCTGTAATTCCAGCAGCTTGGGAAGCTGAGAAAGGAGGGTCACAAGTTTAAAGCCAGCTTTAGCAAAAGGAAGGTGCTAAGCAACTCAGTGAGACCCTGTCTCTAAATAAAATACAAAAAAAGGGCTGGGGATGTGGCTCAGTGGTTGAGTGCCCCTGGGTTCAATTCCTGGTACTTCTCCTGCCCTCCCAAAAAAGAATATTTGTGTTTGAGTCATCAGGGATACTTTCTTTCCTTGATGTGTTTTGTCTGCTTTTGGTATCGAGGTGATACTGGCTTCAAAGAATTCATTAGGCAGTGTTCAAAACGGGTGGACTTTGAGTGAAGCAGATTACCTCTGTAATGTGTCTGGGTCTTATCCAATCAGTGGAAGGCCTAAATCAAACAAAAAGACTGACTTGTGCCAAGCAAGAAGAAATTTTGCCAGCAGACAGTCTTAAACTGGAACACTGGTGAGTCCCTAGACCTCCAGCCTGCCAGTACACCCTGTAAATTTTGGACTTGCCATCCTCCATAATCCTTTGAGTCAATTCTTTAAAACAGATCTCTCCATATACACATTATATTGGATCTTTTTCTCTGGAAAACCCTGATAATATTCTTGCTTTCTTGAAAAGGAAAAAAAAAGAACAATATATTTCAAACATACTTTTAAAAAAAGTACAAAGAATAATGTAAAGAAACACCAGTGTTTCTGTATGCCAAATTTAACAACCACTGATGTTGAACTATATTTGCTTGAGAATTGTTTTCTTGGTTCATTTTCTGTTGGTAATAACACAATACCACAGACTCATAAGTTATAAAGAAGTTTATTTGGGGGCAGGGGTTGTGGCTCAGTGGTAGAGTGCTTGCCTAGCATGTGTGAGGCACTGTGTTCAGTTCTCAGCACCACATATAAATAAATAAAGTTCATTGACAAAAAAAAAATTTAAAAAAAAGAAGTTTATTTTGGCTCACAGTTCTGGTCTGAGTTGATGATGACCTTCTTGTTAGCAAAGACCCAAGGCCATCACATGACACAAGACAGGAAGCACATGAGAGACCCAGCCAAATTGGCTTTTATAGTTGACTCATTCTCACAATAACCCACTTACCCAATAATCCACTAATCCATTAATTGAATAAATGGTTTAATCCATTCAAGAGGGCAGAGACCTAATCAGCTCTTAAAGTTCCCAAGTGGTCCCAGCTCTTAATATCTCATAATGGGGATTAAATTTCAACATGAGTTTTATAGGGGACAAACCATATTCAAATAATGATTAGAGCTGGGCGCGGTGGCGCAAGCCTGTAATCCCAGCACTTAGGAAGGCTGAGACAGGAGAATTGCAAATTCAAATCAGCCTCAGCAACCGCAAGGCGCTAAGCAACTCAGTGAGACCCTGTCTCTACATAAAACACAAAATAGGGCTGAGGATGTGGCTCAGTGGTCGAGTGCCCCTGAGTTTAATCTCCAGTACCAAAAAAATAAAAAATAAAAAAAATAATGATTACAGATATAGCTGGATTCCAAGTGTAAACCTTCCAGATTCTACTCACCTTTTCCTCTTAAGAAGTAATCACTCTTGGGGCTGGGGTTGTGGCTCAGTGGTAGAGCGCCTGCCAAGCATGCGTGAGGCACTGGGTTCGATCCTCAGCACCCACATATAATAAATAAACAAAATAAAGGCATTGTGTCCATCTACAACAACAAAAAAAATTAAAAAAAAAAGAAGTAATCACTCTTTTTCTTTTTTAAATATTGTTTTAGTTGTTCATGGATCTTTATTCATTTATTATTTGTATGTGTTGCTAAGGATATAGTGCCTCACGCATGCTAGACAAGTGCTTTACCACTGAGCTACATACAGCCCCAGAATATATCTCAGCACTTTCCAGCATGTGTGAGTACCCTGGGTTGGATCCCCAGCATCACACACACAAAGTAAAATAAAGTAGGATAGCATTCCCATCCACATTTTAACATTTTTGTTACAAATGTCTGTGTCCTTAAATAATTTTCACTTTTAACATGTGTAAAATTTTTTATATACATGGCATCATACTATACTTTCTGAGACTGAGTTTGAAGCCAAACTGCCTGGATTTCAATTCTGCCTGCCAGAGATCTTTTTTTGAGGTGATGAAAGTGTTTAAAATTAGATAGTGACAGTTTCACAATTCTTTGAATATGCTAAATCCACTGAATTCTACACTTTAAAAGAGTGAATTTTAAGCCAGGTGTAGTGATGCACACCTGTAATTCCAGCAACTCAGGAGGCTGAAGCAGGATGATTGCAAGTTCAAGGACCACCTGAGCAGCTTAAAAAGGCCCTGTTTTAAAAATTAAAAAGGGTTGGAGATGTAGCTCAGTGGTAGAGTGTCCCGGGGTTCCACCACCGGAACTGCCCAAAAAAAGTGAATTTTATGTTATATAAATTTGACCTTAAAATAGCTATTATAGTGGGGGCTGGGGCTGTAGCTCAGCGGTAGCACGCTTGCCTAGCACGCGTGAGGCACTGGGTTCGATCCTCAGCACCACATATAAATAATAAATGAATAAAATAAAGATCCATCAACAACTAAAAAAATATTTAAAAAAAATAGCTATTATAGTGGGCTGGGGTTGTGGCTCAGTGGTAGAGCACTTGCTTAGCATGTGTGAGGCACTGGGTTTGATTCTCAGCACCACATATAAATAAATAAAATAAAGGTTCATTGACAACTGAAATATATTTTTAAAAAAAGCTATTACAGGGGCTGAGGATGTGGCTCAGTGGTAAGAGTGTCTGCCTAGCATGCATGAGACCCTGGGTTCAATCCCCAGTCCTTCCCCCAACACACTCAAAAAGCTATTATAAAACATGTAGATAATAATGAAAAATGTATGTGAGAAAAAATTGGGACTACAAGTTGTATGACTGTCTACAAGTTATTTGTATTTTTAAAACTTTGCCTGTGTGTTCTTATAAGCAGTTATTCTTACTATTATTGCCTTCTATAATTTAGTGTTTTTACTATGTGTTTTTTTTGTTTTGTTTTATTTTGTTTTGTTTTTTTTTATACTGGGGAATCTAACCCAGGGGCACTTCACCAATGTCCAGCCCCTGTTATTTTTTTTTTATTTTTATTTTTAGTTGTAGATGGACACAATACCTTTATTTTATTTATTTACTTATTTTTTATGTGGTGCTGAGGATTAAAGCCAGTGCCTCACACATGCGAGATGAGCTTTCTACCACTGAGCCACAACCCCAGCCCAGCCCCTGTTATTTTTAAATTTTGAGACAAGGTCTTGCTAAATTGCTGAGGCTGTCCTTGAACTTGTGATCCTCCTGCCTTGGCCTCCTGTGTGGCTGGGATTACAGGTGTGCACCACTGTGCCTGACTTCACTGTGTTGATTCAATCTCCCTGATGATATATGGTGGGCTACTTGACTCATTCTAACTGTTCTAATATATTTGTTCAAATATTTTTACTTGTCTCTTTCTCTATTGGATTAGGGCATTTCCAAAATTGTTTTTACAAATAATGTTTCAACAAACACCCTTAGGTACATATGCTTGGGCACGTATCTAGGGGCATCCAAAGGGAACCCACAAGGGGATTACTGGATCTTGGGTATGTACATGACAAAGAAAAAATTATTCATGGCACTTGTTCAAGATGGTGAGGAAAATTTTATTGAAGGGCGTTTTGTAGTAGGAGAGGAGGTAAAATTTGACTTTGAAGACAATAAGGAAAGGTGGGAATGTATAAATTGGGGAGGGAGTGCCAGTGAATGGAAAATTACTAAGAGGAAACTCCAGGGTTAAGGGAGAATTTCTGGCCAAACTGACCTAATAGGATTTTTGCTGAAGGCGGGCGAAGGGATCAGGCATCACCTTGGGAATGGTAGAGGAGAAGGAATCTGATTAGATACCAAAGGTGATCAGATATGAATGATGGGGGATTATGGCTATAGTGACTCATAAGGATTCTTTTTTATTTTTTCAGACAGGGTCTTGCTTTGTTGTCCAGGCTGGCTTCAAATTCCTGGGCTCAAGAGATCCTCCTGCCTCCGACTCCTGAATAGCTGGAACTACAGCCACGTGCCACTGCCTACTCAGGATTCTTGCTAAAATCGGACAATGCAGAGAGGAACACAGAAGCCCCCCAAATCAGGGTCTAGGTGAGAAGAGAGTTCAGAGGAGCCCTATTAGAGGTAGGTTAAGGAAGAGATCTTTGTCAACTGTTTGATTTTATTCAATATCACTAAACTGCTTTTTAGTTGGGTATGGTGGTACACACCTGTAATCCCAGTGACTCAGAAGGACCTCAAATTCAAGACCAGCCTCAGCAATTTAGCAAGGCCCTAAGCAACTTAGCAAGGCCCTGCCTCAAAATAAAAAGTAAAAATGGCTGGGATGTGGCTCAGTGGTTAAGTACCCCTGGGTTCAATCCCTGGTACCAAAATAAAAGAATAAATAGCTCTTTAGCAACGTATAGTCTTCTCTTTCCATATCCTTACCAACACTTGGTATGAGAAACTTTTTGCAAATGTGACATTTCATTCTTTATTTTGCATTTACTTATAAGTGGTGAAATTTATGCATCTTTTGCTATGTTTACTAGCTATTTGGGCTTCCTCTTTGGTTAACTGTATGTTTGTTTTTTTGTTTTTTGTTTTGGTACCAGGGATTGAACTCTGGGGTACTCGACCGCTGAGCCATATCCCCATCCCTATTTTGTGTTTTATGTAGAGACAGGGTCTCACTGAGTTGCTTAGCCCCTCGCCATTGCAGAGGCTGGTTTTGAACTCGCGATTCTCCTGTCTCAGCCTCCCAAAGTGCCGGGATTACAGGCTTGAGCCACCGCGTCCAGCTGGTTAACTGTATGTTTAATATTGCATGTTTGTATGTTGTATTGTTTCTTTTTCTTTTGTTCTTTCTGGTTTTTTTTTGGTGATGCTGGGGAAGGAAACCCAGGACTTCATGCATGTCAGGTGAACATTCTTACTACTGAGTTTATGTTTCTTTTTTTAAACAAATTAGTTTGTAGATAGCCAAATATTTCTGGATATAGTATAAAGGTTGACTGCCAGATTTTAGGCTTGGAAAAATAGATGGTTGTATGCAAGTCACATGGATAAAGAAAGATATTGAAAAACAATTTTTAGAAGGAAGATAAAGAATCTTTTTAGGGGCTGGGGCTGTGGCTTAGTGGCAGAGTGCTTGCCTAGCATGTGTGAGGCACTGTGTTTGATTCTCAGCACCACATATAAATAAATAAAAATAAAGGCCCATCAACAACTATATATATATATATATATATATATATATATATATGCATATATATATATATATATATATATATATATATATATACACACATTTTTTTGGTACCAGGGATTGAACTCAGGGGCACTCGACCACTGAGCCACATCCTCAGCCCTATTTTGTGTCTTATGTAGAGACAGGGTCTCACTGAGTTGCTTAGCGCCTCATTGTTGCTGAGTAAAAAAAAAAATTTTTTTTTAAAAAGAATCTTTTAAGGGCTGGGATTGTAGCTCAGCTGTAGAGCGCTTGCCTCGCATGCGTGAGGCCCTGGG